>CM076580.1:1309857467-1310457467 GCA_034641835.2 Pinus albicaulis
TTTTTGGCACAGAGAAGTTACTTATCACACTAAAACAGAACAAAATCTACTCTAAACTGTGTATGGCACTTAAGAACAGAAAATGTTAATCCATATATTGTAAAGCCATACAAGAAAAGTAACTCAAAACATTAACTTAGTCCAATTCATTTCATTAGAGGTATGTTGGAACAACTTGAGAATAGGATAAGTTTGATGTAATGAAGTTCTCTTTAGTAAACAACAACTTAAAATATCACAGAGAAAATCTCATCCATTGTTAGAAATATTTTGGAACATTTTGAGAAAATATTATCTGCAATATAGTAAGTAATCCTATGCTAAAATAACTTATGACACTAGAACTAACCCATTCTACAACTCAAAATGTCACTATTAACCCTCATTCAAGGGTTAGAGATCTCTTGGAATAACTTTGGAAAAAGGCTGTTTGTAAAATTATGAGAAATTTCAAAACAATCAAGAAATCAAAATGATATAACTAATTCTTTTCCATACGATAATGATGTGTTAGAAGAGACTACGAACAAGAGCAGCTTGTAAAATAATGAGGGTCTTTTAAGTCTAATTAACAGAACTAGAATGCAATTAACTAATAAAACTTGAAATACAATGAACAAAACTGAACTAAAATGCAATTAACCTCCGAAGTACTACAACTCTATCTCATTCACGTGTTAGTGATATATTGGAACAATTCATGAGAATAGGATTGACTGTAATATTCGATGTAAGTAAACATAAAACATGATGCTCAGAAAACTGCCTAAATAAAGAATAAACAGAGTTAAAAATCACTTATCTAGAAAATATGCACAAAGCCTTTTGGACAGTAGGGTCCCTCTACCACCAGATTGGCATGCGAATCCTTAAATGCTCAAAGTTGCTTCAGATCATGCATCAAAATTGTGTTTCTTTCATTAAAGGAAAAACGCTCAGAAAACAGAGTAACACAGTCTTTTAGAACTAACAACAAAACATCCACCAGCTAACTGTCTCTCGGTTCACCGAGTTATTATTATAAGAAAAATAAATAACTGTCATTGAGAAGAAATAGGCATAGGTGTCTTTTTCAATCAAAATCGAATTAGAACTCTCTTTGAGGACTTGTACTTTGCTGAAGACATCTACAGAGTCCTTGTCCTTGTAGAAGTCTACATATTAGTTTTGGCTTCCTCCACGTGCATAACCACTTGTAGATTTTTGCTCAGACTTCGTAGAGAGCAAGGAATGATGAAGTTAACCATAATCATTTTTCCCTCAAGTGACACCTGTAACCTATGTGAACATAAAGATAACTGCAGAATATGCGACTAGCTATAGAATGGTTGCGTTCTGTAGCTAAGTTTGATAAAAGATCACTATGACAACAAAACCACAAAAGTATAATAATCCAGTCATTGCATGCATTCTTAAAGTGACTTTAATCATTTCTATTGAGATTTTAAGCCTATAAATGATAAAGGACAAATGGAATGAAGTGAAATTTTGTGAAAGGAAAGGACATCTTTAGGGCTCAATATACCCCCACTGCAAAGCTTTTGCATGTCCTCAAGCAATCAATCCATGTATTCTGAAACTTCTACTAAGACATCCAACTTCCTTTTTCTTCTTTGCTTGGTGTTCAATCGCATCCTAGGCTTCCTTATGACCAATTTGAACCTCAGATTTATAAGTGCCCTGCTCAACTTTTTGTTTTTCTTCTTCAATTTCTCACTAGCCTTGTACAATTTTTCCATTTTTAGAGAGAGAGTTGTGTTCATGTTACTTTTCAGCTTGACTTATATGCCTATTAAGTACTTCCAATTCATATTTATCTCTTCTCAGCATTTCAATTGAAGATTCTTGTGGGCTAGGAGTTCTTCCTCTGTTTTCTGAAGCTTTATTTTTCAATGACTCAACATAATTGTAGATTTGTTGTTGGGCTAGGTCTACCTCTGGAGTTCCTCTATCAAAATCTTCTTCGTACTGGTACTTGGGAGAACTATTAGTCGGTGTTTCTTCATCTTCAATATCTATGATTTTTGTTTGCTTAACTCCTGTTTTCTTCAATATGCCTCTAAGCCTATGGCTTCTTCTCAGTTTAGATGGTCCCTCACCTCTCTCCTTAGAATACTTTCTTAGTATAGTTTCCTTTTTAAGTTGTTTCTTGATTTCAGCCAATTTTTCAGAGATAATCTCCTCACTGTCTTCTTGTATGGACTTACCAGTTTTAATTTCAACAGATTTGGAAAATTTTCCTCTCCTGCTTCTTCTTACAAGTTTTCTTTCAGATGGAGTTTCTTTAGGTTCTTCAAAATGATTCCTCAAGAGGAACTCATCCCAAATGTCTCCCACCTTTTTGAAATGATGCTCAATTAGGAGTTTAACTAGGCCATGGTGATACAAGGTGGTTTCTAAGAATTGAACCCTATTTTGGACATTAGAAGCCATCCTCTTTAGGCTATGGAGTAAGAAAATGGGTAAATTGATTTCTTCATCTAGGAAATGCATCATAAGTCAAATGTGATAAACATATAAAGTGCCAAACCTTCCCTCACAAGTTATAAACTTTTTCAAAATTAGCAACATATTTCGCCATTTATTCTTAAAGGCTGAACTAGGAATGCCTTTCTTGAAAACTGAGATATCCATACTTGTTGTTTTTAGCATCTGCCTCCATGCTTCATTGTGAAATTCCTTGTTTTTGAACCATCGTTCACCTTGCATTGGTAACTTTTCCACTTCTTCTATAAAGGATTCTATGATAATGAACTTGACATCACCTATTTCAACTTATGACCCGTTGAATGACAAGGAAAATGACTTGGTGACCTCATTATGGAATCCATTGAACTTATCCAGAAACTGTAGCCATCCAACCTGCTATAACATCTCTGTAATCTGTGGCTAGCCTTCTAGATATTTGGTTCCGATTAGTTCAGACCTTACAATGAGTCGCATGGGTTCTTTTCTCAATCTTCAATTTACTGCTCCATTACTGCTCTCCTATTCAAGGTAAAAATGGCTGTAGAAGGTTGTTTTCAACCCAAAGATGACTTCTTTGTTTCTGCAGACAGGAATTGGCTATGGAAAAATCACATGAAGTGGACATGGAATGAGTGAAATACGGTGAGGGTAAATCACACGAATAAATGAGTTTGAGAGCTGTCATGTAGTAAAAGACCGTAGAGAAATCCCATAAGGATTTAAAAATCATCACTGAATATTTCGGGTTAGTGACATGACCTAATAGGTGACTTCAAGTACTAACCGTTAAATTTTAATAAATGATGATTTGATATGGCAGAATGGAAGGGATTTTTCAAGGATTTTATGATAGGTTTGATCAATACGAATAATCAAAATAACTTTATGAAACATACATATGACTTAACCATACTATAAATTTCATGATCTGTTATCATAATATTTTCACAATTTTACCTTAGCCCTTCTTTTGATTTTTTTTCTTTGTCAATATGCTTGGTATTTCCTTTGAAAATCATTGATCTTTCAGTCTTCATAATCCTTTTGATTTTTCTTGTTGACATAGGTGTGCAGGATCAATTTGTTGCTGAACAAGTGGTTGATGGATAGTTGGCTGTAGAATATCTTGCTGTAGAATGTCTGGCTGCAGAATGTACCTGTAAAAGTCCTAATATATGAAATGAAATGATTTGAAACATGGATGGAATGTAGTATGAAATGAAATAAAATGGATCATGAAATATGGTGGAATGAAGCATGAGTGAAGTGAAATATGATGGAATGAAATGGATCATAAATGTTGAGTGAAATGAAATATAAAAAGTGGCCTGCAACTTATGATTTGTAATACTCAATTGCAGAAAGAGATCAATTTTGAAAATCTGAAATGGAAATGAGATGGATCATGAAATGGAGTGAATGAAATATGAATGAAGTGAGATATGATGGAGTGAAATGGATCATAAGTGGAGTGTGATATGTAAAGTGGGCATGCACTTATGATTTTATGATAGTTGCTTGCAGGAAAAGAACAATTTTGAAAAGCTAAAGTGTCAAAAGGATTCTGATATTCACTTTATCTTTTCTGTATAAATATGCTAATCAATGATTATTTTTCATGTTTATACTTCTTTTTTTTTTAACTATCTGATTTCAAAAAATACAATTAAGTTGATGAAGAAGAAGGATTCTTCTTCATTAACTTGACATCACTGTTCTCTTGGAATCTCTTACAAATTCTTCTCTTGAAAGTGGCTTATGATACAACTTTAATCTATGACCATTTACAAGAAAAGTGACCTTATCTTCATCTATTGTCCTTATCTTTAGTGCTCCATTGTCAAAAAAATTCACAATTTCATATGGCCCAAGCCAATGTGTTTGGAATTTACCTTGAAAATCTTTGAAATTTGAATCAAACAAGAGGGCCCAGTCACCTTCTTTGAATATCTTTTCCTTAATGTACTTATCATGCCATATACTCCTTTGTTGCTAGACTATACCTGTTTTATGGACTGCATCTTGTCTGATTTCATCAAATTCATTAATCTTCTCCAACCTATGCTTTTGTGCTTTTGTTAGATCAAGTCCTAGCTAGACTGCCATTTTAAAAGTTTGAATCTAGAAATCTATGGGAAACAAGACTTGTTTTCCATAAAAAGGTTCATAAGGAGTATGACCCGTTGTGCTTCTCCATGTAGTTCTATAGGCCCACGAGGCTTCAGGAAGCCTGTCTGCCCAATCTGTTTTATGTAAATGAATAGACTTTGTTAGGATCCCTTCAATGACCTTATTAGTAGATTCCACTTGACCATTTTCTTATGGATGATAGGGAGTAGATTTTTCCGGTGGTTCCATTTTGTACCTCTCCATCATTTGTTCCACTAGCCTCGATGTAAATTGAGATCCTTGATCTGTAAAAATTTCCCTTGGGACACCAAAACGAGTAAAAATATCCTCAAAAATAAAATTAACTACAGTTGCTTCATTAGCAAAAAGTAATGGCTTGGCCTCTACCCATTTGGTAACATAATCAGTGCAAACTAATATATATATTTTTTGTCTTGATGGAGGACTGATAGGTCCTACAAAATCCAAAGCCCATTGTTCAAAAGGTTCAATATGTACCTAAGGCCGCAATGGCATCTCACCTCAAGGAGAAGGTTTCCTCACCTTTGGCAAAATTGTCACACCTCTTCTGATATACTCTTTAGCATCTTTAAAAAAAGTGATAAGCACAGTATCCTAAATGAAGGATCTATGTTTCTGCCCTTTTATCATCAAAGTGTCCACCACAGTGTTCAGACGCTATTACGTTTTGAGGATCTCAGCATCTCATCTTCTCGAACACATCTCCTAATGATAAAGTCTGGACTTGTTTTGTATAACTCATTAGCAACCCATGAATATTTTGCACTGTCATAAATGATCTTTCTTTTGTCTCTTGCATTCATTATTGAAGGAAATTTCCCTGAAACTAGATAATTAGAAATGTCAGCAAACTAAGGAGTTTGAGTAGAAATTGCAAAAAGATATTCATTAGGGAATTGATCTTCAACTGGAGTATTGTCTTTAATGTTTTGGAGTCTAGATAGGAAATCAGCGACTGTATTTTGTTTCCTAGGCCTATCTAGAATGGTGATGTTGAATTCCTGTAAAAGTAATAACCATCTTATGACTCTGCCATTAGTAATTGATTTGTTCATTAGATATCTAATTGCAGAGTGATCTGTGTGAACAAAAGTTTCATAGCCTGTTATATAGTGTTTGAATTTATTTATGGCATGAACAACAACTAAGAACTATTTTTCAGTTACAGTATAATTTAACTTCGAAGGGGTCAAATTTTTACTTGTATAGTAGATGGCATAAGGAATCAGGTCTTTTTGTCCCAATACAGCTCCTAAAGTTGTATCTGAGGCATTTGTTGAAATATAAAAAGGTAATTTCCAGTTAGGTCCCCTTAAAATAGGTGCTTCAAAGATTTTTGTTTTCAGGGTTTCAAAGGCTAACTGGCAATCAAGATTCTACTTGAATTCATAGTCCTTGGTGAGTAATTTGAAAAGTGGAGATGCTATCTTGGTGAAGTTTTCTATAAATCTTCTATAATACCCTGTAAATCCTAGAAAACTCCTAACATCTTTTTGACAACTTGGAACAGATAAGTTAGAGATGATTTCAACTTTTGACTCATCAACTCTAATCCCATCCCCTGAAATGTGATGCCCCAAAACAATCCCTTCAGTAAACATCATAAAACACTTCTCATGGCTCAGTGAAAGATTTGCTTCTTTACATCTCTTTAAAACTTTTTCCAAGTTTGCTAAGGCTTCTTCAAATGTGTTTCCATAGACTGTGAAATCATCCATATATACCTCTACACAATCATGTATTAGATTCAAAGATTCCTAGTACTACCCTTGAAATGTTATGTGCATTGCATAGTCCAAATGGAAATACTCGGTAGGCATAGGTACCTAAAGGACAGGAGGACAGTAAAATGTGGTTTTGTCTTGATCTTCAAGTGCTACTTGAATTTGATTATAACCACTAAACCCATCTAAAAATGAGAAGTACTTTTTTCAAGCTAATGTATCTAACACCTAATCTATGAAAGGTAGGGGGAAATGATCTTTAATAGTAGCTTTGTTTAATTCCTGGTAGTCAATACATACCCTCCATTTACCATTTTTATTTGGCACAATTACCAAAGGAGAAACCCATTGGCTATCTGAAATGGGATAGATAAAGTTGACATTTAACAATTTCTGCAATTCTTCTTTAACAATCTCCCTAAGGTTTGGATTCATCCGTCTCTGAGGTTGTCTTATTGGTTTACAATTTTCCTCTCTGTAGATGTGATGAGTGCAAGTCTTAGGGCTTATCCCTTTCATATCAGTGTACTCCCATGCATATGCAGAAGAATGTCTCTGTAATATTTTGACTAGATTATCTTGTTGAGATTTCTCTAGGTTCTTGTTTATGTTTAAAGTTTTACCTGGAAATATCTCAATTGTAGAGCTACCAAATTTATCCATGGAGTAAAGAGACATTTGTCTTGATGATAAAAACTCAATGTTGGATTCTTCTTGAAATTTTTCATGTTTGTATTCCGAAGAGGATTCAAAATTTTCTAAGGTATTTAGAATCTGGCTATCTTCACGAATTTCTGAAATTGTGAAGAGAGGTTGTATGTCTTATTCATCCTCAATCCATTGAGTATCATCTAACTCTGTAATTGCTTTTGCTGGAGGATACAAGGTAAATTTCTTGTTTGAACTACCATCAGAGATGTACATATCACCGGATCTACAGCTAATGAAAGCTATCATTGTAGTTGCACCAAGGTCTTTCCTATTATGTATAGATGCTCTTCCATTGTTCTTAGTAGTTAGGACTACAAAATCCATAGACACCAAGAATATAGTATACCTGGACGTTCTATTACCCCATCTGGTTTGATCACAGATCTGTCTGCTAATTGTAATAATGTGGGTGTAAAAAGAAGATTAGGAAGCTTTAGTTTATCCATGATTTGTCTACTCATGATATTGATTGCTGCTCCTAAATCAATAAGTGTGTTTTGGATCTCGGTTCCATTGATGTGTATCTTAACAACTAGATTTCCTGGGTCTAGATACTTTGGAATGGAAATCTTACCCATCATGATATCTGCTATTTTTCTTGCCAGTTGAATTTTATTTATCTCTTTGATTCTTTTTCCTGTTTTTTTCATGCTCAACTCCTTTATCGTTTTTTCTAGAATTGGAATTTCCTTTATAACTTGTAATAATGGCATCTTAATACAAACATTCTTTAGCTCATTCAGGGAAATCATGTTCTTTAGTAATTTTGTTGACTGTTTTTTTCTACACTCTCATTTCACAATTTGTAATCTTTCCTGGAAAGGGAGGGTGTAGAGGTAGATGGACATGGTCGTCGAATATAGGAGTTGAAATTATTGGTTATTTTTGTTTTGATTTTTTAATGTTTGGAGCTTGAAAAGATGTGTTCTCTTCAAGAATTTTATTTACCCGTTGAGAATCTTCCTCAAAATTGTTTTGTTCTTGTATGATTACAGAAGGTTTCTTCTTTTCAAGTATTCTTCCAGACCTAATTTGAACATCATTAAGGTCTAAAGGAGTAATAAAATAGATTGAAAACTGTTGGCCTTCTATCATGTATGTGTTCTGAGGATTTTTATTATTGGGGTTTGGTATGGGTTGGGCAGGTAAATGATTTGTTTTCTGAGGAAATCGTAATGGAAGTGGTGGATTTTGATGTTGTGGATTTTGAGGATTTTGTTGAGGAGAGAAATGTGGGTATGGTGGATAGGATGGTGGATATTTATAATACTGGGAGTATCTTCCATAGGGATTTTGTGCTCCTTGTGCCCAATTTTGAGATTGATTTTAGAATTGGGGCCAAGGTTGCTTCCAAGAATTCCAATTTGGTGGGGGTTGATTATACATCTGATCATTGAATCCTTGTGCTTGAGGTCCTTGCCAAGGTCTCCTAGAGACAAAATTAAGAGATTCTGTGGAATTTGTAAGGGTTTCTTCTTGAAGGACAGCTTTAAGACCAGGAAGTGAAGGAAAACTCTTGGTCTCATGTTTTTCTGAGCAAATTACACAAGTCTCTACTATTTTTTCATCCAAAGGGCACTCTCTCAAGGCATGCTTCTTTATACATTTGGGACAAAAGATTGGTAAGGCATCAGATTCAACTTTTTGCTTGTTTTAAAATTTCAAGGTATTCATTTTGTTCACTATTCCCTAAAATGTCATATTTGAATTCATCAAGCATATGTCCCATTTCTACCCTACTCACTCGTCCTGGCGCACTTACTTGACTTCAGTGTTGGTGGTCTAAGCCATCGCCCTTCCGTTTACTCTCCGAAAGGCTTCATCAGAATAATTCGGTCATTTCAGGTAATGTGAGCTAAGATATATTCCCTTTTCCCATCATGTTAATAATATCCAACCATTCATCCCTAATTGTCTTCAACAAGAGAGCTTTTAAGGTGTCTTGGTCTAAGTTCTCCATTTTTTCTCTTTTGATGTTGTAATGAAATCTCTCCAACAAATGAAAAATCTTCCAGATTTTCATCTTCTTTTTGTACCATTTTACACACTTCCTCCTTATGGTTGATTGACATATAGTAATCCAAATACCTCTCTAGAAATTCTTGTTTCATATCTTCCCATGTCCTAATAGAACTATTGATTAAACTCATAAACCATTTCAATGTTGCTCCTTTCAATGTTGGAGTGAATAGTTTAAGTTTTTGAGCATCTTGTAAGTAATCATAGTTTCTACATAGGACTTCAAATTCAAATAGGAAGGTTTCAGGATCTTCACTTTTGAGTCCATAAAATTTTTGAAGGACAGAGGGTGAAATATTTTTCATAGTTGCATTGGTTTCTTCACCTACTATAGGAAACCCAAAAGAGCTTCCCATTTCCCTTCTACCTCTTCCTCTCATTCTTCTTCACCTCTTCTACCTCTTCCTCTACCTCCTTCACCTTCTGCACCTCTACCTCCTTCTCCTCTACCTCTACCTCTACCCCCTCCAAATAGTGTGTGTTCTCCATTAAAGACTCCCCCTCCCCCTTCTTCTGCCATGGTTGATTCTCCTCTGGAAGTGGAAAAGTTTGTCTCTAGCAGGGGTCCTTGAATCTTCTTCTAGGACATATTCAATGGATGAAGTGGAAGGTCTTTCTGATGGAATATCTGATCTTAAGTCTTCTGGAAGTCTATGATCAGTAAATTATGGGATGTGGGTTTGAGTTGGAGGTGTGCTCCCTCTTGGTATTGGTGGAACAAGTGGTGTTCTAGGAATCAAGCTTTTGCTTCTTATAAATCTACCCCTTGAGTCTCTTTCTCTACGCATATCATTGTTTTTAGGAGGTAAGAAACAAGGCTACCTAGTTACACTTCCCCGAAAACGGCGCCAAAATGTCTACTCAACTTAGTGTTCCTAAATTGATGTCACAAATTGTCAACCAGGGTTAGTAAATTTTTGAAGTGAAGTGCACTATATGTGCCTAGGTATCTTCTTCCTACTTCGTTGTGTTTAGTGTTTTTCTAGTGTTTTTGGTTTTGTGTTCTTATGTTAAGAGGAAAAGAACTAAATTGTTGGCAAAGAGAAGTCACTGATCACTCTAAAACAGAATAAAATCTACTCTAAATCATAAAGGTAGCACCCAAGAATTAAATGCTATCCAGATTGTAAAGCTTTCGACAAGAAAAGAACATAACATTAACTCAGTCCAATTCATTTCATTAGAGGTATGTTGGAACAACTTGAGAATAGGATAATTTTGATGTAATGAAGTTCTCTTTAGTAAACAACAACTTAAAATATCACAGAGAAAATCTCATCCATTGTTAGAAATTTTTTAGAACATTTTTAGAAAAGATTATCTGCAATATAGTAAGGAATCCTATGCTAAAATAACTTATGACACTAGAATTAACCCATTCTACAACTCAAAATGTCACTATTAAACCTCATTCAAGGGTTAGAGATCTCTTGGAATAACTTTGGAAAAAGGTTGTTTGTAAAATTATGAGAAATTGCAGAACAGTTAAGAACTCAAAATGATATAACTAATTCTTTTCCATATGATAATGATGTGTTAGAAGAGACTAAGAACAAGATAATCTTGTAAAATAATGAGGGTCTTTTAAGTCTAATTAACAGGACTAGAATGCAATTAACTAATAAAACTTGAAACACAATAAACAGAACTGAAATAAAATGCAATTAACCTCCGAAGTAATACAGCTCTATATCATTCACGTGTTAGTGATATATTGGGACAATTCATGAGAATGGGATTGACTGTAATTTTCGATGTAAGTAAACATAAAACATGATGCTCAGAAAACTGCCTAAATTAAGAATAAACAGAGTTAAAAATCACTTATCTAGAAAATATGCACAAAGCCTTTCGGACAGTAGGGGCCCTCTACCATCAGATTGGCACACAAATACTCAACTCATTAAAATTTCTTCAGATCATGTATCAAAGTTGTACTTCTTTCATTAAAGGAAAAACGCTCAGAAAACAGAGTATCACAATTTTTGAGAATTAACAACAGAACATCAACTAGCTAGCTGTCTCTTGGTTCACCGAGTTATTCTTATAAGAAAAATGCATAACTGTCATTGAGTAGAAATAGGAATAGGTGTATTTTTCAATAAAAATTGAATTAGAACTCCTATTTAGGACTCGTACTTTGCTGAAGACATATGCAGAGTCCTTGTCGTTGTCGAAGTCTACTTCTTAGTTTTGGCTTCCTCCATGTGCATAACCACTTGCATATTTTTGCTCAGACTTCGTAGAGGGCAAGGAATGATGTAGGAGAGTTCTGGAATTCAAACATATGCATTTTCCCCTCAAATGACACCTGTAACCTGTGTGAACATAAATATAGCTGCGGAATATGCGACTAGCTACAGAATGGCTGCATTCTGTATCTAAGTATGATAAAAAAATACTATGACAAAAAAACCACAAAAGTATAATAATTAGTCATTGCATGCATTCTTAAAGTGACTTTAATCATTCCTATTGATCTTTTAAGGCTATAACTGATAAAGGACAAATGGAATGAAGTGAAATTTGGTGAAAGGAAAGGAAATCTTTGGGGCTCAATAATTACTGCCAACAATTTACTGATTTTACGTAAGTAGAGTTGCATAAGAAGTATTACTTGAGATCAAAAAATAGGTTGAGAACTCAGGATGAAAAGGGAAAGGATTAGAGTTAGTCCCTTCTCCAATGGAGACTCCACAACTGAAAAATTCAATAAAACAATCAGACAAGGGGAAGCAGCCCATGAATCCAGTCAAAGAAAAAGAGAAGCAACAAGCTAAAGCTTCCCAAAAAAAGTCTAATGACACCAATATTTTGGAGAAGATTGTTACTACTCCTCAGAAACTCACAAATCCAAACAGAAATCAAGAAGAACCTGAAAATTTGATCAAACAAAACCAAACTTTCAGTTTGTCTAAAGAGTTAGAAAAAGTTAAAATTCAAGTACCTCTTCTTGAGTTAGCTAAAATACCTGGTTATAAGAAAGAAATTGCAGAGTTTATTAATCTATCTCAGTCTGATGAAGTGGGTAATATTATGAATTTACAAGAAGAAAAACTAGTAGTTACTTTCGGGCCTCATGTTGAAGAGGTAGACTCTTCTGTTCCTCCTTTTTATATATCAGTACTTTTGCATGATTTCATCATTCATAGTTGTATGCTTGATTCTGGTGCATCACATAATCTTATTCCATTATCTGTGATGAAAGAGATAAATCTACAAATCACTAAGCCATATAGAAACCTCTATTCTTTTGATTCAGAAAGGGTGAAGTGTGTAGGTCTTATCAAAGACATTGTTTCCTTGGCCCAAATCCCATCCAAGAGTATCATGATGGATGTAGTAGTTGCAGGTATTCCAGCGACATTTGGTATGATGTTTTCTAGATCTTGGGGGGTCGGGGGGGGGGACTTAGAGGTGTCTTAAAGTTGGATTTCACATATGCCATCATCCATGTTTTCAATGGGGAAGAAAGTAGGTTATATAGAGAAACCATATTCATGAAAACTACCACCAGAAAGAGGTAAGTAATTCTCCCATTTATGGTCAAGAGAAGGAGGATCTCTCTTGTTTTATGCTGCATGAAGATACATAATTTGTTGAAGACTCACAAAAGAAGCTCTCTTCAGCAAGTGTACATAAGGAGCTGCATTCAAATAAAATTTGGAAGTGTTATTTCGATGGAGCATATTTTAAAGAAGGCACAGGAGCTGGGTTCATCTTTATATCTCCTTAAGGTAATATTTTACCTTTTTCTTTCAAATTGGAATTTGAATCAACTAATAATGTGGAAGAGTATGAAGCATTGATTTAGAGCTTGCAAAATGCTAAACAAATGGGAATACAATCTATTTCCATCTTTGGTGATTCTGAATTAATAATAAGACACATTAAGAATCAGTTTCAGACTAAGCATCCCAGATTAAGATCTTATAGAAATGAGGTGTGGGATCTAGTTGAAAAATATTTTGAAGCCTTTCACCTTCAATTTATTCCAAGAGAAGAAAATAGAATGGAAGATTTATTGGCAGTTGTAGACAGCACATTTAAGCCACCAATTAATCCAAGATGGAGATATGAAATTGAAATGAGACATAGGCCTTCAATCCCTGATAATGTAAAGCACTAGTAGGTTTTTGAAGATGATGAGCAGATCAATCAATTTTTAACAATGATTAGAAATTTTGAGGACAGAAAAATTGATCAAGAAAGTGATCAAGCTAATCAAAATGATGTGCCTAGAAACCTGAAGCAGACAATTGGTGACCAGAAAATAATTCAGTTGAAAGATAATATATTGCCCAGAGGTCTGGTTCCTCTTGAAATATTGTTTGATGCTAACGATGTAGCAGTGAATCAGAAGAAGGCATCTTAGGATGGAGAGATGGAGGATTTTAATTTAGGAACTCATCAGGAGCCAAAAATAGTCAAGTTGTTCAAATGAGTTCCTAAATATTATAAAGAAATGTATGTAGATATTTTCAAAAAGTTCATAGATGTGTTTGCATGGTCATATGAAGATTTGAAGACTTACGATTTAGATATTATTCAACATAAAATACCACTAAAGGATGGGGTTAAGCCACACAGCCAGAAGCTCAGATAGATTAATCCATTTTTATTAGCCCCTATTGAGAAAGAGGTGAAGAAACTTTTACAAGAAAAAATCATAGTTCCACTCAGGTACTTAGAGTAGGTTTCAAATCTAGTTCCAGTAAGGAAGAAAAATGGAGAGATAAGATTGTGTGTAGATTTCAAGAACTTGAACGAAGCCTCCTTGAAGGATAATTATCCTTTGCCAAAGATGGACTATGTCTTGCAGAAAGTGACTGGGGCTTATAGGTTATCCATGGTTGATGGTTTTTTTGGATACAACCAAGTACTGGTTGAGAAAGGAGATCAGAAGAAAAAAGCCTTCACTACACCTCAAGGAACGTTTATGTATGCCAGGATTCCATTTGGCCTCATGAATGTAGGAGCTACTTTCCAGAGGGAAATGGATATAGCTTTTGTAGGTGACAAATTTGTAGTCATTTATTTTGATGATGTGACTATTTTTTCAAGGTTTGACGATGAAAATTTAGAGCACCTGCAGAAGGTTTTCTTGAAATGCAGAAAATTTGAGTTATCATTGAATCCTAAGAAATCCTTGTTCGCTCTAGAGGAAGGTAAGTTACTGGGACATATATTTTCAAACCAGGGTGTGAAAATTGATCCAGTTAGGGTGGAGGCTATACAAACAATTCCATTACCTAGAAGTAAGAAAGATATTCAAATATTTCTAGGGAAAATCAATTTTTGAGAAGATTTATTCCAAACTATGCTGAGATTGTTAGAAAAATAACATATATGTTGAAGAAAAACGTTGAATTAAAATGGGATAAACAAGCGAGAGAATCCTTTGACATAATTAAAGAGGCTCTTCAAGAAGCTCCAGTTTTCATTAGTCCAGATTATCTGAAACCTTTCCAATTTTTTTCATTTTCAGCACCTTCCACTATTGCTACTGTGTTGTTACAGAAGAATGAAGAAGGAAAGGAGCAACCAATAGCATTTTTTAGTAAATTCCTCATAGATGTAGAGCTCAAATATAACATCTTGGAGAAGAAGGTATATGCCTTAGTGAAATCATCGAAATATTTCAAGACATATGTACTTCATTCTCAAATAGTAGCATATGTACCTAATTCTGCTGTAAAAGATGTGCTGATTCAGAGTGATGTAGAAGGAAAAAGAGGAAAATGGATTGCCAAAATTCAAGAATATGATTTGGACATTAAGCCTACTAAGTTAGTCAAAGGACAAGGGGTTAGCTAAATTGCTAACAAAATCTAATTTCCAAACTCTAGGAATTAATTTGCTTGCACCATTAGATGAGGTGGTTGAGGAGACCAATCATATTAAAACAAAGTCAGTGATCAAGTACACATTTCTTTGCTCAGTCTGGTATAAGGATATTATTCACTAGTTATGTATTTTCTCTTGCCCTCCCTTGATCAATAGAGCAAAATACAGAGCCCTAAAACTTAAAGCTCAACCTTATGTTATAATTGATGCTAAGTTATATTGGGAAGATCCTGTTGGTGTCTTGTTGCTATGTTTGACAGAAGGAGAATCAATGGAAGTGATCAAGGAGTATCATGAATGTTTGTGTGGAGGTCATTACAGTTGGAAAGTAACTGCTCATAAGATTCTTAAATCAGGTTTCTACTGGCCTTCTATATTTTCTGATCTATACAGAGTTGTTAGAATTTTTCAAAAATGCCAATTGTTTGTAGAAAAGAAAAGGTTAGCTCCTTTACCTCTTCTTCCTATATTTATTGAAGAACCCTTTAGACAATGAGGATTAGATTTTATTGGATAAATTAATCCACCATCAAGTGGGAATTTTAGGTGTATTCTGACTGCCACTGCTTATTTTAAAAAATGGGTAGAGGCAATTCCTACTAGAAGAGCAAATGATTTGGTAGTAATGAAGTTTTTGGAGGAGAATAATTTCAGCAGGTTTGGATGTCCAGTGAAAATCGTAGGTATTCAACTCAATCAGGTTTATAAGCTTTTTTAAAACTTATAATGCGATATTGTCTCATTACACAACATATCATCCCCAAGGGAATGTATTAGCAGAGTCATCTAACAAGACATTGGTCAAGATCTTGAAGAAAAATATTAATGAGAACCAGAAGGATTGGGACTCAAAGTCGAAATTTTCTCTCTGGGCAGTGAGAATGACTGCTATAAGATCTACTGGCAAGTTGCCTTATGAGTTAGTATATGGTACTCAAGCCTTTTTTCCCACTCAGTTGGAAAAACTAGTAATTTTTTTTCTTCAAGAAGCATAAGAGGAACCTAATGCATTGATAAGAAGGCTGAATAAGGTAATAGAATTGAGTGAAAGCAGAAATAAAGCCGGAGACAATTTGATCACATATCAGGAGAAAATGAAGTCCATTTTGACAGAAAGGCAAAGGAGATTATGTTCCAAACTGGGGATTTGGTACTAATATGGGATACTAGAAGAGAGGAGAAGGGAAAACATGGTAAGTTTGATCCTATATGGTATGGTCCTTACAAAATCACTAAAGTTAGATCAAATAACACTTTTATGCTAGAAAATATTGATGGGGAAGCAATAGAACAACCTGTTAATGGGAAGTATTTGGAACATTATTTCCATCATTGAAAATAGTAGGTTCATCATTGTACATATTCGATTTTCCTAATTGTATATTTTTCATCAAGCATCATGTGACTCCATGCTCGAAGTGAAGGCACTGATATGCAGGTTCTTAGTGTTTCATGGCAAAAAAACACTATCCCCAGGTGGAGCCAGATGTTGTGGATCATTTGCAATATCCTTTTATTTTGAATTTTTGAAAATACAAAAGAAAAAAAAAATAGAAAATTGTTAAAACATGTTAAAGTATTAATGCCTCTATAATTTAGCATTAAAAAATTTTGATTCATCGCATTAGAGCTGAAAATTTTAAATACTTTAAACTTTATATGAGTGGGTCCTGTCAAAAAGATTAAAGCTCGATTGTTTTATCGAGCGGGATGTGATGACTTCTTCAAACTTGCCCGATCAAAGGACTCAACCCATGGGCACAACAAGCACATGAGTTAATATTAAGTGTGCCTCTGCAGTTGACCAGGTTGACCACAAGAGTAACACAGATGAGTGGTGGAGATTGAATGTGGGGGCACAAGCCAAGATATTTATCCATACCCCGAGACCCCCCGTAGTGACGTAAGGAGTTGAATTGTCCATAGTTTTCCTCCACGTCAGGTGAACTCAATGGTTCGTTGGCGCGTCATGTCAGAATTTAATTTTAAAAATCTGTGCCACCTATTTAAGTGAAATTCACATTTTTTCCAAAGCCGGTTTGGATTAAGTTGGTATTTGTGATTGATTTGTGCTACGCCCTGTTCAGTTTTCCGTCACCTTATCAAAATTTAGTCACCTTATAAGTCGTCTGTCATCGTAGTCTTGAATTATGGCTAAAATTTCATCTCTGTCGGGTTCTGCTAGTCATATCCCTCTCATGGATACTGAGAGGGATATCCAAGATACAAATTGTTCCCTGATTCATCTTTCGTTTTACCAGCAGGTTGATTTGAATGACAAAGCCTCCCCAATTTATGCTGCCATGGTTAATTCTAGTTGGCTGTCTACATGCATCCCTAGAACCCATATTTTTCTTGAATTTATATCCTGGTTGGTTTCCATTATGTATCCTGGAAAATGTTTTGTGATGAATTGTCAAGGAGAGAATGTTTTACAAGTATCTACCCAGTTAATCCGCCAAGCCCTTTGTTACCCTGAATCAGAGTCATGTGTTCAATTATTTGATGATTCTCTGGTAGCGTGTTATGATAACCTTGCTGGTCAAGACTTCAATCAACTTATTCATTTCCTAAAGCCTAACACACAACAGTTTTAGCCTTACAACAAGGATTTTCCTATGGAAATTTTTTATACTAAGGTTTAGCTAGTTCTAAGAAGGATTGAAAATATTCTAGATAAATATGATGACAGAATGGTGGAAAAATCAATGTTGGGGATGTTTTCCATGATGATGAAGCCATGAATGGTGCTGGATATTCCACCCTATTGGCAAGAAGCAGTAAATTCACGGCTAATGAGCCTATCATTAACAGGTTATTTCAGATTTCCTTCATTAATCATTTACTTGTTCTTATATCAAAATGTGGAGGAATTTATGCATTTGGGTCTGAATATTATGGATATAAATAAAAAGAGGAAATATGTAGTTTTCTGGACATATATAATGAGGAGGGAACAAAATAAAACTGGACTATGTGATTTTGCTAGTTATTTCGTGACAAGTACATATAAAGTTTTTAATGGAGTTCCTCCCCCTTGTTTTTTACCTATAACTCAAGAATTCATGCATTTAGGGGAAAATTGTAAGTTTGGAGATTGGTTTGATTTTTAGGATTATTCATAAATTAGGTTGTATGGAGCAAGTGTTGAGCCTTATAGACTTCTAGTATTTGTTCCCATGAGGCTATTTTCTTTGGAGTTTATTTGACAAAGTCTGAATGTTGATCAAGTTCACTTTGTACCCATGAAGAAGGGACATATGTTCAAACTGCCCATGACTGTAGGTCCTTTCATAGTTAATATGAGACATGCATTTGAGGAGGTTACTAAAATTTTATATGAAATGCATTTGCTATTAGGGGAAAGCTAGGCTTATGACCCTTATAGTGTAATTTCCAATAGAAGAGTGGAGAATGGATATTCTACTTTCATTCATGAAATTAGGCCAGATTTAGAAAAGATAGCAAGAAAAGGAATAATGATTTCAACAGGTTCAAATATTCATACTCCCATCATATCAGAAAAGTTTAATAAAAGAAGTAAAGAAACAATAGTTGATTTAGAAGATGGGGAGAAGAGAGCTGAGAAAAGGACAAAGTTTAATGAAGAGCATGCATATAATTAGCCTGGTTTTTCTTTACAATTGGGAGAACAAAAAAATGTTCCTACTTCACTCAGGAGACATGAGACCTCTCATGAACAAGTGCCGCTGATCAAACATATGTTTGCCCAAATTGCAAAGAGGAACTAGAAGATGAAAGCTAGTATGGAGGCCCAAGCCGAATATTAGATTGCTCCAGATCAAACAAGGTTTTTGACTGCCATGGATCTTGAGAAATATCAATTCAGAATTTCCCTATCACACCCTACTGACATGTCAATTGGTTCCTCTAATAATTTCAATACTGTAAATGTGACCATAGATGTGAAAAGGATCCCATTGTTGGATAAGGTGAACCTACATATGCAAACAGGACAGTTGATTGTAAATGAATTGACGAAGACTAATGCAATGGAAATGAAAGCAGAGAATATTATTGGAAAAGTATTTAAGCAGTTGAAGTTAGAAAAAGCCAACTCTAGGGCTTTAACAGTTCACAATGAGGAATTGAAGAAAATTATAGTAAAGATTGGAGTGGACCCTAATGATAGGACTGTTGTGAAAAATCTTTTGTAAAGTGCTAAAGTAGAGATATCTACATTGAAGAAAAAGCTAAAATTACCTACAGGAGAGGATTCAATGGCTGCAGAGGTTGCAGAGGTGGAGAATGAGAAGGAAAAGCTTCTACAATAGCTTATGCAAAAGGAGGAGGAAATATCCAAAATAAAACAAACTGCAATATCTCTGCAAAATCGTATTGATAGTCATACCTGTAAATTTGTTTTTCCTTCACGTAACGAAGATCCACAAGCACAGATTGCTCAATTGAATACTAAATTGCAGATGGCAGAAAGGGATCGGAAAAAGGCTCAAGAAGATTTAGAGACTGCATCAAAGATTATTCAAGTTGCAGAAAATGAAGCCAGTAAATACAAAATGGATAGTGAGAATGTTAATGCTGAGATCAAAAGCCTTAAAGAAAAATTGAAAGGGAACATATCTTTAATACAAGAAAAAGATATCATTTTGAATGGTATCATTTCTGAAATAAAGTCAATTTGGGACTTTTTGATGGTGTTTGCAAAAGAGAAAAGTCTTATCAGAGAATTTGAAGAAAAAGTAATGGCAGATAGACAAAAGACAATCAATAGGGCTTTTTGGGAAAAAATATTCATCAACTTTATTAATTCCAGAATAGATCAAGAATTAGAGGAAAATGAGATTAAATCTAGAATCTTATATGCAGTAGATATTAATAAGATGATTGTCAAGAATGATTATAGAAAAGGCACAGACAAGAAGTTGATACAAATCAAAGAAGCAGTAAGTCAGTTTGATAAATCAATGGACAAATTAACAAGAGCAGGTTTACCTTCATGCTGGGCACTAGGAGGAGGTCTATTGTCATGGGATTCTTATGAAAACTTACTAGTATTAACAAAAAGTAAAGTTGATAATACACATGAAAAGACTCAGGTACTCAAAGGGGCAATGATGATCAATTTTCTTGAGAGACATTTTCAGTTGTTGTGGCTGGTAAAAACTCTATTTACAGAAAGACCATCCTACAACCGAATTATTGCTTTCAGGTTAGAGTATCACAATCTGATACATTCACCTAGGACAAGAGTAGAGATATGGAAGAAGTGCAGAGCTTGGACGATAGACTTGCCAAAAGATCCTTCAACTTCGAAGAAAGACAAATAAGAAGCTGATCTAGGAAATGTAGCAGCATCGTCAACTATTCACATTCAGCATATAGATTAGGGTGTCAATTTTTATGTTATTATAATCTTTCAAAGATGATGTAAATTTAGTAAGACATTTCGAGAGTATGTAATAGATATTTTTCAAAGTCCTCAGGAGTTGAGTTTGTTAGGATCAGTTATAACAGTTTCGAACTTATTTTTATTGTATTTAATGTAATGATTCAAGGGAAGGAAGGTTCCAAGTTTTGGACCTTCAGACTATAATTCTGTACTTAGAGATTTCAAATATTAATGAATGAGAAACAAGTTTCTGGAATATGTTTATGTTGATATGTGTTCAAGTTTTCGTTCTGTGTTTTCTATCCTTGAATAGAACAAAGTTATGAGCAGTAGGTCTCTTTTTACTTATGTAAGCAAGAGTTAAAACCCTTAATTGGCACTCCTTTGTTTTAACTACTTCTGGAGTTTGAGATGATATATTATGTATAACAGAATATCAGTTTGGGCTTCTTTCTTTCATTTTCTTGTGGTTATTTAATTCAACATCAGCAGACAACAACATTGTGAGACATTCATTATATTTGATATTTTAGGGTTTAATGATAAATTATTTAGGGTGATTAAATAGACTCAAATAATTTTGTGACATAATCATATAAATGTCTTAAGCATTGATTCCTTATCACAGCTAAGGGATTATCTCTTAAGGTACAACAATCAACACAGTGACAGTTACGAATTATTCAAGGAAGCTTCAACGTGGATTTTTGGAGAGATTGTTCAACATGAAATTTGAAGAATTTTAGGACTACCTACTATACATATGATGATGATGCTGTGCAGATCATCATATACAAGAATTGTGGATATATAAGCCTATAATTCAGATTCTAGAGCAGGAAGAAGGTGCAAATATAATTTTTTTTGTTTCATGTTAAACCAAGATCCTGAAGTATATAAAGTTTAAGGACAGCTTGTTTGAAGGATACAATTCAGTACAGCGAATATGGTGACTATAAGGAGAAAGAATTCTTAAAGGAGAATAAGGGTAAGGAAGGTAAATCTGTGATTTACCTTCCTAACTACAATTAAGTAAGACAATCTTGGTGACCGAGCAGATCGATGAAGAAGAGAAGAAAGGGCAGTGAAAAGATCTTGGAGACATTTCTAAGTCTAGGGTTTGAGTCTAGGTCATGGTACTTGTCATTTTAATATCTATAAGAATAATTTTTTGTGGGTTTTCCTCTCCAAGACGGAGAGGTTATGCCCTGGCTCTAGGAGCCTAATTTTGTGTCTCATTCATTCTTGATAATTGACTTGATGAAAGACTAACTAAACTAGAGAAATAAAGACATAAGTAACTCAACCAAGTTCAAAAATAATTATCAAGAGGAGAATTTGTATTAATCTCTAGCCCTCCAAATTATCAACATGGTTTTAGAGCTAAGGTGTTGAACTCAAGGGATACTTGATAAAAGGAGACACTCCAAGAAGCAAAGATCAAAAGTTTGGGTTGGAAAATAAAACCAATTGAAAAAGAGAGACTCTCTAGCTACTTCAATAAATATTTACTATCTCTTTTAAAGGATCAACTCAATTGAGAAATTAATCCTTGCCATTAAATATTCAAGAATACTTATATTGAAGGTTTATATCTTAGAATCAGCTCCTAATTCCTTCGTCATCATCATGGAAGCAATTGAAGGAGAAATTCACTCACTCAAGTAAGTATCTATGAATTTATCTAAATCTGTCAAAATGACTTATTGTATAGTGAGTAGAGAATTGGTTGGATTATCAAACTTCAATGCATGGACAGATCTAAAGCTAATTGAAAATGAAGTTATGGGCTTCATAGAAGGATCTACAACTCAACCTCCAAAAGAAGACATTCTAGCATATATAAAATACATGAAGGGAGACATAAGAGCCCAAAGGATTCTTATAGAATCCATAAAAAAGTCTCCCATTCCCTATGTATCAAAGTTATAATCCTCAAAAGAAATATATGATAAATTGGTGGAACTATTCTCGAAAGGTTCTACAAATGAAATAATATCCTTGAGACAAAAAAAATATACAAATTGAGAATATCAAAGGAAGGAATAATTCCATATCTGATGGATATTTTCGCAATACGAGATCAACTACTGGAGTTGGGAGAAGTAATGTCTTATAGAGAAATACTGACTATGGTACAAATTGATTTACTGAAAGAATGGAGAGGTTCCACTTCCAGCATAGATGGGAGAGAAGATTCCATGCCATTCCAAAGTCTAGGTAATGTAGAAGAATCAAGATTGAAAGCAGGATCAAGTGTAGGGAATCAAGCCTTTGACACCATGTCTAGGAAGAGAGGAATATTAAGTAATATTGGTCCTCAGAATAAGAAGATAAATGTGGAAAAATCAAGATTCTTTTCATGTAATGATCTTGGGCATTATAAACAAGATTGTCCTAAAATTAGAAAGGACAAGAGGAAAAAGGAAGAAGCCCATGTATCAGATATAAGAGGAAAACCCGATGAAAAGAAATATAAGAAAGAAGAAGCGAGGGATCTCCACTATGATTGAGATCTTCTTCTCCTTTAAGTGATTTCTGTTGGTTGTAAAATAGTATGATATGAAGCAATGCATATTATAGCATCATGATAAAAATCATTTTAGGGACTCTTAGTGAATCAGCTCTGGGAAAACATCTCTGATAACATTACTAATGGAAAGCAGTCATCAAGATCAAGGGTCATCATGGAAACATAATTTTGGGTTGTGATGACATATTGATGGAGCAAGCCAAGAGAATGAAGCTCTTCATTCTAGAGAAATCGCTACAGGATGATTCAAGGGAAAAAGGTATGAGGTATGTATATATTTATATGCTGACACTGGATGCTGTGAAGTCATGTCATATGGTTGCAGGTAATAGACTTCCATATTTAGAAGTATGATCTATGAAGAAGAATCTCTCGGTGCACTGACATATGAAATCAACATAATATGTTCTCATGGAATATGAGGTGGTTGTATATGAAAAAGAAACTAGAAAATTTGTAAGTTCCTGGGAATGGAGAATGTGCAAAAAGGAAGAGATCATGAAATGCAACCATGTCAAGAGGCAGTTATCATCTAGAAGCAAAGAACATGTGACTAGGAGATCTACTGGGAGGATATGTAGACTCTGATAGAAGTCTGGTAAATAAGAGACCCTTGACAAAACATATCATTAGGAGATGTGTCAATCTTAATAAAGGATTTCAATGCCTACAAGAATATTTCATGGTGAAATATCATCACTGGGGTAAATTTTTTTTTTAAAGTTCATATGTATGTGTTTATCTAGATGAATTTTTATAGGGATGCTAATGATTCAAAGAAAAGAAGCATGGCACAACAGTGGACCAGATGAGAAATACTGATCAATCACTTTCTGAAAGTGGACATGACTCGTGACTGAAAGTGATGGATGATATATTCCCTATGAAGCTAAAATTTGAAGATTCCTCAATAAAAAATCCATGGCATCGAGGGGAGGAATTCTTCATGAGTAGCTGGATTACTACTGTAGGACCCTGATTGAGAGGGAGCCTAGTGGTAAGTTTCTTACTTGGAAGAAACTTGAAGTATGTCCTTCCTGTGTTGAGAGGGAGTGACATATGTGATTCATGCCCTAGACCAGGACTAAAAATCGTAAGTCTTAGTGATGTCCATGTGGAGAGAATGGATAGACACATCATTTTGGTCTTCACTTGGAAGAAAGAATTAAGGATTGGGTAATCATCTGGAATTAGATACTCATTGAGAATGAGATAGGCCATTCAAGATAAGAGTAGTCAAGGGTCGATATTATTTGAGGGCTAGCTACCCAAGAGAAGAATAGTCCAAGAAGGTCATACTTTGGGAACACCTGGGTCGAGTATGTACCTTGGAGAGATAATGACTATGGTGTTTATAATTCATGTGTCTCACGAACATTGTAGCCCATCGTCTAGTTGAGATATGGGGCAGTTACTCAAGGCCTTACACTAGGGAAATTCTAGTTGATATGATGTTATACATATGCGATTACCAATCCAATTCTTCTTATGAGATTCTTCAGTCTGAAAGTAACCATGTACCTGTATGAATACCTCTCTAGTTAAGAGGGAGTGTTGAAAAGTGTAACTAAGTGGGTCTTCATGTTGACTATGTAATTATGTACTTATGAAAAGAAGAAGTCAAAATAATAAAATTTATTTTTGTTGAGAAAGATTTATTAAGTAGATAGACTTCTTCTTGATGTCTATTAGGTTTAAGTCTTCTAGGCATAGAATATGATTAAAGTGTCATGTATATATATGAAGGAACTAGTCATCAATATATGCTATAGATATTTTCATAAGCCTTGTCACACGTCCAAGAATTTGTGGAAGAATGGCTTGTAGTATCCCTCACCAACGCTGGAAATCAAACACTTATGATATGCTTCAATTTGGCCTTTAATCTGCTAGATGAGTCGTCCTAAAATCTATAAGTATAGTCGGATTGAAGGCAATATATATTTCTCTCTATATATACCCATGCATGTGGCTCATTTACACAATGTTCAACGAAGATCTATGAAATATAAAGTGTAGGTTATATATAATTTATAGTGCTGATAAGATATTTCATACACAACGGACAATAGATGACATAAAGTGTGGACAATCAATGATATACAATGCGGTCAACATAGTGATAGTTACGGATTATTTAAGGAAGATTCAGTGTAGATTTTTGGAGAGATTGTTCAGCGTGAAATTTGAAGAATTTTAGTACTACCTACTAGACATATGACGGTGATGTTGTGTGGATCATCCTAAACAAGAAGTGGGGATATTTAAACCTATACATAGGATTCTAGAGTAGGAAGAAGGTGAAAATATAATTTTTTTGTTTCATGTTAAACCAAGATCCTGAAGTATATAAATTTTAAGGACAATTTTTCTGAAGGATACAATTCAGTATAGTGAAGATGATGACTATAAGGAGAAAGCATTGTTAAAGGAGAATAATAATAAGGAAGGTAAATATGTGATTTAGCTTCCTAACGGAAATTTAGTAAGATAATCTTGGTGACTAAGAAAATCATTGAAGAAGAGAAGAAAGGGAAGTGATAAGATCTTGGAGACATTTATAAGTCTAGGGTTCGAGTCTGGGTCATGGTACTTGTTATTTGAGGATCTATAAGAAGATTTTTTTGTGGGTTTTCCTCTCCAAGAAGGAGAGGTTTTTCCCTAGCTCTAGGAGCCTAATTTTTGTTTCGTGCATTTTTGATAATTGACTTGATGAAAGAATAATTAAGCTAAAGAAAGAAATACAAGTAACTCAAGAAAGTTCACAAGTAATTATTAAGAAGAGAATTTGTATTAGTCTCTAGCCCTCCAAATTCTCAACATTGTGAGCACCTTGAACCACCTACAATTTGAGATTCATATTCCCTTTTTTGTGGAGCATAACCATACCAAAACTGAGAATCCAGATTTTGGCGAGCAACTAAGTTATCTCCTTCCCAAAAATTGTGAAAAGAAATTTCGAGTATAGATAGACTAACACCATAGTTAGAACTTAGAATCCATTGTTCTACATGGAAAATATTTTGGTTGTGTTGGCTCTGACACAGGGTTCACCCCTAGAAATTCAAGCATCTATGAGAGATCCTTATTATTATTAGCAGCATTAATTTGACTTGAACCACTGGCTTCACACTAGCTTCACACATAATGCTGAAAAATATATCATATGCACCACTGCTAAAGTAAGTAAATGGTTGACTACTTGAGAGATGTAACAACTCCACTCACCACAATTTTTTTTTCTTTTTCTAATTATAACATAATTACCAATCTATTGTCAAGGAAATTAATGGATTTCGTCAACATTCGACGTAACACTTTCGTTGTGTTTTCTGTTTTTAAAAATTCTTTCACAACTTATGATTTCATGTATATAATACTTCCTGAGATTTATGATCCTTGAACTTATTAACAAATTAATAATTCAGTTTCAATAGTGACTGTCCTTGAAGACAGTTCTTCACCACCTTCTTCTACTATAATAGTATTTCTTATTTCTAATTATTTCTGTCTTTCAAAAGTGGATATTAAATCTAGCATAATATAATAACATCACAATTTATATTATATCTTCAAACTTTTTATAGTATTCTAATCCACTTGCATCACTTGTTTTCTTTCAACATCATATGCCAACCTTATCATCCTCAAGGGTTAACATTATGTATTATGTCAATTTCCATTATTCAGGCATATACTTTTTTAATTAATTAAAGGTATATATATCTAAACCTCTTAATAATTTTAATGGCATCCTTTTTGTTTAGGTAAACTATATACCAATGTTATTATTAAATATCCTTAAAGGATTTAATTATCACTTCCCTTATACCTTAGATTCAACATATAATTATTATTTTCATATTCCCCTTAATTAGCTATGGTGTATAATCTTATCCACTAAAGCTTAACGAAGGAAACTTAGGAATGAAAGTAATATTATATACACCATTTATTAACTTCCCCTTATACTTTTTTCTAATGACTATATAATAAAGGCCCTTCGTATGTTTATCACTTTAACACCAGTCCTAATTAATTATGTAGATACACATTAATCCGTTTGGATATGAATTGATGATTCGTATATCTCTAGGACAAAAGTGTTATTCGTTTAACCTTTTGAGACTTCATTATTTATGTTGGAAATCCGTATTCATTAACTCTATCACATGGCTACGCATATTTTTGAATCAGTTAATGGTTTGTATTATTGACATGTTGATGGTCCAGATGTATTCATATCTCTACCGTGGTAATTACAAAGACCTAACCCTATTTTGAGTTTTCATTTTCATTTGGGAATTTCGGTCCTTCGGTTCTAATTTTTATGGCAACCCTCTTCATTGGTTTACCACACAGTCTATCAGCTAGTTATTTTTTTCCTCTGAGTCCATATATGTTTTGGATATTATTACGCATTCCATCTCATGTTGGACACACTATATGTAAGTTTTCAAAGGTATACCTTCCGTTCAGGTAATACAAGTTAATTCTAACGACTTGGCTATCGTATGATAGTTATTCCTCTTAAAATTTCTTTTTGTTGCATTCTGGTTCTATTTTGATTTGCAACTAATGGTTCATTCTCATTTTGTAGTGTTTCATTCTATTCGAGTTTTTTAACCTGTCTTACTTTAACAATTTCCGGAGTTCATGAGGTAATTTCCTCTCTGTAAGGAGTACATAAGGATTTTAAACCCTTAACGACATTCTTGATTGTCTATTTCTTTGGTGTTATTTCAAACACTCTGCCTGAAACTTCTTTACCTCATTACTATCGTTTGTCCAATACGTTTCATTTTAACTACTTAGAGGTTTAGGATGGATTGACTCCTTGTTTTAAATTAATTATCTCTTAACTTTTGTTGTCTTACTACTATCATACTATCTCTGCGTTAATATAGTAACATAGTCGTGATTTTAATCCGGCATAACAATCTCTGTAATTACTTACAGATTTTTTTTTCACTATAGCTCCCTCATGCATAATTATTTGTAAACGTTTCCAGCTACGGTTAACTCAGCAAATTTGTAATTTCATCTGAGTGTTTCCATATTGTTTAAATGTACAACATTTAGTTAGATTAAATTTTGTTTTTTCATTGAATATGTAACATCATTAATCAACTTCTATTTATCCCCAATTTAATCCGAGAAGCTATTACTAAGTTTGGCCCTCTTACCATTCCACAGTAGATGTATTGGGTTTGCCTTCGAGTACCATGACAATCTCTGTTTATTGTTATTAAATTTTCTCATTAAAGAGATTTCACTGTTGGGTATCAAATCAATGTTATTTTCTCTTCAAAGTGACTATTACATTTTTAGTAACAGAATTAGAGTAATTTTGTTTCTATCTTCTCTCTCACTGTATTCGTATTTTCCACTTGAATCTCTAAAGAATTTTTATATATTTCCTTAGTTTTGACATACGACAATTCTCATTACATTCCTATATTTTTGGAATGATCATTTTACCTAAAGTAAAATCGATTTTTGATTTAATTCAACCCTCGTTCCCGCATGAGGAATTTTGAGTTACTCTGTCTTATTAATGTTATTCATAACATTCTCCTTTTTATGAAGTTGACCTTTCTGTGGAAATTTGGGATTTAGAATTTGCTCCTCTTATTTAGAATTAAAATCACAGTATTACAGACTTTTAATCTGTATGAATTTTTCAACTTTACATTTATATGTCTATGGAGACTAATTTGTAATAAATTTAGAATTTTATTCATTTTCTCAAATTAATAAAATTATGAATTGTACAGGAACAATTGATCAATTGTTCACATCTTCAGAATTTTGATATGCACTATGTCGACGAGACTAAAGGTACTCACTTTCTTTCTCGTTTGATTAATTTCTTTTTTCTCTTTTGTTTAATCTAATTCTTGCACTTAAGAATTTTTCTCATATTTATGTGCAGGTTTACTATCACTGTTTAACATAACCCAATAAGGTAAAATTTTCAGATTTAATTACTCTTGTCACATATTTATATATTATTTGATTTACTTAACTTTAAAGATATTTGTACACATACTAAGTCATGTATATAAACTGTATGTGCAGGTACTCCACTTCCTTCAATGCAGAATTTGTGAGTTTAATTAATAATTCTCTCAATTTGGGAAATTCGTTCTGCCATTCATTGACAATAGAATTTGATTTCTTATATACAGGTTGGTTTGTATTTCTTTGAAAAATTCATTCTCCTGAATTTTGAATTATATTCAAATTTATAATTATGTTGTAGCTATGTAGTTAGGACCATGGACTTTGTCCCTAATTTATGATAGATTTAAATTGTAATTTATATCTAGAATAATATCATAGTTTAAATTATTGCATTTATGATCCAATGTAGTCATCATTAGAAATTTGAGTTATATTTCTTTACTGCATGTAATTTATGCTATATGACCTTTTTACACTTCTGAGTTAATGCAATAATTTATGAGTGTCAATAAATCTTCTAGTTATTGTATAGTAACTGATCTGATTTGATTTTATGTACTCATGTTTACTAAGAGAAAATGATTTTTCTCTTTATGTACATCTTTTCCTGTTTAAATATTTATTTTACAAACTGATAAATACACTAATTCGCCTTCTTTCCACATGTATTTATCTAGGTTTTCTATGTATCCATTTTTAAGGTTTACAACCTAACCTCAGATTTAAACCTGATTACTTGGGTTTAGACATTCTGAGTATTGGTCTATAAATTTATAATTTTCTATGTAACCATACAGATCAACTATGTCTACTATGGTTTTTCAGTTAAATACACTAGGGTGTCTAAATAAATTTTCTACAGAAATAATCATGCACAAAATTAACTTTCTGACACAACTCCATCTATTCTACTTAAATCATACTTGAATATAAATAGATAAATTGAAAATTTCTTTACCACTAAAATTCTTAACAAAAAATTGAATTTACTTGTGCATACCACTTCTGGTAAGACTATTTTCCACCCAACCTTGAGCTTTCTCTCCACAACTTCCCCCGAGCAGAGACCAATTCCTCCCAAGTGTAGACAACCTCTTGTCTACCTAGGAATTATCTTCCATAGCATAGACAACCTCTTGTGTACCCAGGAACAAATTATTTAAGATTTCTTTCCCTCGGTATGTGTTCGATAATTGTGTCCAATTAAATCAGGATATTGTTTTCCTTTTTTCCTAGGCTTTCCTTTCGCTTTTTCCACAAAAGTAGTTTCAAACTAAATTTTTCCTCTTTCTAGTTTTATTTAACCTCTTCTTAGTAACTTTCCACTTTACTAAGGTATATTTTAGATTTTTATCTCCAATCTAATATTTTTAATTTAATTGATTTTCTCTAAGGATATTTGGAGAATTTTGGAAATTCTTTGGATTCTTATCCATCCTCATGGATAAGAGGAACCCTGGTATCCATTTACTCTAGTTTTAAAAAGAAAATTATAACTCACATTTATTTAATTAAACCTTAATTTATGTCTACATATAGCTTTCCTATAGGTTAATTTTACCTTTAGGATTATTAAGTGTCTAAAATAAAAGCAGAAAAATAGGGATGTTACATATTCCCCCTCTAAAATAGAATGTTGTCCTTGGTGTTGCTAATTCTTTGTTGATTCCTCAACCAGGGATGGATTTTTCTCCTTCATCTCATCCTCTTACTCCTAGTAGCTTCCTCGGAGGTAAAGTGTATCCACCGCACTTACATCCCACTTACTATTCTACTCCAGAGATTGATTTCTTCCTGCTTCAGTATAAGAAGTGGCTCTGGAAGAATTTCCATTCTTGTTTCCAACTGTTCACAAATCAAACCAATTTACATGAGTAGGGTCACATATATACTTTTAAAATAAGGAATTATATGATATTGTGAACCCTAATATGCCTCAATAGAGCCAATCTATAGCAAGAATTCTAATGGTCCATAATAGTATAGTGCTAACTTAGCACAATTACCAACATATAATGTACTTTTGTGAGGCTAAATCCTCAAGTACACATGGTCGCCAATTTGGAATCCTCTGTGAATTCTCTTCTCAACTACACAACTTCTCTAATGGAATCCATCTAAACAGAGTGTAGCATTTCCTACCCTACAAAGTTTCAAAAGGATACATCTTAATTAGAAGCCTAATAATTTTTATTCGAAACAATTCTACCATATGTAGAAAATCTTCCCATTTTGGGGTTTTTTTTCCAGCTGTTTAGGATATACATGCACATCATGTATTCTAAAATTTTATTTATTATTTCATTCTGTCCAGCCGATGAGGATGATAAGAGGTACTAAAATTCAACATTCTACTCTTTTCTTGCAAACATAATTTTCAAGAAAAAAAAAATTGAAGTAACCTTGTCATATTTTCAAGATATAACCAATTTTTGGAATCCCATATAATTTCACAATTTCTTTATTGAACACATTGACTACTTTGAGCTGTGATAAAAGTAGCTTGTACTGGTAAAAGTGTACTGATTTTGTTAGTGACTTGTTCTAGGAAATTTGGTGATGAAATTTATTGAAACAAATTCCCACTTTCATTCTGGAATAGGGAGAGAATCCAATAGTTCCGTTGGATGTTGATGTTCCACTCCTACATACTGACATTCTGGCGAGAAAATCTGCTACATTGTTTCCCATATCAGGCCAAAACATGTTCTTCTTTAATCCTGAATTCAGGTTTTGATCTCTAGTATGTCCTATATAAGGTCGTTTATGATACTCATCTAAAATTTCCTGTTTTAATGAGATTACATTTGGAATATACAATATGTTTTTATAATAAATCAACCCCTTCTGATTTTGTGTATATCCTAATATTTCAGTGTTCTACAAATTTTCTTGTAGTTTTTTCATAGTTTGGATCTTGACTCACTACTTTTTGTATCAATCCTTCTATATCAAATTTCACACTACTTCCAACACTATTCAAAATCTGATGAGCATTCCTACACAAAGCATCTACAATATTATTTTCTTTTCCTTTAATATGTTTGATTTCCATGTCAAACTCACTAAGGAAAGACAACCATCTAACTTGTCTAGCATTTAAATCAGGTTGTGTGAAAAATTATTTCAAGTTATGTGAGTTGTCATCAGGATAAACTTCTTTCCTAACATATCATGTCTCCACATCTTCAAAGCATGTATCAAAACCACTAATTCTAATTCATATACAGTGTAATTTTGTTCATGCTTCTTTAATTTTGTTGACTCATATGCTATCGATACATTTTCTTGTGATAATACCTGTCTTAATCCTTCTGAACATGCATCTATACATACCATAAATTCTTTGTTTGGATCAACAATATTCAAAATAGGAGAAGTTGTTAGTTTAAGTTTTAATTGTTCAAAACTATGTTGACATTTTTTTTTTCACTCAAACTTCACTCCCTTTTTATGTAGAGATGTAATAGGATACGATAAGGCTAAAAATCCTTCTACAAATCTCCTGTAGTATCCAATGATACCCATGAATGATCTTCTGGCTGGAACATCAGTAGGTATAGGACAATCCATGATAGCTTGTATTTTCTCTGGATCTACTACCAATCCATCATCTCAATTTACATGGCCCAAATACTGAATTTTTTTCCTTGAAAATTTCCCACTTATTGAGTTTGGCATATAACTTATGTTCTCTAAGTGTTTTTAACACAATTATGGGATGCTATTTATATTCTTCTTTATTTTTGGAATATACCATAATGTCATCAATGAACACTAAAATAATTGTGTCTAGATACTTGTATAACACACTATTAATTTGAAACGTGAATATAGCAGGTGCATTAGTCAATCCAAAAAGTAGAACTACAATTTCGTAGTGTCTATATCTAGTCCTGAATGATGTTTTATTGATGTTCTCATCTTTGATTATTAGTTAATGATATCCTGTTCTTAAATAAATCTTTGAAAATATTGTAGTTCCTCTTCCTTGATCTAATAAGTAATCTATTATGGGTAGACGATATCTATTCTTTATAGTCAATTTATTCAACTTTCTGTAGTCTATACACATCTTGAATGTGTCATATTTATTTTTAACAAAAAATACAGGTTCTCCTCAAGGAGATACACTCGATCTGATATAAATTTTTTCTGACAACTCTTGTAGTTGCCTCTCTTAACACTTTAATATTTTGAACTGTTCGATGAGGACAGTCACGTAACATGTGAGGTTCTCCACAACCCCATCACTTTAATGGTTCCTTCATTTTTACAGTCCCTTCTTTCTTGATGTTTACATCCATGGTCTTGGGATTATCGAATTTTATTCTCTCCTTATGGATAGTAGGTAGGCAGTTTAAAAGATATTGTACCTTGGCCTTTTCTTCTATGATATAAGGCACATAGTGAAACAGGTTAGTGAATTTGGTAACAAATTCATTTATACCGAGCTATCCTAATCTCAACTCATGAAACTCTTTGACTTTTTCATCATAATATCTCTCATTCAAATATCTAGACGTGAATTTAGTTTGAAAGTATTCCCCGAAAACATTTTTTTCATCTAGTACATGTACCATTTTGGTTTCTTTCCACCATAAGGTAGCTTTACCTTATAGTTGGTAAATAACCAATCTAGCTTTCAGGTTACTTCCATATCCATAGAATTGAATGTATTTTACCATATTCAGAAGCCAAGCTTCTGCATCTTCCTCCTTTTCACCATCATAAGTGGGAGGTTTATTTTTTTGTAATTCTCCTTGCAATTCCTTTTTCTTTCTGGACTATTTTCTAGCTCCTTCACCATCCTCAGATCCTTCGGAGTTAGTTTCAACTTCTTTTATATTTCTTTCAGGGTCTTCACTTTCATGACTATACCTTTAGGTTAATTCCTTAATCAACCTCTCATGCTCTTCACTATCTTGCAACAATCATTAATTGTTGGTTCTCAAATGAATCAATTCTCGTTTCATCTCCTTGAACATATCCAGTAGCTGAGAATTTTGATTTGGTGGATTTCCCTCACCAAATAGGCCTACGTACAACCATCCTCCATCCCTCATAATAATAGTTGTACTTTTCTACACTAAATCATTGTACTCAGAAATAAATTAGTGCAATAAATTTTCAATTTAAATAAATTTACAACAGCAAATTTATGGATTTTTAATTTCCTGCATGAGGACACATATATGCATAGTGTTTCAACACGGGCTCTGATACCATTTGTAAAAAATCCACTTACCACATTTTTTTCCCCGAATTATAGCATAATTACCAATCTTTCGTCAAGGACATAATGGAATTTTTCAACATTCGACGTAACTCTTTCGTTGTGTTTTCTGTTGTTAAAATTTCTTTCACAACTTATGATTTCATGTATAGAATATTGTTTGAGATTTATGATCCTTGACCTTCTTAACGAATTAATAATTCAGTTTCAGTAGTGACTTTCCTTGAAGATAGTTCTTCACCACCTTGTTCTACTATAACAATATTTATAATTTCAATTTCTTTTTGTCTTTACAAGTTGATATTAAATCTAGCATAATATAATAACATCACAACTTATGTTATACCTTCAAACACTTTATAGTATTCTAATCCACTTGCATCACTTGTTTTCCTTCAACGTTGTATGTCAACCTTATCATCCTCAAGGGTTAACATTATGTATTATGTCAATTTCCATTATTGGGACATATGCTTTTTAATTAATTAAAGGTATATATCTAAACCTCTTAATAATTTTAATGACATAATTTTTTTTAGGTAAACTATATACCAATGTTATTATTAAATCTCTTTAAAGGATTTAATAATCACTTCCCTTACACCTTAGATTCAACATATAATTATTATTTGCACATTCCCCTTAATTAACTATGGTGTATAATCTTATCCACTAAAGCTTAACGAAGGAAACTTAGGAATGAAAGTAACATTATATACACCATTTATTAGCTTCCCTTTATACCTTTTTCTAATGACTATATTGTTATCACTCAAAAATTCTCAAAACATCATTGTTTCAAGTTTGTTTTTTATCATGGGTCAAAATAGGGTCTTAGGAGTCATTTCATGAATTTGACCAAAAGGGAGTATTAGATTTTTAGGTTTGAACCTTCCTTAGTGTTAAAAAAATCCATTTTAAAGGTTTGTTATGTCAATTCATTCATCATTTCATCATTTATTTCATTTCCCTAAGTTTTTCATCAAAACTAGCCAATTAGCTAAGAAACCTTACTTTCGTAGCACCACTAGTTCAAAAATTTTCATAGATTCAAGGTGACTCCACTGCTTGAAGATCAATGGCTTGATGAAGTTTCAAGATGAGTTCCATGGAAATAATAAATTCCAGGTATGCTCTTATGAATCGGTCTCATATCCCTGGTTTTCCAAATCCTATGCCAAAGGTTGAATGGTTAGATGATGTTCCAATATTTAAAGATGAAAAGAAAGACAATGTTGCTCTTCATTTGGCTAGACTCCATATGCATGTACACAGTCTTAAGGTTCAGTTCCCTCAGGATTGTCTCATGAAGATGTTTATGGCCAATTTAGAAGGAAAATCAGGTTTTTGGTATGAAATCTTGCCAAATGGTTCATTATATTCTCTTGTTGATTTCCATGTTGCATTTTATGAGATGTATAAAGAGTGCCATCCCTCCTTATTGCTGGTCAAAGACTGCTATAAACACTTTGTGAGTTTTATTGAATATTTAGAGAATTGTTATGAAGATGATGAGTTCATGGATGATGAAATTTTAGAGGCCTTTCATAACAACCCATTTCATCACCAAGAAGAAAGGATAACATCTGTTTTGGATGAAAATGAAACCCAACAGGAGCTTATTTATGAAAACGATGTTACATCCTTTGATTTTGAGGAAAATTTGCAGCAGATTTTTCAATCCTTTGATCATCAAGAGTATGAGAATCATTTCAAACAACAAGAGGAAATATTGGAAAATGCTTGCTACAATCCTCAAGTACAGGAAAAAGTTGATTCTTCATGTCATTTCTTGCATCAGCCTACATCAAATGATGATTACATTAATGAAGAAGTGGGTGAAAATTTTTCTTTATCCTTGTCTTCTAATCTGAAATTATTTGAGTGCAAGTCAGAAGATAAGATTCAGTTTGTGGATGAAGTTGCAGAGAAAATTGAAAAGGACATTTAAGTTTCAAAAGATAAAATTCAATCTCATAGTATTCATAATCAAGATCAATCTTTTAAATTTATTTTTATGCCAGAAAACAAAGAGAGGGTGTTGCCACCTTTCTCCTTTGAGTTTGAGGAAGAATACATTGTTTTTTAAAATTAGTTTGAAAAGAAGTTGGAAAGCACACAATTTAAGTATTATGTGGTTGATCAAAGCATGGATGAGTTGTCCAAAGTTTTAGAATGTCATGAGAAGCATCAAACATACCATTTCTTCTTTGATCCTATAGTTGAATACATGGAAGAGTTCTACAGTCCATATTTCCAGTTATTTTTTCATTTTGAAGATCAATTACATCTCATGTTGCCTTGGTCATCTCAGTATCATGTTTACTTTTGGTTCAAGTGCAATCAAGAGGTTCAATTGCTAGTTCAGATCAATGAATGGCTTTATTGGAAGTTTCATGTTCCTTGAATTACAAATGGAGATTGCAACTGCTAGGGTAGGTAGGAGTGTGTGAATAAGCTCAAAAGTGAATGAGCATCTTTTTAGTAGGTACAAAGTTGGTTCTTCTGCAGTGATCATCAAGCTTGAGCCCAAGGTGAAGGCCATTTAAGCTTGAGGAGAAGCTTAGCAATTTCAAAGTGCTTTCTAATTTGGTCAAGAAAATGGATAGCAGCACTGGAGTTACTGGTTCTTAGTGTACCACAGGGGCACACTATCCCAAGTGGAGCCACTGTTATCACTCAAAAATTCTCAAAACATCATTGTTTCAAGTTTTTCTTTTTATCATGGGTCAAAATAGGGTCTTAGGAGTCATTTCATGAATTTGACCAAAAGGGAGTATTAGATTTTTAGGTTTGAACCCTCCTTAGTGTTAAACAAATCCATTTTAAAGGTTTCTTTATGTCAAGTCATTCATCATTTCATCATTCATTTAATTTCCCTAATTTTTTCATCAAAACTGGCCAATTAGCTAAGAAACCTTACTTTTGTAGCGCCACTAGTTCTAAAAATTCGTTTTTTGCTATGAAAGTGTTGTCTTTTCGTAGCGCAATATGAAGCAAAAACTTTGTTTTCTGGTTTTGAGTAGTCAAATTCCAAGGAGGTTTTTGAGCAACTAAAAATACATTTAGGAAACCTGAAAGAGGTTTTTCTTCTTAAAAAAATTAGCTACATAAAAATCTCTCATTTTCCTCAAATTCATTAGGAGGTGGGAGAAACTGATAAATTAAAATGCGCTACAAAACTATTGTTACAAAATGTCCTGTACATGATTGTTTAGAAGTCAACTTCAAGTTCATTTTTTGGCTAAATTAAAAATTCTTTTGGAATTATGAAAAAATTTTGTTTTCATTACACCCCCAGATACAAAAGCCTCTCTCACTTTTTTCACAAGTGTTATTATTTTGGAGATACAAGGCTTTCTTTGGAGCCCTATTTTCAGAAAACAGAGTTTTCCTGTTTTACACATGTTTTTCAAAGACCATTTCAAGACAGTAGTAGAGGTATTTCAAAAAATATATATATGTTTTTATTCAAGACAGAATAGCCTACAAAAACCTCCTTCAGTTTCGAAAAATACATTACGGATGAGGAGATATAGGCTCTGCCCCAAGACCAAATGTCCAGGAAAAAAACAAGAATAATTTGCAAATGGAGAAGGTACTTCATGAAGGTTGAAAGTTATGTTTTTAGTTCATATTGCTGATGTTTTTGATAAAATATTGATGTTCTTAAGTCTGGGCACCTTCTTGTTGTAATTTTTGAAGAAATTTTGATAAAAACTGCTTGCACAGTAGTTTTGTAGCGCCATTAGTGCAAAAAGGGTGAAAAGCGCTACGAAACTGCTCTAATAACGTTTTCACCCTTTTCCTTATCAATTTTGAGGGGCAATTTTGAGATTTTTCCCTGCAATATCTAGAGGAAACATGTCAAGTGCAGATGAAAGCCACCTTGAAGGGAAAATACCAAAATATTAAAATAAATGGGCTAAAACGCCGCGCTACAAAAAGCGGTACAAAACTGTGCTGCTTTCGTAGTGCATGTTTGTTGTCAATCTTTTTGGATAATTCAAAGTCAATGTTGCACAGATGGCATAGGGAAGTGATTGAAGACATATGTTTTTAGTTATTGACAACAAATGGCATCTAAATCATGGTTCATAAATGGTCAAAATGTCCCAAGGATTCAAAGAAATAAAAGGCCTAAAAAATAAGGAGACAGTTTCCTAGGTTTTAGGAGAACAACATCATCAGCTTTATGGTTACAATAGGTTGGAGCTCATCTTTAGAATTCGACTTCATGAAAATAAAAGTGTCATTTTATGTAATTAAATTTAGATAAGTTTGTTAGGATTAAAGTTAAAGAGTTTTAGTCCTATTTGAAATATGACTGCTCATTAGGTTTGCAGCTGTCATTTTGTAATAAAGACTATGTTTATGGTTAGAAAAGGTGTCAAATAGTAGGATTTCGAAGTATCTAGTTGAGGATAAGGTTATCCTATGTTGTAAATGATCTATAAAGAGGAAGAATTTGAAATTATAAGGGTTGGACATTTTATTATCAAAAATATTGTGTTTTGTATGTGACTGTTTACAGATTAATACAGAGTTTCTACTTAGACAACTCAAGATTCATGAGGAGTTCTTGTTTGTTATTGCTTTGATGGAATCCTTTTCAATATTCCATTGTAGTGGTGTTTATTTATGATACTCAGAATTCATCAATGGTGCTCTAAATTCCTTCATAGATAAACTGACTGTGTGTTTCATTTTTCTACATGTTTTATTCCTTGACTTGAACTCTAAATGCCTTGACTTCCATGCTAGGTAGACTGTTTTGGTTTTGTTGAATTTATCATGAATCCATAGCCCAATGAATACTTGCTAATGTGATTTGCAGCCAGTTATACCATTTATCTATTTTTGCATCATATAGAGTTAGCCCTCTCAGGTTGAGGAGGCTAAGCCTCAGCCAAAAGATTGGTCTGAAACAGTTACACAATGTTTATTTGATGAGCAGCCCATCAGGCTTGATTTTGTGATAACATGTATAATAAAGGCCCTTCGTATGTTTATCAATTTAATTGCACAGTCATAAGGTTTATTTCTTTAAACTCATATTACATTACCAATGTATAACATAGGAATACACCAATCCTAATTAATAATGGAGATACGCATTAACTGGTTTGGATATGAATTGATGATTCGTATATCTCCAAGACAGAAGTGTTATTCGTTTATCGTTTCGAGACTTCATTATTTATGAGGGAAATTTGTATTCATTAACTTGATCACATGGCTAAAAATATTTTTGAATCAGTTAATGGTTTGGATTATTGACACGTTGATGGTCCAGATTATTCCTATCTCTGTCATGGTAATTACAAAGAACTAACCCTATTTCGACTTTTCATTTTCATTTGAGCATTTCGGTCCTTCAGTTCTAGTTTTTACGGCAACCCTCGTTGCTGGTTTACCACACAGTCTATCAACTGGTTATTTTTTTCCTCTCAGTCTGTATAGGTGTTGGATATTGATACACATTCCATCTCATGTCGGACACACTATGCATATGTTTTTAGAGTTATACCTTTCATTCATATAATACAAGTTAATTCTAACGATTTTTCTATTGTATGATAGTTTTTTTTTTCTAAGGTTAATCTATTAACAGAGGAAATAAAAATACAGCATGACAGAAGTCAAAACATTGCCCAGACTTATGGCAAATTTGACAAAAAATTAGAAGAGAAGACTACCCTCATAAGGGGAAACCAGCCTTGAGCGTTTTTTAGTTTGTTGCGTTGCCCGTGCAGGGGTACCATCGTTTGATATCTTTGACAATTACATTGTTTACAAAATTCAAAAATAAAACTGAACTCCAGCATAGTAAGATAAACAAAAACACACCCAGTTAAATGGGCCGTGAGGCATGAAATCCGAACCAGAGAGAAGCAGTTACTCATCCGGTGGTTCTTCGACAATTCGGCACCATAATGCAGACATATCACCATCCTTATTTAACAGGTCCATGGTGGGAGCAACTTCAGACATGGAAGGTCTAGGAACTCCATGCGCCATCTCCACTTCACGAGCCCTGCTAACTTGAGCCTCCTTGTCCTGCTCTCTCATGCCTCCGAACCCCACCTGAAGGCCCGAAAGCTGGGCTTTCTCTGTGCTCAAACCCACTGGACGAGTGCTCTGTTCCTCCACTTGGGCCTCTTCACGAAATACCACAGTGATTGAAGTAGTGAATTGAGGGCGGTTCAGAGAGAAATTAAAGGAAAAATGCGTCGTGCCCAACATGGGAGAAGGCATAGCAGTGGGGAAATGAGGAGCAGGGGAGCCCATACAGTGGCCAGTTCCTAGAACATGAACCCTCCCACTTCTGGTGTTGGGATATTGGCCTGCGAAATAATCACTGGAGTGGGAAGACAACTCGGTTGAGGGGCTAGAGGGAGCACACGGGGTTGGCTCCTGGTGCTACCCCTGCGGCAACGAATCCTTTGATGCAGGCGAGGCATGGGCATAGTCTCTGCGGAGGGGGCAAGATGAGGTGGAGAAGCAGGATTGACGGAGGATTGAGAAATGGAATAATTCCAAGAAATCGAGGAAGACAGACAAAGGCCAGAATGAGAGAAATTCGGATTTTCACCAAGGTCTAAGCAACAGTTCAGCTGGCTTCTCCTACCCGTCACAGTACGCAGTTTGGGTAACCCAGCAACCAGAGAGAATTTGCAGGTCATTGTATGTGGCTCATCTGAGAAACTAGAGCGAAAATCCATTTTATCGACCCGAATGCTAGGGCATCGAAGAACGCCCGTCATAAATCTGTCATTAATGAGAGCTGAAGGCCTAAGCATGTTGGAGCATGCAGAATCGCAAACAGGAGTGGAGGTCGGATCTTGATCCCCTTCAAAACTTAATGCAATAGATATGAATACAGAGGGACTGAAATGCCGTCTGCCATCCATGCCATGGGTGGGCAGGTGTCTCCACACTTCGCCACACCCATGTCCCATCACCTTAATCGCCATCTAGTTCACCCGCATCCGGGAGATCTGCATCCCTTTGGACCAATATTTTGCACTCTTGATTTTGATCATGGTTCTGTATTATGTCTAGAGCTCCAGTGAGAAGAGTATGCTCACTATCCACTCCCAAATTGGCTAGTAGATCAGCGACCTTGTTTCCATCCCGTTTGACATGATTGAATAGGAGTGCACGGTTGGTGTGAAGCCACTATTCTATTACATCCAATATATCTTCAAGCCTCCAACTGTTGGCAATTTTGTGTGCATGAGCTCCATTTAGGATTAGATTCGCCATATTGATGAGAATTTGGGAGTCCCCTTCAATCTCCAGAGGGTGGAAACCATGACGTTGGGATCGGAGCAGACCCTGCCAAAGACCCTCCAATTCAGCAGAGTTGTTTGTGTCCCAACCGATGTTTCCGAAATAGATTAAGAGAGGAGTACCATCATGATCACTGAAAATGCCGCCAAATCCTGCTTTTGCTGGATTTCCCTTTGAAGCTTCGTCGAAGTTGAGTTTGAAAGTATTCTTTGGAGGGAGAATCCATAAGTGCTTTCTGGTACTGTTGATTCTAGAGGATTGGTGATTTTTCTTTCCTTGTGGGAGTTGAATGTTCCAATTTTCCCATATGACCTTCTCATTTGCAAGAGTGGGAAAATCTTCAGTATGCCAAGTTCGTAGCGCCAAGGTTTCCTTGAGATTAAGACAAAAATTGCTCCATATGATTTCTGAAGAAGTGCTTCGATCTTTGAATATGGGCTTGTTTCGCTCTTTCCAGATTGTCCAAAGGAGAAGGCAGGGGATAATTCGCCATAATTGGTTAAGAAATTCGCTTTTATATAGATTCTAGTGCCAGTTGAAAATGGAGTTGATTATGTCTTCTGAGACTCTGCATATTTTTTGACATCGAAAGCTTGATTTCTCCCATAATTGGTTAGCAAAAGTACAAGAGTCAAGGAGGTGTTGGAGAGTTTCCTCCTGTGCATTGCAATTGGGACAAATGGAAGGACTGTGAAAGTTTCGTTTCCTGATATTGTCCCAAGTGAGGATTCTTCGGTGACCAAAAATCCAAAGGAATAAGGAGACTTTGGGCCATATACCAGACGTCCAGATTTGGCTCCATAGAGGATCCAGGGGCATTGGATCATTGCATATAATTTTATATGCCTCTCTAGTAGTGAAGGATCCTTTTGGGGTGTATCCCCATCTTAGTATATCCCTATTGTTATATAATATTGTTCGTCGATTCTGAAGCTCAATGTTTATGGCTTACTTAGTCTGCTCATCTGCATTCCTGATCAGCCTGTTGACCTACTTCCACTGTCTATACCCCTGATCTATACTAGGTGTCCATTGTTGCTAGATGGTTTCCATTTTTTGCTCCTCCCAGTCTTGGCTAGGAGGCAGCCTGTATATACCATTGAGCTTTAGTAGTTGATGCCAGGAGTTTGTCCATAACTAATTAGTGTTTCCGTTCCTAATTTCCCAGAAGTTGTGTTGTTGAATCAACACGAAGTGTTTTCTGGCAACATTCCAGATTAGTGATCCCTTATCTGTAGGAGTGAATCTAATTAGTTCTTCTGGTGGTCTGTGATTGGCGTACTTTGCTGTCCAAATGATATCCCATGGCTTTTTGGGAACAAAGAGCCATTTCCACCATATTTTTTCACCCAGTATAGCATTACTATGATGAGGATCTCACAGACCTATTCCCCTTGTTTCTTTGGGCTTGCAAACTGTTGACCATTTTACCAAAGCCAATTTGCGATTAGTTCCAGTTGAACCCTAGAGAAAGTTGCACTGTAGAGCTTTAATTTTTTTAAGGACCCATTTTGGCATTGCCAGGATTGAGAAGAGATAAAGAGGCATTTCCTGTAGCACAACTTTGATTAGAACTAATCTGCTAGCTATATTCAAAGTTTGATATGTCCATAAAGTGAGACAAGATTCAAGTTTTTCAAGGAGCACTCGCCAAGAGGTGTGTTTGATGGCTGAGTCAATTAAGGGAGCTCCAAGGTATTTGGAAGGTAGGGAGGCTATGGAGAAGCCAAGAATGCGGGCTATAGCATGTTGAGTTACTGGAGGGGTGTGAAAAAAGAAGATCTGCAACTTCACTGTGTTTATGCTCATCCCCGAAGCTTTGAGAAATCATCCAGGAGGGCTTTAAAATGGGAGGCTTCATGCACTGAAGGGTGCCCAAACAGCATGTTGTCATCAACAAACTGTTGGTGGGTAATGGTCAGAGAATTGTGTATGGAGAGGCCTCTGAGTTGTTGGGAGAGAAGGGCTTGTTTGAGATGGCGACCAAGACCTTCCGCCATTAAAACAAAGAGGAAGGGTGATAAGGGATCCCCTTGTCTGATACCTCTAGAGGGGCTGAAAGGATGAGAGGGAATACCATTTATAAGGATAGAAAAGAAGGTTGAGGAAACTATACTCATTATCCATCGGACCCATGTTGGTGAAAAGCCAAAGGTTGTTAACATTTTTTGAATATAGGTCCAGCTTAACTTATCAAATGCTTTAGAGAGATCAATCTTGAGAATCATACCTGCCTGTTTGGAGTGCTTGAGGGAGTGTATGATTTCGTGAGTGAGGATAATGCTCCAATATTTTCCTTCCTTCCACATATCCTGATTGTTCAGGCGATATGAGCAAGGGTAGAAGCAGCTTCAGCCTAGTAGCTATGACTTTGGATATGACTTTATAAATGACATTACATATTGCTATTGGGCGGAATTTGTCTGGCGTACTGGTGTTCTCTTCTTTTGGAATAAGGACAATGAAGGTTGAGTTCAGAGAGGGAAGAAGCCAATGGAGAGTACGTGATTCCTCCACCACCATCCATACCTCCTTTTTTATAAGATCCCAGAAATTGTGGAAGAAGGTGGTTGTAAAGCCATCCAGACTAGGGGCCTTGCCTCCCTTGAGCTATTTCATAGCCAAGTCAACCTCCCGAGGCAAAAATGGTTGTAGAAGAAGTTGGTTGTGTTCCTTTGTGATTATTTTCGACAGATTTTGTGTAATATTTTCTATAGCTGGTCGTGTATTGATTTGGGGCTCTTGGTGGACTGCCTGGAAATGATTGATAAAATCCTTTTCAATCTTTTCATGGCTTTCCACTCTTTCCCCTTCTTGATTTTGAATGAAAGAGATGTTATTGTGCATTCTCCTCTGTATTGTGGTTCTGTGAAAGAATTTTTTGTTTCTTTCCCCCTCTTTCAGCCATCTAATTCGGGATTCATGCTTCCAAAGAATTTCTTCCTGCTTCCTTCTTTCCTCCAATTGATTATGAATCTGCTTTTCTTGTTCCATTTCCCCTTCCATGTGGCCTTCTATGATTATCTGTTGCTAGAGATCCCTCATTTATTTTTTTAGACTTTTCCGTGCCTGGAAGATATTGCCAAAAGTCTGTTGATTCCAGCGCTTAATTTGGGATTTCAGGAATTTGAGTTTCTATTGAAATTGAAACATATTTGATCCCTCTGGTGAAGAGAAGTTCATCCAGGTGGATTTTATGAGGTCGTTGAAGGCGGGGTGGGTGAGCTAGAAAGCTTCGAAGAAGAAAGGATGTCGGGTAGAGTTGCCCGGTCTTTGCCACTGGAGAGAGATAGGCCAATGATCTGAGCCAGAAAATGGGAGAATAGAAGCAAATATGTCTCCTCCAAGATGTACCGCATTATCTGAGATGAGAAATCTTTCTAATTTGAATGTGATTTGTTTCCGCCCTACCCTGCGGTTTCTCCATGTATGAATTCCACTACAGAATTGTAGATCTATTAGCATATTGTTTTGGATGAAATCTTTAAAGTGGCCACTCTCGTGTTCCAGTTTGGCTCGGCATCCTTTCTTTTCCTCCAGCTCGGTGATCATGTTGAAGTCTCCTCCAATGATCCATAGATGATGGAGTTTGTTGGAGTTGAGTGCTTCTATTGTGTCTAAAATAGCAGTCTTACGGCCTGCTTCCTGAGGGAAGTAGACATTAGTAAGATGGCCATGAATGTTGGTGCCTATTATGTGAAAAGTAGCTTGTATAATATGGTGTGAGGCATGGAAGTCTGAAAGTGTTATAGCCTACATGTTCGAAGAAATTTCCAGCCCTCCAGAGGCTCCCGAAGTATCCACAACCATCGAGTGACATCCTGGCCAGGCTCTTGAGAGGATGTTTCCAAGAGTGGTACTATTACACTTTGTTTCCTGCATGAAGAAGATCTAGGGTTGGTCTTGCTTTATCATGTTTTTTATCATTCTGGGTTTCTCGGGGCTGTTGAGCCCTCTTAGATTCCATGAAGTGAGCTTCATGAGTCACTATTTGTGAGGGGCTTGTAGTACTTTGTCAACTTGGCGTATCTGCCTGAGTCTACTAGGATTTTTCCTATTGTGATAGTTCTTTGTAGATCTGTCTTTCTTCCACATTTTTTGGAGTCTTTAGGAAAGTAGTTTCTATCCCATTGACTACCCGGTTGTATGCCCAATTGATACTGCTGGTAGGCCTTGGAAATGATGACTTCTAGGGTGTCTAGATAATGCTCGTGAATCTTGTCGAATTCCTTCCTCTTGCAGGCTTGTTCAAGCTCAAAGATGTCAAGTCCTCCCAAGTCAATGATTTTCGTTTCTTCATCCATATTTTTCACTTGACTTCTTTTTGCTGAGGTATTGATAGAGTGCAGGGTCTGGCTGGGGATATATTCAACGTCCATTCCATTTGGTTTACAATCAGGATCCTTCAGATACACATTTGGAATCACGAGTTTGTCACCCAAGGGCGAAGGAATGGCGGTAGTGCCTAACGGTGGGGGAGGAGATGTCGATTTGACCAACGGGGGGATTTGCTGGCTGGCCTGAGGGGTGTCTTCAGTAGCTTTATCAAGAACCTCAAAACTATTGCTCGTGGAGGGAATGGAGGTGGAATCATGAAGGGGCTTTTTCCCAGAGGTAGATTTTTTATGCAATCTTCTCCTATTTGTGACCTTGGTAAAACCTTTTTTAGTAGACTTATTAGAGGGATCAGAGGTTTGGGGCTTTGCATTTAGAGGGAAATCCTGAAAATGATGCCCATGGAAATGAAAATTATGACAATGGAAGCGTACATGTTCAAAATCTAAGGGTTGGATCCATTCATAATCATCATGATAGAGACTTACTGAATCTGGGAGGGCTTTGTCCAGGTGCATGAAAACACATATATGGGCGTATGAGGTGTATCTGCGCAGCTTTGTTTCTTCAGCAATTTTTATGAACTCCCCCAACCCCTTTCCAATTTCTCTCAGTGATTCTTCATCCCAGTATTCCAACGGGAGCAAGTACATCTGGATCCATACTGGTGCCTAGCTGAAATCCTCCTTGTCTGGGTTAAATCTCTCTACCCAATCTCGTAAGTACAAGCCAGCAGAGTTGAAGAAGTAGGGACCTTCATCCAGAACCCTATTGTGGTCTTCGATGCAAATGAAAATCGCAGTGAAAAACCCCTTTGGTCCAAGCTACAGGGTGACATGTCTCTTGGGCTTCCATTTGGAAGAAATCCATCCTTGCAGAGCTTTTTCAGTTGGCCAAAATCCAATGAATTTTCCAATGAGTGCATGGTACTTCATGTACTGTATTTGACCATTGATTCTATGGCTGGGAAATTCTATTTTGGGCCTTTCAGTAGCGATGGGTTTGCAGGTTGTTGATGTCACCATGGGCGTTTCTTTTTTCCCAGCCTCTTCTTCTTGTACCTCACTGCACTTGTCTGACTGTTCTGTGGAGACGTTTTTCATATCTTGCATCGGGGTGTCTCTTGTTTCCGAGTTTGTTTGTTCTGGAACAGAGTTATTTGGCAGTTTCTTCATATTTTTTCCTTCCTCGACTGAGGGAAGGCTTTGAAGCCCCCCCCAGAGGGTCTGCCATTGCAGAGAAGCCTATGCCAGCAAGCAGCTTTCATAAAGGTGAATGTGAATGGTTAATAGATGCCAGGAAGGGTCAGTCTGCGTCGTTGCAGGGGTGAGAAGCAACCCTAGGTTGCAGAGCGCACGAGTCCGAGATCTTTCCGATCTATTTCCTATTATATGATAGTTATGCCTTTATCAAATTTCTTTTTGTTGCATTCTGGTTCTATTTTGATTTGCAACTAATAGTTTGTTCTCATTTTGCAGGGTTTCATTGTATTTGAGGTTTTTACCTTGTCTTCCTTTAACAATTTCCAGAGTTCATGAGGTAATTTCCTCTTTACAAGAAATAGATAAGAATTTTTAACCCTTAACGATATTCTTGGTTGGTTTTTACTTTCATGTTCTTTAGAACACTCTGCCTGCAACTTCTTTACCTCATTACTATCATTTCTCCAATATGTTTCATTTTGACTACTTACAGGTTTACGATGGGTTGAATCCTCGCTTTAAATTAATTTATCTCTTAAATTTTGTTGTATTAATACTACCATACTATCTCTGTGTTAATTTGGGCATTTCGATCCTTCAAATCTGGTTTTTACAACAACCCTCTTTGCTGGTTTACCACGCAGTCTATCAACTGGTTATTTTTTTCCTCTCAGTCCATATAGGTGTTGGATATTGATATGCATTCCATCTCATGTTGGACACAATATGCATATTTTTTCAGAGTTATACCTTCCATTCAAAGAATACAAGTTAATTCTAACGATTTGGCTATCATATGATAGCTATGCCTTTGTCAAATTTCTTTTTGGTGCATTCTGGTTCTATTTTGATTTGCAATTAATGGTTCATTCTCATTTTGCAGGGTTTCATTGTATTCAAGTTTTTTAACCTATCTTCCTTTAACAATTTCTGGAGGTCATGAGGTAATTTCCTCTCTGCAATAAATAGATAATAATTTTCAACCCTTAACGACATTCTTGATTGGTTTTTACTTTCATGTTCTTTCGAACACTCTGCCTACAAATTCTTAACCTCATTACTATTGTTTGTCCAATATGTTTCATTTTAACTACTTACAGGTTTACAATGGGTTGAATCCTCATTTTAAATTAATTTATCTCTTAACTTTTGTTGTATTACTACTACCATACTATCTCTGCATTAATTTGGGCATTTCGGTCCTTCAAATTTGATTTTTACGGCAACCCTCTTCGCTGGTTTACCACACAGTCTATCAACTGGTTATTTTTTTCCTCTCAATCCATATAGGTGTTGGATATTGATATGAATTCCATCTCATGTTGGACACACTATGCGTATGTTTTCAGAGTTATACCTTTTGTTCAGATAATACAAGTTAATTCTAACTATTTGGCTATGGTATGACAGTTATGCCTTTGTCAAATTTATTTTTGTTTCATTCTGGTTCTATTTTGATTTGAAACTAATGGTTCGTTCTCATTTTGTAGGGTTTCATTGTATTCGAGGTTTTAAACCTATATTCCTTTAACAATTTCTGGAGGTCATGAGGTAATTTCCTCTCTGCAAGAAATAGATAAGGATTTTCAACCCTTAACAACATTCTTGGTTGGTTGTTACTTTCGTGTTCTTTCGAACACTCTTCATGCAACTTCTTTACCTCATTACTATATTTTCTCCAATATGTTTCATTTTAACTACTTACAGGCTTACGATGGGTTGCATCCTCATTTTAAATTATTTTTTCTCTTAACTTTTGTTGTATTACTACTACCATACTATCTTTGCATTAATGTAGTAACATAGATGTGATTTTAATCCAACATAACAATCTCTATAATTATTTACATATTTATTGTTTTTCACTATAGCTCCCTCATTCATAATTATTTGTAAACGTTTCCATCTACGATTAACTCAGCAAATTTTTAATTTCATCTGTGTTTTTCCATACTGTTTGAATGTATAGTGTTTAGTTAGATTAAATTTTGGTTTTTCATTGAATATGTAACTTCATTAATCAACTTCTATTTATCCCCAAATTAATCTAAGAAGCTAGTACTAAGCTTGGTCGTCTTACCATTCCACAGAAGACATATTGGGTTTGCCTTCGATTACCCCAACAATGTCTGTTTATTGTTATTAAATTTTCTCGTTAAAGAGATTTCACTGTTGGGTTTCAAATCGATGTTATTTTCTCTCCAAAGCGACTACTACATTTTTAATAATAGAATTAGAGTAATTTTATTTCTAAATTCTCTGTCACTGTATTTGTATTTTCCACTTGAATCTCTGTAGAATTTTTATATATTTCTTTAGTTGTGACGTACAAAAATTATCATTGCATTCCTATATTTCTAGAATGGTCATTTTATCTGAAGTAAAATTGATTTTCGATTTAACTGAGTCCTCATTGCCTCATGAGGAATTTCATGTTACTCTATCTCATTAATGTTCTTCATAACATTTTCCTTTTTATGAAGTTGAAATTTTGGTGGAAATTTGGGATTTAGAATTTGCTCCTCTTATTTAAAATTAAAATCACAGTATTACAGACTTGTAATCTGTATGAATTTGTTAACTTTACATTTATATGTCTGTGGAGAATAATTTTTAATAAGTTTATAATTTTATTAATTTCCTTAAATTAATAAAATTATGAATTGTACAGGAACAATTGATCAATTGTTCACAGCTTCAGAATTTTGATATGCACTCTATTGACGAGACTAAAGGTACTCACTTTCTTTATCGTCAGATTAATTTCATTTTTCTCTTCTGTTTAATCTAATTCTTGCACTTCAACATTTTTCTCATATTTATGTGCAGGTTTACTGTCACTATTTAACATAGCCCAGTAAGGTAAAATTTATATATTTAATTACTCTTGTCACATATTTATATAATATTTGATTTACTTAACTTTAAATATATATGTACACATACTAATTCATGTACATAAATTGTATGTGCAGGTACTCCACTTCCTTCAATGGAAAATTTTCCAGTTTAATTAATAATTCTATCAATTTAGGCAATTCATTTTATCATTGATAGTAGAATTTGATTTCTTCTATACAGGTTGGTCTTTATCACTTTGAAGAATTCATCCTCCTGAATTCTGAATTATATTCAAATTTATAATTATGTTGTAGCTATTTAGTTAGGACCATGGACTTTGTCCCTAATTTATGAGAGATTTAAATTGTAATTTATATCCAAAATAATATTATGGTTTAAATTATTGCATTTATGATCCAATGTAGTCATCATAAAAAATTGGAGTTATAATTCTTTACTGCATGTACTTTATGCTATATGACCTTTGTACACTTCTAAGTTAATGTAATAATTTATGTGTGTCGGTAAATATTCTACTTATTATACAATAATAGATCTAATTTGACTTTATGTACTCATGTTTACTAAGAGAAAATAAATTTTCTCTTTAGGCCCATATTTTCCTCTTTAAATATTTACTTTTCAAACTGATAAATACACTAATTTTCCTTCTTTCCACATGTATTTATCTAGGTTTTCTATGTATCCATTTTTAAGGTTTACAACCTGATCTCATATTTAAACCTAATTTTTTGGGTTTAGACATTCCGAGTATTGGTCTATAAATTTATAATTGTATATGTAACCATACAGATCAACTATATTTGCTATAGTTGTTTTCTGTTAAATACATCAGACTGTCTAAATAACTTTTCTACAGAATTAATCATGCAAAAAATTAACTTTCTGACACAATTCTATATATTCTGCTTAAATCATAATTCAATACAAATATATTACTTCAAATTTTCTTTACCACTAAAATTCATAATACAAAATTGAATTCACTTATGCATACCGCTTTTGGTAAGAATATTTGCCACCCAACCTTGAGCTTTCTCTCCACAGCTCCCCCTGAGCAGAGACCAAATCCTCCCAAGTGTAGAAAACCTATTGTCTACCTAGGAATTATCTTCCATAGCATAGACAACCTCTTGTCTACCCAGTAATAACTTATTTAAGCTTTATTTCCCTTAGCATGTTTCCATAACTACGCCTAGTTAAATCAGGATGTTGTTTTGCTTTTTGCCTAGGTTTTCCTTTTGTTTTTTCCACAAAAGTACTTTAAAACTAGATTTTTCCTCTTTCTAGTTTTATTTCACCTCTTCTCAGTAACTTTCCACTTTACTGAGGTATATTTTAGATTTTTATCTCCAATCTAATATTTTTAATTTATTTTGTTTTCCCCAAGGATTTTTTTAGAATTTGGGAAAGTCTTTGGATTCTTATCCATCCTCATGGATTAGGAACCTTGGTCTCCATTTACTCTAGTCTTTGTTCAATAATTAAATTTCACATTTATTTAATTCAACCTTAATTTATATCCACATATAGCTTTCACATAGGTTCATTTAACCTTTAGGATTATTAACTACCTAAAATAAAAGTAGAAAGATAGGGATTATTAAATGCTAAAGTAAGTAAATGGTTGACTGCTGGAGAGACTCGTGCTTTTATTACCATTTGAAAATGGAGTAAACAATGTTGAAGGAATAGTATTGGGAGTTGGTGAAGAGGACAAATCAAAAGAATGGAGTGAATAACTATAAAGGGCATCATGTACCTTCAATTAATGTTCATTTTTATAAGAAAATGAGGGCTTCAACTCAAGCTTCTGCAGCCGCTTTTGTTTCCTCAAATTCTAGGGTTACCTTTGCTTCTTCTTCTTGAGGCACCCGCTTCTCATGGATCAAATTTTGCAGTTTGAAGGCCTGTTGATTCCCGAGATTTTGGAATTATCAAACGATGATTCAATTTAGGATTTCATAGTTGGATGATAAGAAATTTTTTATTTTGATTCCAATACATGATGAATTTTCTAATTTTGACGGTAATGAAATTTATAATTTCTAATTGTGAGCTCAATTATGAAATTTATGATGATGATTCCTCTAGCCCACATCTGATCCTAATGGATCTACCCTGCCTGTGGAGTCACTTGAAAGCTCCTAGACTCCTTCGGAGACCTGATGAGCTCTTTCCCCCTTCGGGAAATAAGCTTACTATAGCTAAAAAAAATTTCCAAAATACAATTTTCATGAATGACATGTAAAATTTTTGAATTATTTTGAAAATATTTTATTTGTTAATTTTTTGGAGTCAACTTGTTATTCTCCAATAGATAACCTGTAGGTTGTTAGGAAAAGGGTCGCAAGGATTAAATATCATCCCCAACCAATGACTAGGGAAGCTCAATAAATTAATATGGCTATGTCAAATTCTAATGGTATCCTACTGTATTTTAACTTGGTGAATGTAATCCACCATCAAGCATATGAAAATTGGAAAATGGAGAAGGTCGAGAAGGTTCAATAGTAGTTGGTGATGATAACCCCAAAGACAAAGTATTATGCCTTCCCACCTCATCTCCCACAACCAATGTGGTATGAGTCATTACCTTCTTAAGTTCCACTCTTTTTCCTTGGAATGGAATGTAGTGCCTCCTGATGGCTTAATTTATATCTTTCTGCTTTTCAAATAAAACAAAACAAAAACCACCCATCTTCATCATTCCCATAAATCATAGTAGAATCAATAAATTTCCCAAATTCTCCTTCCATAAACTCTTGTAGCTCCATACCATTGACATAAGGTGGTAAAATTCCAACAGAGAGCTTTAGAGAATCACATCATCAAATTCCTCACTGGAATAATATCCTAAAGAAGATGCAGTTGAAGGCCAAGCTCCAAATATTGCACTTGATGGAAGACTTGATGAAGTTGATAAAGGCCTAAGCTCATTGTGTCCACAGGAAAATTTGCATTTCAACCCATTTTGGCATGTTCCATTTTTCTCATAATGCATGCACAACTTGATTTTATAATTCTTTACCCCATCATAAGTGTTGGAACTTATTTCATTACCATGTATTGTTTCTACTTTTTGGCCAAAAAGAACCGATACTTGCTGATCCTTCCGAAGTTCTTCTTCTGAGACAAGAAAGTGACAATCAATTCCCCACTCACACTTCTTGTTAGTCCCATAAAAATGGAAAAGAAAATATTTGTATGGAGGAAGTGTAACTATATTAGTAACAAGTATCTCCTTCACATTCGAAGGTGAATTTGAACTATTTATATGCTTGCGGGACTTTTTCTGGACCATTTCCCATGTCCAATTTGTGGCCTGCTAAGATTATTTCCACTCGAAGAATGATATTGTCAGGAGGAATGTACCTAGAACTTCTGTGGAGCCTCTACAACAATTTGTGAGAAATATTTAACCATTGGAGTATTTCTAGGATGAGCAACACATTGCAAAGAAGATATTTGTTTGGAAGTAGACAAACTTCTTGGAAGCATTGAGTCAATTTCACATGATTTGTGGGATGTGAATACTTGAACCCTATTAAAAATTTCCTAATGGAATAAAAATGAAACTTTGAGAAGTTATAATATTACCGCATGCTTCATAAAGGAAGTCTTTATCATATAGAATCAACAACACACTCATCTCAGATGAATGTGCAAGCTTAATAGGCTTTTGATTTCTCAAACCTTTTACATCACTATTGGCTCCATGTATGAGCATGAGAGCAACATATAAAAGATGGTTATTCTTCACATCATAAAGTAGAGGGGTATCTCTTGTACTGTGAGTATGTTTATACTTCCCCATTCTTCTTTATTATTAACAGGATTTCATCAAGGTGGCCATGACCTACAACTATGTGAGGATGAGTTGGTCCTGTATTGTTTCCATATGTTACAAAGTTTTTCTACAACTGAACAATTTACACTACATCCATTCAGAGGAGTGTCCTATTTCAAAGCCAAATGAATAGATTTATTTCAATATTGATATGTTTCATTGAATAGAGAAAAATATGCCAAAAAAACATCTAGAAGTGCATCATCATTTTCCTAGACAACTCAAATCTTCCAGTTCTGGAAAAACTGGAGAATACATACTATGTGACTTGTCACAGATACAAAATTACATTACATGTAACAATGAGCCTGAGAATAAGTCAAGATTGAGAAATAATAGGACTTAAGACATCCACCATATTTCAAAAATGTAAATTACTTAAGACATCCACCATCTTACAAGAATGGAATCTTGTGGAAACTACCTACATTAGTACTGTAAGTGAAAAGGAAACAATTTCACATTTATGTTTCACAAAAAACATTGAGAAACCATTTTGAGGCTCACACAACCTCATGCATTAATTCGATTACTCTCCATAGTTCCACATGGTCATTCAATTAGTCCAGTATTTCTCATCCTTATGCTAGACAACGCAGAGTACAAGAAAAGTGAGAGTTGGAATTTAAGTCGAAAATCGTTGTTATTATCTAGCCATTTCACCCTTGTTAATTTCTCCATTCATTTTTCCTCTACACTCCACCCCATAGATTTTAATTCCACTAATCCCATATGTTATAGGTCAATTTGGGCACCATTTCCAATGACCTGGTTAACTAGGAATCATCTCCAGGACCGATGATCAGGGGTCTATCATTCCCTAACATCTCAGTTGCTATATTCCCTAAGACAGGAAACAACATAAATCAAACAAGACTTTCATCAAGCAAGGATTTTCCATGGTTTGAAGCTTATTATTAAACATGTGGGAGCTCACCAACACAGGCTCTAAGGGGCCTAAGTATGTTGCATATGCAGGTAGCCCCATTCAAGGCTACTCTACAAATCACTTCCTGACATTCAAAGGTGCATTGGTCACATTGGGAGCGAAATTCTCATTGTTCCGAAATCTCCACTTGGCCAGTGTCTTCTAGAAGGGTTAACATGTGTCAAGCTTCTGATCCAAGTGTCCATTTGACATCTACATGAATGGAAACATGTCTTGCCTATTTTTTGAATGCTATTGATTACAAAACTACCTACAGTTCATCTATAAATTGAACACAGATCTAAGTGTTTGAAAGGAAGAATTTGAGTAGGGAAATGCTGGAAAATTTTCAATAGAGAGTTTGATTTGTGAAGCTGATGCTGGAGAGACTTATGTTGTTATGAGACTTGGGAACTCTGCTAGAAGGTCACTAAAAATCAGTCACTAGGTTGTAACCTCTCCTTCTATCATCAATAAATAGTACTTCTTGTTTTTCCCTACATGCATCCATGTTTACTTTGATTTTCCATATTGCAAAATTTTGGTTGATGAATCTAGTTTTATGCTTAACTGATTTAGCTAACTAGCTTGAATAGATATCTATATTATTGCATCTTCTGCTATTTCAGTGTTCTTTCTTGCAGGAAAAATTCAGCTATTTGAAACCGCTTGAACTTGAAGTTGTAGTGGAAGTGAAAAAAAGGAGCCATTTGGAAGCGATTGAAACAAGTAAGCATCCAATCCTCTTTGTGTATCTGTTCTGAGTTAGGAGAAACATTAGTATTGTCTTTCACCTATTTTTCTAGACTAGACACTGGTATAGGGAAGTGTAGTTTATCCGTAGATTACAATTTTGGCCCAACAAACTGGCGACCATACTGGGATAACATCCTGACTGAACCATCTATTTCAGCTACGAAAAAAACTGTTGTTGCTTCATTTACGATGTTTTGTCCATTAACTTCACCCATGTCATCATCTGGAATCCTATCTAGTTCCTCTCCTTGCTGTCTGGTGATACCACATATGTTACTGTTAGAAATTCCTAAATTCAATGAAAAACCTGGAGAATACCCATCAACGCATGTTATAGCTTATCATTTTTGGTATTCATCAAACTCCTTAAATGATGACTCATTTAGGTTACGTCTTTTCCAGAGCACACTCAATACCCCAACTACACAATGAGGATGGTTCTCTTTTCCTGTGTCATCCTCATTAAAAAAATGAAACAGGTGTTGAGGATAGTTTTTTTCCTGTGTCAACCTCGATAAATGAAATAGGTTCCCTTGAGGATGGTTCTTTTTTTGTGTCAACCTCGTTAAAAAGTGAAACAGAGTTATGAGGATAGTTATTTTTTCTTGTGTCAACCTCGTTAAAAAAATGAGACAAGTGCGTTTGAGGAAATTTATTTTATTGTGTCAACCTCGTTAAAAAATGAAATAGGTCATGAGCATAGTTCTTTTCTTGTGTCAAGCTCATTAAAAAATGAAACAAATCCTCCCCTGTAATGAACCTTCATTCCATCCAGCTATTAGTAACTAATATTCTACTTAGGTGAATGAAATGAAGCTTGGGGGGCATATTCTCTTGCAGGGGGAATTCGACATGTGCTCTATCAGGGGCATTCAAAACATTCTTACCAATTACACACAATCAATGACTAAAGTTCAGGGGAAAAATCAGTTTCAAAGCTCCAAAATGCAAACAGTAACTATGGAATGGTAAAAATGAATAATGAAACTACTTTATATAGTCATTTAATTGTTTGCAAGATAAATTTATTGCTATGACTATATTTTTATTATGTTTTTATCATGAAACTAGTATTTTTAATCCATTTGATGTTGTTCAGAATAGGAAATACAACTGACGAACAGGTTAATCGTGCAGATTTATTTCAAGAATGACTTGACCACAAAGCATGCTTTTTCTCCTTATTTTTCGAGCTTTGTTAAAAAATAAAAAGGATTTGAAGCACACTTTTATCTCTTTTTCAAGCTTCGATAACAACGAAAAAGGAACCCCTGGAGTCTTCTTTTAACTCTTTTCAGATCTGATAATGTGAAAAGATTGCCGATCACTTGTCATTTCGAGCTCGTTAAAGTAAATGAATTGATATCTACTTAGTATAAGTTTACCACTTTTCTGGACTGAGATGGATTATTTAAGAAAAAGGAATACCTTGGTTAAACATGACCAAAGAGGTTCTTTTAGATATTATTTTACACTTTTTCAGATTTGAGAGACAAATTTACGAAAAAAGTACTTTTTGGAGTCCTCTTTCGTCCTCTTTTTTAGAATCTCTAAACATGAACAAGGACCAGGCTATCACTGTTGTTAAGCTCATTAAAACATAAAATAGTGACGGGCTTGTCAATCATGGCAAGAATCGAGTTTCATTCATCGTTGGACTCGTTAAATTATTAAATAGCAATACTTTATTCTTTATTCGCTCGAAGGGTTGAATTATAGATCAAGAAAATGTTATCCTCCTCAAGTTTGTTAAAAAATAAAGAGGTACTGGTCGACAAATGACTGGGGAAAATTTGGGAAAAGCAAGTAAAGTTTCTTTTTGGTAGCAAGTCGCTCTTGAACATGACACTTCTTTCTCTCCATTTCCGTGACTGTTTGGGTTGGGTAATCATCTTGACGGTTCATTCACACCTATGGTTCATCATACCTTCACTTCATATTTGGGTCAATGTTTCCAACTCATCACAGTGTTGCCGATATGTTCAAGAGAAGTCATCTAGTGATTAAGAACCCATCCATCTGCAATACTCATAAACCTTCATTTTCATGACCGTCATCCCTGAAAATTGCTATGTCAAGTCATACCCTTGTCTCTGAAATCAATAACTCCAGTTTTGCAATAAGGTGACTTCCTGTCGACTAAAAATCAATATCCAGGAAGTTCACTTAGAAAAATCAGATTCCAGTACCATGAGGCTTGTTAAAGCATCGACAAGATACTCTCTTCCAGAATTTTGACCAAAAGATTTTGTTTGGCGTTCAACATCAAATCATCTATTCACGCCTTACGAAATGTCCTCAAGTACCTTGAGGGCCATTGACATTAATGGTGGTTCTCTCGTGTTTGTTAACAACTTTCATTATTGGCTGGTAATCAAATGATGTATTTCCATGTTCGATGAAAAATCATATATTCGCATGGCTAGACTTGTACCCGAATGATCGAGTGAATGAGATAAGAAGACCCCGGATCTAGTTTTAGCCATCCAAGCTATGATTTCAAGATTGTTTTACACATCATCTGTATGGTGACCTTACTTACAGATTGTCATCCAAACATGGGCCTATATCTATAGGCGATGTCTGCATCTGAGCAACATTCCAATGTAGATGACTTTCTGAATTATGTACACGTTATTAGTTTGTTTTATGTGTTGACTATGGGAATGACTACCCTCAACAATTATGATCAATAGAGTAGATATCATGATGTAATGTATTGTAAAATTGATGCAGGTGACCGTTCCTCTTTGTTTCCAGCCTCATCACAGGGTAAAGAATCTCAATCAAATGTTCTTATTATTTGGATCTCATGCTTTAGGGGAAAATTGTTATAGGTCAATTTGGGCACCATTCCCAATGACCTTCTTAACTGGGCATCATCTCTAGGACCGATGATAAAGGGTCTATCATTCCCTATAATCTCAGTTGCTATATGACCTAAGATAGGAAACAACATAAATCAAACAATACTTTCATCAAGCAAGGATTTTCCATGGTTTGAAGCTTATTATTAAATATGTGGGAGCTCAACAACACAGGCTCTAAGGGGCCTAATTACGTTGCATATGCACGTAGCCCCATTCAAGGCTACTCTGGACAGCACTTCCCGACATTCAAAGGTGTGTTGGTCACATTGGGAGAAAAATTCTCATTGTTCTGGAATCTCCACTTGGCCAGTGTCTTCTAGAAGGGTTCACATGTGTCAAGCTTCAAATCCAAGTGTCCATTTGACATCTACATGAATGGAAACATGTCTTGCCTATTTATGGAATGTTATTGATTACAAAACTACCTACATTTCATCTATAAATTGAACACATATCTAAGTGTTTGAAAGGAAGAATTTGAGTAGGGAAATGTTTGAGAATTTTCAATAGAGAGTTTGATTTGTGGAGCTGCTGCTGGAGAGACTTATGCTATGATGATTCTTGGGAAATATTCTGGAAGGTCACTACAAATTAGTCACTAGGTTGTAACCTCTCCTTCTATCATCAATAAAGAGTACTTCTTGTTTTTCCTACATGCATCCATGTTTACTTTGATTTTCCATATTGCAAAATCTTGGTTGATAAATGTAGTTTATGCTTAACTGATTTAGCTAACTAGCTTGAATAGATATCTATGTTATTGCATATTCTGTTGTTTTAGTGTTCTTTGTTTCAGGAAGCATTCAGCTATTTGAAACCACTTGAACTTGAAGCTGTAGTGGAAGTGACATAAAGGAGCGATTTGGAAGCGACTGAAACAAGTAAGCATCCAATCCTCTCTGTGTATCTTTTATGAGTTAGGAGAAACATTAGTATAGTATTTCACCTATTTTTCTAGACTAGACACCAGTCTAGGGAAGCGTAGTTTATCTGTAGATTACAATTCTAGCCCAACACCATCCATGTGCTATATTAGCCTCCACATTTTCCTCTACAATATGCCACTCATTTATTCTTAACTTATCTCTGAATCCAATTATTAGGGATATATTTAACTTCTGACTTCTCGACCCCAAATGAATCATATGTCTAAGAACCCGTCCATGCACACTCCCATTGAACCCTAAGTGATACCATCTATTCATTCAACCAATTTCCTGCTAGATAGGTAGGAGAGACAAGAACGGAGCCTAGTAGAGCCTACACCTCTGACTCACTCAACAACCCCCAAAAGGTGGTCAAAAACATAAATTTTTGGTCCATACTAAATTAACTCATTTAATCATTAACACAATAGGTTCTGATCTATATTTTAGATTCACATAGAAAAAAAATCTCTTGAAAATCTTGATATGTGATATTCCCAGTAAGGAAAGAATTGAATACTTTAATTAATGTCTACAGTGAGAGTGAGCTATTTATAGCGAAGGGGCATAGCTCACAATGTATAAAGGCTTTATATATAATGAAAATTTCTATGGCAGTGGCTCTGAAACTGACAATATGAAAAGGAACACTCAACTCAAGTCGCACATGACTCAAGCCTAAGACCGCGAGCACCACACTTCTGTTTAACTCGCCTGCAGGATGCTTTCTCTATGCATGGGCCAATACAAAGGGAATGGATACGAGGGGATGAAATCAAATTATGAATAATATTTGATTCAATTTTATCTGCAGTTTCACATTCTCTCTCTTATGGGATCCAACCATCTCAGGGACTTGGCTTAGCCATAGTGGCTAGGGCTCCAATTCTTATACTCCAGGCCTGGGATGAATTTCCCACTCTTTCTCAACTGGCTCCCAGTAACAAGCAATCCCAGTAGAATGAGATTGGGTCGTGTAACTATTCGAGTATTCAAGTGACTGAAAAACAAGCATAGGTCTGACATATGGTTTTGCACAACCTCCAAGGCCACCATTGTTCTGTTGTAGAAAATATTTTATAAATTTACATCAATAACTAAGACTGAACATTGATTGCAACATGATTATCCAATGCTCTAAATTACATTATAGTGAGGGAAATAGAAATTAGTGTCACTGCTATGTAGTCATGAAGGTATAATAGGAAATAAAACTAGAATGCCTGTAATATTATATATATTTCCAGGTATGGAAAGAAAATTTTAGTGATGGAAACATAATGATGGCAGGTCATCATAATTGTTTTTTGTATTAGTAACCTATATTCAAATAAAATTAAAACTAAAATTACAACTATGAATTTATGAATCTATATACCTAGGTTGATTATCAGTGGAAAGAGGGTATATACGTCCCAATTTCAATGTGTAGCGTTCAAAAAAACCTTAGGAGCTACACCAAATTATGCTGAGAGGAAAATGAGAGTAAGGTACAATAACCAATGTGAATTATGTTCTGAGATAAGAACATATAATATTACGATGAACAAATAAACACCTTAAATCAATTTATGCACTATTTTTTATTAGCAGTGGCCTCAAAATTAGTCTCACATGAGTGATTTTTGCTACTTCCAAATCCACCTGAAACCCACCTGCGTCATCTTAGTTGTAGAGCTCGAATCCAAAGAATATTTGGTGCAAATGACTAGGCTCGCAAGGAGGATGAGATAACTTTTGGCTCTGGCTCAGTCTCAAGATCACAATAGAGACTTGCAAAAACTCAAGGGATGAATCCATGGATTTCTATTGCTATTATGGTATTAGAGGTTGTATATCATATCTAGGGGGAAGAGAAATTCATAAAGGTTAGAGAGTTAGTTAGGTAGTTAGCTTAAATGAAGGAGGAGGTAGATGAATGGCATAAAAGTACACCATGGAATCTAGGGGAGTTTTTTTCAAAGAGGAACCCTTACAACGTAATTAGAATGAAATATTTATTAATTGGATTATGGCACAGTGTGCCTTAAAATATGTGGACGTCACAAAGATCTTTCAACATGGTGGAAGCAGTAGATTTTCAAAGTAATTTTGAAATATTCATTCATTAAGTAAATTTTAACTTTTAATTTATTAAATGTGATAACTAATTTATTCTATTTGCATCTCTAAAGATACAAGGAAATATTTAAACTTCTAAAAAATTGGATCTTTTATTTAGTGATCTAAATAAAAAATAATTAAATGAAAAAATAAATATTTATTTATGATGATTAAGTAATTTTAACAAATTTATTGTATAACTAACCAATTATAGCTATTTATAAGATGAAAATCAATTAAATTTTATAAGATTTAGTTTATATTAAATTATAATTCCAAATTTCAACAAAGCTATTTTATGTTACAATTTTGTTTTAATAAAAATTGTTAAAGATGAAAATTGTTAAATCAACTGTAGAACTAGGAATATAAAAGTTGGCCCAAACCTCAATTCAACTTAAATCCTAAAATTGTTAAATTTGGTGCTGGTATCTCAACCTCCCTCATCCCTAGATGGGTGAGGGTTAAATCACTACAAAAGGTGGGCTAGCTCGTAAACTCTCCCGATATCTTTCCTTTGAACACAAGGAAGTCAAAATTACTCAAAAATCAAAATAGGGAACACAAATATATTACGAAAAACCTCAATAAATAAATAAAATATAGAATCAAAAATTTTTACAGCCCTCATCTGACATAATATTATGTTGGTGTGGAATGCTACTTCTTATGTCATTAATGGAGGATTGGGCTCCTCTATATGGCATTTCATCATTTTGGCTTCTTCCAACCCCTACTCTTGGAGCGTTTTATAGAGCGAACGATTTCTTGTCTCAAGGATAAGAAGAACCAGGAATACACTCCACATAGCCAACCTTCCAAAGGCCAAAAATGAAACCCACGACCGTGCTCTTCCCATCACAACGATCAATGGAGCAATGACACCACCTGCCATAAAGCTCTGCCTCATCGTAGCCACTGCCACGCTCCTTACATTTGTAGAAAATAATTCCAAGCACAATATAAACAATATATCAAACAATTACAAGAATCCCATTGTTTACACTACCATTTGCATCCAAAAATACCCTGTACACAACATGGTAGAAGAAATGCAATACAAAGTGCAGGTGATACAAAAAATCGAAATAAGGATCTGTCAATCGACTCTCGGAAGAAGGATATTCTCGATGCCTATGGCTAGGATTTAAATGAAAGCATTGAGTGTGGTATTCACATACAAATTCACCTTCATATTTCTCACATTAAGCAGTAGGCCATAGTAGGCCAATCTAACTATGGCTCCAATGGTCATTATGGCCACAATTATCCTTTTCACCCATGACACTTTTAATAGATTTATTAATAATGAGGATGAATTTTTGGCTCCCTCTGCAGAGGCTGAACTTATTCAAATGTTCTTGGGTGGACAATTATTGTTTCGGGTAACCATATTTTTAAGAATTTCTAGAGCTTTGAATTTTCTTTTTCTAGTGGCCAACCATTTAGGAGAGTCACATACAAAAGGAAGAACAAGGGGACAATAGACCATGGACAACGAAGAAATGGAAATGTATTCCATTTTCCAAGAGTATGATCAGGTGATCAGTGTTAAGCTCAAAAATGGAAGTGATTAGAATCATTTAGAACCTCAACAAACAAAAAGTACATACCACAAATTCCTTATTAGGATCAACAAATTTTAAAATTTCAGTTGTGGTCAAAATATGTTTTAGTTTTCCAAAACTATCTTGACACTTTTGACTCCACTCAAATTTGATCATATTATTTTGTAGAATAGTGATTGGATAAGAAAGTTTATAGAATCCTTCTATAAATATCCTATAATAGCTTGTGATGCCCATAAAGGATCTAACTTCTTCCACATTCTTGGGTGTTGGCCATTCCATTATTTCTTTTGTCTTCTGAGGATCTACAACAATCTATTTTTCTGATATTACATGTCCTAGATAATGAATTTGTTGCTGGTAGAATGAGCAATTGCTAAATTTAGCATATATTTCATTGTCTCTTATAATTTGAAGGATCATCCTCAGATGTTGGTAATTTTATTCTTACCCTTTGAGTATACTATAATGTCATCTATAAATACAATTACAAACTTATCTAGGAATTACCTTAGTACATTGTTCATGAGGCATATGAATGTAGCAGGTGCAGTAGTCAACCAAAATGAAAATAGTACAAATTCATAGTGCTCATAACATGTGTGAAAGGTTTCCTTGTGTGTGTTTTCCTCCTTAATCCTGATTTGATGATACTCCAATCTTAAATCAATTTTAGAGAATATAGAAGCTCCTCTAAGTTGATCAAATAATTCATCTATTATTGGTGTTGGGCCAAAGAGAAGGTACATTTTACCCCTATCTTTACTACGATTTTTCATTTAATTTTATATATTTTTCCCTTATCTTAGTAATAAATTAAAGGGAAATAATGAAAAATAAGGTAGAATGAATTATTAATAAAAGGGGTGTTTAATAACATAAAAACTCATTTGTCGCTGTCTTTATTGAAAAGGAAGCGAAACAACCAAACTGCTTACCAGGATGACCAAATGACAGCAGACAAGGAAGGAAAACGGAATCGTATCGAATCCTATGAACCAATGCAAGATGTAGAGGCACGCCTACTCTTGGAGTGTTCAGTTGATAGCCACAAAGTGGGAGGATCTCATAATGACAAGGATCTGTTACTCTGTTTGAATTTGCTTTAAGCTATAAAAGGACGAAGGTGAACAAGACGAAATACCATTCATGTATTATAATTTTCCCTGTAATAAACATATTCAGACAGAATCATCAAGTTTGTGCTAATGTATTTCTCTACTAATTAATGAATAAATTGGCGTTTTTAGTATAAACAACTTCTGAGTATTCCTTAGCAAAAGGCTTCTAGAGGCTTTAGGTGTAGCCCTGTGGGTTCTCCTACTATTTTTCTGGTATACGTTTATTTACAAAACTTGCATTTCTAGTTATCCTTTCTGCTTCATAACATTATCATTTAATTGGTTATGTTAGGGTCCTGTGATTTGGCAGATTGACGAACCAAATGACGGATTAACATCAAACCAATATTTGGAGCCCTAGGACCTAGCCTTCCTAGACTCAGAGAGGGCTCTCTCTAATGAAGCGAAGGATGTGAGCTTGTTCGCTAAGTTTGTTGATTTTAGGCTAGTTGTTAAGTGTGTTTGTTTGTTTGTTTTTTAGTTTTTTGGAGGAAAAACTGATCAAGTGGATCAAAATAGAACAAGAAAAAGAGATCAACTGGGCTATGGGGTCAAAAGCAAGCTAAGGATGTCAAGAAAATGGGTAGGGTGTACTGCAGGACCGATTTAGTATAGCGAATGGATATTTCAGGTGGTTTATGAAGTGAAATGAACATTAAGTTTGTGAAAGACAAAGGGATCTTAAGCATAAATAGTTTAAACAGCAAGAATTCATGTGGTAGGGCTAACCATTAATCACTATGAATCAAACTCAAATTAATAAATGCAGAAAATAAACAATCAAGTGATGCATAGAAGTATAAGACCCTCTAACTTTGGGAAAATCACCATTAGTGGTTGAGAACACATGTAAGACAAACCAACAACTCAAAATGTGGAAAGGAAACTCCTAAGCAACACATTCAAACTGATGAGAAATTTGAAATAAGTCTGCAAGTGTAGGCAAAGGGTGAGATCAAAACAAGACCTCTCTGATTTAAACTAGACAACCAATACTTCAAAGGATATTTCAATAATGAAGCTTGAACAACTATGAGTAATTAGGGCATACCATGAATCAAACAAGATAGCATGTCATAATAATCATTAAGGAAATAAATAACAAGTTCTTAGTGGACCAAAGGGCAGTTAAGAATCCTTTGACATGACCAAGAAAGATGAAAACATAGAAGTTGTAATGAATCAGGAAATTTGATGTGCCTCCATGGGCATACCTCAAACTATTCTTTACTGACCTATAGCAAGCAAGAAGCATGGATACATATGTGAAAGAATAAGAAAACATAAATAAAAATAAGCACAATACCATTTACCAAACCATGGAATCCTTCACATAGATCCTCTCCATCATCTAGGCAAGAAAGTGAAGCTATTCACTCCATAAAACAATTCTGATCATCAAAACTCATAACATATATTGCTCTAAGCTCAGTCAAGTTCTTAAGCTCTTCAAATTCTAGCTTGTTAATCAAATATTCAACCAACAATAGTACAATGACTCTCCATGAGTTATATAGGAAATGAGAAGATAAGCTTCACAAAACTGACTAGAAGCTCATAGGCTTAGAACAAATATCTGATTTTGTCCTTGAGGATTTGCAAATCCCAAGGCACATAATATCTTCAAAAATATCTTAAAAAACCTAAAATGGTAAAAATATTTACTTTTAATCACTAACATGAAGTTAAAAATAGCTAAACACACATTTGGATTATCATATTAAGAAACTGCTTTTTAGCCAAAATGCTATAGGAACGTAGCAGTAGAATGAAGCCTGTTTTGAATACAACATTTGAGGGACTTCCCGATGTGGAAACAGGGCCTGTGATAGCTCGTTGGAAAGCCCTGGATGTCTAGCTTCTGGAAATACTTTATTTTTCCAAAACTGATCCTTGGAAGTCTTTCAAAAGGTGGACTAAGTGAAAAAACGTGGGGGGGTCTCATCTATTGATATGTGAGGCAAAAAGGTGAAATTTGACTAATTTTTGCCTCTTTGGGGGACCAAAACAACTCCTTTTGATCTGAACATTTGTGAGTAGCTACCTCCAAAATTAATACATCCAAAAAAATGACTTTCATGAGGTAGGGATGCTCCTAGCACTCATGGTAGCGCCTTGAAAAATGTGCAATTAGGGCCAAAAAACACAAAAAACAAAATCATGTCAAAATTTGCTCAATTTTGGCGAGCAAGCCCCTTATGGGTTCTTAGAAACATGAAAGGAAGTTGAGGCCAAGATTTCAAGCCTAGATATCTCTTTTTCCACTTTTTCTACCGGGTGCCTCCTTCGAGCAGTTTTGAGCCTTTCTTGAACAAGTTTGAGTTTTCTTCGAGCAAACTGGTTCAATTTCTTGTAATGCCCAGTCATCTTTCTTGAATGCTTCTTTTTGATATTTGAATGCTCGGGCCTCATAAATTTCCATTTTACCACTCATTTGTTTATTTTTCATTTGTAGGAAATGTATGAGGTCTTTTGACCTTTCTAGATCAGTTTCCAAGTCATGTATTTGGGATTCTCTATTTTGCAAAAGTGACTCAAGAATTCTAGCTTCATCATCTCCAACATCACTGTCTATTTGTATGATGTCAAACTCCCTTTCCTTTTCATGACTGCTCTCATGTTGTTCCTCTTTTTCTTTACCCTTGCCTTGGGTAGAATTCTTGGTCCTTTTCCTCTTTGGAAATTCAAAAATACTCTTCTTAGGTAGTTTGCCTCTACTTCTTAGTGCTCTTGTGACATTGCTAGTCACTGCTGGAGTGATCTTCTTATTTGCAGATCTTGTGTTTTTAGCCTTTGGTGCTTTTGGAGAACTAATCATGGCCCCTTGCCTAGGAGAGGCAGTAAGCACATGTTCTTGGTTGTGTGGAGGAGAAGAGAGAGGATGTTTTATCTCTAACACTTGTTCAACTTGACCCTTTATACTACTGCCTTCATCATCATCTGTTTTGTATCCCTGTTCACTGTTTTCCACGTTGTCTTGATTTTGTTTAGGGCTGCCAGATTCACCTTTATCACTGTTTTGAACCTCTTGACATATGTTGCCTCCAACCTCATCAGTACTTTTTAGAAGATTTTTTTTAGGGCTGTTAGCTTCATCACCTTTTTCTATTATTTTTCCATCTTCACTGTCTTCCTGTAGACTGCCTTGTTTATCCTCATCACTGTCTTGAATTTGTTGAGGGTTGTTTTTACTGTGACTATCTTTATTGGGACTTTGCATGCTACAATTATCTTCACTGTTTTCTTTAGCCTCTTTGTGTGGACTGCCACCATGATCATTGTGCTACTGATGGTCACTTTGCCTTTCATCACTGCTTTGTACCTTTTCCCTTTTCTCTTCATCACAACTACCTTGCTGCTCTTCATCATCACTACTTTTCACCTCTTCTTCCTCACTGTTTCCTTGCTCATTTTCACTGCTCTATTTGTCTTCATCATTAATAATTTGCTAATCATGGTCACTACCCTGTTTTTCACTTGGTTCATTTTCACTAATTTGCTTAGTGTCCCAATGCTCCTCATCACCACTAACCTCATGCCAGCTTTCAAAAGACTGCTCTTTTTCACTGTCAATCATGGGTGATGTTTTCCTTTGAGGAGTATTTTGACTTGATGGAGGAGAGACATAGTGAGTGGAGGGTGATGAGGATATGTGAGAAGGACCATGAGATGAAGAGGCAATGGAAAAATATGGATGAGAAATGAAAGTCTCCCAAGACGCTCCCTTCTTTTCAAGCTAGTGAAGGATGATGATTTTGATGAGGGAATGATGGAAAATACTAGATTTTTGCTGAGCAGGAGGTCTCTTTTGAACAAGGGAGGACATCTTGTCTATGCTTTTGCAGAGGAATAAAGGTAGGTTTAGCAACTGAGTTCTTGTGAAATGCATGAGAAGCCTGATGTGATAGGAATAAATCCGGGAAAACCTCCCTTCACATGTGAAATACTTCATGATGACTCTCATGAGGGGGGCATAGCTGCTCAATAAGTGAGAAAAAGGGAATATAGCTTGGCAAGCATCCTGATGGTCTAGTTTTAAGAAAGGTTTATAGTGATCCAGATCTAGGTATGCTTGTTTGAACCACTTTTCTCCTATATAGGGGATCTTATTTGCTTTGGAGACAGCCCTAGGAGTGAGTTTAAAGTCCAGACCTGCTAGGTGGACATGTTTTCCTTGCAGCCTCAGGGCAAACAATTGTGTTAAGGGAGGGCAATTTATGACCTCCTGGACTTTTTGGCAAAAATCAAGGTAGCCCACCTCATGGAAGTTAGGAAGAATTGAAGGGGATTCATTTACTTCTTGAGTTGTAACAGGCTCAAATATTTTGTGAAATCCACCCTTGCTGACCATATTTGGAGGCATTTTTCTTTTTATACCCTTCACTGGCTTGCCAAAACCAATGTTCAAATGATCACTGAAATAGGCCCTCAATCAAACCCTTTTTTCCTCTTTGTGAGACTGAGTGTTGTCTTTAGTTGGCAAACAAGTTTTTGTTAAGTGACCACAAATTTGTGTCTTCAATACACCCCTTTTAAACTGACAATAGGCCTTTCCTTCTTTAATCACTATCCCTTTTTTTGTTTAGCAAACAAGATAGGTTTTGAGAGAAAACTGAATTTTCTCCCTCAACTACTTATAACAACAAGCCCCTTGACAATGAACCTTCCTCCTCTACCATTGTTTCTTTGTATCTTAATAAATATGATAGTTTTTAAGAGTAACTATGTTTTTCTTTAAGAACTGGCAAACATATTTTTGACTTTGAAAATAGGCCCCTTTTCCTTTAGCACAAAGCTACTTTGCTCTTTTTGGATTGTGTTTCTTTTTCAAACAATCAAACCAAGAAAAGATTTTTGAATTGACAAGTTTCTTTCCTCCTTAAACACTGTCTTGTTTCCACTTTGTAAACATGGTGGTTTTTATAATAAAGAGTGTTTTTTGCCTTCATAAGACTGTGTTTTTCCTTAAAAAATTTGACTCTTAACCCCCTCCTCAAACTCAAAAACTTAGGCAGAGAGCACAGTAAATACCTCTCAAAAGGTGTTGTGCGCTTTTTTGGAGAAGTTTTACTGGGCAAAAATCTAATTGGAGGTGAGTTGCAATTGTGTTTGAGTGGTGCTACGCTCCTATTCACAACCGTGTAGCACCTACACGCCAAAATGTGTTGTCCGGTCAGGCCCTGGGCGCTTGTTGAACGTTGGGTAGGCCAGTTGGTTGACACACACAAAGGCGCATCACGCAAATCTACAAGTGCATCGTGCCATGTGCAAACTCCTTCTGTGAATGCCTACAAGCGCATCGCATTCTGCCACAGGCGCGTCACGTCCTGAAAAACTATGCAAATTGCTCGCTCAGGTTTTGAAAGGACATTTTTTTCTTTTGTTCTTTGGCAAAGTAGAAATGATCTTTGACTTTGAGGTCTTTTATAGCTCCTTTTGAAAACGTTTTGAATGCCTTTTCCCTCTCTTTTTGGTGATTCCTCACTTTTTCCTTTGTCATCAAACTAAAGGTTTCCTTTAAAACATAGTGTCTCTACTTTCCAAACAAACTTTAATTTTTTTTGGTGACTTGCCCTCTCCTCATTTCTAGGAGGAGGCAATAAAAATGTGTTTCTGACCCTCCTTGAAACTTTACCCTTGTGTGATTATCAACTGAATAGGCTTACAAGAACATCACTATTACAGCATATCAACACCATAAGGTAAATCCATTGTTTTACAAAGTGAAGAGGCCTTTGAACCATGATTTGGTCTTCTACTTGTATGATGAAGGAGGTCTACGAGCCATGATTTTATCCCTTGATTTTTTACCAAGGAGATTATCCTTTTAAAACCACTAATGCAGCCTCTTGAAACCATAATGAAAACCCACTTTTTTATGAAGAGAAGGAGGTCCTGAAACCATGTGTTTTCTCCTTTTGATTTTTTACCAAAGAGATCAACTTAAAACATAAAGAGCTTATCTTTATCATACAGTGTGCGTTTTTGTCCTTTCGAAGGTGGCCTTTCAAACTTGAAACTTGAATTTATCCTCTGATTTAAAACACCTAAAAAATGCAGATTGCTTGTATCTACCAAGAATTGGTCTCCTACATCTCTATTTTACCTTTTGAATAGGTTGATCGATATGATCTGTGACCCCAAAGGTTTATTTCAAGTCATTGTTGGGCCTTTAGCTCATGATGAGGGGGACCTTCAAACAATGAAAGTTCACCTATTCTTAAAAATGTTCCCTCTGTCTTTTAAATGAGGTGAGAAAATAACTTTTGGCGCTTGCCCTTTATTCATCACTTGGAGGGATTAATTCTTGATAAACCATAATGAATCTGTCTAAAAACAAGAATGCCCTTTTCCAAATAAATCATCTTGGGGGACTATCTCTTTATATCAGTTGCAGAAGTCACTTTAATCAAAGCTTGGTCTACCTCCTTGGCCGTTTTAGATGAGGCTGCTTTAATCAAAATTATAACCTCTGATTTATCCTTTGAAGGAGGCTTTCATAAACATGAGAACAGAGGCTTTTTAGGACCATCATGTCACTCTTTGGCTTTTGATGTGGAAGAGGCCTTTGACCTATAAACTCTCATTTGTTTCACCACTATTCTTCAACTAGGTTTTCCAAAAGAAAACATTCTCATACACAATTTTAAACCCTGCTATGCATTCTTTGTTCATCTTTGGAGGAGGTGGCGCAAAATAGCCTCTGAAGTTACTTGAAACATTGTTGACCCTTTGCTTGTTTGTGAAGGAGGTCACAACAATGTTTTTCTAACCCTCTGCTTTTTGAAGGAGGTTTCCATCATTGTGCTTCTAACCCTCTACTTATCATTGAAGGAGGTTATCATTAAACACATAATTTTCAGCTATTTCAACACTGTACCTTGCTCTGTATGTTTGCTTGAAGAATATCAATAGGAAACAAAGTGAATTTTGACATTTATCATTGGTAAAATCACTTGAACCTAATGTCCTCTTGCTTTATGAGGAATTTTCTGAGATGTATATCCCTTTTGTAAAATATCACTATGAAATCTAGACCGAAAGCAATGTGATTGGTATATGGAGAGTGTTCACTACTAGATATTATTGAACTAGCTTTTCTCTTGACTGTGTTTTTAGAGGTATATTGAAACTGCCTTTGACTAATGTCCACATCCCAGGTTCAAGGTAACATAAGAAGCAACTGCCTTCTTATGCCCCACATGATGATGCCCTTTGGAAAGATTATGCAACACTGCTTTTGGAGGAGATTATGGAGCACTGCCGATCAACATCACTCAGTCTTTTGCGTTCATTTGAATTGAGGAATGATATCTTCTCTTCAGGAAGCCTTTGGATTTAAACCATGTACACTTGCTGCTCTTTACTTTACAGCTCTCCATCTTATTATTGAAGGAAAAATGTTTTAGTATGAGAAACTTGTTCAGTTGATCCTTTTCTCCCATTTGCACACTGATCATCATTAAATTACACCTCTACAGAGATGTAAAAATATATTCTTTTGAACCTTGTAGATCCTTTGGTGTTTCATGGATATTTCGCCTGATCTAAGCATATTTCTTTAGACAGTGAACATCCTCATCTTTTCCTGATTTGAATCTTTGTTGAAATTCTTCTTAAATGAGACAAAGTGACCTCTTAGTGGTGTGCGACCTATGGATAGATCAAGGCTTGTTTTGCAAAATAGGGAAATATTCATGGCTGACTGGTACTAGACACAGGATTTTTGGCTTAGGATATCTTAGCCAAGGAAAAACTCCCTAAACACCACTATCTAACTTAGAGACAATAGTCACAAATTTTTAATGTTTTCTTAGGCATGATCAGAGTTTCATATGATAAGATGATCAGGGATAGAGGAGCAGACACTTTGTCAAATTTCAGCTAGTGAATGGCATGAGAAAACAAGGGAAAATGATAGCAGAGAAGCGAAGTTACGACAACTATAGAAAAGGAGACTTTGCTGAAGCGAGATGTGACTTGAAAACTGAAGATTGTTCTCACCATAGACTGACAGGGAAGGGTAGGAGGAAAAAAATTTGTTTGGGGTGTTTTCTATATGAAAAATTGACATATTAATATTAGTTTCTAGAAAACTTAGCAAAGGAAACTAGTCATCAACAACAGGTGAAAAAATACTGATGACTAATATTGGCTCCATTTGGGGAGGGCAGATCCTTTTTTGAAGGTGTCCAGAATTGCAGATCTCTGGCTTGTGAAGACCAGTGCCTTATCCATTGGCACAAATTTCTCTCTTTCTTGATGCTATTTCTGAAAAATGACAGCATGATTAGCATAAAAGTCATCTCTACCTACCCAGCTATATTTCCTAGCATTTTTTCTTCTTTAGGTGCATTTAGACTAGCAACCTTTTGTCATGATATTTTTTGAAAAAGAAACTATCTAATTCTACACTTATATCTTCAGGGAGTTCAGATTAAACTAATGAACTCCTTTGATTCTCTACCTATGCTAGATCGACTGTCAAGATTAAGCTATTTGACAGGATTTCATTCTCTAAACTAAAACATGAAATTGAAAAATGACCAAATCAAGATTATACGGTCTGATTTGTCATGCGTTTGTGGCATAAAAATAAGCTGCACACAAACATTATTTATATACAAGATGAAACTTAGAAAAATTAGGGCCAAGATATACAATTTGTTTTTCATCCCTGTTTTTCTCTTTGGTTTTGTTTTGAGCATTTGGAACTAGCATTCTTTTCCTAATCTGCTTTTATTGATAAGTCAAGCTTACAAAATTTGACTATCATCTCTCTCACTAACTTATCAAAAATAAATTTAAAACATGCTCAGTTATGATTAGGCTAGATATCTGAACAAGATATCTTTTGGGTAATTTTAGTGGCATTTAGACTTGCACACTTTCAACATGACTATTTTTTTAACATGGGGCTTTTCCTGGTGTTTTCAAACCACCCTCTATTTCTACTTTTCTATTGTTTTCGTATTTTCTATTTTTTGATTTATTTCTTCTAGCAATGGTATGTACAAGGATTGAAAAATCTGAAACTAGAACTCATGAAAATGGTGGAACTTGAGCATCTTATCTGCATAAGGATCTCTTGATGCTCTTGGTCCACTCAGCTCTTGAAAATAAAAGTTTGGAAAATTTTCTCTTGTAAACATAACATAAGGATTCATGCATGAATCTCTAAACAACCCTGTGTCTTCTTGTTGTTCCTCTTTATACATTTGATCTACACTTCTCCTTTTTCTATACATATTTTTCAAATAATGAAAATATTCTTTGTCATTTTTAAAGCATATGATGACATCATCAAGGTACATCATGACAAGGAAATTCAAAACCAGAAACATAGCTTTCCATAGGGTATCTTCAGTGTTCATCGGTTTTGGAAAAATTGGTTTGAACTTGAAGTTGCCACAAGTGTATTTGAAGAAATCTTTGAGCTGATCTATTTGAAGTGGTATTATTCGATGGTATCCTTAAAAATTATCACTCAAAGCCACATGATTAGAAACTCCTAGTTTTCTTATGATATGATCTGTTTTTGGAAGGGGATGATTATTGTTTATGATAGATTTATTTATGTTTCTAAAATTTAAACATAACCTCTGTTTAGCTATCTTTGTTTCGAGTGACCATGTTTGACAAGAGTTTTTCTGTTCTATTTTGAAAGGATGATATCTAGAGAATACAACATTTCCATGGTGTTTTGTATTCATTTTCCCGCATATGTTTGTATTGTGAAGAATCTTGTCTAGTCTTGTATTCATTAAATTCTGATATAGAGACAAAATCCTAGGTAATTTAGACAGTTCAAGTTTTTCACAATTGTTTTCATCAACTTCCTTATCATCAAAACTAGTGAATATCTTTTTAGGATCTGTCGAAGTACTAGAAATGGTTAACATTTCACTTGGAAGATTGCAATCTTTAGAGGGTGAAGCGCTAAGATATGGCAAGAACATAAGGCTTTCTAGCTTCCGGTTCTCCAAGATTGTTGTGTTATGAAAAACTTTTAGTGGCTTTAAATCGAAAGAGAGGCTTAATTGTGTGTTTGATACTTGTATTGGGTTGAGATCACTTGTTTGAGAATTTAAAATGATTACTTCTTTCAAAGTTTTAGTTTCAATTTCTGGTGAATCAAGTTTTATTTCATCAAAATGCAAGTCTATTTGGTCATGATAATTTTGAGTATCAAATTCATCATATAGAGGTTGGTCTAGCCATGATACTGTGGTTGAATTGGTTTCAGTTTCACTTGTGTTTTCATTAGTGTCATCTTCTAGGTTTAAGATGAAAGAATCCATGTTTGAATGTATGGAATAAAGAGGTATGTTTTCCAGTTTCTCTTGACTATTGACCATATATTTCATGTGTGATTCACGGTATAATCTCCTTGGTTGGTTGAAAACAGGAATAGTAGCATAAGACATGTCTAACTGAATGTTTCCTTGAAGTTTAGCCCCCCAGGTTCTAGATAAAATAATTCCATATTTCGAGGGAATGTCTACTACCACTATGTCCATAACCAAATGATTATCTGGGATTTGTGCCAGATTTACACACAGGTCTTTAATTAGGCCCAAACATTTTACTCTACTCGAATCGAAAGAGTACAATTCTTTGTAAGGTTTGGTTATTTCTAAGCCTAATCTTTCCATTATCACTTTAGGCATGAGATTATGAGAAGCACCGGAATCTAGCATAGCGTTATGTAGGATCTGGCCATGTACATTCAAGCTGATGTAAAAAGGAGGAGTGGTTCCTTCCTGATGCTTTCCTTCTATATTTGGTCCAAATAACAGTTCATGAGTGTCATCAGCTAAGTGCAAGGTGTTGGTATCATTTCCTATGTTTAAGATTTTCATAACCTGGGATTTATAGGAATTTTGAGCTATTAGTTTAGTTAGGGGCATATTTATTTTGATTTTAGAAATTTCCCCTTCAAAACTAAAAGGTACTTGAGCTTTTGACATGTTTGCATCAGTTTTTTCAGCCATTACCTTCTCTACTGATCCATCTTTTTTATTTTGATGTGAAGCTTTGTTCAAGATGGTATTTTCAGGAATTTTGGTGGAAGTGTTGGCATAGTTTGGGTTGAAGTTTGATTGGCTAGTTTTGTCTTTGTTTAGATCAGTTTTCTTAGCCATACTACTAACATTGTATACTATTTTTTTTAGAATAGCTTCAGGAGTTTTCTTGAAAGCAGAATCTGAATTGTTCTTTTTTAAGTTTTCCTGGTTTTTCTTCATGTTCTCTTGGTTCTTCATACTTCTGAGATCATATTGCCTATGGAATTCCATTATGGCATTTGTAAACCAATTTTAGGGTCTTCAGAATCTTCATAGTCAGTTTCATCTTGTTATGAGGAGAAGAAACCTTGTTCTTCTTCCGTGAGATAAACCTCACCCTCACTATCAGAGCCTATCAGGTTTAGATGATTTTCCTCAATATGTTCAATGTCTCTTTCTCCTTCATAAAGATAATTTTCTTGGAAAGGAGGCCTGATTTGCTGATCATTATCTCTCGGTTTGATTTGGGGTGGGTCCCTTGTAAAGTTTTTATTTTAGTTTCTCATTTTTGGGTTTGGTTGGTTATCCCTAGGAGGTGTTTTATCACTGAGACTTATTCTTTCCATCATTATTTCTATAATTCTTTCAATTTTTCTTTCCAGGTTGTCTATTTTGGCATCGGAAGAGGATGTGGAGGGAAAGGTTTCATCTCGGTATGTGACCTTCTTTTCTAATATCATCCTAGCCCTCTTTTCAGCAAGGTTTGCTTCCACACTAATAGCCCCCTTCTGAATTTCTTCTAGAGTTATAGGTTCTCATTCTCTTAGCTGATATGTCATATCCAGATCGAAACCTTCCAGAAAATTTGCTAGAGCTAAGCCAGGTGGAGGTTTCATGTTAGGTGGAAGAGCATTATAGACATTGTTGAATCTAGTACAATAATCTTAAACACTTTCTCCTGTGTTACTCTTAAAATTATTATATTTAGAGAGGACTTGAAGTGGGTTTTTCTTGATTTTCCATTTGTTTATAAATTTTTTGTATAATGACGGGAGATCATGTATGCTATGAGGAGTTAAGCCTTTAAACCATTTTTTAGCTTTGCCTCCTAGGCTTTGGGTGAACATTCTCATCTTGATGGTTTCTTCATCTAATTCCATGTAATCAAAAGCATCATTCATTCTATCTACATGTTGTTGGGTAGTAGTAGATTCGACCCCGGTGAAGTGTGGGATCCTAGACTGATAGTCATTTGGAAAAGGTGCCAAAGGCTGAGGTAACACTAGGGGTGCATACCATGCTTCCATGATGGGTGGTACCAGTAAATTTTGCAAGTGGAGGATTTGGTACATGAGATGAAGTGATTTTCACAGTGGTGTTGTGAGTGGGAGTGTTAGAGGTGCTTGGACAGGAAAAATGATTTCGAGTAGACTTGGGATGGAAAGAGCTAAAGTGGTGGAGGAGCTAAAAATCAGCTGGAGTAGTAGGAGATGCTTCTCCGTTAGAACTCTGTTACAAGTCTAAGGGCTTAAGATCGGAATGGTCAAAGCTAGGTTGTGACTTGGTTCTAAAAATATTTCTTGTATGGCACAAGTCAAAAGTTTGGTCTAGGAAGGATGTAAGATTTTTAGGTATAGAGCTTGCTCTATGAAGGCTCCTATCACTGGTTAAATTACTAGTTTTAGAATTTTTCCACAAAAACTTTTTTGGGTCATCAACTATGGTAGGAGGATTCGGGTCTGGATGAGATCTGGTATGAATTCTTCATGAATCTAGATTTCAGATTCAAACTTTAGAGAGGTTGGAAGTTATGAATTTTTTCAACAACTTGTCTTCTCTAAGTTTTGTCAAACTAGCTCAGTGTATGATTAAGACTTCTTAGAATTTTCAAGGCTGTTTGTAAAGCAGTCTTATAATAGTTTATGCAAGCTTAGAAAAGTTTTCAAAAAGGCCTACTGGTGGCTAGTGGAGTTGCCAGGTGGATATTTTTGGTTTGTTTTTGAGGATATATTCTCTATGGTCCACCACCAAAACTGATATGAACAGTGAATCTAGAAAAAATGTTTTTTTTTTGGGGTTATTTTCTGAGTTTTTTAATGTGCAGTCTAATTTGTAAGAGTGTCCTAAATTTGTTTTCAACACTTAGCTAAGGTGATGAAACAAAGAGAGTTTACTCTAATGGCTTTATCAGCTGATTTTATGATTTAATTTGAAGGAATAATGAGTCAACAATAGTTTGCTAGATAGTCATGAACTCAGAGTGTCTCGCCATAATCTCCATTATGTTAGTGTGGTGATGAGGTGGCTGGTAATCACTGGATATTCTTGAGTTAAGAGATTTCTGAATTTCTAAGGTATACTTAGTTTGTCACTAACTCAGAAAGGTCCCACCATGATTGGCATTATGTTAGTGTGGCGATAAGGTGGCTCAATAGTATAGTGTGCTTAGTTCAAGAGGGGCTTTCCGTGAGTCTTGAAAGATCTTCAAATTGATATGAACTCAGAAAATTCCCACCATGATCGCCATTATGTTAGGGTCCTGTGATTTGGCAGATTTATGGACCAAATAACGGAGTAACATCAAACCAATCTTTGGAGCCATAGGACCTAGCCTTCTTGGACTCAGAGAGGGCTCTCTCTAATGAAGCGAAGGATGTGAGCTTGTTCGCTAAGTTTGATAGATTTTAGGCTAGTTGTTAAGTGTGTTTGTTTTTTTTTTTTAGTTGTTTGGAGGAATTACTGATCAAGTGGATCAAAATAGAACAAGAAAAAGAGATCAACTGGGCTATGGGGTCAAAAACAAGCCAAATATGTCAAGACAATGGGTAGGGTATACTGTAGGGCTGATTTAGTATAGCGAATGGATATTTCAGGTGGTTTATGAAGTGAAATGAACATTAAGTTTGTGTAATACAAAGGGATCTTAAGCATAAATAGTTTAAACAGTAAGCATTCATGTGGTAGGGCTAACAATTAATCACTATGAATCAAACTCAAAGTTATAAATGTAGAAAATAAACAATCAGGTGATGCATAGAAGTATAAGACTCTCTAACTTTGGGAAAATCACCTTCAGTGATTGAGAACACATGTAAGACAAACCAAAAGCTCAAAATGTGGAAAGGAAACTCCTAAGAAACACATTCAAACTGATGAGAACTTTGAAATAAGTCTGCAAGTGTAGGTAGAGGGAGAGATCAAAACAAGACCTCTCTAATTTAAACTAGACAATCAATACTTCAAAGGAGATTTCATTAATGAGGCTTGAATAGCTATGAGTAAGCAGGGCATACCATGAATCAAACAAGATAGCATGTCATAATAATCATTAAGGAAATAAATAACATGTTTTTAGTGGACCAAGGGGCAGTTAAGAATCCTTTGACATGACTAAGAAAGATGAAAACATAGAAGCTATAATGAATCAGGAAATTTGATGTGCCTCCATGGGCATACCTCAAACTATTCTTTATTGACCTACAGCAGGCAAGAAGCATGGATACATATGTGAAAGACTAAGAAAACATAACTGAAAAGAAGCACAATACCATTTACCAAGCCATGGAATCCTGCACATAGATCCTCTCCATCATCTAGGCAAGCAAGTCAAGCTATTCACTCCATAAAACAATTCTGATCATCAAAACTCATAACATATATTGCTCTAAGCTTAGTCAAGTTCTTAAGCTCTTAAAAGTCCATATTGTTAATCAAATATTCAACCAACAATACTACAATGACTCTCCATGAGTAATATAGGAAATGAGAAGATAAGCTTCACAAAACTGACTAGAAGCTCATAGGCTTAGAACAAATATCTGATTTTGTCCTTGAGGATTTGCAAAGCCCAAGGCACAAAATATCTTTAAAAATATCTTAAACAACCTAAAATGTTAAAAATATTGAATTTTGATCACTGAAATGAAGTTAAAAATAGCTAAACACACATTTTGATTATCATATTCAGAAAACTACTTTTTAGCCAAAATTCTACAGGAACGTAGCAGTAGAATGAAGCCTGTTTTGCAGACAAATTTTGAGGGACTTCCCGATGTCAAAATGGAGCCTGTGATAGATCGTTGGAAAGCCCTGGATGTTTATTTTCTGGAAATACATTTTTTTTCCCAAACAGATCCTTGGAAGTCTATCAAATGGTGGACTAAGTTAAAAAACCTAGGGGGGTCTCCTCTGCTAGTATGTGAGGCAGAAAGGTGAAATTTGATTGATTTTTTCCTCTTTGAGGGACCAAAACACCTCCTTTTGATCTAAAAATTTGTGAGTAGCTGCACCAAAAAGTAATAAATCCAAAAAAATAAATTTCATGAGCTGAGTATTCTCCTAGAACTCATGGCAGTGCCTTGAAAAATGTGCAATTACGGCCAAAAAACACAAAAAACAATATCATGTCAAAATTTGCTCAATTTTGGCGAGCAAGCCCTTATGGGTTCTTAGAAACATGAAAGGAAGATGACGCCAATATTTCAAGATTAGATATGTATTTTTCCACTTTTTCCACCCAGCACCTCCTTCGAATAGTTTTGAGCCTTTCTTGAACAAGTTTGAGTTTTCTTTGGGCAAATTGGTTCAATTTCTTGTAATTCTCGGTCATCTTTCTCTGTAAACCCAAGTCTTTGTTTGCCTTCTCTAATTTATCCTCTAAATGATTTTTGGATCTTTCAAGCCATGATTCTTTATCATTTTTAATTTCTTGGGCAAGCAATTGTGTGAGAGGATAAGATCGAACAAGGGCTGCTTCTTCTTCCTTCTTTTTCTCCAAGGCTTTCCTAAGACCCATAGTCTTAGGCCTTTTTCTTACTGGCTGCTCTTCTTCCGCGGTATCATAAAATTCGCCCATATACTCTTAAAGCTTCTCTTGTGCTTTGAATGCTTCTCTTTGATATTTGAATGCTCAGGCCTCATAAATTTCCATTTTCCCACTCATTTGTTTATTTTGCATTTGTAGGAAATGTATGAGGTTTTTGACCTTTCTAGATCAGTTTCCAAGTCATGTATTTTGGCTTCTCTGTTTTGCAAAAGTTACTCAAGAATTCTAGCTTCATCATCTCCAGCATCACTGTCTATTTGTATGATGTCAAACTCCCTTTCCTTTTCATGACTACTCTCATGTTGTTCCTCTTTTTCTTTACCCTTGCCTTGGGTAGATTTCTTGGTCCTTTTCCTCTTTGGAAATTCAACAATACTCTTCTTAGGTAGTTTTCCTCTACTTATTAGCACTCTTGTGACATTGCTACTCACTGCTGGAGTGATCTTCTTCTTTGCAGATCTGGTGTTCTTAGCCTTTGGTGCTTTTGGAGAATGAATCATGGCCCCTTGCCTAGGAGAGGCAACAAGCACATGTTCTTGGTTGTGTGGAGGAGAAGAGAGAAGAGGTTTTATCTCTAGCACTTGTTCAACTTGACCCTTTATATTGTTGCCTTCATCATCATCTGTTTTGCAGCCCTGTTCACTATTTTCCTCACTGTCTTGAGTTTGTTTAGGGCTGCTAGATTCACCTTTATCATTGTTTTGAAACTCTTGACATATGTTTCCTCCAACCTCATCAGTGATTTTTAGAAGATGTTCTTTAGGGCTGTTAGCTTCATCACCTTTTTCTATTGTTTTTCCATCTTCACTATCTTCCTGTAGACTGCCTTGTTTATCCTCATCACTGTCTTGAATTTTTTGAGGGTTGCTTTTACTGTGACTTTCTTTATTGGGACATTACATGCTAGAATTATCTTCACTGTTTTATTTAGCCTCTGTATGTGGACTGCCACCATGATCACTGTGCTGCTGATGGTCACTTTGTCTTTCATCACTGCTTTGTACCTTTTCCCTTTGCTCTTCATCACCACTAGCTTGTTTCTCTTCATCATCACTGCTTTGCACCTCTTCTTCCTCACTGTTTCCTTGCTCATTTTCACTGCTCTATTTGTATTCATCATTACTAATTTTTTGCTCATGGTCACTACCCTATTTTTCAGTTGGTTCATTTTCACTAATTTTCTTATTGTACCAATGTTCCTCATCACCACTAACCTCATGCCTGCTTTCAAAAGACTGCTCTTTTTCACTGTCAATCATGAGTGATGTTTGCCTTTGAGGAGTATTTTGACTTGACGGAGGAGAGAAATAGTGAGTGGAGAGTGACGAGGATATGTGAGATGGTCCATGAGATGAAGAGGCAATGGAAAAATCTGGATGAGAAATGAAAGTCTCCCAAGACACTCCTTTCTTTTAAAGCTGGTGAAGGATAATGATTTTGATGAGGGAATGATGGAAAATACTAGCTTTTTGTTGAGCAGGAGGTCTCTTTTGAACAAGGGAGGACATCTTGTCTATGATTTTGCAGAGGAAGAAAGGTAGGTTTAGCAACTGAGTTCTTGTGAAATGCAGGAGAAGCCTGATGTGATAGGACTAAATCCGAGAAAACCTCCCTTCACATGTGAAATACTTCATGATGACTCTCATGAGGGGGGCATAGCTGCTCAATAAGTGAGAAAAATGGAATATAGCTTGGCAAGCATCCTGATGGTCTAGTTTTAAGAAAGGTTTAAGTGATCCAGATCTAGGTATGCTTGTTTGAACCACTTTTCTCCTATATAGGGGATCTTAGTTGCTTTGGAGACAGCCCTAGGAGTGAGTTTAAAGTCCAGACCTACTAGGTGGACATGTTTTCCTTGCAGCCTCAGGGTGAACAATTGTGTTAAGGGAGGGTAATTGGTGACCTCCTGGACATTTTGGAAAAAATCAAGGTAGCCCACCTCATGGAAGTTAAAAAGAATTGAAGGGTATGCATTTACTTCTTGAGTTGTAACAGGCTCAAATCTTTTGTGAAATCCACCCTTGCTAACCTTCTTTGGAGGAATTTTTCTTTTGATACCCTTCACTAGCTTACCAAAACCAATGTTCAAGTGATCACTGAAATAAGCCCTCAATCCAACCTTGTTTTCCTCTTTGTGAGACTGAGTGTTGTCTTTAGTTGGAAAACAAGTTTTTGTTAAGTGACCACAAATTTGTGTCTTCAATACACCCCTTTTAAACTGACAATAGGCCTTTCCTTATTTAATCACTATCCCTTTTTTGTTTAGAAAACAAGATAGGTTTTGAGAGAAAACTAAATTTTCTCCCTTAACTACATATAACAACAAGCGCCTTGATAATGAACCTTCCTCCTCTATCATTGTTTCTCTGTATCTTAATAAATATGAAAGTTTTTAAGAGTAACTGTGTTTTTATTTAAGCACTGGCAAATATATTTTTGACTTTGAAAACAGGCCCCTTTTCCTTTAGCACAAAGCGACTTTTCTCTTTGTGGATTGTGTTTCTTTTTCAAACAATCAAACCAAAACAAGCTTTTTGAATTAACAAGTCTCTTTCCTCCTTAAAACTGTCTTGTTTCCACTTTGTAAACATGGTGGTTTTTATAATAAAGAGCGTTTTTGGCCTTCATAAGACTGTGTTTTTCCTTAACAAATTTGACTCTTAACCCCCTCCTCAAACTCAAAAACTTAGGCAAAGAGCACAGTAAATACCTCTCAAAATGTGTTGTGCACTCTTTTGGAGAAGTTTTGCTAGGCAAAAATCTGATTGGAGGCGAGTTGCTAGTGTGTTTGAGTGGTGCTACGCTCTTGTGCACAGGCGCGTAGCACCTGCACACTGAAATGTGTTGTCGGGTCGGGCCTGGGTGCTTGCTGAACACCGGGCGGGCCGGTCGGTTGACACACACACAGATACATTGCAGAAATCTACAAGCCCATCGTGCTGTGTGCAAACTGCTTCTGTGAACGCCTACAGGCGCGTCACATCCTGCCACAGGCGCATCACATCCTGAAAAACTATGCAAACTACTTGCTCAAGTTTTGAAAGGATGTTTTTTTCTTTTTTTCTTTTACAAAGTAGAAATGATCTTTGACTTTCAGGGCTTTTATAACTCCTTTTGAAAAAATTTTGAATGTCTGTTCCTTCTTTTTTTAGTGATTCCTCACTTTTGCCTTTGTCATCAAACTAAAGGTTTCCTTTAAAACATAGTGTCTCTCCTTTCCAAACAAAATTTAATTTCTTTTTGTGACTTTCCCTCTTCTCATTTCTTGGAGGAGGCAATAAAAATGTGTTTCTGACCCTCCTTGACATTTTACCCCTGTGTGGTTATCAACTGAAAAGGCTTACAAGAAAATCACTATTACAGCATCCCAACACCATAAGGTAAATCCATTTTTTTATGAAGTGAAGAAGCCTTTGAGCCATGATTTGGTCTTCTTCTTGTATGATGAAAGAGGTCTACGAGCCATGATTTGATCCCCTGATTATTTACCAAGGATATTATCCTTTTAAAACCACTAATGCAGCCTCTTGAAACCATAGTGAAAACCCACTGTTTTATGAAGAGAAGGAGGTCCTGAAACCATGTGTTTTCTCCTTTTGATTGTTTACCAAAGAGATCAACTTAAAACATAAAGAGCTTATCTTTATCATACAATGTGCATTTTTGTCCTTTCGAAGGTGGCCTTTCAAACTTGAAACTTGAATTTATAATCTGATTTAAAACACCTAAAAAATGTAGATTGCTTGTATCTACCAAGAATTAGTCTCCTACATCTCTGTTTTACCTTTTGAATAGGTTGATCCATATGATCTGTGACCCCAAAGGTTTATTTCAAGTCATTGTTGGGCCTTTAGCTCATGATGAGGGGGGCCTTCAAACAATGAAAGTTCACCTATTCTTAAAAATGTTCCCTCTGTCTTTTAAATGAGGTGAGAAAATAACTTTTGGCGCTTTCCCTTTATTCATCACTTGGAGGTATTAATTCTTGATAAACCATAATAAATCTGTCTAAAAACAAGAATGCCCTTTTCCACATAAATCATCTGGGGGGACTATCTCTTTATATTAGTTGCAGAAGTCACTTTAATCAGAGCTTGGTCTACCTCCTTGGCCATTTTAGATGAGGTTGATTTAATCAAAATTATAACCTCTGATTTATCCTTTGAAGGAGGCTTTCATAAACATGAGAAAAAAGGCTTTTTAGCACCATCATGTTATCTTTGGATTTTGATGTGGAAGAGGCCTTTGACCTATAAACTCTCATTTGTTTCACCACTATTCTTCAACTAGGTTTTCCAAAAGAAAACATTCTCAAACATAATTTTAAACCTTGTTATGCATTATCTGTTCATATTTGGAGGATGTGGCGCAAAATAGCCTCTGAAGTTACTTGAAACATTGTTGACCATTTGCTTGTTTGTGAAGGAGGTCACAAGAATGTTTTTCTAACCCTCTGTTTTTTTAAGGAGGTTTCCATCATTGTGCTTCTAACCCTCTACTTATCATTGAAGGAGGTTATCATTAAACACAGAATTTTCGGCTATTTCAACACTGTACCTTGCTCTGTATGTTTTCTTGAAAAAGAGAGACACTATGTTTTAAAGGAATCACTGTGAAATCTAGACCAGAAGCAATGTGATTGGTATATGGAGAGTGTTCACTGCTAGATATTATTGAACTAGCTTTGCCCTCGACTGTGTTTTTAGAGGTATATTGAAACTGCCTTTGACTAATGTTCGCATCCCAGGTTCAAGGTAACATAAGAAGCAACTGTCTTATTATGCCCCACATGATGATGCCCTTTGGAAAGATTATGCAACACTGCTTTTGGAGGAGATTATGGAGCACTTCTGATCAGCATCACTCATTATTTTGCATTAATTTGACTTGAGTAATGATATTTTCTCTTTAGGCAGCCTTTGGATTTAAACCATGTACACTTTCTGCTCTTTACTTTACAGCTCTCCATCTGATTATTGAAGGAAAAATATTTCAGTATGAGAAACTTGTTTAGTTGATCCTTTGCTCCCATTTGCACACTGATCATCATTCTATTACACCTTTGCAGAGACATAAAAATATATGAATTTGAACCTTGGAGAGCCCCTTTGGTGTTTCATGGAGATTTCGCTTGATCTAAGCATATTTCTTCAGATAGTGAACATACTCATATTTTCCTGATTTGGATCTTTTTTGAACTTCTTAAATAAGACAAAGTTACCTCTTAGTGGTGTGCGACGTATGGGTAGATCAAGGCTTGTTTTGCAAAATAGGGAAAGATTCATGGCTGACTGGTACTAGACACAGGGTTTTTGGCTTAGGATATCTTAGCCAAGGAAAAACTCCCTAAACACCACTATATAACTTAGAGACAATAGTCACAGATTCTGATTGTTTTATTAGGCATGATCAGATTTTCATATGACAAGATGATCAGGGATAGAGGAGAAGACACTTTGTCAACTTTTGGATAGTGAATGCCATAAAAAAACAAGGGAAAATGATAGTAGAGAAGTGAAGTTATGACAAATATATACAAGGAGACTTTGCTGAAGCGAGATATGACTTGAAAAATGAAGATTTTTCTCACCATAGACTGGCAGGGAGGGGTAGGAGGACAAAAAATTGTTTGGGGTGTTCTCTAGATGACAAATTGACATATTAAGATTAGTTTCTAGAAAACTTAGCTAAGGAAACTAGTCATCAAAAGCAGGTGAAAAAATATTGATGACTAACAGGTTAATCACAAGTGTGAAACATTATAACTTCCTTTTCTCTCGATTAGATTTATCATTCATGTTATCTTTTCAGGAGTTGATGCTTTTATATTCGCTAGACTAGTTTCAACACAGTTGTTGTTCAATTCTGCATATAGTTAATGTTTGAATTTTTTCATCGTAATTGTGAACGTTTTGTTGATATTTAATTCTGAATGATGCTATTAGTTGATTAAAAGAGAATTACATTGTAAAATTTAGAATAATTTACTATTGTTAAATTTATTATGATTTTTGTTCAATTCATAAAGGTAGTTGTTCAGTTCATCAAATAGTGTTGTTCAATTGCAATCTATTATTTTCAGTCTTGTGTGGTTATTTATGCATAAGCTTAGAACAAAATATCCTGCTTTGATTGGTTTGAAGTATTTCATAGTTCAGTTTCAAGTTGGTTTGATTGAACTTCGAGAATTAGAAAATCTTTCTTACAACTATCTAGAGTAGTTAACCTCTGATGTCACTCGCATATATTTTCCTTACACTCTTGAAATAACAAGACCTGCCCTGGGTTGAAAATTAATTTAAGACATTAAAGTTACCTTCAAAATAGTCACCTTTATGACCCAACATTTTGGCACCATTGCCGGCGAGAGTGCTTAATAGTGATGTATTTTACTTCTTTTTCCCTTTGCTGTGAAAGAATTGGGTATTGAAAACAAGAGGTAAGAACTTGCATACTAGCAAGAAAAACACTTTCTCTCTGACCCGCTTCTCAGCAATTGTGCAGAGGTTAATAGGATAGGTGTTCTTGTTTTTTATGACTAGGAAGAAAAAGATAGAATTAGATCAAAATACCCCACTTAAGTCCACAAAACCCAAAGGAATGGTGGTCCTTCGCAGAAAAACATATATAGACAAAATTATTAAGAAGGCTGAATCCCAGGCATCTGTAGGACCCAGAACCATTCCCACATAGTCCTACTATAGTCCCTCGGGAAATAACCTCACCATCTGCAGCCCAAGCCGAGATTCACAGTGGAACAGAAGGTTTTGAACAAAGCCTTCAGACTGTGGAGCACTTAAGTCACGACCCTTCGAGAGAGGGAAATTCTTGCAATTTGCAGGAAGGAGAGGGAGAAACGAGCAGTGCAGTACAAGTAAAAAATCCAGAGCCTGGATCCCTTGAGAAAGTGGTTGAGATAGAGAAACCCATTTTTCTAGATTGGGGAAGTGCTATAAGGCCTCCTCCAAATCCACTCCCTAATCCCACTTAAATTATTCCCCCAGATCAAGAAATCCATGAAGATTATTGGCACATATTTGATCAGATGGCGAGCAACCAAAACCAGAGACAAACATCAACATTGGAGTATCCCATTGTTGATCCAGCCACAAATGCTCCTATGAAATATATTCCATTACAAAACATCCCCACCCTCCATGGGCAGACCTCGGAAGATCTGGATGCATTTTTATTTGAATTTGATGTCTTATGTAGGGGATATGACTACACAACTGACCCTCATAAATGGAAACTATTTCCCTCTACCTTGAAGTGGACAACATTACATTGGTTTATGGGGCTCATTGTAGGAGCCATTAATAGTTGGGATTAGATGAAAAACTATTTTCTTAAAAAATATCAATACTACTGCCAGACTTGAGAACTAAAATACAAAATCTTCAATATGTCGTCAAAAGACAATGAGAGATTAGAAGAATACGTTGAAATATTTCAATACAATTTGCAAAGATCTCCATATAATACACTATTTAAGGATATTTTAAAAGAAACAATGATTAAAGGAGTGAAAGAGGAATGGGTCGAAACATTTAATATAATGGGAAAAGGGGACATCTATCAGGAATAATATGATGAAAATATTGCATTGTGCATTAGGTGTTCTCAGGTAGTACGCGAAGCAGGCCAACCGGATGGGATTCAGCTACGAGGAATTATAAACAGTCAGGTGGCAATGTGACCAGAGCAGAATTCGTTAATCTTTTAGAAGACTTTAAAACCGATATCTTTGGCACCCTCACAATCCAGCTAGATGTCCTACAAGCCATGTAGAAGTAAGCTATATTAGAACAGAACTTGGCTGTTTTTTTTCCCACGCTGTCGAAAGAAGCACAACCAACGTGAATGTCCATTAGACATGGTCCAGACATGTGCTATTTGTACCAAGGACCATGCCACAGACCATTTCCCTTCATTTCCAGGGTTGAAAGTGGTTTTTAAAGAGGCAGAAGAAGAAACATAACCAATGTATCTAATGAATCAACATCGACAGTGGAAAGCATGACCAGGTATGCCACAATACCCGTCTCAATTCTTTTCTCCTCCACGATTTAATCAACAGAAACCTATAACAACATGGCAGGGCCAATCACCTTTTTATGTCTGGCCATCCCAATCATTTTCCATGCCTCCTTGGCCTACATAATATTCTTCAAGTAATAGTTGGTCAAGTTTTTCTTCCCCGCCCCCCCCCCCCCTATTGGCAAAACAATCCATATCAACCCCAGTGGCCTGCCTCCACTTCACAGAATAAAAATTGGTCTAAAAAATGGTAGCGACCCCTGGGAATGACCAATTTAACTATGCAAACAGGGGCTCAGAATCAACCCACATTACCAGCCCCATACCGAGTCCAACACAATCCTTAACTTATTATGCATCCACAACTCCCAGCTCAACTCAATCCTAATCTCAATAACAGACCGGTTCATCTAATCCATATTTTTGAAAATCCAAACCCCAAAACTGAATAGAAGAAATGCAATGAACTTAGGCTAAGATCAGGGCATGTTAATTCACCTGAAGAAGATACAAACCTACCACAAATTGAGTCTGAAATTCCAACAGTACATAACAATCAATTGTGGCAGAAACAAAGATAGAGTAGGGGAGGGACAAATTGACCAAAAAGATCCTGAAAACCTTATTATTTCCTCCCCTCCATTCCTTGAGATATTAACCCTACCTAAACCAATAGTCTCTTCAGATTTTGATCTCCTAGGGGAATTAAAAAATATTTTCATTAAAATTCCTCTACTACAGGCTGTATAAAACATTCCTATCTATAGAAAAATAATTAAATAATTGTGCGGAAAAAAATAGGTGAGGAAAGCAAAGACTGTACCAACTGTTCATGTAGTGGGAGCATTGTCAGACTTACTTTTGGGTAAAGAAACACCAATAAAATACAAGGATCTAGGAAACCCCATAGGCATAGTAAAAATCTCTGGCCACTCCTTTCAAACACATTAGTTGATTTTGGTGCATCCATCAACATCTTAAATACATAAACCTGCAAGAAGTTAGGTATAACAACCTTGGAACCCACATCTACTTTGTTGGAACTTGCTGATAGATCTGTTATCAAACCAGAAGGTATATTACAGGAAATCCTAGTTTCTGTGGACTCATGGGAGTACCCAACAGAATTTTTAGTTATTAACCCAAAAATTAGGTTAGATGGACATCCCTTGATATTGGGATGACCTTGGTTAGCAATGGTCGATGCTTACATAGGCTGTCGAATAGGCAACATGACCATTACCATAGTATATTCCATAAATAATATTTTCATATACCCCCCTGGCGAAACAAGTCTTCCCACTGTAAATATCCACAAACAACCATATACATATTGGGAACAAAACATCCATTCACAGCTGACAATAATTGAAGAACTCAAATTCAAAGATAAAAATGAAGACGATGTAATCAATAACTTCATGATCTAGCCATATACTTCAAAAAATTTAAAATGTAAAATGTTAAAAGAAGTTCTTGATAATGAATCACATGAGGACCCCTTAGCAGGAATTGATGACCAACACATACCCACGACTAATGTTTGCAATAGCATGCCAATTGAAATTGAGTTAGGAAAAGTTTTAAATATCAATAGTTATCTGAATAGTAACCAACAACAAAATCTCGTTAAAATTTTACAGAAATATAAGGGAGTATTTGCTTGGGACTACCCAGACATGAAGGGTATAGATCCTCAACTATGCACACATCACATTTATACTGAAAAGGATGCTCGTCCTTTTCGACAACCTCAGCGGAGGTTAAACCCGCATCCGAAAGACATTTGAAAAGATGAATTACAAAAGCTGCTAGATGTAAACTTCATTTATCCTATTTTAGATAGCAAATGGGCCTCTCCTCTAGTAGTCCTTCCTAAGAAGAATGGTAAGTGGAAAATCTATGTGGATTACAGAGAGTTGAATAGAGAAACATAGAAAGACCACTTCCCCCTCCCTTTTATTGAGCAGGTCCTTAATACATTCGCAGGAAAGCATTTCTTATCTTTTCTTGATGGTTTCAGTGGTTACGGTCAAATCCAAATAGCCCCTGAAGACCAAGATAAAACAACCTCTACCTACCCCTGGGGTACATTCGCTTATAGGGTATCACCGTTCAGATTATGTAATGCCCCAGAAAATTTTCAAAGGGCCATTCCCAACATTTTTTCTGATTTAATAAATGAAGGGATCGAGGTTTACATGGATGACTTTACTCCATATGGAGATGACTTTGATGAGGCAATGCAAACACTAGAAAAAGTATTGGAATGATGTATTTCTACTAGATTGTGTTTGAGCAACAAAAAATGTCACATGATGATGATCGAAGGAGTAATCCTAGGACACTACATCTCTGCAGCTGGAATACAGGTAGATAAGAAAACATAGAGGTAATTATTTTATTAGCCACACCTTGTACTCATACAGAGGTACATATTTTCCTTGGACATGAATGGTTCTATCATAGGGTTATAAATAATTTATCACAAATTGTTGCACCCTTGTATACATTAACTGGAAATGTGGAATTCCATTGGTCTGAAAAATGTAACACTATTTTTTCATATTTGAAGAAAATGGTATCGACTGCTGTTAGGCCGAGAATAAGGTATGTTTTCACCCTATCTTTACCATGAATTTTTATGCACTTTTATGAATTTCTCCTCATCTTAACAATAAAGGAAAGGATATTAATGTAAAGTCGGGACAAAATGAACTCATAGTAAAAGGGATGTTTAACTACTGGAAATCAACTTTTTGTATCTTTATTTATAGGGAAAAAAAGTATTTGAACTGATGATAACCAGAAGATAGATGAAAAAGAGAAACAAATGGGATCATGATGGCTCCCATGGGCTGGCAGAAGACAAAAGGGCACATCCACACTTAAGGAACTCAAACGAAAATCACAAGAAGTAGGATCTCGTATGGAAAAGATCCATTACAACTGTTCAAATCACCTTTAAAAGGCCAAAGACGAACAATATAGATAGATCAGAATAGGGATTTTCTTCTGTAATAGACGTATCAGAATAGAATTGTCCAATTGTATTAATGTATTAATCTTCAGCTTAATAAATATTTTGGCATTTTTGAGTATTCAATCTCTGATTTTTCCTTAGCGGTAGACTTCTGGTGGCTTTGGGCCCAGCCCTGGGAGTTTCTTCGCTAACCTATGTGCTATACATTCAATTACAAAACTTATGTTCCAGTCATCTAATGCATTTCATGAGATGTCATTTAGTTGGTTGAATTGTGAACATAAGATGCTACAACTTTCTCTTTCTTTAGAATAGTTCATCATTCATGCTTTCTTGCTTACAGTCAATGTTTTCATAATTTTTTATATGATTTCATTATCCCCCAATTCTTTTACACTCGTTTCATTAGTTTTAACATGACTGTTGTTCAATTCCGTATGTAGTTCAACTGGACCTTTTCGTTATTATTGCGAGGTGTCTAGTTTTTGTTTGATCTAGAAAGATGTCATCTATTAATTTAAAAGAGAATTCCATTGCAAAATTTAGATAAACAATTGTTGTTCAATTTATTGAAGTTGTTATTCAATTTATTAGGATTGTTGTTCAATTCATCACAGTATGTTGTTCAATTGTAGTTTTCTCTTTTCTGCACTTACTTAGACGAAATAGTCAAAAGCACTCTATAATCACCTTTCACTTCGATTTTATTGAACTTCAAGAATTAGATAGTCTTATGATAATTTAGAGTTTTTGTCCTTTGATATCACTTGCATATACTGTGCTCACACTCTTAAAATAACAAGACTTGCCCTGGGTTGATAATTCAATGAGAAGCATTGAATTTTCCTGTAACAGTCACCTTTCTGACCCAACATTTTTGGTGTTGTTTCCGGGGAGAGTGTTTAAGAGTGATGTCCTTTATTTATTTTTTTCTTTTTCTTTGAAGAATTGGCTATTGAAAACGAGAGTTAAGAACATGTGTACTAGCAAGCAAAATGCTTGCCCTCTAGCTCACTTCTCAGCAATTGTGCAGAAGCTAATAGGATAGGTGCTCTTGTTTTATAAATAGGAAGAAAAATATAGAAAAAAAATCAAAATCACCCATTTAAATCCACAAAACCCAAAGGACCGGTGATCCTTGGCAGAACAACATATATAGATGAAATCATTAAGAAGGTTGAATCCTAGGCACTCATAGGACCCAGAACCATTCCTACTCAAAGTCCTACTACACTCCCTCAGGCAGTACCCTCACCATCTGCACCCCACGCCGAGATTCACAGTGAAACATAAGGGTATGAACAAAGCCTTCAGAATATTGATCATGTAAGTGTTGATCCTTTGAGAGAGGGAGGTTATTGTAATTTACAGGAAGGGGAATGAGAAACCAGCAATGCAGTACATGTAAAAAATCCAGAGCCTAGATCCCCTAAGAAAGTAGTCGAAAAAAAAGCACTCAGTATCCTAGATCGGGGAAGTGTTGTAAGGCTTCCTCCACATCCACTCCCTAATTGCACTAAGATTATTCCTCCAGAACAAGAAATCCCCAAATATTATTGGCATATCTTTTATCAAATGGCAAACAATCAGAACCAAAATTAGAGGAAGACATCAACATTGGAGTATCCCATTGTTGATCATGCTACAAATGCCCTTATGAAAGCGATTCCCTTACAAAACATCCCCACCTTCCATGGGTTGACCTTAGAAGATCCTGATGCATTTTTATTTGAATTCGATGTCTTATGTCGAGGATATGACTACACCACTAACCCTCAGAAACTGAAATTATTTCCCTCTACCTTAAAGGGGACAACATTACGTTGGTTCATGGGTCTCGGTGGAGGAACCATTAATAACTGGGACCAGATGAAGAACACTTTCTTAACAAATATCAAGACTATTTTCGGACTCGAGAATTAAAATATGAAATCTTCAATATGTCTACCAAAGACAATGAAACATTATAAGAATACGTCGAAAGATATCAATATAAGAAACAAAGGTCACCATATACTACACTATCCAAAGACATCTTAAAATAAATGATGATTAAGAGAATGAAAGAAGAATGGGTTGAAACACTTAACATAATGGGAAAAGGGGAAATCGACCAAGAAGAATATGATGATATTATTTCATTGTGTATCAGGTGTTCTCGCAGTAGTACGCAAAGTAGGCCAATCGAGCCAAATTCAGCTACAAGGGATCCTAAGCAGTCTGGTGGCAACGTGACCAGAGCAGAATTTGGTAATATTTTAGAAGATTTCAAAACTGATATCTTAGGCACCCTAACAACATAGTTAGATGTCATACAAGCCAAGCAGAAGCAAGCTATAGCAGAACAAAACTTGGCTGTCTTTTTCCCATGCTATCGGAAGAAGCACAACCAAAGGGAATGTCCATTAGACATGGTCGAGAAATGTGCTATTTGCATGAAGGACCATGCCACAAACCATTTCCATTCACTTCTGGGGCTGAAAGCAGTTTTTAAAGAAGCAGAAGAAGAGACAAATTTAGTCTATCTAATGAACCACGGTCAACAATGGAAAGCATGACCAGGTATGCCATAAGACCTACCTCAGTTTTTTTATTCTCCATAGTTTAACAAGAAAAACCCCGCAACAACTTGGAAGAACCAATCACCTTTCTCTTCTTGGCCATCTCAATCATTTCCTATGCTGCCTTGGCCAACACAACCCTCTTCAGGAAATAATTGGCCATTTTTTCCTTGTTCTCCCACTTATTGGCAAAACAATCCCTATCAATCCCAGTGGCCAGCCTCCACTTCAAAAAATACAAATTGGCCTTAGAATTGGAAGCAACCTCTGGGAATGACCAACCTACCAATGGGGACTGAAGTTCAAAATAAACCTACATTACCAGCTCCATACCCAGTCCAACACAACACTCAACCTATCATATAGCCTTAGTTACCAACTCAACCCAATCCTAATCCTAAAAATAGGTTGGTTCAGCTAATTTAGATTGTAGAAAACCCAAACCCTAAAATTGAACAGAAGCAATGTAATTTACTAAGGTTGAGATTAGGACGTGTTATTTCACGAGCAAAAGGTGTGACCATGCCACAACTTGAATTTGGAACTTCGATAGAGCCTAGACAAGAAACTATGACTGAAATAGAGGTAGAGTAGGGAAGGGAAATGGTTGATCAATGGAAGCTTGAAAACCTTATGATTTCTCCCCCTCCATTCCCTAAAATATTAACACTTCCTAGACCGATAGTCTCTCTAGATTTCTATATCCTAGGGGAATTAAAGAACCTTTGCATTAAAATTCCTCTTTTGCAAGCTATATAAGACATTCCTATCTATGCCAAGACAATTAAAGAAATGTGTGGAAAAATACAGGTGAGGAAAGAAAAAATTGTACCCATTGTTCATGTGGTAGGGGAACTATCTGACTTACTATTGGGTAAGGAAACACCCGTGAAATATGAGGATCTAGGGAACCCCATAGTAACTGTGAAAATATTTGACCACTCCTTTCTAAACACATTGGTTGACTTAGGGGTGGCCATTAACATATTAACTACAGAGACCTGCAAGAAGTTAGGCATAACAACATTAGAACCCACAACTACTTTCCTGGAACTTGCTGATAGATCTGTTATCAGATCAGAAGGAATATTACAAGACATCTTGGTTTTTGTGAACTCATGGGAGTATCCAACTGACTTTTTAGTTATAAACCCAAAAAATAAGATGGATGGACACCCCTTGATACTTGGTTGACCTTGGTTGGAAACATTCGATGCTTACATAGGCTGCAGATAGGTAGCATGAACATTGGTTGAGGAGATTCGATAAAAAACATTATCGTTTATCCACCTGCCAAACCATGTCTACCCATGGTAAATTTTCACAAACATCCACATGCATACTGGGAACAAAATATCCGCTGACCACTGAGAATAGTTGAAGCTCCTGAATTCAAAGATCAAACTAAAGATGATGTAATCAATAACTTCATGAATCAACCATCTACACCTAGAAACTTAAAATGCCAAATGTTAAAAGTAGTTCTTGATGATGAACCAGAAGAAGACCCCTTGGTAGACATTGATAATCAACACATACCCACAATCCTTGTGTGCAACAACATGCTAATTGAAATTGAGCCAGGGAAAGTTTTAAATATCAATGAAATTCTAGATAGTGACCAAAATAAAAATATCATAAAGTTTCTATAGAAGTATCGGGGAGAATTTTCTTGGGACTACCCAGACATGAAGGGTATAGACCCTTAGCTATGCACACATCACATCTATACTGACAAGGAGGCTCGGCCTATTCGTCAACCTCAACTAAGGCTAAACCCACATCTGAAAGACCTTGTAAAAGATGAATTGCAAAATCTACTTGATGTAAACTTCATTTATCCTATCTCAGACAACAAATGGGTCTCTCCTCTAGTAGTTGTTCCTAAGAAAAATGGGAAATGGAGAATCTGTGTGGATTACAGAGAACTGAATAAAGTAACACAAAAGGATCACTTCCCCCTTCCTTTTATTTACCAAGTCCTTGATACATTGGTAGGGAAATGGTTCTTTTCCTTTCTTGATGGGTTCAGCTGTTACAATCAAATCCAGATAGCCCCCGAAGACTAGAATGAAACAACCTTTACCTACCCATGGTGTACATTTTCCTATAGCGTATTACCATTTGGACTATGCAATGCCCCAACAACCTTCCAGAGAGCCATACTCAATTTTTTTTTTGATTTAATAAATGAAGGGCTTGAAATTTACATGGGCGACTTCACCCCATATGGAGATGACTTTGATCAAGCACTAGAAACACTAGAAAAGGTATTGGAACGATGTATTGCTACCAGATTATGTTTAAGCAATGAAAAATGCCACATGAGGATGACTGAAGGAGTAATCCTAGTCCACTACATCTCTGTAGCTGAAATACAGGTAGACCTGGCAAAAATAGAAGTAATACTTTTATTAGCTGCACCTTGTACGCAGACAGAGGTACGCGGTTTTGTTGGATACGCAGGGTCCTATCATAGGTTTATAAATATTTTTTCAGAAATCACTGCACCCTTGTATGCGTTAAATGGAAATGTTGAATTCCATTTGTTTGATAAATGTGACATTGCTTTTACATATTTAAAGAAACTGGTCTTGACAACACCGATCTTATGTGGTCCTAACTGGAAGCTACCCTTTCACATTTCTTCGGTTGCATATAACATAACAATAGTGGAAATTCTTGCTCAAGAAGAAGAAAAAAATCCCTATGTTATTTATTATATTAGCAAAAATCTCACTCCTGCTGAATTAAACTATACAGTGACTAAAAAAGAGTTCTTTGTTGTCATTTATGCTATCAATAAATTTAGACATTATATAACTAGCTATTAAGTACTCCTGTATACTGATCACTCTGCCATTAGATATCTATCCAATAAACCAATGAAAAATGGGAGAATAACTCATTGGTTGCTTCTTTTCCAGGAATTCGATATAACTATCAAAGACTTTCCAAGTAAAAAGAACGTGGTTGCATACTTCCCATCCAAAATTTGCAAAATAGATGACACACTAGTGGTGGACGATCAGTTTCCCGATGAACATCTGTTTGTTGTAGCATTAAAAATATCATGATACGCAGATGTAGCAAACTACCTGGCAGTTTTCCCAGACATTTAACATCAAGGGAACGTAAGCTGATTGTTTAGCGTAGTGCTAGATTCTCCTGGATCGGTGGATACCTCTTTCCTACAGGAGCTGAAATGCATATACACAGACGCATCCGGGAAGACGAGATTTATAAAATTCTACAGGCCTATCATGATGAACCTTGTGGTGGTGATTTTGTAGATCGTAGAATGGGGCACAAAGTATTGAAATTGGGTTATTATTGGCCTACGATTTTTAAAGATGCAAAAAAATATGTCCAAGCCTACGACAGTTTCCAAATAATGGGCTGCCCGAGCCAAGATGATGGAATTCCATTACAACCACAATTGGTAGTAGAAATATTTGAACAATGGGAAATGGACTTCGTTGGGCCATTCAACCTGCCATCAAACCAAAAAATCTACATACTGGTTTCCATAGATTATGTAACAAAGTGGGTAGAAACAATGGCCTTCTCAAGAGGTATAGAAGAATCTATGATAATTTTATTTTTGAGCTATTTTTGTGATATGGCTTACCACGGGAAGTGATAATTGATGGAGGGCACAGTTTGTGGGTAATAAAGTTACAGCCACCCTTAAGAATCACCATATCATCCACAGAGTCACGTATTCCTCCCACCCATAGGAAAATGGGCAGGTTGAAAGTAACAACAAAGTCCTGATTGAGGCTATTCTAAGTAAAACAGTATCAACAATGTAATGTTCCCAATTAGCCATTGCTATTTGGAACATTATAATTGCTCCATTTTTGAAATAAGAAGTAGGAAACACAATAAAATCTATCCCGGTGTGAAAAGCGATTGAGGTAGGAGGATAAAATAAAGCCTCTTAAGTATGAAGAAGAGAAAAATCAAGGAGCTAGCTATAGTTGACCAAGTCAACAACGTTGTCACAAGGGAGGGAAAGCCACTAGGGCAGCTCAGTTTTGAAGGAGGAAACTTCTCAAGGAAGCTACATCACCAATGAGTGGAGCCCGGGATGGAGAAGCTCACTTAGGATAAAAAGGAAGGAATAGCAGAAAAAGGATTCATTCATTCATACTTCTTGTTTTGATCTTGTATTTACAGTTGCAAGCTTAAATTTGTTGCTTGAGTTGCGAAAGCCTTTGTTGGTCTGAGGGGATTATCATGCTGGAATTCTAGTTTCTTCATTGTTGTAGCTGATTAGGAGATCCAAGGAGGAGGTCTTAAGCTCCATTCTCATCAACTATCTTGAGGAAAGCCATCCTCTAACCTTTATAGTGTAGTCACTTCCAGTGAGTGCGTTATTTCTGCAGTAGCTGTAGTAGCTGGGGTTGTATCTATCCATTTGTGCTTATTTCAGAAGAGGAGGAGGTGATTTCCACTCCAGGAGTTCTATTGAGGGATTCCTTGAGCCAATTCTTGTATTGTGTGTCCCTTTTTTAGCATATTGGATATTTCTCAATACAAATTTGTTGAGTACAACATTATTTTTTGCAGTGCTATATCTTGTGTTGCTATTTTGCTGGAAACCCTTGCCGGGGGGTCCTAATGTGTTTGTAAAAGAGGTCAATCCTCTCATTTTTTATCTTATAATGAATGAAATCTCTAGATATATGTTATTCCATATATCGTTGTAGTTTTCATAATAAAAATAACGTTGTTGCTGCCTCCGATATTTCTATTTTATGATGTACTGGGGTTGTGATGCTTTTTAGCATATTTGAGTTGGGGAGATTTGTTTAATGTAGATAGAGTTATTCATTTTAGATGCAATTCTATATTTAAGCTACATACAACATAATTTAGAGGATGCAAGCCCTCAACTGCGTTATTCTTGCACTGGTTTTCTTATACAACGTCCTCATTGTAGATATTGTTAAAATTCTTGAAAAGGGATATTATAGTGGTATCAGAGCTCTGCTCTTGGCTCAAATTGTGGGGGGAGATTTATCTTCAGCATGGAGAAGGAATACATCTCAAGGCTCATACTTTAAACCTTGAGAACATTGCAAGGGATCTCAGGGAGATGAGGTAGGAAGAAGACTCTTTAGGGTTTTGCCATAGGGCAAGCACCAGCACTGCAAATGGCATGGGACATTCAACTACATCAAAAAGATCCACCATGCATTAATTTTTAGCTGAAGGAGATAAGGAGGTTTCTCTAGGGGAATATTTGAAGAATATGAGCTCCAGTCTCAAAGGTTCAAGGAGCATCAGAGCTTTCAGGAGTTTTGTCGGATCAAAGATGGAAGGATGAATGATCCTCATCAAAGGGAGGATAACTTGATGCAGGGATCAGCCCTAGAGTGCAGTATGGTAGGGTTCTTCTTGCCCAAATTTGATGGGACACCTAAGTACATAGCAAAAGCATGGGTAGAGAAGCTAGACACATACTTCTAGCTCCACAAGGTTTCTGAGATAGAAGCTATCAAGATAGTTGTGTTGCACCTGGAAGGGGAAGCTCAAGATTGGTGGTTTCATGGACTGACCACACTTGGGCGTCATCATATCACTTCATACTCAGCTTTCACCAAGAATCTAGTGGAGAGGTTTGATCCAAGGGATCCAAAAGCCCACTTTGCCAAGATAACCAAGCTCAAGCAGGAGGGAGATCTTAAGGATTATATTGTTGAGTATCTTCAGCTTTCAGTGATGGTATCCAACCTCACTATGAGTAGGAAGGTATGCACGTTTTTGAATGGGATGGCTGAACCATTACAAGGGTTGGTCAAGTCTACCAAACCAACTACACTCATTGAAGTTGTGGAGAAAGCTAGAGATCTACAACACATCTTGCCCAGGGCAAGAACCTTTTTACAGCAGAAGACCCACTCAAGGCCAAGGGAAACAACCCTGTTCAGGAATTGGAGGAGAAATTTGTTATAGGGGAAGCACATCATATCAAGACCTTCTCCAAGAAGGATGCCAGTGCTGTACAACTAATAAAAGACTTTTATCCAAGAGGAGGAGCTGTTGCAGAGTTAAGAGGGGTCCCAAAGTATCTAACCTTGAGGGTTAGAGGCACCATCATGGGGTAAAGAGTTTCTGTATTGATAAATAGTGGATCCACTCATAATTTTATTGATGCACAGTGTTAGCCTCTGAACAGGACCCCAAGTTGAAAAATGGAAAAACAGGGTAACATCTAAACCACACTCAGCCTTGTAGCTAGCCCTACAAGGACAGGAGAGGGCTCTCTCCGTGAAAGGATATTCAAAAAAGTAAAAATATGAAACTGATACTAGGCTAGGTATAATATTGGGAAAATGTTCTAAATAAATGAATGAATTTTCAGGGATGTGTGGGACAAAATGGGACAGTATGAAACTGGGGAATTAAATCAGGATATAGGGTATTTCATGGGGCAAGATAGGTAGGAAATTTTAGCAATTAAGGTTTAAATAAGGATGGAATGGAAAGACTGGTGAGGAGCTGAAAAAGGCATGGGGGATGGATCCTTTTCAAACAGAAGAAAAACATAGAGTATGAATGATTTCCCAAGGTAGGGAATAAAAATGGATCTTACCTTTCTATCTTGAAAGCATTCAACAAGAAATGTTTATGGATGAAAGGTGAAACATAACAAATTTACATATGAAACAAAGGAGAAAAACAAATGTTAAAACTCACACCACATGGAACCCACAAATCAGAGCTGCATCTCTTTATTAATTCCCTTTCCAAAATTGGTTACAATGGAGTGCAGAGCTTTCTTCCACACTATTCCTCTAATTTTGAGTTACAGACTGGTTTACAAATGATTTACAATTACATTAAATAGACCAGATATGTGGGAACACAGATCCATAGAAAAAGGGAGTTGTTTTAACAACTTAGAATTGAAATCTGAAGATAGAAAAGAAGACCAACAATCTGCCCTAAAGAAGGAACAACATTACATTTGACTACTTGGGCAGATTCACAGTTATGCTGTTGAATGCAAAATAAGCAATTTGAGGAGCAAATTGCTATTTTTATGCTGCTATAGAAATATCAGTCCCATTGTTGCTCTCGGACTTTTTACTATTTCTTTGCATATTCTGTTTGAAGAAAACTAACTTTTTAATAAAATGCCGTTGAAATAAAATAAAATGAAATTATGCCTTAATGAAGGGAAAACCGATTTTGGATGGAGGGAACAAAGGGAAAGGAAATGCGGTACGCATCGCAATCGCAATCAGAATGGGTGGGAGAGGGGAAACAACATATAATAGAGCATTGTGATATGCTATGTGATGGCGCAATCACAATCGTTGATCAGAGGAATGGGAAGATATATGTGGAACAAAACCAAAAGCTCCGATGCGATTGGAAAAATGGGAATAGGAATAAAGATAAGCCAAAGGGATTTTTCTTTCAAAACACATTTAAAAACGTTTGGGCAATTTTACAAAGAAGTAAAATGATTTATATTGAAAGAGCGGGGGGCTAGCAAGGTGGGACAGGGGGTATGAATCGAAATTGGAATCGGGCTATCAGGGCAGGTGTGTTACACAATGAAACTTTTCCAATGCGATTTGAGAAGAGGTGATGGGAAAATACTTTATGTAAAATGAAATAAAACACAGTTTAATTTTTACAAAGGGAAATGGGATTTTAAATTATAAATGGGCGGAGGATTATGGTGAGCTCGAGGGTTAATTAGTATCGGAAGCTCGGGGCGGAGGGAACAGTTTTGTGATTGCACTGATTGGGATGGTCCGATTGGCTGTGGGCCATTGAATTGGATGATGATATCAATGACTGAGGAATAATCGGAGGGTGTCAATCAGGGGTTGCCATCGAAGATATACAATCGAGAGTGGAGCAATCAAAGGCACCGATGGTATGTGGGCCGTTGGATGATTAATTAAATCAACGACAGAGTTAAACCAATCACATCAGAGATTTCGGCAGTCACGAGGATCATCGGGATGCACCTTTCGAATATTGCGATGCGATGGGAAAGGGATGGGAATGTATCGACGAGGGGTTTTATAATAAATAACTTGAAACTTTATTATAAAGTTTGAAAGCATGGAGGGGAAGTGGTTAATACATCGCATATGTGTTTAAGAGATTTCAATAATACGATTATGTAAATCAGAGGGGGGAAAGAGGGATTTATTAAAGAAAATATAAAACTTCAGCAAAATAAAGTTTAGGGAAAGGTGGGAAAAGGGATTGTTTAAGGGTATAGGGGACTTTTTACTTCACTTAGGCATAAATTTCAATCCAAAAGTCAGTTTTGAGAGTGTAATATACCGTTGGAAATCTCTTTCCGGACTCTTTCTTCTGAATCTACTTAGAACATGATTTGACGTTAAACATGTTGTGGAAAACTTCTCTGAATGGCAGGGTGATGACTTTGTGGAGATGGCAGCTTCTGAAGTGTTGACTTATTACATATGATGATATAAAATTACATAATAAATGATAATAAAGGCAAAGTATCATGTTTTCACCTCAAAACATGGTTTTGAGGTGAAAATTACATCAAACTGAATGAAACATTTCTTTGATCTTTCCAGGTGCTGTGACTTTGAGTTTATTGACTTCCTCATGACCTTGCTGATATTTATTGACACTTGACTCATTAATTTGACCATGGTGAGATCCTAGGACCTAATAAGACCCATCCTATGACCTAAAAATATGATTTTGAGAGTGAAAGTGACTCATGACTAAAGACCATAGAGAGGAGAATCAAAAAGTTTCACATGAGGGAAAACTAATGAAAAATCACTACCATCAAGGGATCGATGACCTAGCGGAATGGTGAAATTTATTGGTTTGGGACTCGTAATATGCAAATGAAAAAGAGAAGTTTTGATCACTGATGACAGTATGACTATACTGACACTAACATTGGCTCCAGTGGGGATGGTAGCTCCTTGGAGGTGCCAAGAACACTGTAGACCAAGTAGCCTTATCCATTGAGCATGGAGTCAAAATACTGAAAACTGACACAATGAAAACTAACTCTAACTCAAGACTAAGATTGGAAAATGAAATAAAACCAAACCATACACATATCATCCAAGTTTTATAGCCTTCACCTCGGGCCCCAAACTTCAATGACTGTGTATTTAAACTCTGACCAAAAATAGCATGGTATATACAATGATGGTGACATAATTTCTGATCCATTATCTTCAACAATGGTAGTGCTTCAAAAGCCTACCATTCACTACTCCTCCAGGGAAATCTTGGCCATCCATTTCTGAAAGCAAGAAATCATTCTGTCCCCTGTATGTTGAAATATTGTATGGTCCTTTCTAGAGGTTTTCAAACTTACCATGCTTCTATTTGTCCTCATTCCTTGCATCCCATTTCAACACTACATCATCCAACTGAAATTTTTCTGCTTTGGTCTTTCAGTCATACATATTTTTAATCTTCTCCTGCAATTGAATAACGTTTTGTGACACTTCCTCTCTTGTTTGCTGAAGGTGGATCATCTGATTGATCCTTTGCTGATTATCATCGTCTTCACTGCCAAACTCTTGCAACAATCTCATGACTGGAACTATAAGAGATGTAGGAAAGATGACATCAATACCATAAACCAATTCAAAATGCGACATACCTATGGATTTCCTGCTGCTAACTCTATTTTCCCACAGTGTGTTGATGAGATTTCGATGCCAATTTCTTTTGTTTTCCTCCAGAAATTTTTTGATTATATTTATCAGCAATTTGTTCGATGATTCTACTAGGTCATTGCCCTGTGGGTATTACTTTGTCGAATGGATTAGCACAATGTTTTATTTACGCAGAAATCGACCATCTTCTTGGATCTGAATGTTGTTGCGTTATCTGTTACAATTTTATGAGGGTAGCCAAAACGAGATAAAATATTCAATTCCAGGAATTGAATAATTACCGTATCATTTTCTTGCCTTGCTGGGATGGCCTCAATCCATTTAGTGAAGTAATCTGTCCCTGTTAATATCCATCGATGTTGTGCTGATGATGCGGGATGGATTTCTCCTATTAAATCGAGTCCCCACTGATGAAAGGGAGTGTTTACTGAAACTAGTTTCAGAGGAAGAGGCTGCAATTTTTTCTTCCCTTGGAAAATTTGACATTCATGACAGCTCATCACTGTTTTATATAAATATGAAAATAATGTGGGCCAATAGTATCCTAATCTTAACACTTTGTTAACTGTATTTTTCCAAAACAAATGACCACCACAATCACCTTTATGAAAATCATGCATTACCTTCTGAGCTTCTTCTTCAACCAAAAAATTGAGCAGAACGCCTCCAGGATCTTTCTAATAAAGGGCACTATTTAAAATACAATATTTAGCTGACTTAAGTTTCAACGATCTACCTTTGCTTTTAGATATTCCTAGAGGTGGTGAAAGGTGCTAAAGGACATAAACAAATATCTGAATACCATGGGGATTGTAGGAAAATATCTGAAACAGGAACAAGCAAACCTTCATCTTCATTTTCTTATATTACTGTAATGAGGTCTATATCCAGGGCACACAGATTTGACTGGGCCATTAATTTCTCCAAGCCTTGGACTTTGATCAACTTCGTGGGTTTGATCTCCAAATCGTACTCCAACATAGCTGCTATCCGTTTACCTCTTCGACCTTCTGGATCAGTTTGCATCAACACATCCTTCACTGCTGCATTAAGGACATATGTTATATTATGTGAATGCAGAATATAGACCCTAAAATCCTTAAATGCATTTATAAGAGCCAATGCTTGTTTTTAAATAATGTTAATCCTTAAAGCAACATCTGTAATAGTCCTACTGAAAAAGGCAATTGGCTTTTCAATCTGATCTCTCTTTTGCATCAAAAAAACAGCCATGGTATGCTCCGATGCAAATGATAAAATGATAAAATATTGAGTGTAGTCAGGACTAATCAAGATTGGGGAATTGGGCAAAGCAAACTTTACCATATTAAATGACTTGATAGCCTCCTCACTCCATTTGATAGTGCTATCCTTCTTCAACATATTAGTCATTTCTCTCAAATGTTCAGCCAAATTGGGTAATTCTATGCAAGAATTTCATATTACCATTGAATGCTTGGATCTCCTTTTTGTTCCGTGGAAGGTCTATTTGCTGAATTTCCTCCACTCTAGATGGATCCATGTGGATACCATCTTTAGATATGATATTCCCCAGCATCTTACCTTCATCCATGGCAAAGATACTCTTCTTTGGATTGAGAGAAATCCCAAACTTTTTGCATCGCTGAAAAACAACTCTCACATGGTGCAAATGCTCATCATCAGAACCAGAAAACACTGTTAGATAATCCAAAAAAACAACAAGAAAAACATCTGTTTCATTAGCAAAAGCAATTTCCATTGCTCGCTGGAAAGTAGCTCCAACATTCTTCAGACTGAATGGCATTTTGGCATACTGGAAGGTTCCCTAGGGTGTTGTGAAGGCAGTTTTGTCTTGGTATTTCTCATGCACCAAGATCTGATTGTAGCTTGAGTAGCCATCAAGTAATGACATACTAGATGCTCCAACTACTCACTGTAGAATATGGTCCATCTTTGGAAGTGGATAATTATCCTTTAAGGATGCTTTATTCAGATTCTGAAAATCTATGCACAATATTATTTCTCCTGTCTTCTTACGTACCGAGACCAAATTTGAAATCCAGTTAGAAAATATAATAGGAACAATGATACCAGCTTTATACAATCTGTTTACCTCCTTTTCAATGGATGGCAGTAGCTTCGGATTGATTCTTCTTAGCTTCTGTCTAAATGGCTTCTAATCCGACTTGATGGGAATAGTATGTTGGATTATGTTCTTATCATACACCTTCAAGTCTAAATAATCCCATGAAAACACATCAGAAAATTCAAAAAGCAATTTAACATACTTTTCCTTTACCTCAGGGGACAATACCTTTGACAACTTCACAAACTTGGGCATGTCAGATGTTCCAAGATTCACATCTTCAACTCCTTTCTTAGTAGGCACAAAGCTTGGCTTCTTTGCAACATCATCCTAATAAAAAAGCTCCTCTAAAGGTATAGTACCTCTAGGAATTACATTATCTTTCAGTTGCAATATGTCCATCTTGTTTGCTTTCATTTCTTGATCATCAATATCATACTCACCTTCTATTGGGGTATCTTTGAATTTTCCATCACTCTGCAAAAAAGCATTAATCTCATTGTCATCCCAAAACACTTGCCAATACCTTAAATTTTCCGGAACAGCAGGCCTATGTTTGACATAAATCTCAAACTTGTTGCTGGAGTTCATCAGAATCTTCAGGTTGCTTGCAGTAGTGGCGAGAGAATCAACAATAATATTCTTCATCCCGGGCACTGCTATCAAGGTGTACTCTGGGAATGTCTTCAAGATATCCAAGACTATATTTCGATAGGCCCTCAACTGTGGATGTTTTGTTTGGTACTCTCCTTTGACATGTTTGATTATCAGCTCTGAATCTCCATAGACAGAAATTCTTTTTGCATTCAGCTTCTTCAAAATTTTTAGACTTGCAATCAAAGCCTCATACTCTGCTTCATTGTTAGAGCAGTCAAAATCCAACTTATAAGCACATACTATAACATTACTAGGAACCTTTTCAGGCTATAAAACAGGGCTTCGTATCCATATTCCAATACCAGATCCATCAAAATCCATGCTCCAAATGCCTTCTTATTCTTCTTGTAGATGTTGAAACTCTGTTTCTTTCTCTTCTTTACCTTGGCTAATTTCTGGCTGTTCACCATATTTTTGCTACTGGCAGGTAGGTGGCTTATAAGTACTTGCTGCTTTATCTTTTTCCTGTTTGAGGAATTCCTTAAAATTCTCTAAAATCTCAGGTATTTCATCTACTTGTACCAGCTAAACATTTTCATCATTCAAACCACCATCTAAATATAAGACAAAGGACTCTAAATCTATGTGGACTGCATTGATAGGATGATTGAATGGCTTCTCTTTACTAGTGATCATATCTTTCATTTTCTTCTCCCTATATATCTTTCTCAACTGGCCAAACACGGGAATGGTGGCATAAGATAAGTCAAGCTGCATGGTTCCTTTAAGTTTTGCACCCTAAGACCTAGATAAAAGCATTCCAAACCGTGGTGGGACATCAGCAACAACTACATCCATCAAGACATTCTTGGCTGGGATTTGATCTAGAGACACTACCAAATATTTGATAAGACCAATACAATGGACCATACCTGAGTCAAAAGAATACAAATCATGGTATTTTCGTGTAATATCAAGGCCTAACTTCTCCATGATGGCTTTGGGCATCAAATTATGTGAGGCTCCGGAGTCCAACATAGCATTATGCAAGATGAACTCATGCACTCTATGGCTCAGGTAAAAGGGAGGGACTTAACTTTATTATGATTGATATTCAGTTGCTGGACCAAAGATGAGTTCAGGGTAATCATCCTCAACATTGATCATATCAGAAACAGAGTCTATTTGCAAAATTCTAGACACCTGAATTTTATAAACACTATTTTTTACCAACTCAGTCTATGTGCAACTCTTGCAAAGTGTGAATTGAGCCTGCTGGTAAGGCTCTGAACCATTTCCTCACTTCGCCTCCAAAGCTCTGAAAAAACAACCTTGTAGTTACATTCTTTGCCTCTACCTCAAGTAGATCAAAAAAATCATTCATCTTATCAACATGTTGCTGGGCTATGGTGCTTTGAGTGGCATCAAAGATAGGGATTTTAATTTGATAATCAATAGGAATATCATTGAGAAGCTGAGCTAAAACCAAGGGTGCATATCAGGCAACCATGATTTTGGGTGGATTTACAATAGTGTTTGTAGTGAAAGGATTCAAGGGAGGTGTTGATGGAGGAGATGAAAACTGAGAATTGACTGATGGGAATGATGATGAATTAGGAGGAGGAAATGTTGTTCCTCATGACTTTGAAGGCTCATGGACATTAGTCACAGTGATAGATGACTGAGGAGAATTCAAAATATAATCATAAATCGAGGATTTTTCCCTTTGAACTTCAATATCTACAAGGAATTCTGGATCTAAAACTGTGTCATCAAGTGCAGTTTTAGACTTATTTAAAAAAAAATAAAGATCAAAACTATCATCAAAAGAAAGATCTTATGCAAAGAACCACTCACCGGGCCAAGTATGGGATCTGAAGATAGGTATGGGACTTAGTGATCCTTCTTGTCTTCTGAAAATTCTTTGGATAAGATTAGGATTCTCAAACACAGGGGGAGGGTTTGAATCTGGATTAGCCCTTGTATATCTTCTTGAAGCCAATGTGGTTAAATTTCTACTGTAAAAAATTCTATTTCAGCCTAACAGACTCTAAAAATCATTTTCTAGAATCCAGAAATGTACAAGCAAAACATTACTAGGGTGATTTGTCTTCAAGAACTGATACCATAAATATTATGACTGTGAATAAGTTGTTGTAGTTATATTCCCTTCCGAAACGGTTCAACAATGTTCACCGTGAAATAATATTTCAAAGCTCCCAAGAAAATCTTTCATATGATATAGGGGAATATATTTAAAAATTCTTGAGAAAACCTTACTCTGGTCGTAATATAAAAATGTTATACCAATGGTGTAATTATTTTAAAAACATCAATATTCGAACTTAAAACATAAACCCATTTAACGCGACATATATTTCATTCGACAGGGGCCCACGCATCCACCTTTCGGATTTTTATGAATAAAATAAACATTAAATAACATAAAATCACTGGGTCATACCTCGATTATTGCTCATGCTCTTTAGCGCGGGATTGCTATCAGATCTAAGGCTCACCAGATCGGACGACCCTCGTGAATATCGCGTTTTTTCCACGGCAGAGGGTTAATGCATGAAAGTTGCACGATATGGGTGGTATTGGGGAGATGACGTGCCCTTATCTTACTGGATCGCGTTTTTTTGAAGTGGTTTTGCTCTGGGAAAAAATCGGCGCGATGAAGGTGGTTTTGGTTTCCGAAACCCGCTGGCGGTAAGTCAACTGCGCTTTAACCGTGGTTTAACACTATGGTTTAGCGCTTAACTCCTCGCGTTAACTCACTGCTGGGTCCCACTGATATTAGTCCGTCGGTTAAAGAATAACAAATATTTGCCAAAGAACCGTCGCGTTTTATATAACCAAGGTTTAACCTTAGACAAAGGTTTTTAATACTGGTTCATTCACACATGGCCCGACTATGACCTTCTTCAAACAGAATAAACACAGTCAATGAGCGCTAAGAGTGCGAGCTTGTAGATAGTCTGATCGTTTTGTTCCCCAGCGGAGTGGCCAGAGATGTTAGCTCCTGATCAGGACCCCAGGCTAAAAAAGGGAAAAATAGGGTAACATCTAAACCACGCTTAGCCTTTTAGCTAGCCCTGCAAGGACAGGAGAGGGCTCTCTCCGTGAAAGGATATTCAACAAAGTAAAAATATGAAACTGATATTAGGCTAGGTATAATAATGGGAAAATGTTTTAAATAAATGAATTAATTTTCAGGGATGTGTGGGACAAAATGGGACAGTATGAAACAGGGGAATTAAATCAGGATACAAGGTATTTCATGGGGCAAGATAAGCATGAAATTCTAGCAATTAAGGTTTAAATAAGGATGGAATGGAAAGAATGGTGAGCTAAAAAGGGCATGGGAGATGGATCCTTTTCAAAAACAAGAAAAACACAGAGTGTGAATGATTTCCCAAGGCATGGCATAAAAATGGATCCTACCTTTCTATCTTGAAAGCATTCAACAGGAAATGTTTATGGATGAAAGATGAAACATAACAAATTTACATATGAAACAAAGGAGAAAAAAAAATGCTAAAACTCACACCACATGGATCCCACAAATCAGAGTTGCATCTCTTTATTAATTCCCTATCCAAAACTGGTTATAATGGAGCGCAGAGCTTTCTTCCACACCATTCCCCTACTTCTGAGTTACAGACTGGTTTACAAATGATTTACAATTACATTAAATAGACTAGATTTGTGGGAACACAGATCCATAGAAAAAGGGAGTTGTTTTAACAACTTAGAACTGAATTCTGAAGATAGAAAAGAAGACCAAGAATCTGCCCTAAAGAAGGAACAACATTACATTTGACTACTTGGGCAGATTCGCAGTTACGTTGTTGAATGAAAAATAGGGAATTTGAGGAGAAAATCGCTATTTTTATGTTGCTATAGAAATTTCAGTCTCATTGTTTCTCTCGGCCTTTTGACTATTGCTTTCCATATTCTGTTTGAAGAAAACTAACTTTTTAATAAAACGCCTTTGAAATAATAATAAAATGAAATTACGCCTTAGTGAAGGGAAAACCGATTTTGGATGGAGGGAGCAAAGGGAAAGGAAGTGGGGTCCGCATCGCAATTGGAATCGAAAGGGGTGGGAGAGGGTATACAACATATAATAGAGCATTGTGATATGTTGTGCGATGGTGTAATCGCAATCGACGATCGGAGGAATGGGAAGATATATGTGGAACAAAACCAAAAGCTCTGATGTGATTGGAAAAATGGGAATAGGAATAAAGATAAGCCAAAGGGATTTTTCTTTCAAAACACATTTAAAAACGTTTGGGCGCTTTTACAAAGAAGTAAAATGATTTATATTAAAAGAGTGGAGGGCTAGCAAGGTGGGACCAGGGGTATGAATCACAATTGGAATCGGGCTATCAGGGTAGGCGTGTTACACAATGAAAATTTTCCGATGCGATTTGAGAAGAGGCGATGGGAAAATACTTTATATAAAACAAAACAAAACATAGTTTACTTTTTACAAAGGGAAATGGGCTTTTAAATTATAAATGGGCGGAGGATTATGGTGGGCTCGAGGGTCAATCGGGATTGGAAGTTCGGGGCAGAGGGAGCAGTTTTGTGATTGCGCTGATTGGGATGGTCCAATTGGCTATGGGTCGTTGGATTGGATGATGAGATTGATGGTTGAGGAATAATCGGAGGGTGTCAATCAGGGGTTGCCATCCAAGATATACAATCGGGAGTGGAGAAATCAAAGGCGTCGATGGTATGTGGGCTGTTGGATGATTAATTAAATCAATGACAAAGTTTAAACCAATCACATCGGAGATTTGGGCAGTCATGAGGATCATCGGGATGCACCTTTTGAATATTGTGATGCGATGGGAAAGGGATGGGAATGTATCGATGGGGGGTTTTATAATAAATAACTTAAAACTTTATTATAAAGTTTCAAAGCATGGAGGGGAAGTGGCTAATACATCGCATATGTGTTTAAGAGATTTAAATAATGCGATTATGTAAATCGAAGGGGGGAAATAGTGATTTATTAAAGAAAATATAAAACTTCAACAAAATAAAGTTTAGGGAAAGGTGGGAAAAGGGATTGTTTAAGGGTATAGGGGACTTTTCACTTCACATACGCATAAATTTCAATCCAGAAGTCAGTTTTGAGAGTGTAATATACCGTTGGAAAGCTCTTTCCAGGCTATTTCTATTGGATCTACTTAGAGCATGAATTGATGCTAAACATGTTATGGAAAACTTCTCTAAATGGCAGGGTGATGACTTTGTGGTGATGGCAGCTTTTGAAGTGTTGACTTATTACATATGATGACATAAAATTACATAATAAATGATAATAAAGGAAAAGTATCATGTTTTCACCTCAAAACATGGTTTTGAGGTGAAAATTACATCAAACTTAATGAAACATTTCTTTGATCTTTCTAGGTGTTGTGAATTTGAGTTTATTGACTTCCTCATGACCTTGTTGATATTTATTGACACTTGACTCATTAAATTGACCATGGTGAGATCCTAGGACCTAATGAGTCCCATCCTATGACCTAAAAATATGATTTTGAGAGTGAAAGTGACTCATGACTAAATACAATAGAGAGGAGAATCAACAAGTTTCACATGAGGGAAAACTAATGAAAAATCACTACCATCAATGGATCCATGACCTAGCGGAATGGTGAAATTTATTGGTATGGGATTCCTAATATGCAAATGCAAAAGAGAAGTTTTGATCACTGATGGTAGTATGACTAGACTGAAACTAACACACAGCTGGTACACAAGAGAGGAATTCCTGTGGAGGAGTTTGAGGGGTTTAAAGTTTTGGTCCCAGGAGCCATGACTCTGCAATGTGCAAAGTATGTTCCAGCGCTGACCATTACTATGGGTACCTATACCTTGATAGACCACTTCTTTGTGGTAGATATTCCAGACACCAATGTCATATTAGGATTCTAGTGGTTAGTCACTCTTGGGAGAGTTACCACTAAATGGAGAACTTTGGAGATGGAATGGACTAGAGGGGAGGATGGCCAGCAACAAAAGATCAAGGGTATGGACACATATCCCCCTCAGGTTGTTTCAACGCACAGGATGGAGGAAAATCTATGAAAAGGAGATGTTGCGTGGGTATTGGAGCTGCATATATCCGAGGTGAAGGTAAAGGGCTCACTGATGCATCTAGACGTTCAATCTCTTTTGGACTGGTATTCTACAATATTTGGGGATATTCCACCGGGGAGACCTCCTGACCGAGGGTTTGAACACACCATTGAGTTGGAACAAGGGGTCCAAGAAGTGATCACCACTCCTTATAGACATCCCAAGGCCTATAGGGATGAGATTGAAAGAGATATCCAAGAGCTGCTAGCACTAGGGCACATCTGGCCTAGTACTAGTCCTTTTGCTTCCTCAGTGGTTTTGGTAAAGAAGAAAGATGGCACATTGAGGATGTGAATTGATTATAGGGCCTTGAACAAGAATAATTTGAAGAACAGGTACCTATACCCAGGATCGATGAACTCATGGATGAGCTAAGGGGATCCAAATATTTATCCAAGATTGATTTGAGGTCCAGGTACCATCAAATCAAGGTGAGAGAGAAAGATATCCCTAAGACAACGTTCAGGTGTCACTATGGGAATTTTGAGTTTCTGGTAATGCCCTTTGGATTGACTAATTCTCTAGCAACTTTGCAATCCTATATGAACCATATCTTCTGGGGTCATTTGAGAAATTCTGTGTTGGTCTTCTTTCATGATATTCTGATCTACAGCCGGACTTGGGAGGAACACTTGCAGCATATTGAGATAGTCTTACATATCCTCAAGGAGCAAAAATTCTATGCCAAGCTCTCCAAATGTGAATTTGGCCTCAAAAAGATGTTGTATTTGGGGCATATCATAGGATTGGATGGAGTGAGGGTACATGAGGAGAAGATTCAGGCTATCAGAGATTCGCCCGAACCAAGGAATGTTACAGAACTCAGAGGGTTTGTGGGCATATGCACTTATTACTAGAAGTTTGTGAAAGGATTTTCACAATTAGCAGCACCACTTATAGAGTTGACAAAGAAGGGGGCTTTCCATTGGACACCTACAACACAGAGATCTTTTGATAAGCTCAAAGAGGTAATGAGTAATTTTCCTGTTTTGGTTTTACCTGAATTCTCTCAACCTTTTTTGTTAGAATGTGATGCATCAGGTGAAGGTATTAGGGTAGTATTGATGCAAGGAGGGCATCCTATAGCCTTTGAGAGAAGGAATTTTCTCCCTCATGAGAAGCTATACCCTATCTGTGATAAAGAAATGTTGGCTATCATGCATGCATTAGCCAAATTCTAGCAATATTTGGCGGGGAATAAGTTCAAGGTGAAGACTGATCACAACAGCCTTAGATTCTTTCTTGAACAGAGTAAACTTCAGGAGAGACAACAGAAGTGGGTGAGCCAAATCTAGGCTTATGACTTTGACATAGAATATGTCAAGGGGAAGAGAAATATAGTAGCTGATGCACTTTCCAGGAGGCCTACAGCGCTGTCCTTGAGGGGCATGGACGCAGATTGGAAGGCTCAACTCTTAGTTGAGTACTCCAAAGATGAATTTGCATGTGGGATAATTGATGGGGTGGTATCGGATGAGATATTTAGAGTAGTGGATGAGGTTATCTATTACAATGATTGGATCTACTTGGCTAAGAATTATAAGCTCAAGGAGAAGATCTTATTGGCCTCACATGATTCACCACTTGCCAGGCATCAAGGTTTCACAAAAACTTACAGATCTATCAGGGAGAGATTCTCATGGAAAGGTCTCAAGGAGGATGTGCTCTAGCATGTCAAGGAATGCACCACTTGCCAACAGAATAAGGGAGAGCACACTTATCTTGTTGGGTTGTTGCATCCATTAACTATTCCGGATGGGAAGCGGGAAAGTATCTCTATGGAATTCATCACCGGCTTACCAACAGTGCAGGGTAAGGAATGTATCTTTGTTGTTATTGATAGACTAACAAAGTACTCTCATTTGTTTTCCAATTCTGCACATTATACTACTTCACAAGTAGCTAAGCTCTTCTTCAGATATATATTCAAATTCCATGGTCTCCCTAGGACCATAGTGAATGATCGGGACAACCACTTGATGGGTGGATTTTGGCAGGAAATTTTCCAATTCATGGGGACTGATTTGACCCCCAACACTAGCTATCACCCCCAAAATAATGGGCAGACTGAGATAGTGAACAAGTGGCTAGAAGGCTACTTGAGGAACTATGTGGCAGGGCAACAGAAAGCTTGGTTTCATTGGCTCCACTTGGGGGAGTATTGTTACAACACTACTCACCACATCTCTATTGGCATGACTCCATTCTGAGCCTTGTATGGATATGAGGCACTTTCATTTGCTGATGTTATGTTTGGGGCAAGTAAAGCTCCAAGGGCAAGGGATTGGATTCAAGAGAACCAGGACATACTTAGGGCACTCAAAGATAACATTGCCACTGCTCAGAAACAACAGAAGATGTATGCAGACCGTGGTCGGATAGAGAGACAGTTTTAGGTGGGAGATCTTGTCTACATACGCCTTCAACCCTACAAATAGTCCACACTCAAGGTAAAGGCAGCTGAAAAGATCAAACCATGTTTCTATGGGCCATACAAGCTGAAGAAATGTATTGGTAAAGTAGAATATGAGATGGAACTTCCTATGGGGAGCAAGATTGAAAATATCTTCCATGTATCTTGCCTCAAAAAGACCATTGGGAGGAATTTAGTTTCCAACATGGAACTTCCTCCGATTGATGATGACGGCCATTTGATCTTGCAGCCAAAAGCAATCTTAGACACAAGGGAGAGGCAATTGAGAAAAATATTCATCAAAGAATATCTAATTCTATGGAGGAATCTACGAGATGAGGATGCCACTTGGGAGGGAGAGAAGATCTTGCAGCATCCTTCTTTACTATTTCTTGTGGGCAAGAAACTTTTGAGCAGGGATGACTTTAATGTTCTCAATTAGCCATTGCTACTTGGAACATTATAATTGGTCCATTTTTGAAATAAGAAGTAGGAAACACAATAAAATCTATCCCAGCGTAAAAAGGGATTGAGGTAGGAGGATAAAATAAAGCCTCTTGAGTGTGAAGAGGAGCAAAATCAAGGAGCTAACTATAGTTGACCAATTCAACAACGTTGCCACAAGGGAGAGAAAGCCACTAGGGCAACGCATTTTTGAAGGAGGAAACTTCTCAAGGAAGCTACATCACCAATGAATGGGGCCCAGGATGGAGAAGTTCACTTAGGATAAAAAGGAAGGAATAGCAGCAAAAGGATTCATTCATTCATACTTCTTGTTTCAGTCTTATGACTAATTGCAAACTTCAGTTGTTTAGCCAGAGTTGCAGCACTTTTTAGTGCAACAGTTCTCATGCGGGAATTCTAGTTTCATCATTGTTGTAGTTGATTGGGAGTTCTAAGGAGGAGGTCTTAAGCTCTATTATCATCAAATATCTTGAGGAAATCCATCATCTAACCTTGACAGTGCAGTCACTTCCAGTGAGTGCATTATTTCTGTAGTACCTGCAGTAGCTGGGGTTGTATCTATCCATTTGTGGTTATTTCAAAAGAGGAGGAGGTGATTTCCACTCCAGGAGTTCTATTGAGGGAGGCCTTGAGAAAATTATTGTATTGTGTGTCCCTTTTTGAGCATATCATATATTTCTCAATATAGAGTTGTTGGGTACACCATTATTTTCTGCAGTGTTGTATCTTGTGTTGATATTTTGCCGGAAACCCTTGCTGAGGAGTCCTAATGTGTTTGTAAAAGAGGTCAATCCTCTCATTTCTGATCTAATAATGAATGAAAGTTCACACTAGTACATTTGGTAGAAGTTCTGACACTTTGGTTCCGATACTTTTCACCAAATGTCAGAAATTTCCCCAAAATTTATCAATTTTTCAAATCCCGCCCACAACTGTCTCTATACCGACGTTTGGAGACAAGTGTCGGTATTGCGACACATAGAAGTTAGTGTCGATCTTGCGACGTTTGTAGCAAAGCATAGGAATTGTGACAGTTAGGTAAAAAGCATCGAAATTGCAACGGATTAGAGCTAAGTGTCGCTATTGCGACGTTTGGAGGAAAGCGTCGTTATTGCGACAGTTTAGGAAAAAGCGTCGCTATTGCGACAGTTTGGGAAAAAGCGTCACTATTGTGATAATTTGGGCTAAGTGTCGCTCTTGCGATGTTTTTATGAAAGCATCGCTATTGCAACAACTTGTAAATTAATTTCTTTGGCCTCTCATTTAATAAATAATAATCTAACTTGGTTCCCCTTTTTGAATGGTTGGAGCAACATAATAAGATATCTTTAGTTGACATATGACATGTGATGAAGATGCAAGGTGGTTATGATGGGACTTCTAAGGAGTTTCATAAAATATTAAAGACGTGATGCCCTCACTCCTTGGTTCACTTTTAACGTGTGCCCCCAACCATGGTCCGACGCGTCGTGTCGTGCAGTGTGAGGTCGCCTGACTAGGCGTGTTCAGGTCGGGCCATTCCATTCAAGGGTGACCGTATCAGTTTTTCTAAGTTGTGACTTCCCAAGTGCCTTGTTCAAGTTTGGGTGGCTTGTTTTCCATTTTCTGCCTTGCGACATCGTTCGTTCGGGCACGCCGTGTGAGGTTTCTCGACCGGGCACGTTCGGGTCGGGCTGTTCTGTTTGAGGGTGCCCGTATCAGTTTTGCTAAGTTCTGACTGCCCAGGTCCCTTTTGCATGTTCGGGCAGCCTGCTCTCCATTTGATCCCTTGTGGCATCGTTCGGTGGGGCACGCCATGTCGCGCCATGTGAGGTTTCCCATCCGGGCGCGTTCGGGTCGGGTCGAGCCATTTCATTCGAGGGCACCCGTATCAATTTTGCTAAGTTGTGATCGCCCGGGTGCCTTGTGCATGTTCGGCCAGCCCGTTTGCCATTTTCTCCCTTGTGGCATCGTTCCGTCGGGTGCGCCATGTCGCGTCGTGTGAGGTCGCTAGACTGGGCGCATCCAGGTTAAGTCGTTTCGTTCAAGGGTGCCCGTATCATTTTTGCTAAGTTGTGACCGCCCAGGTGCCTTGTGCACGTTCGGGTGGCCCGTTTGCCATTTTCTCCCTTGTGGCATCGTTCAGTCGGGTGCACTGTGTCGTGCCGTGTGAGGTTTCCCGACCGGGCATGTTCAGGTCGAGTCGGGCCATTTTGTTCGAGGGCGCCCGTATCAGTTTTGATAAGTTGTGACCGCTCGGGTGCCTTCTGCACGTTCGGGTGGCCCATTTTCCATTTTCTCCCTTGTGGCATCGTAAAGTCGGGCGCGTCGTGTCGCACTGTGTGAGGTCGCCCGACTGGGCGCATTCAGGTCAGGTCGTTTCATTTGACGGTACCTGTATTAGTTTTGCTAAGTTGTGACCGTCCAGGTGCCTTGTGCACGTTTGGGTGGCCCATTTTCCATTTTCTCCCTTGTGGCATCGTTTGGTCGGGCGCGTCGTGTTACGCCATACTGTGAGGTTGCCCGACCAAGCGCATTCGGGTTGGGCTATTTCGTTCGAGGGTGCCCGTATTATTTTTGTTAAGTTGTGACCACCCGGGTGCCTTGTGCATGTTTGGGTGGCTTGTTTTTCGTTTTGTCCCTTGTGGCATCGTTCAGTCTGGTGAGCTGTGTGAGGTCACCCAACAGGGCGCACTCGGGTTGGGTTGGGTCGGGCCGTTTCGTTTGAGGGCACATGTATCAGTTTTTCTAAGTTGTGACCGCCCATGTTCCTTGTGCATGTTTGAGTGGCTCATTTTCTGTTTACTCCCTTGTGGCATCGACGTTCATTTGGGCGCGTCGTGTCACGCCGTGTGAGGTCGGCGGCTGACTGGGCACGTTCTGATCGGGTCATTTCATTCGAGGGCACCTGTATCAGTTTTGCTAAGTTGTGACCGCTCGGGTGCCTTGTGCACGTCCGGGCGGCTCATTTTTTTTTGCTCTGTTGTGGCATCGATGTTCGTTAGGGCGTGTCGTGTCGTGCCATATGAGGTCAGCGCCCGATCGGGCGCATTCCGGTTGGGTCGTTTTGTTCGAGGGTGCCCATATCAATTTTGCTAAGTTGTGACCACTTGGGTCCCTTGTGCATGTTCGGGTGACCCGTTTGTCATTTTCTCCCTTGTGGCATCGTTCAATCAGGCACGCCGTGTTGCACCGTGCGAGGTCGCCCGACCTAGCGTGTTCGTGTCGGGTCGGGTCGTTTCGTTCAAGGGCACCCGTATCAGTTTTGCTAATTTTTGACCACCCAGGTGCTTTGTGCACCTTCGGGTGGCCTGTTTACCATTTGCTCCCTTGTGGCATCTTTCAGTCGGGCGTGCCGTGTCGTGTCGTGCGAGGTCACCCGACCGAGCACTTTCAGGTCGCGTCGTTTCGTTCGAGGGTGCCCATATCAGTTTTGCTAAGTTGTGATTGCCTAGTTCCTTTGTTCACATTCGGGCGGCTCATCTGCCATTTTCTCCCTTGTGGCATCGTTCTGTTAGGCGTGCTGTGTCCCGTCGTGTTAGGTCGCCCGACCAGGCCCGTTCGGGTCGAATCGAGCCATTTCGTTCAAGGGCGTCTGTATCAATTTTGCTAAGTTGTGACTGCCCAGGTGCCTTGTGCATGTTCAGGCGGCCCGTTTTCTGTTTTCTCCCTTGTGGCATCGTTTGGTTGGGCGCATCATGTCATGCCATGTGAGGTTGCCCGACTGTGCGCGTTTGGGTTGGGTCAGGCCGTTTTGTTCTAGGGTGCCCGTATCAGTTTTGCTAAGTTGTGATCGCCCGAGTGCCTTGTGCACGTTCAGGCAACCCATTTTCTGTTTTCTCCCTTGTGGCATCATTTGGTCGAACACGCTGTGTCACGCCGTGTGAGGTCGCCCGACTAGGCGCGTTTAGGTCAAGCCGTTTCATTCGAGGACACCCGTATCAATTTTTCTAAGTTGTGACCTCCCGAGTGCCTTGTGCACATTCGGGTGGCCTGTTTTCCATTTTCTCCCTTGTGGCATCGTTCGGTCGGGCGCGCCATGTAGTGCCATACCGATGGGGCACGTTTGGGTCGAGCCATTTCGTTCGAGGGTGCTCGTATCATTTTTGCTAAGTTGTGACTGCTCAGGTGCCTTGTGCACATTCAAGTGGCCCATTTATCATTTTCTCCCTTGTGGCATCGTTCGGTTGGGTGCGCTGTGTCGCGCCGTGTGAGGTCGCTCGACTGAGCGCATTCAGGTTGGGTTGGCCCATTTCGTTCGAGGGCGCCCATATCTATTTTGCTAAGTTGTGATCACCCGGGTGCCTTGTGCATTTTCGGGTGGCTCGTTTTCCATTTGCTCCCTTGTGGCATCGACGTTCGTTCGGGCGCATCGTGTCGCGCCGTGTGAGGTCGGCACCCTCTCGGGTGCATTTCGGTTGGGCCATTTCGTTTGAGGGCGCCCATATCACTTTTGTTAAGTTGTGACCACCCATGTCCCTTGTGCACATTCAGGTGCCTTGTTTGTCGTTTTCTCCCTTGTGGCATCATTAGGCCAGGCGCACCGTGTCGTGCGGTGTGAGGTCGCCCGATCGGGCGCGTTTGGGTCGGGTCGGGCCGTTTTGTTCAAGGGCGCCCGTATAAGTTTTGCGAAGTTGTGACTGCCCGGGTGCCCTGTGCACCTTCGAGCGGCCCGTTTGCCATTTTATCCCTTGTGGCATCGTTCGGTCAGGCGCGTCATGTCGCGCCGTGCGAGGTTGCCCGACCAGGCGCGTACGGGTCAGGCCGTTTCGTTCGAGGGTGCCCATATCAGTTTTTCTAGGTTGTGACCACCCGGGTGCCTTGTACACATTTGGGTGGCCCATTTTTCATTTGCTCCCTTGTGGCATCATTCGATCGGGCGTGTCGTGTCGCATTGTGTGAGGTCGCCCAACTAGGCACGTTTGGGTCGGACTATTTCATTCGAGGGCGCTCGTATTATTTTTGCTAAGTTGTGACCACCTGGGTGCCTTGTGCATGTTCGAGCAACCAATTTTCCATTTTCTTCCTTGTGGCATCATTCAGTTGGGCGCGCCATGTCGCGCCATGTGAGGTTGCTCGACCGGGCACGTTCAGGTCTGGCCGATTCGTTCGAGGGCGCCCATATCAATTTCACTAAGTTGTGACCATACGGGTTCCTTGTGCACATTGAGCGGCCCATTTTTCATTTTCTCCCTTGTGGCATCATTCGGTCAGGTGCACTGTGTTGCGCTGTGTGAGGTCGCCCCAGCGGGCGCGTTTGATTCAGGCTGTTTTGTTCGAGGGCACCCGTATCAGTTTTGCTAATTTGTGACTGCCCGAGTGCCTTGTGTACGTTTGGGCTGCCCATTTTCTATTTTCTACCTTGTGGCATATTTGTTTGGTCAGGCGCGTCATGTCGCGCTGTGTGAGGTCGCCTGACCGGGCGTGTTCAAGTCCGGCCGTTTCGTACTTTGAGGGTGCCCATATTAAGTTTGCTAAGTTGTGACTACCTAAGTGCCTTGTGCATGTTCGAACAACCTGTTTTCTTTTTGCTACCTTGTGGCATCGTTCGGTCGGGCGCACCGTGTGAGGTCTCCTGACTGGGCGCGTTCGGTTCAGGTTGTTCTATTCGAGGGCGCCTGTATCAGTTTTGCTAATTTGTGACTACCCAGGTGCCTTGTGCACATTCGGGCGGGCTGTTTGTTGTTTGCTCCCTTGTGGCATATTCATTCCGTCAGGCGCTTCATGTCATGCTGTGTGAGGTCGCCCGACTGAGTGCATTCGAGTCGGGCTGTTTCGTACTTCGAGGGTGCCCGTATCAGTTTTGCTAAGTTCTGACCACCTGGGTGCCTTGTGCACATTCACGTGACCCGTTTTTCGTTCTCCCTTGTGGCATCGTTCGGTCGGGTGCGCCGTGCAAGGTCGCCTGGCTGGGCATGTTCGGTTTGGTTCATTTTGTTCGAGGGCACCCGTATCAGTTTTGCTAAGTTTTGACCGCCCGAGTGCCTTGTGCACATTTGGGCGGCTCGTTTGGTGTTTTCTCCCTTGTGGCATATTCATTCGATCGGGTATGCCCATTAAACCCTAATTCCCAACCCCTAACCCATTTAACCCCCTAAACCATAAACCTCTAAACCTCTAACCCATTTAACCCCTAAACCCTAAACCTCTAAACCCTTAACCAATAACCCTTAAACGCTTAACCCCTAACCCATTTAACCCCCTAAACCCCTAACCCATTTAACCCCCTAAACCCCTAACCCATTTAACCCCTAAACCCTAAACCTCTAAACCCTTAACCCCTAACCCCTTAAACCCTATTTCCTAACTGGCCTAACCCATTTAAACCCCTAAAACCCTAACCCATTTAACCCCCTACCCTAACCCTTAACACCAAAAATCCTTAACTACTAAATCCCCTAACTGCCTAAACCTGTAAACCCCTATAACCCATTTAAACCCCTAAACCCTAAACCTCTAACCCCGTAACCCCTTAACCCCTAACCCCTAGCTAAAATCCTTAACTGCTAAATCCCCCAAGCCCCTAAACCTCTAAATGCACGCCTAACCCATTTAACCCCATAAACCCTAAACCTCTAACCCTTAACCCCTAGCCCCTTAAACACTAATTCCCAACCCCTAACCCATTTAACCCCCTAAACCCCTAAACCTCTAAAACCCTAACCCATTTAACCCGTTAAACCCTAGCCCCTGGATTAACCCGTAATGATCCCTAACCCCTAAAATCCTTAACTGATAAATCCACTAACCCCCTAAACCTCTAAAACCCTAACCCATTTAACCCCCTAAACCCAAAACAACTAACCCCTAAACCCCTTAACCCCTTGATCTGCTAGGCGCTGGTTACCTTGATATTAATGGTGGTGTATTCATACTCCTTCTGAATAACCAATAAAGGGTCTAGGAAATTTACCAATATTTTGTCGAGTTTTATCTTATCCATCACTGGGGTAAGATGCTTTTCGGCTCACTCCACTACTTTTGATCTCAATTTTTCCAATTTCTTCCTTCTCTCATATGATACCTAAGCCTTTGCCTTTCTCTTCCCTTTTAATTCCGTAATAGTGTCATAGTGATGCCAGCCAACTTCTTTGGAAAGCCTTCCTAGCAGAAAATACTTGTGACCTGGCTGAAGCCTCGACACTTTAAGAGAATCTGGAATGACCTCTCTCTTCCCCAATCTCCCTCTCCCTCTCTCTCTCTCTCTCTCTCTCTCTCTCTCTACCCTCCAATCCTCTCACAACTATATCCCTCCCTCTATCCTTCTTTCTGCCCCCCTTCTATATTTGTGTCACTATCTCCCTCTCTTACCCTTTTCCAACTCTCTCACTCTCTCCATCTCTCTATCTTAGCTGATCCATTCCTTCTCTCCCCTCTACTTCAGTTTATCTCCATCTCTCCCTTGTGACTCCCCTTGTCTTGCGACCTGTATCAATCTATGTCTTTATAATTATTACTTCTCATATATATCTAGAGTTAATATATATCATGACATATTGGGACCTACGATTGGGTTAATTCTACCTTGTTGGCAAGGTTAAAATGTGCACAAACAGAGACCAATGAAACTATCATCTTAACCCCTAACCCATTTAACCCCCTAAACCTCTAGTAAACCCCTAACCCATTTAACCCCTAAACCATAAACATTTAAACCCTTAACCCCTAACCCTTAAACCCTTAACCCCTAACCCATTTAACCCCCTAAACCCCTAGTAAACCCCTAACCCATTTAACCCCCTAGACCCTAAACCTATAAACCCTTAACCCCTAACCCCTTAAACCCTAAACCAATAAACCCTTAACCCAGCTAACCCCTTAAACCCTTAACCACTAAAACCTAACCCCATTAGCCCTTAACTTCTAACCCCTAAAATCCTTAACTGCTAAATCAACTAACCCCCTAAACCCCTAACCCATTTGACCCCCTAAACCCTAAAACTATAACCCATTAACCCCCTAAACCATAAACCTCTAAACACCTAACCCATTTGACCCCCTAAACCCTAAACCTATAACCCTTTAACCCCTAACCCATTTAACCCCCTAAACCCTAAACCTATAACCCCTTAACCCCCAACCCATTTAACCCCCTAAACCCTAAACCTCTAAACCCCTGACCCCTAACCCCTAATCCTCGGCTAAGCCCTCCAAATTTGAATTAGCTTTGAAGAAGTAATTGTTTTCTTACTTCTGTCTAATTCACTATATAATCAAATCATGAACGTGAGAAGGCTTCTAGTTGAAAGCATGGTTGTGGTATGTTGATGTTCAGATGAAAACTACAACTTGTAGTCCTTGATCTGCTAGGGGACGGCTACCTTGATATTAACGGTGGTGTATTCATACTCCTTCTGAATAACTAATAAAGGGTCAAGGAAATTGACCAATATGTTGTCAAGTTTTATCTTATCCATCTCTGGGGCAAGCTGCTTTTCAGCTAGCTCCACTGCTTTTGATCTCAATTTTTCCAATTTCTTCCTTCTCTCATATGATACCTGAGCCTTTTCCTTTCTCTTCCCTTCTAATTCCTTAATAGTGTCATAGTAATGCCAGCCAACTTCTTTGGAAAGCCTTCCTAGCACACAATAATAGGTTATGAGGGTATCATGTGTTTGTAGACTAATTAGTAAATTTTAATTAAATTTACTAATTCATAATTAATCAATTGATACATGATTAAAGACCCCTAATTAATCAATTGATATCATTAATATATGATTAATCATAATTAATCAATTGGTAGCATTAATACATGGTTAAAGATCCATAGCTTGGCCTATATTTTAAATTCCAACAAATTAGCCTAATTACCTTACCCACTCGCCCTATTCCACCTATTCAAATTTTCTTAATCGACCTATTCAATTTTTTTTTCCCGCTCTGCTTGTTCAACCTTTATGCCTTCTTTCCCATGATTCCATTCTGCCCTATGATGCTTGCTTTTTTCTAGATTCTTGCAGAAGCATGGACGCTCTGAAACCATAAAGCAACCACATTCCATTAATGGCTCGAAATCCATAGTAGCTGGTGGATATATTTCAAGTTTTTTGAATGTTCAGAAATCTATGGGAGATCTGAAGAGAAATCGATCGTGGAAGAATGCTCTCTTCTTCTGGAAGAATCAGATTGGTGTTTCCCTTGTTTTACCCCATTCAAATTTGCTATTTTCTTCTACGCTATCTTGGTTATGAGATATAGATGGTTGTAGGTCTAAAATATATTACATTTCATTTTGAGTTATTCGTGCGATATGTCTTACCATGGGAAGTGATAATTGATGGAGGGCACAGTTTGTGGGCAATAAAGTTACAGCCACCCTGAAGAATCACCATATCATCCATAGAGTCACGTCTTCCTCCCACCCATAGGAAAATGGGCAGGTTGAAAGTACCAACAAAGTCCTGATTGAGTCTATTCTCAGTAAAACAGTATCAACAATGTAATGTTCCCAATTAGCCATTGCTATCTGGAACATTATAATTGCTCCATTTTTGAAATAAGAAGTAGGAAACACAATAAAATCTATCCCAGTGTGAAAAGGGATTGAGGTATGAGGATAAAATAAAGCCTATTAAGTATGAAGAGGAGTAAAAGCAAGGAGCTATCTATAGTTGACCAAGTCAACAGCACTGTCACAAGGGAGGGAAAGCCACTAGGGTAGCGCAGTTTTGAAGGAGGAAACTTCTCAAGGAAGCTACATCACCAATGAGTGGAGCCCGGGATGGAGAATCTCACTTAGGATAAAAATGAAGGAATAACAGCAAAAGGATTCATTCATTCATACTTCTTGTTTCAATCTTATGACTGATTGCAAGCTTCAGCTGTTTAGCCGGAGTTGCAGCACTGTTTAGTGTAAGAGTTCTCATGCTGGAATTCTAGTTTCATCATTGTTGTAGCTGATTGGGAGATCCAAGGAGGAGGTCTTAAGCTCCATTCTCATCAACTATCTTGATTAAATCCATCCTCTAACCTTTATAGTGTAGTCACTTCTAGTGAGTGTGTTATTTCTGCAGTAGCTGTAGTCGCTGGGGTTGTATCTATCCATTTGTGCTTATTTCAGAAGAGGAGGAGGTGATTTCCACTCCAGGAGTTCTATTGAGGGAGTCCTTGAGAAAATTCTTGTATTGTGTGTCCCTTTTTTAGCATATTAGATATTTCTCAATACAGAGTTTCCGAGTACAACATTATTTTCTACAGTGCTATATCTTGTGTTGCTATTTTGCTGGAAACCCTTGCCGGGGGTTCCTAATGTGTTTGTAAAATAGGTCAATCCTCTCATTTCTGATCTTATAATGAATGAAATCTCCAGATATATGTTATTCCATATTTTTTTGTAGTTTTCATAATAAAAATAACATTGTTTCTGCCTCTGAAATTTCTATTTTATGATGTACTGGGGTTGTGATTCTTTTTAGCATATTTGAGTTGGGGAGATCTGTTTAATGTAGCTAGAGTTATTCGTTTCAGATGAAATTCTATATTTAAGCTACATACAAGATAATTTAGAGGATTCAAGCCCTCAACTGCATTATTCTTGCATTGGTTTTCTTATACAACGTCCTCATTGGAGATATTGTTGAAATTCCTGAAAAGGGATATTATAGTGGTATCAGAGCTCTGCTCTTGGCTCAACTTGTGGGGGGAGATTTATCTTCAGCATGGAGAAGGAATACATATCAAGGCTCATACTTTAAACCCTAAGAAAATTGCAAGGGATCTCAGGGAGATGAGGCAGGAAGAAGACTCTTTAGGGTTTTTCCATAGGGCAAGCACGAGCACTACAAATGGCATGGGACATTCAACTACATCAAAAAGCTCCACTATGCATTAATTTTTAACTGAAGGAGATAAGGCGGGTTCTCTAGGGGAATATTTTGAAGAATATGAGCTCCAGTCTCAAAGGTTCAAGGAGCACCGGAGCTTTCAGGAGTTTTTCCGGATCAAGGATGGAAGGAGGAATGATCCTCATCAAAGGGAGGATAGCTTGATGCAGGGATCAGCCCTACAGTGTAGTATGGTAGTGTTCTTCTTGCCTAAATTTTATGGGACACCTAAGTACATACAAAAGCATGGGTAGAGAAGCTAGACACATACTTCCAGCTCCACAAGGTTTCTGAGATAGAAGCTATCAAGATAGATGCGTTGCACCTAGAAGGGGAAGCTCAAGATTGGTGGTTTCGTGGATTGACCACACTTGGGCGTCATCATATCACTTCATACTCAGCTTTCACCAAGAAGCTAGTGGAGAGGTTTGATCCAAGGGATCCAGAAGCCCACTTTGCCAAGATAACCAAGCTCAAGTAGGAGGGATATCTTGAGGATTATATTGTTGAGTATCTGCAGCTTTCAGTGATGGTATCCAACCTCACTATGAGCAGGAAGGTATGTATGTTTTTGAATGGGATGGATGAACCATTACAAGGGTTGGTAAAGTCTACCAAACCAACTACACTCCTTGAAGCTGTGGATAAAGCTAGAGAACACATCTTGCCCAGGGAAAGAACCTTTTTATAGCAGAAGACCCACTCAAGGCCAAGGGAAACAACCATGTTTAGGAATTGGAGGAGAAATGTGTTATAGGGGAAGCACATCATATCAAGACCTTCTCCAAGAAGGATGTCAGTGCTGTACAACCCATAAAAGACTTTTCTCCAAGAGGAGGAGTTGTTGCAGCATTAAGAGGGGTCCGAAAGTATCGAACCTTGAGGGTGAGAGGCACCATCATGGGGCAAAGATTTTCTGTATTGATAAATAGTGGATCCACTCATAATTTTATTAATGCATAGTGTTAGATTTTGATCAGGACCCCAAGTTGAAAAATGGCAAAACAGGGTAACATCTAAACCACGCTCATTCTTGTAGCTAGCCCTACAAGGATAGGAGAGGGCTCTCTCCGTGAAAGGATATTCAAAAAAGTACAAATAAGAAACTGATATTAGGCTAGGTATAATAATGGGAAAATGTTTTAAATAAATGAATGAATTTTTAGGGATGTGTGGGACAAAATGGGACAGTATGAAACTGGGGAATTAAATCAATTTATAGGGTATTTCATGGGGCAAGATAGGCAGGAAATTTTAGCAATTAAGGTTTAAATAAGGATGGAATGGAAAGACTAGCGAGGAGCTGAAAAGGGCATGGGGGATGGATCCTTTTCAAACAGAAGAAAAACACAGAGTATGAATGATTTCCCAAGGAAGGGCATAAAAATGGATCCTACCTTTCTATCTTGAAAGCATTCAACAGGAAATGTTTATGGATGAAAGGTGAAACATAACAAATTTACATATGAAACAAAGGAGAAAAACAAATGATAAAACTCACACCACATGGATCCCACAAATCAGAGCTGCATCTCTTTATTAATTCCCTATCCAAAACTGGTTACAATGGAGTGCAGAGCTTTCTTCCACACTATTCCCCTAGTTCTAAGTTACAGACTGGTTTACAAATGATTTACAATTACATTAAATAGACCAGATTTGTTGGAACACAGATCCATAGAAAAAGGGGGTTGTTTTAACAACTTAGAAGTGAAATCTGAAGATAGAAAAGAAGACCAAAAATATGCCCTATAGAAGGAACAACATTACATTTGACTACTTGGGAAAATTCACAGTTATGCTGTTGAATGAAAAATAGGCAATTTGAGGAGAAAATCACTGTTTTTATGCTGCTATAGAAATATCAGTCTCATTGTTGCTCTCAGAATTCTGACTGTTGCTTTGCATATTTCGTTTGAAGAAAACTAAATTTTTAATAAAATGCCTTTGAAATCAAATAAAATGAAATTATGCCTTAGTGAAGGGAAAACGAATTTTGGATGGAGGGAGCAAAGGGAAAGGAAGTGGGGTTCGCATTGCAATCACAATTAGAAGGGGTGGGAGAGGGGATACAACATATAATAGAGCATTGTGATTTGTTGTGCGATGGTGCAATCGTAATCGGTGATTGGAGGAATGGGAAGATGTATGTGGAACAAAACCAAAAGCTCCGATGTGATTGGCAAAATGGGAATAGGAATAAAGATAAGCCAAAGGGAATTTTATTTCAAAACACATTTAAAAACATTTGGGCACTTTTACAAAGAATTAAAATGATTTATATTGAAAGAGCGGAGGGCTATCAAGGTGGGACAGGGGATATGAACCGAAATTGGAATCGGGCTATCGGGGCAGGTGTGTTACAAAATGAAACTTTTCCAATGTGATTTGAGAAGAGGTGATGGGAAAATACTTTATATAAAATGAAATAAAACACAGTTTAATTTTTACAATGGGAAATGGGATTTTAAATTATAAATGGGCGGAGGATTATGGTGGGCTCGAGGGTCAATCGGGATCAAAAGCTCGGGGTGGAGGGAACAGTTTGTGATTGCACTGATTGGGATGGTCCGATTGGTTGTGGGCCATCGAATTGGATGATGAGATCAACGACTGAGGAATAATCAGAGGGTGTCAATCGGGGGTTGCCATTGGAGATATACAATCAGGAGTGGACAAATCAAAGGCACCGATGGTATGTGGGCTGTTGGATGATTAATTAAATCAACGATGGAGTTTAAACCCATCACATCGGAGATTTGGGCAGTCACGAGGATCATCGGGATGCACCTTTCGAATATTGCGATGCGATGGGAAAGGGAAGGGAATGTATCGATGGGGGGTTTTATAATAAATAACTTAAAACTTTATTATAAAGTTTCAAAGCATGGATGGGAAGTGGTTAATACATCGCATATGTGTTTAAGAGATTTCAATAATGCGATTATGTAAATCGGAGGGGGGAAAGAGGGATTTATTAAAGAAAATATAAAACTTCAACAAAATAAAGTTTAGGGAAAGGTGGGAAAAGGGATTGTTTAAGGGTATAGGGGACTTTTTACTTCACTTAGGCATAAATTTCAATCCAAAAGTTAGTTTTGGGATTGTAATATATCGTTGGAAAGCTCTTTCTGGGCTCTTTCTTCTGGATCTACTTCGAACATGATTTGACGCTAAACATGTTGTGGAAAACTTCTCTGAATGGCAGGGTGATGACTTTGTGGAGATGGCAGCTTCTGAAGTGTTGACTTATTACATATGATGATATAAAATTACATAATAAATGATAATAAAGGCAAAGTATCATGTTTTCACCTCAAAACATGGTTTTGAGGTGAAAATTACATCAAACTGAATGAAACATTTCTTTTATCTTTCCAGGTCCTATGACTTTGAGTTTATTGACTTCCTCATGACCTTGCTGAAATGTATTGACACTTGACTCATTAATTTGACCATGGTGAGATCCTAGGACCTAATAAGACCCATCCTATGACATAAAAATATTATTTTGAGAGTGAAAGTGACTCATGACTAAAGAACATAGAGAGGAGAATCAACAAGTTTCACATGAGGGAAACTAATGAAAAATAACTACCATCAATGGATCCATGATCTAGCGAAATGGTGAAATTTATTGGTATGGGACTCCTAATATGCAAATGCAAAAGAGAATTTTTGATCACTGATGGAAATATGACTATACTGACACTAAAATTGGCTCCAATGGGGATGGTAGCTTGTTGGAGGTGCTAAGAACACCGTAGACCAAGTAGCCTTATCCATTGGGCATGGAGTCAAAATACTGAAAACTGACACAATGCAAACTGACTCTGACTCAAGATTAAGACCGGAAAATCAAATAAAACCAAACCATACACATATCATCCAAGTTTTATAGCCTTCACCTCGGGCCCCGAACTTCAATGACTGTGTATTTAAACTCTAACCAAAAATAGCAAGGTATATACAATGATGGTGACATAATTTCTGATCCATTATCTTCAACAATGGTAGTTTTTCAAAAGCCTACCATTCACTACTCCTCCAGGGAAATCTTGGCCATCCATTTCTGAAAGCAAGAAATAATTTTGTCCCCTGTATGTTGAAATCCTGTATGGTCCTTTCCAGAAGTTGTCAAACTTACCATGCTTCCCTTTGTCCTCATTCCTTGCATCCCATTTCAACACTACATCATCCAACTGAAATTTTTCTGATTTTGTCTTTCGGTCATAGATCTTTGTAATCTTCTCCTGCAATTGAATAGCATTTTGTGACACTTCCTCTCTTGTTTGCTGAAGGTGGATCATCTGATTGATCCTTCGCTGATTATCTTCGTCTTCACTACCAACCTCTTGCAATAATCTCATGACTGGAGCTATAAGAGATGTAGGAAAAACAGCATCAGTACCATAAACCAATTCAAAAGGCGACATAATTTCTTGCTGCTAACTCTATTTTCCCACAGTGCGTTGATGAGCTTTCGATGCCAATTTCTTTTGTTTTCCCCCAGAATTTTTTTGATTATATTTATCAGCGATTTGTTCGATGATTCTACCAAGACAATGCCCTGTGGGTAGTACGTTGTCGAATGGCTCAGCACAATGTTGTATTTATCGCAAAAATCGACCATCTTCTTAGATCTGAACGATGTTGCATTATCTGTTACAATTTTGTGAGGGCAGCCAAAACGAGATAAAATATTCGATTCCAGGAATTGAATAATTACCGTATCATTTTCTTGCGTTGCTAGGAAAGCCTTGATCCATTTAGTGAAGTAATCTGTCCCTGTTAATATCCATCGATGCTGTGCTGATGACACAGGATGGATTTCTCCTATGAAATCGAGTCCCCACTGATGAAAGGGAGTGTTTACTGAAACTGGTTTCAGAGGAAGAGGCTACAATTTTTTCTTCCCTTGGAAAATTTGACATTCATGACAACTCATCACTATTTTATATAAATATGAAAATAATGTGGGCCAATAGTATCCTGCTCTCAACACTTTGTTAGTTGTAGTTTTCCAAAACAAATGACCACCACAATCACCTTTATGAAAATCATGCATTACCTTCTGAGCTTCTTCTTCAACCAAACAATTGAGCAGAATGCCTCTAAGATCTTTCCAATAAAGAGCACTATTAAAAATACAATATTTAGCTGACTTAAGTTTCAACGATCTACCTTTGCTTTTAGATATGCCTGGAGGTGGTGAAAGGTGCTGAAGGACATAAAAAATATCTGAATACCATGGGGATTGTAGGAAAATATCTGAAACGGGAACAAGCAGATATTGTTGTAATGAGGTTTATATCCAGGGCACACAGATTTGACTGGGCCATTAATTTCTCCAAGCCTTGGCCTTTGATCAACTTCGTGGGTTTGATCTACAAATCGTACTCCAACATAGCTGTTATCTGTTTACCACTTCGACCTTCTGGATAAGTTTGCATCAACACATCCTTCACTGCTACATTAGGGACATATGTTATATTATGTGAATGCAGAATATAGACCCTAAAATCCTTAAATGCCTTTATAAGAGCCAATGCTTGTTTTTAAATAATGTTAATCCTTAAAGCAACATCTCTAATAGTCCTACTGAAAAAGGAAATTGGATTTTCAATCTGATCTCTCTTTTGCATCAAAACAATAGCCATGGTATGCTTCGATGCAAATGAGAAGATGATAAAATCTTGAGTGTAGTCAGGACTAATCAAGACTGGGGAATTGGACAAAGCAAAATTTACCATATTAAATGACTTGATAGCCTCCTCACTCCATTTGATAGTGCTATCCTTCTTCAACATATTAGTCATTTCTCTCAAATTTTCAGCCAAATTGGGTATAAATCTGTGCAAGAAGTTCATCTTACCATTGAATGCTTGGATCTTCTTTTTGTTCCATGGAAGGTCTATGTGCTGAATTTCCTCCACTCTAGATGGATCCATGTGGATACCATCTTTAGAGATGATATGCCCTAGCAGCTTACCTTCATCCATGGCAAAGATACTCTTCTTTGGATTGAGAGAAATCCTGAACTTTCTGCATCGCTAAAAAAAAACTCTCAAATGGTGCAAATTCTCATCATAAAAACTAGAAAACACTGTCAGATCATCCAAATAAAAAACAAGAAAAACATATTTTTCATTGGCAAAAGAAATGTCCATTGCTCGCTGGAAATTAGCTCCAGCATTCTTCAGACTGAATGGCATTTTGGCATACTGGAAGGTTCCCCAGGGTGTTGTGAAGGCAGTTTTGTCTTGATATTTCTAATGCACCAAGATCTGATTGTAGCCTAAGTAGCCATCAAGTAATGACATCCTAGATGCTCCAACTACTCTCTACAGAACATGGTCCATCTTCGGAAGTGGATAATTATCCTTTAAGGATGCTTTATTCAGATTCTGAAAATCTATGCACAATATTATTTCTCCTGTCTTCTTACGTACCGAGACCAAATTTGAAATCCAGTCAGAAAATCTAATAGGAACAATGGTACCAGCTTTATACAATCTCTTTACCTCCTTTTCAATGGATGGCAGTAGCTTCGGATTGATTCTTCTTAGCTTCTATCTAAATGGCTTCTGATCTGACTTGATGGGAATAGTATGCTGGATTATGTTCTTATCATACACCTTCAAATCTGAATAATCCCATGCAAACACATCAGAAAATTCAAAAAGAAATTTAACATACTTTTCCTTTACCTCAGGGGACAATGCCTTTGAAAACTTCACAAACTTGGGCATGTCAGTTTTTCCAAGATTCACCTCTTCAACTCCTTTCTCAGTAGGAACCAAGCTTGGCTTCTTTGCAACATCATCCTGATCAAAAAGCTCCTCTAAAGGTATAACACCTCTAGGAATTACATTATCTTTCAACTGCAATATGTCCATCTGGTTTTCTTCCATTTCTTGATCATCAATCTCATACTCACCTTCTATTGGGGTATCTTTGAATTTTCCATCACTCTGCAAAAAAGCATTAATCTCATTGACATCCCAAAACACTTGCTAATACCTTAAATTGTCCGGAACAGTAGGCCTATGTTTGACATAAATCTCAAAATTTTTGCTGGAGCTCATCGGAATCTTCAGGTTGCTTGCAGTAGTGGCAAGAGAATCAGCAATAATATTCTGCATCCTGGGCACTGCTGTCAAGGTGTACTCTGGGAATGTCTTCAAGATATCTAGGAATGCATTTCGATAGGCCCTCAACCGTGGATGTTTTGTTTGGTACTCTCCTTTGACCTATTTTATTATCAGCTCTGAATCTCCATAGACAGAAATTATTTTTACATTCATCTTCTTCAAAATTTTTAGACCTGCAATCAAAGCCTCATACTCTGCTTCATTGTTAGAGCAGTCAAAATCCAACTTATAAGCACATACTCTAACATTACTAGGAACCTTTTCAGGCTGGAAAATAGGGCTCCGTATCCATATTCCAATACCAGCTCCATCCTTACCAAAAACTCCATCAAAATCCATGCTTCAAAGGCCTTCTTCTTCTTCTTGTAGATGTTGAAAATCTGTTTCTTTCTCTTCTTTACCTTGGCTGATTTTTGGCTGTTCACTATCTTTTTGCTGCTGGCAGGCAGGAGGCTTAGAAGTGCTTGTTGCTTTATCTTTTTCCTATTTGAGGACTTCCCTAAAATTCTTTGAAATCTTAGGTATTTCATCTACTTGTACCAGCTGAACATTTTCATCATTCAAACCATCATCTGAATATAAGACAAAGGACTCTAAATCTATGTGGACTACATTGATAAGATGATTCACTGGCTTCTCTTTACTAGTGACCATATATTTCATTTTCTTCTCCCTATATAGCTTTCTCAACTGGCCAAACAGGGGAATGGTGGCATAAGATAAGTCAAGCTGCATGGTTCCTTTAAGTTTTGCACCCAAAGACCTAGATAAAAGCATTCCAAACTATGGTGGGACATCGGCAACAACTACATCCATCAAGACATTCTTGGCTGGGATTTGATTTAGAGACACTACCAAGTCTTTGATAAGACCAATACAATGGACCATACCTGAGTCAAAAGAATACAAATCATGGTATTTTCGTGTAATATCAAGGCCTAAATTCTCCATGATGGCTTTGGGCATCAAATTATGTGAGGCTTCGGAGTCTAACATAGCATTATGCAAGATGAACTCGTGTACTCTAAGACTCAGGTAAAAGGGAGGGACTTCACTTTCTTATGATTGATATTCAGTTACTGGACCAAAGATGAGTTCAGGGTAATCATCCTCAACATTGATCATATCAGAAACAGAGTCTATTTGCAAAATTCTAGACACCTGACTTTTATAAGCACTATTTTTTACCAACTCAGTCAGGGGCATGGACACTTTCAGCTTAGAAATTTCATTTTCTAAATTAAAAGAAGGAGATTTTTCTACCTCTTTTATGGGAGGGTCTTTTTTTTTCTGCTTTCTCCTTTGCTGTGCTCTGCTGATTCTTTTGATTTGCTGTGTTAATCACTAAAGGTGTTTTGCTAGAGGAAGGATCAGTCGTTTCTTTGCCTTTATTCTAAGCATCGTTCTTCATTTGGAGCTCCTTTATTTTCTGAATGGAACTAATCGGAACATCTCTATTCCTTAAAGATTACTGCCTTTGTTGAGCTGATAAAGCATTCATATACCCTCTGTGGTAGTGATCAGACTCTTCTCCTAATACTGTGTCATTAGCCAAAATGAAATCTTCATCTTTTTGGACGTCTGCAATCGCTGTATATTCCTCATCTTCTGTGAGAAAGATAGGCGCACCATCGTCTGTGAAAAAGTGATTGGCTTCAATGACAGGATCATCATCCTCATCTATGTCTGTTCCTTGCACGTAATTCTACTGCAATGAGGTCCTGATTTGTTGCTGTGGTGGTGCTTGGTCCTGCGCTCTCTGTTCTCTCTATTTAATTCTGAATTGGGGCTGCTGCCCTCTGAAATTTGGATTTCTTATTTGAGGTTTAGGTCTATCTGAAATGGTTAATCGACCAACCATCTTCTCCACTGTCTGAATTAGAGTGTCCATTTTGATATCTGAAGGAAAGGCTTCCTCTTTCACCGTGACTCTCTTTTCAGCTCTGGCTCATGCTCTTTTAGCTAGCAGATTAGCCTCCACACTTACTGTTATCTTCTGCATGTCTTCGAGAGTAGTGGGATCTCTCTCCCGCAGCTGATATGCCATATCGGCATCGAAACCATTTGGAAATTTCAGCAAGGCTAATCCCATAGGAGGTTTCAGGTTAGCTGGAATAGCATTATATACAGCATTGAATCTTAAACAATAATCCTGTACAGTCTCACCCACATTTCGTTTAATATTTTCATACTCACACAAAATTTGGAGTGGGTTTTTCTTTACCTCCCACTGGTCTAAAAATTGTGTGTGCAACTCCTGCAAAGTGTGAATTGAGCCTGTTGGTAAGGCTCTGAACCATTTCCTCACTTCACCTCCAAATATCTGAACAAAAAACCTTGTAGTTACATTCTCTGCCTCTACCTCAAGTAGATCAAAAAAATCATTCATCTTATATGTTAGAGTCGATCTATTCGTCCCTCCGTCAGAGATCAAAATATCTTTTTTTGCATTTCATCTTTAGGTGTCTCATTCAGTTCAGTCATTTTCATTCCATTAGGAGCCTCCATCTTCTAACGGAAGGGTTTTGTCGCTCATATCCCTCATGTCATGTACCTGCTGGTCTGTGCTTATTCATCAAAATCAATTTTAAATTCATTCACAGTCTTGTTTTGGTCTTTTAGTCAACGAGAGTCATTTCAGTCATTAGGTCTAGGGTTTCACAAATTTTGTCTTCAAAGTGTCTAATAATGCTAGCAGGCCAGAGGGAGGTTCAAAATAAGTTTTCATTTCAAAAAAATTTCATCGTCTTAATGTTATATTGTGACTTTTCTTCAAAACTCTGTTTTGAAGAATATTGTCATTTTGTCCTTTGTAATAAATGCCATGTATATATTTTCAAAGTTTTTCAGTTGTCCAAATATTCTGGTGCAGCCATGGTTGCCTTTGCCAAATTCCATGCCAGTCATCCCTGCAAAAAATTTGACAAGAGTTTCGTCATTTCAATCAAAAAGTCAAAATGGAAACAAAAACAGAGTTTGTATTAAAAATGTGAAAAGTGCCAAAGCCAAAACATTACAAAAGTGGGTTTTTAAGAAGAAAAAATTAAGTTCTTCACTATATAAGATATTTTCATTGTTTGAACAATGCATTGTTATGCTAAAGACATCAACAAAGCCGAGTCAAAACATTGGAGGGCGAAACTGTGAGTTTGAAGGTGGACTGTTTGTGAATTTAGTTGCGCGGCACGTTGGGAGGTAGGCGCGACACACAAGGAGGTCGCAGCGCATAGGGCCTCCTGCCACTATGTATTTTTCAACGTGCACGGTGCACATACTGATCGCGGCGCACTGGGTGTGCACGCGGTGCACAGAGCCTCCAAGCCGATTTTCACTACTACTTCATCAAAAATTGAATCGACTCAACTATTTTTGCTCCGAGTAAGTCCGATTAACCTTGCCATTTCTATTAGTTGGTGTTTAGTATGGTTTGAAGGAAAGAATATGAAAGTTTGGAGGTTGAAATTATAAACCCTATCATTTGGTGAAAAACTGCTCCTAGGGTTTGAATTTGGGTGTTAAAACTTGACGTTGGTGCCAAAAAACTCCCATTACATTCCCACCTGTGGCTCTTTTCCCCTTCACTGTCAAAATATCATTAGTATCCCTTCCCTATTCCCTTATAAAACCACTCATATCACTTATTTCTAAAAATCCCATTATCCCTGTCCCTTAAAATCCTTTCATTCCCTATCATTTGCAAAATTCCTAAATCCCCAAACCCCACATTCCTAAAACATAGTCAAGTGATTGTTATTGCATTCTAACTTCACTTGACTGAAACAAATTTTTACTACTGTACTATTTCCCACACCACTATACCCACTGTCCCTATTTATCACAGTCCTTTCCCATTTGGCACATATTTTGGGAAATTGCAACAAAGGCACCAATTTGTCATTTTCAACAAACCAAACTTACACTTGATATAGACTTGCAAACACCATGATGGACACTGAATCATCATATGAGCAAGACAATGACTCTACCACAGATTTACATGCACCGAGAAGGCCTCGTAAAGGAGGAAAACATGTGAGGGAGGAGCCCACCTCATTGACTCAGTTGGAGGCCTGCCCAATTGCCATGGCATGTTTCCGAGAGCAGTCATGCTATTAGTATTGTGAGAGGATTGCTCAGATTCGGTATCATTAGGAGTTGGCCCTGTTGTTTATTTTACATTTGCGAGATGGTCAGGTTACTCTCACTGGTGTAAATTTCACCTTGACACCAGAAACCATTTCTCAGGCAACAGGAATACCGAATGTAGGTGAGGAGTGGAACAAAAGACAATAGGTGGATAGAGTGCATTACAAGCCACACATCAGGCCTGGCTATGTGAGGCAGCTTATCAGGGTATTCCCATTCTGGTTCCTGAAGGAATCCTATGTGTCGTTGATGAGACTCATTATCAGATACTTCAGTTGTGAGGGTCGATTCTCACGCCTCTATGCATACCACATCATACTATTGATGCATTTCACGAGAGTGAGTATGATGAACATTCCATATTTCATGTGCCTAAACATAGAGAGGATGACTACACTTGTGCAGAGGAAGACTCCCGTGCAGCAATATAACATCATTTATCATTATGCGCTCATCAAGATGATTGTGGTACATCAGCTTGGATTGCAGGGCATTGCATGGGAAGATTTCATTTCCTATGACTTCTTCACAGCCCCTCAGCCTCCTCTAGAGTTTTGGCACGATGTAGGTGAACCTTCACATCAGTTTGAAGGTCCCGAGACAGAGCCTATTGGTGTGCCAGTGTATGTTACTTATCAGAGAGGCACGAGAGAATTGTTTGCAGCAACCCCACGAGTACTATCTCCACCCGGGGTGGAAGGGGTCTCATTGTCATCGTCATCAGCATAAGTACAGGTACATGATAGAGGAAAGATGCCTATGCAGGAGGAAGGCCCTTCAGGAGGTCAGGATACTGATTTCACATTGATTGATGTGGATTTGAGCTCTCCAAGCTCAAAACTGAGAGAGATCATTCAGGAGCAGAAAATTGAGATCAACACATTGACCGACAAGTTGCAGAGAGCTCAATCGATCATTAACTATTTGTAGTAGTAGAATAAGCAGTTGGAGGATCAGAAAACACTCATGGAGTTGCAAAACATCCGTGAGAACCCGCAAGCTGCCCGAAGAAGCCCATCCTAGATGACACCTATTGAGCGGGAGATTGAGGCTGATAGAGAGACGTGGCTTGAGAGATTAAACTTGGATCTTGAGAAGCTGTTGGAGAAGGAAAATAAGGAGAAGAACATGCTCAGACATATGAAGAACCATTATTGGGCACGCACACATGTTTGCAAAGCGAAGATCAAGATCCTGAAAGCGAGGCTAAGGAGGGCACTAAAACGTCGAAAAAGACATGATAGGCTCCAAATCTTGGCTGAAGATTCTTTGGCTGAGCATGGTACTTGATGAGGGACCTTCAGTCCAAATTTCAAGGAATTTGGAGAAAATGTTGTCATTTTTTAATTTTTTGGTCACAAAACAGGTTTCTCTGCCTGATGCGTAGCGCCACTTGGCGCGCGCTTACGATTGGGAGATCCTCTAGAGGAAAACTTCTTATTTCTGGATTTTTTATGAAAATTTATGCATGCTCAAGAATTGCCTAAGAATTTCATCAAGTTCTGGGTTTCCTTAAGGGTCAAAAACACCTTGAAAATGGCCTTTCTGCCACTTTTTGCACACATAGGAACCAGTCTTGGGAGATATGAACTTTTGGAGGGGAAAATGAACACTAAATCCAGAAATTCCACTTGGGTTGGAAGCTAGACAGGCAAGGCTTTCCAACGAGCTATCCTAAACTCAATTTGGATTTCGGGAAGGGCCTCAAAAACAGCTCCAAAGTTGTGCTACACATAGAGATTTTGGGTGCAGCGCATAGAGGATTTTGGCCTATTTTTCACTCCACAACTCAAAATTTCGCCTAGTTTTTGCCAGTTTCACTTTTTCATGTAAATTTTGATCTACCTTGATGTAATTTCATAACCATGATGTAATTTTGGCACATTTTTACTTGTTCTAGAAGATTCATTCACCAAAAGGTGAAATGTGAGTGAATGGATCAGTTTCCTAGCCTATAGAGGCAAATTGTTTCATGGCCTATTTTCTAGTTCCTAGTTTAGATATGGTTGAAACAACTCCTAGAATGATGAGCTCAACCATTAGAGGCATGGGAATGGGTTAGGCTTGTCTATATGATGTATTTTCTTATTCATTCTCAGGGTTGGACATTTGGGATTGGATAGCACTTCATTGTACATTCATTCTGCAAATTTGGCAAAGGAATAGACTAGGGTTTGCAGCCCTCTTTGGGATCCTTGTGGCTCTATGTTTTGATGGTGTTTTCCTCAATGTATTTGTAATTTCACTGATGTTTATGTGTACCATTCTCCTACTCCTTTCTTATTAAATTAAGCAAATCAGTGTTAAAGGTAGAATTCAGTAGCTTGCTTTGCTCTGCCTTTAGTTTTGTTTAATTTTAAATGTTTTCATCTATTTGAGGAGGACTCTTGAGACCCTCTTGCCCTCTTCAGCTCCCCAACAGTCTGATCCATCCATGTACTCAATCTAAATCATCAAAACTATTTCCTTCCTTGCCCCAATCAGAACTCTGCAAAAACTAGGCCTAATCCCCGCACCCAAAACTGCCTTTCCCTTTTTCCAATGAAAACCCCCAAAATCAAAATCAAACTCCTTTATTTATATACCTAGCCTAAAATTAGCTTTTATTTCAGTCATCTCAAGCCCTATTAATTAATTTTCACTGAGATTGACCCGGAGAGAGCCCTCTCCTGTTCTGGTAGGGCTAGCTACCGGACTGAGCGTGGTTTGATGTTACCCTGAACTCTGCCTTCCTTCAGCCTGAGGTAGATTTAGGCAATAACATAGTGGCGACCATACTAGGGAAGAAAATGGTTTTCTTGTTGATGTTAATTGTTTTATAAGCTACAGACGGAGCCGAAAGTTATGCCAGGTAGCCTTCGAAACGCTTTTGCTTTGCATTAGCGGAAGTAGATAAACGCTGCTTCAATCAATATCCGGCCTAGCTTGTGAACGTGACACTTGAATTGTGAATTTCCTCAGTATATTAGATCATTCTGAACTTTTGGGTGATGATTCTAGAATTTGATAGGCTGAATAGGTTGGTTTTGTCCCTTTGATTTTGAAATTAATCCAACACACTGGCTTCCAGAAGACATACAAGAGCAAATCCAGATCTCGATCCACCTCCAGTATATGAGAATCCCAATTTGATTTCAAGAATCCTTCATTGAGAAAGTCTCATGATTCCTATTTTTAAATCTCATTCATGTCCCGCCATTTTTGAATATCTTGAAGATATTGAATTTGACGAGCAATTTGAGTTGTCGTTGTTTGAAACTAAGTCTGAAAGTGGTATTGGTTCTACTGTCATAAATATCGAGTTTATCAAGTATCTTGAGATCGAAAAAGCTAATAGATCCATTGATAGTTACATCTTGAACATTCAAAACTCTATTGTGGCAACAAATATTCCTAAGTTTATCGAATCTGCTTCTGAAACTCTTGGTCCATCAGGAGTTACTTCTGATTCACAAGTTCACACTGAGCCTCCTTTCATTCCTACCATTCCCGTGCAACCATTTATATCTGATCAGAAATCTACAGTAGTTTCTCCTCCATTCCCACCACATACACCTCGTACATCTACTGCTCCTACTCCACTCGTTTCTCCAAGACAGCTCATAAATCCACCAAGAGCAATGGCTGCTAGATTCGCACCCCTTGCCTTGCCTCAAAACTTGGATGCTATGCCCACTGATTACCAAATTAAGATCCCATTGTTTGATGGTACTCCTCAAAGCATTCCTACTCAGAAGCATATTGATAGAATGGCAGACTTCTTTGATCTTCATGAAATTGATGAAGAAAATGTGACCATGAGATTATTTGTGCAAACTTTTGGAGGTGAAGTAAGAAAATGGTTCAGAGCCTTGCAACCTAGAAGTATTGCTATGTTGGCCAAGCTGCAGAGGCAATTTTTAGATCGGTGGGAAATAAAGAAATATCCTCTTCAAATCACTTCTAAATATACCAAGATCAAGCGCAATCCTGGTGAGTCCGTCCAAGACTATTGTACCAAATTTAATGCGGTTTATAATGCAATTCCTGATGATCTAAGGCCATCTAAGAAGTCATCTTTGCTTAATTTTCCAGAGGGTTTCGATCCGGACATGGCCTATTCATTACGAGAAAGAGATCCGCCCACTTTGGAGGACATGTAGAAAATTGCGGTGAGTGTTGAGGCGAATTTGAATGACAAGAGAGCTAGATTGAAAGCAAAGAAGAAAGTTATGATAAAGGAAGAAGCTTCTACTTCAGATCAACTACTTCACAAAGTGGAAAATATGTTTGAAAGAATGACACTTGATAAGCCCAAACCGCAGATCAGAAATCCCAACTTCCGTGGACAGCAACAACCACAATTCAGGATCAAACAACGAGAGCAGCGAGCAAAAGAACCACCGCTTCAATAGCAGGTAAAAACTCCTTTACAACAGAATTTTGTTGGCCCGGAATCAGATGATGAAGAAAATGTAATTGGAGAAGAAAATCACTTTTTTACACTTGATGACATGCCAAACTTTATCATTGAAGATGAGGAGTATGCAGAAAGTTCAGCTGTACAAAAGGATGAGGATTTTATCTTGGAAAATGAGACAGCTCTTGAAGAAGAGTCGGATGAGTATTAGAGAGGTTATATGAATTCTTTGTCAGCCCAGCAGAAACAATATTCACTTAGAAACAGAGATTTTCCTATCAACCCAATCCAAAAGAGAAAATAAGTTTCAGCACCAAAGAATGATGCACCCATTGCACAAAATAAGGGAAAAGATGTAGTTGATCCCGCTACTAGAAAGCCTCCATCAGCAAGTGAAAGATCAAATCAGCCAAATGTATCGAAGGAGAAAGCCGAAAAGAAGGATGCTCCAGCCAAAGAGGTAGAAAAAACTTTAGCTTTTAACTTAGAGAGTGAGATTGCTAAGTTGAAAGTTTCCATTCCTTTGACTGAGTCAATGAAAAATAGTAGCTACAAGGGTCAAGTATCTAAAATTTTGAATTTCGATCCAATGTCTGATATGGTGAATGTGGAGGATGATCAAATTGAATTGATATTTGGACCAGCATTGGATGGTGATCCTCCCGATATTGATGTGCCACCTTTTTATATCAGCCTTAGATTGCATGATTTTGTGTTACATAATGCCATGTTTGATTCTGGAGCTTCTCACAATCTCATGCCGAAGGCGATTATGGAGAAATTGGGATTGGACATCACTCGAAAGTATCATGATCTGTATTCTTTTGATTCCAGCAGAGCAAGATGAATTGGGATTATTAAAGATTTGGTGGTAAGTTTAGATCAGATTCCGATGAAGAATGTTTTGATGGATGTGGTTGTGGCAGACATTCCTCCTAGATTTGGCAGGCTTCTTTCCAGATCTTGGGGAGTGAAGTTGAAGGGAACCATACAGCTTGATTTCTCCTATGCTACCATTCCTGTGTTCATTTATATGAGAAGACTATATCGGGAACAAAAGATGAAGTATATGATCACCAGTAAGGAGAAGCCAGTAAATCATCCGATTAATTGTGTACATACAGATTTAGAGTCTTTTGTTTTGTATTCAGATAGTTTCAATGATGTAGATAGTCAGTTAGTTGAAGAGGAAGACATTCCAGAGATCACAGAAAATTTCAGAGAAGTTTTGATGAAATAAAGACAAGAACTTGAGAGTTCCACTGAGCAATCAGCCTTCCGACAACAACAAAAATTTGAGGAACAACAAGCAGAAATAACAGAGCAAACAAAATTTCAGCACTTGGAAGAAGATGAAGAAGGTTTATGGACTATGGATTTCGATGGTGCCGTTGGGAGTGATGGTGCTAGAATTGGCATTTGGGTACGCAGTCCTTTTTCTGCCCCAAACAAGGTACCTAGTAATGTGAGAGTTTGTTCTTACAAGTTAGCATTTAACTGTTTGAAGAATGAGGCAGAATACGAAGCTTTGATTGCTGGTCTGAAAATACTTAGGAAGTTGAATGCTAAAAGAATTGCAGTTTATGGTGACTCTGAGTTGGTAATTAAGCAAGTGAAGGGTTAGTATCAAGAGAAACATCCTCGGATGCGGGCTTATCGAAATGTTGTTCTTGATATATTGAAGTTATTTTCAGATTATACTTTGACTTGCATCCCTCGCATTCAAAATGGTATTGCGAATGCTCTTGCTAAGGCAGCTAGTAATTTGAAGATCCCAATGAACTCGAGTAACAAGTTTGAGATTCATGTGAAACATCATCCAACTGTCCCGGATAATCAAAGGTTTTGGCAAGTATTCCAGGATGATGATGAGATTGATAAATTTCTGCAGAACAAAGGTAAATTCAAGGACACTTCAATTGACATGGAATATGATGATGGTGAGGCTGATATGAAAATAAATCAGATGGAAGTATTATAGATAAAAGATAATTTCATTCCTAAGGGTTTGATACCTTTAGAAGAGCTCTTTGATCAAGATGACGTAGCTAGAAAGCCAACCTTGTGGCCAACTGAAAAGGGAGTTGAAGACGTGAACATTGGAACAGTTGAAAATCCAAAGATGGTGAAGTTATCCAAATCATTGCCACCGGAGGTAAAAGAAAAATATGTTAATTTTTTGTCTTATTTTGTTGATGCTTTTGCTTTGGATTATTCAGATTTAAAGACGTATGATACCAATATAATTCAGCACACCATTCCTATTAAGCCAAATCAGAAGCCTTTCAGGAAGAAGTTGAGAAGGATAAATCCGAAATTGCTTCCCTCGATTGAAAAGGAGGTGAATCAATTATACAAGGCTGGTATCATTATTCCTATAAGATTTTCAAATTGGATATCCAATTTGGTGCCCGTACGCAAAAAGACAGGTGAGATTCGTTTGTGCATTGATTTTCGGAATTTGAACAAGGTTTCTTTGAAAGATAATTATCCATTGCCCAAAATGGATCACATATTGCAGTGAGTAGTTGGAGCATCTCGTATGTCATTACTCGATGGTTATTCTGGGTATAACCAAATTTTGGTCCATGAGGATGATAGAGACAAAACAACATTCACCACTTCGTGGGGAATTTTCCATTACGCCAAAATGCCTTTCGGTTTGAATAATGCTGGTGCGACATTTCAACATGCAATGGACATGGCATTTTAGAATGAGAAATATGTTTTCCTAGCTGTGTATCTTGATGATTTGACAGTATTTTCCAATTCTGATGAAGAACATATTTACCATTTGAAAATTGTTTTTCAGTGATGTAGAAAGTATGGTGTGTCACTCAATCCGAAAAAGAGTTTGTTTGCCATGGATGAGGGAAAACTCCTTGGTCACATTATTTCAAAATATGGCATCCGTATTGACCCAGCTCGAGTTGAAGCTATTCAGAAAATTGATCTTCCCCAAAACAAGAAGGAGATTCAGTCTTTTAATGGTAAGATGAATTGTTTACGCCGCTTTGTGCCTAACCTTGCTGAACATATAAGAGAGATTACAGATATGCTTAAGAAGGATAGTGTAGTAAAGTTGTCTGAAGAGGCGGTTAAGTCTTTCAATCTAGTGAAGTTGGTTCTTTCATCAGCTCCGGTTTTGATCAGCCCGGATTACACTCAGGATTTTATTTTGTTTTCATTTGCTTTGGAGCATACTATGGCAGCAGTATTAATGCAGAAAAGAGATGGGCATGAAAAACCAATTGATTTTTTAAGTCGTACTATAAGAGATGCAACCTTGAAATATAACATCATTGAAAAGCAAGCTCTTGCACTTGTGAAGGCGTTGAAGGATTTCCAAGTATATATTCTGCATTCGCATATTATTGCTTATGTTCCTAACGCTTGTGAAGGCGTTGAAGGATTTCCAAGTATATATTCTGCATTTGCATATTATTGCTTATGTTCCTAACACTGTCGTAAAGGATGTTTTAGTGCAAATAGATCCGGAAGGGAGACAGGGAAGATGGATTGCTGCCTTGTTGGAGTATGATGTGGAGATAAAGCCTATGAAACTTATCAAAGACAAGGGCTGGCAAAGTTAATGGATGAATCAAATTTGCATGCTTTGGAAATCAATCTTATTGCTACTATGTCTGAAGATAATGAGGAAATTTCATCTGTTCAGGTATCAAAAATCTTTTTGACATCTCCGTGGTATTCAGATATTGTATATGTGCTTCAAAATTTGTCACCACCACCCGGCATGGCTAGAAACAAAAGTAGAACTCTGAAATTAAAGGCTGCTAATTTTTGTGTTTTGAATAATTCACTCTAATGGAAAGATATCGGTGGTGTGTTGCTTAATTGTTTGGTGGAAGAAGAAGAAAAGCGGGTTATGGAGGATTTTCACAAAGGAGATTGTGGCGGTCACCTTTTTTGGAAGACCATGGCCAATAAGATTTTGAGAGCAGGATACTATTGGCTGAAATTGTTTGTTGATGTGTTTAAGACTGTCAAAAGATGTCATGAATGTCAGATTTTTCAAGGAAGGCAGAAATTACAGCCTTTGCCGCTTAAGCCCATTGATGTGAGTGCACATTTTCAGCAGTGGGGTTTGGATTTCATTGGCGAAATTCATCCCGCTTCTTCATGTCAGCATAGATGGATCCTAACTGTGACAGATTATTTCACGAAATGGATTGAAGCAGTTCCCACCAGGCAAGCTATAGACTCGGTAATAGTTTCTTTCCTTGAGAATAACATTTTGTCTTGTTTTGGTTGCCCGAATAAGCTAATCACTGATAACACAGAAGCTTTCAAATCAAAAAGGATGATTGAATTTTGTGACAAGTATAAAATAATTTTGGGGGATTCAACTGCCTATCATAGGCAAGGCAATGGATTGGCGGAATCTTCCAACAAATATTTAGTCAACATCATTAAAAAGTTGCTGGAAATAAACAAGAAGAGTTGGTATAAAAAGCTGGTCAATGCACTATGGGCAGATCGAGTGAGTCAGAAGAAATCCATTGGTATGTCCCCCTTTGAGTTGGTTTATGGACTTGATACAGTGTTTCCTACCTCTCTCGCAGTTCCGGTGGTCAAACTTCTACAGGAAGCTGGCAGTGAAGAAGATCATATGCAGAGAAGAATAAATCAGATGATTCATTTGCAGCAGAGGAGGGAAGAAGTTTTTCAAAACACATTCAAGCTGTAGGAGAGAATCATGAAAATATATGACAGGAAAGAAAAGGAGGACAAATTTCAATTGGAGGAAGTAGTGCTAAAATGGGATGCTAGAAATGAGGACAAAGGTAAGCACGGTAAGTTCGAAAATCTCTGGAAAGGCCCCTTTAAAATTACTGCATATCGGGGTTAGAATGCTTTTCTACTGAAGGAGATGAACGGGGAAGATTGTCTAGGAGGGCCGGTCAATGGTCGGCTTCTCAAGCGGTACCATTTCTAAGATGTTTTTTGCTGATTACATTGTCATTGTACATACCATTTATTTCAGTTTCATCGCAAGTGTGTACTGTAATCTTTTCTTCAGTTTGGGGCCGGAAGTGAAGGCTATAATTCTGAAGAAGGATTTCAGTTTTGGTTTATGTTTGTCGAGTTGGTTTTGTTCAGTCATTTCAGTTGCAAAGTTGAGTCAGTTTGAGTCAGATTTTCTGTCAATAAATCAGTCAACAGTCTTGTGTTGATTTGTCAAATTGTGGACTCCATAGCCCAATGGACGAAGGCACTGTCTGCTTTCCAAAGATATGTAGTTCTTGGCACCTCCCAGGAGCTACCATCCCCATTGGAGCCAATGTTAGAGTCGGTCTATTTGTCCCTCCGTCAGAGATCAAAATCTCTTTTGTTGCATTTCATCTTTAGGTGTCTCATTCAGTTCATTCATTTTCATTCCATTAGGAGCATCCATCTTCTGACGGAAGGGTTTTTTCACTCATATCCCTCATGTCATGTACCTGCTGGTCTGTGTTTATTCATCAAAATCAATTTTAAAGTCATTCACAGTCTTGTTTTGGTATTTTAGTCAAAGAGTGTCATTTCAATCATTAGTTCTAGGGTTTCGCAAATTTTGTCTTCAAAGTGTCTAATAATGCCAGCAGGCCAGAGGGAGGTTCAAAATAATTTTTCATTTCAAAAAAATTTCATCGTCTTAATGTTATATTGTGACTTTTCTTCAAAACTCTGTTTTGAAGAATATTGTCATTTTGTCCTTTGTAATAAATTCCATGTATATATTTTCAAAGTTTTTTAGTTGTCCAAATCTTCTGGCGCAACCCTGGTCGCCTTTGCCAAATTTCGTGCCAGTCATCCCTGCAAAAAATTTGACAAGAGTGTCGTCATTTCAGTCAAAAAGTCAAAATGGAAACAAAAACAAAGTTTGTATTAAAAATGTGAAAAGTGCCAAAGCCAAAAAATTACAAAAGTGGGTTTTTAAGAAGAAAAAATCAAGTTCTTCACTATATAAGATATTTCCATTGTTTTAACAATCCATTTTTATGCTAAAGACATCAACAAAGCCGAGTCAAAACATTGGAGGGCGAAACTGTGAGTTTGAAGGCAGACTGTCTGTGAATTTAGTTGCGCGACGTGTTGGGAGGTAGGCGCGACATACAAGGAGGTCATGGTGCATAGGGCCTCCTGCCACTGTGTATTTTTCAATGTTCGTAGCACACATACTGCTCGTGGCGCACTGGGTGTGCGCGCGGCACACAGAGCCTCCAAGCCGATTTTCACTACTACTTCTTCAAACATTGAATCGACTCAACTATTTTTGATCCGAGTAAGTATGATTAACCTTGCCATTGCTATTAGCTGGTGTTTAGTATGGTTTGAAGGAAAGAATATGAAATTTTGGAGGTTGAAATTATAAACCCTATCATTTGGTGAAAAACTGCTCCTAGGGTTTGAATTTGGGTGTTAAAACTTGACGTTGGTGCCAAAACACTCCCATTACATTCCCACCTGTGGCTCTTTTCCCCTTCACTGTCACAATATCATTAGTATCCCTTCCCTATTCCCTTATAAAACCACTCATATCACTTATTTCTAAAAATCCCATTATCCCTATCCCTTAAAATCCTTTCATTCCCTATCATTTGCAAAATTCCTAAATCCCCAAACCCCACATTCCTAAAACACAGTCAAGCGACTGTTATTGCATTCTAACTTCACTTGACTAAAACACATTTTTACTACTATAATATTTCCCACAGTCCACTATACCCACTGTCCCTATTTATCACAGTCCTTTGCCATTTGGCACATATTTTTGGCAATTGCAACAAAGGCACCAATTTGTCATTTTCAACAAACCAAAATTACACTTGATATATACTTGCAAACACCATGACGGACACTAAATCATCATATGAGCAAGACAGTGACTCTACCACAGAGTTACATGCACCGAGAAGGCCTCGTAAAGGAGGCAAACATGTGAGGGAGGAGCCCACCTCATTGACTCAGTTGGAGGCCTGCCCACTTGCCATGGCATGTTTCTGAGAGCAGTCATGCTATCAGTATTGTGAGAGGATTGCTCAGATTCATCATCATCAGGAGTTGGCCCGATTTTTTGTTTTACATTTGCGAGATGGTCAGGTTACTCTCGCTGGTGTAAATTTCACCTTGACACTAGAAACTATTTCTCAGGCAACAAGAATACTGAATGTAGGTGAGGAGTGGAACAAAAGACAGCAGGTGGATAGAGTGCATTACGAGCCATACATCAGGCCTGGCTATGTGAGGTAGCTTAGCAAGGTATTCCCATTCCGGTTCCTGAAGGAATCCTATGCACTGTTGATGAGACTCATTATCAGATACTTCAGTTTTGAGGGCCGATTCTCACACCTCTATGCATACCACATCAGACTATTGATGCATTTCACGAGAGTGAGGATGATGAAAATTCCATATTTCATGTGCCGAAACATAGAGAGGATGACTAATATTATGCAGAGGAAGACTCCTGAGCAGCAGTACAACAAAATTTATCATTATGCGCTCATCAAGATGATTGTGGTACATCAGCTTGGATTGCAGGGCATTGCATGGGAAGATTTCATTTCCCATGACTTCTTCACATCCCCTCAGCCTCCTCCGGAGATTTTTCACAATGCAGGTGAACCTTCACATCAGTTTGAAGGTCCCAAGACGGAGCCTATCGGTGTGCCAGTGTATTTTACTTATCAGAGAGGCACGAGAGCATTGTTTGCAGCAGCCCGACGAGTACTATCTCCACCTGAGGTGGAAGGGGTCTCGTTGTCGTTGTCATCATCACAGGTATAGGTACAGGATAGAGGAAAGAGGCCTATGTAGGAGGAAGGCCCTTCAGGAGGTTAGGATATTGATTTCACATTGATTGATGTGGATTTGAGCTCTCTAAGCTCAAAACTAAGAGAGATCATTTAGGAGCAGAAAACTGAGATCAGCACATTGACCAACAAGTTGCAGAGAGCTCAATGGATCATTAACTATATAGAGCAGTGGAATAAGAAGTTGGAGGATCAGTAGACACTCATGGAGTTGCAAAACATCCGCGAGAACCGGCAAGCTGCCCGAAGAAGCCCATCCGAGATGACAACTATTGAGCGGGAGATTGAGGTTGATAGAGAGACGTGGCTTGAGAGAGTCAACTTGCATCTTGAGAAGCTGTTGGAGAAGGAAAATAATTAGAAGAACATGCTTAGACATATGAAGAACCATTATTGGGCACACACACATGTTTGCAAAGCGAAGATCAAGATCCTGAAAGCGAGGCTAAGGAGGGCACTGAAACGTCGAAAAATACATGATAGGCTCCAAATCTTAGCCGAAGCTTATTTGGCTGAGCATAGTACTTGATGAGGGACCCTCAGTCCAAATTTCAAGGAATTTGGAGAAAATTTTGTCATTTTTGAATTTTTTGGTCACAAAACAGGTTTTTTTGCCTGGCGTGTAGCACCACTTGGCGCGCGCTTACGATTGCGAGATCCTCTGGAGGAAAACTTGGCATTTCTGGATTTTTTATGAAAATTTATGCATTCTCAGGAATGGCCTAAGAATTTCATCAAGTTCTGGGTTGCCTTAAGGGTCAAAAACACCTTGAAAATGGCCTTTCTGCCACTTTTTGCACACACAGCAACCAGTCTTGGGAGATTGAACTTTTGGAGGGAAAAATGAACACCAAATCCAGAAATTCCACTTGGGTTGGAAAGTAGATAGGAAAGGATTTCGAACGAGCTATCATGAACACAATTTGGACTTCGGGAAGGGCCTAAAAAGCAGCTCCAAATTTGTGCTACACATAGAGATTTTGGGCGCGACGCATAGAGGATTTTGGCCTATTTTTCACTCCACAGCTCAGAATTTCACCTAGTTTTGGCCAGTTTCACTTTTTCATGTAACTTTTGATCTAACGTGATGTAATTTCATAACCATGATGTAATTTTGGCACATTTTTACTTGTTCTATAATATTCATTCACCAAAAGGTGAAATGTGAGTGAATGGATCAGTTTCCTAGCATATAGAGGCAAGTTGTTTCATGGCCTATTTTCTAGTTCCTAGTTTAGATATGGTTGAAACAACTCCTAGAATGATGAGCTCGACCCCTAGAGGCATGGGAATTGGTTATGCTTGTCTATATGATGTATTTTCTCAGTAATTTTCAGGGTTGGACATTTGGGATTGCATAGCACTTCATTGTACATTCATTCTGCAATTTTGGAAAAGGAATAGACCAGGGTTTGCAGCCCTCTTTGGGATCCTTGTGGCTCTGTGTTTTGATGGTGTTTTCCTCCATGTATTTTTAAGTTCAATGATGTTTATGTGTACCATTTTCCTACTCCTTTCTTCTTAAATTAAGCAAATCAGTGTTAAAGGTAGAATTCGGTAGCTTTCTTTGCTCTGCCTTTAGTTTTTTTTAATTTTACATGTTTTCATCTGTTTGAGGAGGACTCTTGAGACCCTCTTGCCCTCTTTAGCTCCCCAGTAGTCTGATCCATCCATGTACTCAATCTAATGCATCAAAACTATTTCCTTCCTTGCCCCAATCAGAACTCTGCAAAAACTAGGCCTAATCCCCGCACCCAAAACTGCCTTTCCCTTTTTCCAACGAAAACCCCCAAAATCAAAATCTAACTCCTTTATTTATATGCCTAGCCTAAAATTAGCTTTTATTTTAGTCATCTCAAGCCTTATTGATTACTTTTTGTTGAGATTTACCCGGAGAGAGCCCTCTCCTGTTTTGGTAGGGCTAGCTACCAGACTGTGCATGGTTTTATGTTACCTTGAATTACCCTGAACTCTGCCTTCCTTCAGCCTGAGGTAGATTTAGGCAATAAATTATAAACATGCTACTAGGTTGTGATTCTTTGAGTGGCATCAAATATATGGATTTTACTTTGATAATCAACTGGCATATCATTGAGAACCTGAGGTAAAACTAGGGGTGCATATCAGCTAGCCATGATTCTGGGTGGATTTACAATAGTGTTTGTAGTGCAAGGATTCAAGGGAGGTGTTGATGGAGGACATGAAAACTGAGAATTGACTGATGGGAATGATGATGAATTAGGAGGAGGAAATTTTGTTCCTCATGACTCTGAAGGCTTACGGATATTAGTCACAGTGATAGATGACTGAGGAGAATTCAAAATATAATCATCAATTGAGGAATTTTCCCTTTGAACTTCAATATCTACAACGAATTCTGGATCTAAAACTGTGTCGTCAAGCGCAATTTTAGACTTATTTATAAACAAATAAAGCTCAAAATTATAATCAAAAGAAAGATCTTTTGCAAAGAACCACTCACTGGGCCAAGTATGGGATCTGAAGATAGGTCTGGGACTTAGTGATCCTTCTTGTCTTCTGACAATTCTTGGGATAAGATTAGGATTCTTAAACACAAGGGGAGGGTTTGGATGTGGATTAGCCCTTGTATATCTTCTTGAAGCCAATGTGGTTAAATTTATACTGTACAAAATTCTATTTCAGCCTAACAGACTCTAAAAATCATTTTCCAGAATCCAGAAATGTACAAGGAAAACATTACTGGGGTGATCTGTCTTCAAGAACTGATACCAGAAATATTATGACTATGAATAAGTGGATGTAGTTATATTCCCTTCCGAAACGCTTCAACAATGTTCACCGTGAAATAATATTTCAAAGCTCCCAAGAAAATATTTCATAGGATATAGGGGAATATATTTAAAAATGCTTGAGCAAACCTTACTCTGGTCGTAATATCAAAATGATATACCAATGGTGTAATTATTTTAAAAACGTCAATATTCAAACTTAAAACATAAACCCATTTAACGCGACATATATTTCATTCGGCAGGGGCCCATGCATCCACCTTTCGGCTTTTTGTGAATAAAATAAACATTAAATAACATAAAACTGTCGGGTCATACCTCGATTATTGCTCGTGCTCTTCAGCGCGCGATTGATATCAGATCTAAGGCTCACCAGATCGGACGACCCTCGTGAATATCACGTTTTTTCCACGGCAAAGGGTTAACGCATGAAATTTGCGTGATATGGGTGGTATTGGGGAGATGACGTGCCCTTATCTTACTGGATCGCATTTTTAAAAGTGGTTTTTCTCCAGGCAAAAATCGGCGCGATGAAGGTGGTTTTGGTTTTCGAAACCCGCTGGTGGTAAGTCAAATGCGCTTTAACTGTGGTTTAACACTATGGTTTAGCACTTAACTCCTCGCGTTAACTCACTACTGGGTCCCACTGACATTAATCCACCGATTAAAGAATAACAAAGATTTTCCAAAGAACCGTCGCGTTTTATATAACCAAGGTTTAACCTTAGCCAAAGGTTTTTAATACTGGTTCATTCACACAGGGCCCGACTATGACCTTCTTCAAACATAATAAACACAGTCAATGAGCGCTAAGAGTGCGATCTCATAGATATTATGGTCGTGTTGTTCCCCAGCGGAGTGGCCAAAGATGTTAGCTCCTAATCAAGACCCCAAGCTGAAAAAGGGCAAAACAGGGTAACATCTAAACCATGCTTAGCCTTGTAGCTAGCCCTGCAAGGACATGAGAGGGCTCTCTCCATGAAAGGATATTCAACAAAGTAAAAATATGAAACTGATATTAGGCTAGGTATAATAATGGGAATTTTTTTTAAATAAATGAATGAATTTTCAGGGATGTGTGGGACAAAATGGGATAGTATGAAACTGGGGAATTAAATCAGGATACCGGGTATTTCATGGGGCAAGATAAGCAGGAAATTTTAGCAATTAAGGTTTAAATAAGGATGGAATGGAAAGACTGGTGAGATGAAAAGGGCATGGGAGATGGATCCTTTTCAAAAAGAAGAAAAAAACAGAGTGTGAATGATTTCCCAAGGCATGGCATAAAAATGGATCCTACCTTTCTATCTTGAAAGCATTCAACAGGAAATGTTTATGGATGAAAGATGAAACATAACAAATTTACATATGAAACAAAGGAGAAAAACAAATGCTAAAACTCACACCACATGGATCCCACAAATCAGAGTTGCATCTCTTTATTAATTCCCTGTCCAAAACCAGTTACAATGGAGCGCAGAGCTTTCTTCCACACCATTCCCCTACTTCTGAGTTACAGACTGGTTTACAAATGATTTACAATTACATTAAATAAACTAGATTTTTGGGAACACAGATCCACAGAAAAAGGGAGTTGTTTTAACAACTTAGAAATAAAATCTAAATATAGAAAAGAAGACCAACAATTTTCCCTAAAGAAGGAACAACATTACATTTGACTACTTCGACAGATTCGCAGTTACACTGTTGAATGAAAAATAGGCAATTTGAGGAGCAAATCGCTATTTTTATGCTGCTATAGAAATCTCAGTCTCATTTTTTCTCTCAGCCTTTTGACTATTGCTTTCCATATTCCGTTTGAAGAAAACTAACTTTTTAATAAAACGCCTTTGAAATAAAATAAAATGAAATTATGCCTTAGTGAAGGGAAAAACGATTTTGGATGGAGAGAGCAAAGGGAAAGGAAGTGGGGTCCGCATTGCAATTGGAATCAGAAGGGGTGGGAGAGGGGATACAACATATAATAGAGCATTGTGATATGTTGTGCGATGGCGCAATCGTAATCAATGATTGGAGGAATGGGAAGATATATGTGGAAAAAAACCAAAAGCTCTGATGCGATTGGAAAAATGGGAATAGGAATAAAGATAAGCTAAAGGGATTTTTATTTCAAAACACATTTAAAAATGTTTGGGCGCTTTTAAAAATAAGTAAAATGATTTATATTGAAAGAGTGGAGGGCTAGCAAGGTGGGACTAGGGGTATGAATCGCAATTGGAATCGGGCTATCGGGGCAGGCGTGTTACACAATGAAACTTTGTCGATGTGATTTGAGAAAAGGCGATGGGAAAATACTTTATATAAAACAAAATAAAACACAGTTTAATTTTTACAAAGGGAAATGGGATTTTAAATTATAAATGGGCGGAGGATTATGGTGGGCCCAAGGGTCAATTAGGATTGGAAGTTCGGAGCAGAGGGAGCAGTTTTGTGATTGCGTCGATTGGGATGGTCTGATTGGCTATGGGTCGTTGGATTGGATGATGATATCGACGGCTGAGGAATAATCGGAGGGTGTCAATTGGGGGGTTCCATCCAAGATATACAATCGGGAGTGGAGCAATCAAAGGTGCTGATGGTATGTGGGCCGTTGGATGCTTAATTAAATCAACGGAGGAGTTTAAACTAATCACATCGGAGATTTGGGCAGTCACGAGGATCATCGGGATGCACCTTTCGAATATTACGATGAGATGGGAAAGGGATGGGAATGTATCGACGGGGGGTTTATAATAAATAACTTAAAACTTTATTATAAAGTTTCAAAGCATGGAGGGGAAGTGGTTAATACATCACATATGTGTTTAAGAGATTTAAATAATGCGATTATGTAAATCGAAGGGGTGAAAGAGAGATTTATTAAAGAAAATATAAAACTTCAACAAAATAAAGTTTAGGGAAAGGTGGGAAAAGGGATTATTTAAGGGTATAGGGGACTTTTTACTTCACTTAGGCATAAATTCCAATCCAGAAGTCAGTTTTGAGAGTGTAATATACCATTGGAAATCTCTTTCCGGGCTCTTTCTATTGGATCTACTTAGAACATGAATTGACGCTAAACATGTTGTGGAAAACTTCTCTGAATGGCAGGGTGATGACTTTGTGGTGATGGCAGCTTCTGAAGTGTTGAATTATTACATATGATGACATAAAATTACATAATAAATGATAATAAAGGAAAAATATCATGTTTTCACCTCAAAACATGGTTTTGAGGTGAAAATTACATCAAACTGAGTGAAACATTTCTTTGATCTTTCCAGGTGCTGTGACTTTGAGTTTATTGACTTCCTCATAACCTTGTTGATATTTATTGACACTTGACTCATTAATTTGACCATGGTGAGATCCTAGGACCTAATGAGACCCATCCTATGACCTAAAAATATGATTTTGAGAGTGAAAGTGACTCATGACTAAAGACAATAGAGAGGAGAATCAGCAAGTTTCACATGAGGGAAAACTAATGAAAAATCACTACCATCAATGGATCCATGACCTAGCGGAATGGTGAAATTTATTGGTATGGGACTCCTAATATGCAAATACAAAAGAGAAGTTTTGATCATTGATGGCAGTATGACTAGAATGACACTAACACACAGCTGGTACACAAGAAAGGAATTCCCGTGGAGGAGTTTGAGGGGTTTTCAGTTTTGGTCGCAGTAGCCATGACTCTGCAATGTACCAAGTATGCTATAGCGCTGACCATTACTATGGGTACCTATACCTTGATAGACCACTTCTTTGTCGTAGATATTCCAGACACCAATGTCATATTGGGATTATAGTGGTTAGTCACTCTTGGGAGAGTTACCACTAACTGGAGAACTTTGGAGATGGAATGGATTAGAGGGGAGGATGGCCAGCAACAAAAGGTCAAGGGTATGGACACATATCCCCCTCAGGTTGTTTCAACACATAGTATGGAGGTAGATCTGTGTAGAGGAAATGTTGCATGGGTAGTGGAGCTGCATATATCCGAGGTGAAGGGCAAGGACTCACTGATGCATCTAGATGTTCAATCTCTTTTGGACCGGTATTCTACAGTATTTGGGGATATTCCACTGGGGAGACCTCCTGACCGAGGGTTTGAACACACCATTGAGTTGGAAAAAGGGGTCCAAGAAGTGATCACCACTCCTTATAGACATCCCAAGGCCTATAGGGATGAGATTGAAAGAGGTATCCAAGAGCTGCTAGCACTAGGGCACATCCGGCCTAGTACTTGTCCTTTTTCTTCCTCAGTGGTTTTGGTAAAGAAGAAAGATGGCACATTGAGGATGTGCATTGATTATAGGGCCTTGAACAAGAAGACTTTGAAGAACAGGTACCCTATACCCAGGATCGATGAACTCATGGATGAGCTAAGGGGATCCAAATATTTATCTAAGATTTATTTGAGGTCCGAGTACCATCAAATCAAGGTGAGGGAGAAAGATATCCCCAAGACAACGTTGAGGTGTCACTATGGGAATTTTGAGTTTCTGGTAATGCCCTTTGGATTGACTAATGCTCCAGCAACTTTCCAATCATATATGAACCATATCTTCTGGGGTCATTTGAGAAAGTTTGTGTTGGTCTTCTTTGATGATATTCTGATCTACAGTCGCACTTGGGAGGAGCACTTGCAGCATATTGAGACAGTCTTACATATCTTCACGGAGCAACAATTCTATGCCAAGCTCTCCAAATGTGAATTTTTCCTCACAAATATGTTGTATTTGGGGCATATCATAGGATTGGATGGAGTGAGGGTACATGAGGAGAAGATTCAGGCTATCAAAGATTCACCCGAACCTAGGAATGTTACAGAACTCAGAGGGTTTGTGGGCATATGCACTTATTACCAGAAGTTTGTGAAAGGATTTTCACAATTAGCAGCACCACTTACAGAGTTGACAAATAAGGGGGCTTTCCATTGGACACCTACAGCGCAGAGATATTTTGATAAGCTCAAAGAGGTAATGAGTAGTTGTCCTGTTTTGGTTTTACCTAACTTCTCTCAACCATTTTTGTTAGAATGTGATGCATCAGGTGAAGGTATTGGGGCAATATTGATGCAAGGAGGGCATCCTATAGCCTTTGAGAGAAGGAATTTTCTCCCTCATGAGAAGATATACCCCATCTATGATAAAGAAATTTTGGCTATCATGCATGCATTAGCCAAATTCCAGCAATATTTGGTGGGGAATAAGTTCAAGGTGAAGACTGATCACAACAGCCTTAGATTCTTTCTTGAACAAAGGAAACTCCAGGAGAGACAACAGAAGTGGGTGAGCCAAATCTAGGCTTATGACTTTGACATATAATATGTCAAGGGGAAGAGAAATATAGTAGCTGATGCACTTTCCAGGAGGCCTACAGCAATGTCCTTGAGGGGCATGGACGGAGATTGGAAGGCTCAACTCTTAGTTGAGTACTCCAAAGATGACTTTGCATGTGGGATACTTGATGGGGTGGTATCGGATGAGAGATTTAGAGTAATGGATGAGGTTATATATTACAATGATTGGATCTACTTGGCTAAGAATTCTAAGCTCAAGGAGAAGATCTTATTGGCCTCACATGATTCACCACTTCCGGACATCAAGGTTTCACAAAAACTTACAGATCTCTCAGGGAGAGATTCTCATGGAAGGGTCTCAAGGAGGATGTGCTCTGGCATGTCAAGGAATGCACCCCTTGCCAACAGAATAAGGGAGAGCACACTTATCTTGTTGGGTTGTTGCAGCCATTACCTATTCTGGATGGGAAATGGGAAAGTATCTCTATGGACTTCATCACCGGCTTACCAACAGTGCAGGGTAAGGACTATATCTTTGTTGTTATTGATAGACTAACAAAGTAATCTCATTTCTTTAAAAATTTTGTACATTATACTACTTCACAGGTAGTTGAGCTCTTCTTCAGAGATGTATTCAGATTCCATGGTCTCCCTAGTACCATAGTGAGTGATCGGGACAGCCACTTCATGGGTGGATTTTGGCAGGAAATTTTCCAATTTGTGGGGACTGATTTGACCCCTAGCACTAGCAATCACCCCCAAACTGATGGGCAGACTGAGATAGTGAACAAGTGGGTAGAAGGCTACTTGAGGAACTATGTGGTAGGGTAGCAGAAAGTTTGGTTGCATTGGCTCCACTTGGGGGAGTATTGTTACAACACTACTCACCACATGTCTATTGGCATGACTCCATTCTGAGCCTTGTATGTATATGAGGCACTTTCATTTGCTAATGTTATGTTTGGGGCAAGTAAAGCTCCAAGGGAAAGGGATTGGATTCAAGAGAACCAGGACATACTCAGGGCACTCAAAGATAACATTGCTACAGCTCAGAAACAACAGAAGATGTATGCAAACTATGGTCGGATAGACAGACAGTTTCAGGTGGGAGATCTTGTCTACCTACGCCTTCAACCCTACAAATAGTCCACACTCAAGGTAAAGGGAGCTGAAAAGATCAAACCACATTTATATGGGCCATACAAGCTGAAAAAATGTATTGGTAAAGTAGCATATGAGCTGGAACTTCCTAAGGGGAGAAATATCCACAATATCTTCCATGTATCTTGCCTCAAGAATACCATTGGGAGGAATTTAGTTTCCAACATGGAACTTCCTCCTATTGATGATGACGGCCATTTGATCTTGCAGCCAGAAGCAATCTTAGACACAAGGGAGAGGCAGTTGAGAAACAGATTCATCAAAGAATATTTGATTCTATGGAGGAATCTACGAGATGAGGATGCCACTTGGGAGGGAGAGAAGATCTTGCAGCATCCTTCTTTACTGTTTCTTGTGGGCAAGAAAATTTTGAGCGGGGAAGACTGTAATGTTCTCAATTAGCCATTGATACTTGGAACATTATAATTGGTCCATTTTTGAAATAATAAGTAGGAAACACAATAAAATATATCCCAGTGTGAAAAGGGATTGAGGTAGGAGGACAAAATAAAGCCTCTTGAGTGTGGAGAGGAGCAAAAGCAAAGAGCTAGCTATAGTTGACCAAGTCAACAATGTTGCCACAAGGGAGGGAAAGCCACTAGGGCAACGCATTTTTGAAGGAGGAAACTTCTCAAGGAAGCTACATCACCAATGAATGGGGCCCGAGATGGAGAAGATCACTTAGGATAAAAAGGAAGGAATAGCATCAAAAGGATTCATTCATTCATACTTCTTGTTTCAGTCTTATGACTGATTGCAAGCTTCAGCTGTTTAGCCAAAGTTGCAGCACTGTTTAGCGCAAGAGTTCTCATGCGGGAATTCTATTTTCATCATTGTTGTAGCTGATTGGGAGATCTAAGGAGGATGTCTTGAGCTCCATTATCATCAACTATCTTGAGGAAAGCCATCCTCTAACCTTGACAGCGCAGTCACTTCTAGTGAGTGGATTATTTCTGCAGTACTTGTAGTATCTGGGGTTGTATCTATCCATTTGTGCTTATTTCAGAAGAGGAGGAGGTGATTTCCACTCCAAGAGTTATATTGAGGGAGGCCTTGAGCCAATTATTGTATTGTGTGTCCCTTTTTGAGCATATCGGATATTTCTCAATATAGAGTTGCCGGGTACATCGTTATTTTCTGCAGTGTTGTATCTTGTGTTGCTATTTTGCCGGAAACCCTTGCTGAGGGGTCCTAATGTGTTTGTAAAAGAGGTCAATCCTCTCATTTCTGATCTAATAATGGATGAAAGCTCACACTAGTACATTTGGTAGAAGTTCTGACACTTTGGTTCCGATAATTTTGACCAAATGTCAGAAATTTCCCCAAAATTTATCAATTTTTCAAATCCCGCCCACAACTGTCGCTATACCGACGTTTGGAGACAAGTGTCGATCTTGCGACATTTGTAGCAAAGCATCGAAATTGCGACAGTTAGGGAAAAAGCATCCAAATTGCGACGGATTAGAGCTAAGTGTCGCTATTGCGACGTTTGGAGGAAAGCATCTGTATTGCGACAGTTTAGGAAAAAGCGTCGCTATTGCGACAGTTTGGGAAAAAGCATCGATATTGCGACAATTTGGGCTAAGTGTCACTCTTGCAACATTTGTATGAAAGAATTGCTATTGCGACAGCTTGTAAATTAATTTCTTTGGCTTCTCCTTTAATAAATAATAATCTAACTTGGTTCCCTTTTTTGAATGGTTGGAGCAACATAATAATATATCTTTAGTTGACATATCACATTGTGATGAAGATGGAAGGTGGTTATGATGGGAATTCTAAGGATTTTCATAAAATATTAAAGACCTGATGCGCTTACTCCTTGGTTCACTTTTAACATGTGCCCCCAACCACGGTCGGGCGCGCCGTGTCGCGCAGTGTGAGGTCGCCTGACCAGGCACATTCAGGTCGGGCCATTTCATTAAAGGGTGACCATATCAGTTTTGCTAAGTTGTGACTGCCCAGGTGCCTTGTGCATGTTTGGGTGGATTTTTTTTCATTTTCTCCCTTGTGGCATCATTCGTTTGGGCACGCCGTGTGAGGTCGCTTGACCGGGCATGTTCGGGTCGGGCCGTTCCGTTCGAGGGTGCCCGTATCAGTTTTGCTAAGTTGTGACTGCCCAGGTCCCTTGTGCATGTTCGGGTGGCCCATTTTCCATTTTCTCCCTTGTGGCATCGTTCGGTGGGTCGTGCCATGTCATGCCGTGTGAGGTCACCCATCCAGGTGTGTTTGGGTCGGGTCGGGCCATTTCATTCGAGGGCACATGTATCAATTTTGTTAAGTCGTGACCGCCCAGGTGCCTTGTGCACATTTGGCCGGCCCGTTTTTCGTTTGATCCCTTGTGGCATCGTTTGGTCGGGCGCGCCATGTGGCGCCATGTGAGGTCACCAGACCGGGCGCGTCCAGGTTAGGTCGTTTCGTTCAAGGGCGCCCATATCAGTTTTGCTAAGTTGTGACCGCCCGGGTGCCTTGTGCATGTTCAGGTGGCCCGTTTGCCATTTTCTCCCTTGTGGCATCGTTCAGTCGGGTGTGCCGTGTCGCGCCGTGTGAGGTCGCCCAACCGGGCGCGTTCGGGTCGAGTCGGGCCATTTCGTTCGAGGGCGCTCGTATCAGTTTTGCTAAGTTGTGACCGCTTGGGTGCCTTGTGCACGTTCGGGTGGCCCGTTTTCCATTTTCTCCCTTGTGGCATAGTATGGTTGGGCGCGTCGTGTCGCGTTGTGTGAAGTGGCCCGACCAAGCGCATTCAGGTCGGGTCGTTTCATTTGATGGCGCTTGTATTAGTTTTGCTAAGTTGTGACCATCCGGGTGCCTTGTGCATGTTCGGGTGGCCCGTTTTCCATTTGCTCCCTTGTGGCATCATTTGGTCGGGCGCGTTGTGTTGCGTTGTACTGTGAGGTTGCCCAACCAAGCACGTTCGGGTCGGGCCATTTCATTCGAGGGTGCCCGTATTAGTTTTGTTAAGTTGTGACCGCCCGCGTGCCTTATGCATGTTTGGGTGGCATGTTTGTTATTTTGTCCCTTGTGGCATCGTTCGGTCTAGAGCACTGTGTGAGGTCGCCCAACCGGGCGCGTTCGGGTTGGGTTAGGTCGAGCCATTTCGTTTGAGGGCACACGTATCAGTTTTTCTAAGTTATGACTGCCCATGTGCCTTGTGCATGTTCGGGCGGCTCATTTTCTGTTTTCTCCCTTGTGGTATCGACGTTCATTTGGGCACGTCATGTCACGCCATGTGAGGTCGGCGCCCGACCGGGCACGTTCTAATTGGGTCGTTTCATTCGAGGGTGCCTGTATCAATTTTTCTAAGTTGTGACCACCTGGGTGCCTTGTGCACATCCAGGTGGCTCGTTTGTTGTTTTCTCCATTGTGGCATCAATGTTCGTATGGGCGCGTCGTGTCGTGTCGTATGAGGTCAGCGCCCGATTGGGCGAATTCTAGTCGGGTCGTTTCGTTCGAGGGTGCCCATATCAATTTTGCTAAATTGTGACCACTCGGGTCCCTTGTGCATGTTCGAGTGGCCCGTTTGTCATTTTCTCCCTTGTGGCATCGTTCAGTCGGGCGCGCAGTGTTACACCGTGCGAGGTCACCCGACCGAGCGTGTTTGTGTCGGGTCGGGTCGTTTTGTTCAAGGGTGTCCGTATCAGTTTTGCTAATTTGTGACCACCTAGGTGCCTTGTGCACCTTTGGGTGGCCTACTTACCATTTGTTCCCTTGTGGAATCTTTCAGTCGGGCATGTCGTGTCGTGTCGTGCGAGGTCACTCGACCGGGCACTTTCGGGTCGCGTCATTTCATTCGAGGGCGCCCATATCAGTTTTGCTCAGTTTTGACTGCCCAGGTCCTTTTTTCACATTCGGGTGACTCGTTTGCCATTTTCTCCCTTGTGGCATCGTTCTGTTAGGTGTGCTGTGTCGCACCGTGTCAGGTCACCCGACCAGGCCCATTCAGGTCGAGTCGGGTCATTTCATTCGAGGGCGCCCGTATCAATTTTGCTAACTTGTCACTGCCCGAGTGCCTTGTGCACGTTCAGGCGGCCCGGTTTCCATTTTCTCCCTTGTGGCATCGTTTGGTTAGGTGCATCGTGTCATGTTGTGTGAGGCCGCCCAACTGGACATGTTCGGGTCGGTTCAGGCCGTTTTGTTCGAGGGTGCCCGTATCAGTTTTGCTAAGTTGTGATCACCCGATTTCCTTGTCCATGTTTAGGTGGCCCGTTTTCTGTTTTCTCCCTTGTGGCATCATTTGGTCGAGCACACTGTGTCATGCCATGTGAGGTCACCCGACTAGGAGTGTTTAGGTCAAGTCGTTTCATTCGAGGGCACTCGTATCAATTTTGCTAAGTTGTGACCTCTCGGGTGCTTTGTGCATGTTCGGGTGGGACATTTTCCATTTTCTCCCTTGTGGCATCGTTCGGTCAGGCGCGCCGTGTAGCGCTGTATCGATGGGGAATGTTTGGGTCGAGCCATTTCGTTCGAGGGTGCCCGTATCAGTTTTGCTAAGTTGTGACTGCTCGGGTGCCTTGTGCACATTCAGGTGGCCCGTTTGTTGTTTTCTACATTGTGGCATCGTTCGGTCGGGTGCGCTGTGTCGCGCCGTGTGAGGTCGCCCAACTGGGCGCATTCGAGTCAGGTTGGGAGGTTTCATTAGAGGGCACCCATATCTATTTTTCTAAGTTGTGATCACTCGGGTGCCTTGTGCATGTTCGGGTGGCTCATTTTCCGTTTGCTCCCTTGTGGCATCGACGTTCATTCGAGCGCATCGTGTCGCGTCGTGTGAGGTCGGCGCCCTATCGGGGGAATTCCAGTTGGGTTGTTTCGTTCGAGAGCACCTGTATCAGTTTTGCTAAGTTTTGACCGCCCAGGTCCCTTGTGCACATTCAGGTAGCCTGTTTTCTGATTGCTCCCTTGTGGCATCATTTGGTCGGGCGCACCATGTCGTGCCGTGTGAGGTCGCCTGACTGGGCACGTTCGAGTCGGGTCGAGCCATTTTGTTTAAGGGCACCCGTATCAGTTTTGCTAAGTTGTGACTGCCCGGGTGCCCTGTGCACCTTCGAGCGGCCCTTTTTCCATTTTCTCCCTTGTGGCATCATTCGGTTGGGCGCATCATGTCGCGCCGTGCGAGGTCGCCCGACCAGGCGCGCTTGGGTCGGCCACTTTCGTTTGAGGGTGCCGGTATTAGTTTTGCTAGGTTGTGACCGCCCGAGTGCCTTGTACACATTTGGGTGGCCCATTTTTCATTTTCTCCCTTGTGGCATCGTTCGTTCGGGTGCGTCGTGTTGCACTGTGTGAGGTCGCCCAACCAGGCACGTTTGGGTCGGGTCGTTTCATTCGAGGGTGCCCATATCATTTTTGCTAAGTTGTGACCAGCTATTTGCCTTGTGCATGTTTGAGCAGCCCGTTTTCCATTTGCTTCCTTGTGGCATCGTTCGGTCGGGTGTGCCGTGTCGCGCCATGTGAGGTTGCTCGACCGGGGACATTCGGGTCAGGCCAATTCATTCGAGGGCGCCCATATCAATTTTGCTAAGTTGTGATCACCCGGATGCCTTGTGCACATTCAAGTAGCCCATTTTTCGTTTGCTCCCTTGTGGCATCATTCGGTTGGGCGCACTGTGTCGCGCCGTGCGAGGTTTCCTGAGCGGGCACGTTTGATTCCGACCATTTTGTTCGAGGGCGCCCGTATCAGTTTTGCTAAGTTGTGACCGCCCGAGTACCTTGTGTCTGTTTTGGCGGCCCATTTTATGTTTTCTCCCTTGTGGCATATTCATTTGGTCAGGCGCGTCATGTCGGGCTGTGTGAGGTCGCCCGACCGGGCGCGTTCAGGTCGGACCGTTTCATACTTCGAGGGCACCCATATCAGTTTTGCTAAGTTGTAACCATCCGAGTTCCTTGTGCATGTTCGAGCGGCCCATTTTATTTTTGCTACCTTGTGGCATTGTTCGGTCGGGCGCGCCGTGTCGCGCCGTGCGAGGTCGCCCGACTGGGTGCGTTCGGTTCAGGCTGTTCTGTTTGAGGGCGCATGTATCAGTTTTGCTAATTTGTGACTGCCCGGGTGCCTTGTGCACGTTCGAGCAGGCCATTTTTTGTTTGATCCCTTGTGGCATATTCATCCGGTCAGGCGCGTCGTGTCGTGCTGTGTGAGGTCGCCCGATCGGGTGCGTTCAGGTCGAGCCGTTTTGTACTTCGAGGGCGCTTGTATCAATTTTGCTAAGTTGTAACCGCCTAGGTGACTTGTGCACATTCACGTGGCTCGTTTACCATTCTCCCTTGTGGCATTGTTTGGTCGGGTGCGCCATACGAGGTCGCCCAACCGGGCATGTTCGGTTCGAGCCGTTTTGTTCAAGGGCACCCGTATCATTTTTGCCAAGTTTTGACCGCCCGAGTGCCTTGTGCACATTTGGGCGGCCCATTTTCCGTTTGCTCCCTTGTGGTATATTCATTCGGTCGAGTATGCCCATTAAACCCTAATTCCCAACCCCTAACCCATTTAACCCCCTAAACCATAAACCTCTAAACCCCTAACCCATTTAACCCCCTAAACCCCTAACCCATTTAAACCCTAACCCATTTAACCCCCTAAACCCCTAACCCATTTAACCCCTAAACCCTAAACCTCTAAACCCTTAACCCCTAACACCTTAAACCCTATTTCCTAACTGGCCTAACCCATTTAAACCCCTAAAACCCTAACCCATTTAACCCCCTACCCTAACCCTTAACACCAAAATTCTTAACTACTAAATCCCCTAATCCCCTAAACCTCTAAACCCCTATAACCCATTTAAAACCCTAAACCCTAAACCTCTAACCCCTTAACCCCTAACCCCTAGCTAAAATCCTTAACTGTTAAATCCCCCAAGCCCCTAAACCTCTAAATGCATGCCTAACCCATTTAACCCCATAAACCCTAAACCTCTAACCCTTAACCCCTAACCCCTTAAACACTAATTCCCAACCCCCAACCCATTTAACCCCCTAAACCCTAGCCCCATTAACCCGTAATGACTCCTAACCCCTAAAATGCTTAACTGCTAAATCCACTAATCCCCTAAACCTCTAAAACCCTAACCCATTTAACCTGTTAAACCGTAGCCCCTGCATTAACCCGTAACGATCCCTAACCCCTAAAATCCTTAACTGCTAAATCCACTAACCCCCTAAACCTCTAAAACCCTAACCCATTTAACCCCCTAAACCCAAAACATCTAACCCCTAAACCCCTTAACCCCTTGATCTGCTAGGCATTGGTTACCTTGATATTAACGGTGGTGTATTCATACTCCTTCTGAATAACCAATAAAGTGTCAAGGAAATTTACTAATATGTTGTCAAGTTTTATCTTATCCATCACTGGGGTAAGCTACTTTTCAGCTCACTCCACTACTTTTGATCTCAATTTTTCCAATTTCTTCCTTCTCTCATATGATACCTGAGCCTTTGCCTTTCTCTTCCCTTTTAATTCCATAATAGTGTCATAGTGATGCCAACCAACTTCTTTGGAAAGCCTTCCTAGCAGAAAATACTTGTGACCTGGCTGAAGCCTCGACACTTTCAGAGCATCTGGAATGACCTCTCTCTTCCCCAATCTCCCTCTCTCTCTCTCTCTCTCTCTCTCTACCCTCCAATCCTCTCACAACTATATCCCTCCCTCTATCCTTCTTTCTTCCCCCCTTCCATATTTGTGTCACTATCTCCCTCTCTTACCCTTTTATACCTCTCTCACTCTCTCCATCTCTCTATCTCAGCTGATCCATTCCTTCTCTCCCCTCTCCTTCAGTTTAAATCCATCTCTCCCTTGTGACTCCCCTTGTCTTGCCACCTCTATCAATCTATGTCTTTATAATTACACCTTCTCATATATATTTAGAGTTAATATATATCATGACATATTGGGACCTACGATTCGGTTAATTCCGCCTTGTTGGCAAGGTTAAAATGTGGACAAAGAGAGACCAATGAAACTATCATCTTAACCCCTAACCCATTTAGCCCCCTAAACCTCTAGTAAACCCCTAACCCATTTAACCCCTAAACCATAAACCTATAAACCCTTAACCCCTAACCCCTAAACCCTTAACCCCTAACCCACTTAACCCCCTAAACCCTAAACCTATAAACCCTTAACCCCTAACCCCTTAAACCCTAAACCATTAAACCCTTAACCCTAACCCCTTAAACCCTAAACCTATAAACCCTTAACCCCTAAAACATAACCCCATTAGCCCCTAACTTCTAACCCCTAAAATCCTTAACTGCTAAATCCCCTAACCCATTTAACCTCCTAAACCCTAAACCTATAACCCCTTAACCCCTAACCCATTTAACCCCCTAAACCATAAAAATCTAAACCCCTAACCCATTTAACCCCCTAAACCATAAAACTCTAAACCCCTAACCCATTTAACCCCCTAAACCCTAAACCTATAACCCCTTAACCCCTAACCCATTTAACCCCCTAAACCCTAAACCTATAACCCCTTAACCCCTTAAACCCTAAACCTCTAAATCCCTAACCCCTAACCCCCAATCCCCAGCTAAGCCCTCCAAATTTGAATTAGCTTTGAAGAAGTAATCATTTTCATAATTTTGTCTAATTCACTATATAATCAGATCATGAATGTGATAAGGCTTCTGGTTGTAAGTGTGGTTGTAGTATGTTGATGTTCAGACAAAAACTAAAACTTGTAGCCCTTGATCTGCTAGGGGCCGGTTACCTTGATATTAACGGTGGTGTATTCATACTCCTTCTGAATAACCAATAAAGGGTCAAGGAAATTGACCAATATGTTGTCAAGTTTTATCTTATCCATCTCTGGGGAAAGCTTCTTTTCGGCTAACTCCACTGCTTTTGATCTCAATTTTTCCAATTGCTTCCTTCTCTCATATGATACCTGAGCCTTTGCCTTTCTCTTCCCTTCTAATTCTGTAATAGTGTCATAGTGATGCCAGCCAAATTCTTTGGAAAGCCTTCCTAGCACACAATACTAGGTTATGAGGGTATCATGTGTTTGTGGGTAATGCCATTATTACCATGTGTTTATAGACTAATTAGTAAATTTTAATTAAATTTACTAATTCATAATTAATCAATTGATACATGATTAAAGACCCCTAATTAATCAATTGATATCATTAATATATGATTAATCATAATTAATCAATTGGTAGCATTAATACATGATTAAAGATCCATAGCTTGGCCTATATTTTAAATTCCAACAAATTAGCCTAATTACCTTACCCACTCACCCTATTCCACCTATTCAAATTTTCTTAATCGACCTATTCAATTTTTTTTTCTTGCTCCGCTTGTTCAAATTTTATGCCTTCTTTCCCATGATTCCATTCTGCCCTATGATGCTTGCTTTTTTCTAGATTCTTGCAGAAGCATGGATGCTCTGAAACCCTAAAGCAGCCACATTCCATTAATGACTCGAAAGCCATAGTAGCTGGTGGATATATTTCAAGTTTTGTCGATGTTCAAAAATCTATGGGATATCTGAAGAGAAATCGATCGTGGAAGAATGCTCTCTTCTTCTGGAAGAATCAGATTGGTATTTCCCTTGTTTTACCCCATTCAAATTTTTTATTTTCTTCTACGCTACCTTGGTTATGAGATATGGATGGTTGTAGGTCTGAAATATATTACATTTCTCATGGAAACATTATACATAGCCTGGTTTTCATGAACTCTGAGCATGGAAAAATACTCTTTTTAAAATATTTCTTTAGAATTTGTTTTGAGTGGCAGCAGTAGCAAATACATGAAATTTTACAGTTATCAAAGGCTCTATGTCTTCATCACTATGTAATGGGGTGGCTGATATTTATGTCTCCCCTTTTTTATTCTGGAAACTCTTATTGGGCTTTACTGGTAGATCATGATCTGCACCTGTAACCTCCCTGGATCTCTAGGCTTGTAGAATCCAATCTGTTCGAAGCAGAATGTACAACATAAGCGTGAAACAAGATGCCTGAGCTGCCAGTAGTCCAAGCCAGAGACCCTCAAAACCAAAATTGAATACGAAACCCATGAGAATAGCAACTGGCATGCCAACAAAGTAGAAGGAGCCGAGATTGATGTTTGCACCGGTGGTAGGATGGGTTGTTCCCCTGACAACACCACACCTTGTTGTTTGTGGGTAGTTTCCAAGCTCACAGAGGCTTATTATGGGAAATGCCAAAGATGTTAGGGAAATTATTTCTTGGTCGTCTATAAATATTATGGCCCACCTATGACGGATGGTGGTGGTGAAAGTCATGGCTAGGAATCCCAGTACAACAGCCATAGAAAGTGCTAGAATCATGGCCCTCTATGCTTTTTCAGGCCTGTTGGCACCTAGTTCGTTTCCTACTCTAGTTGAAACCCCAAAGCTCAATGACGAGGGGAATATGTACACAAGAGAGGTTGTTTGGATGAGAATTCCCATGGAGGCAACAATTTCTTTAGGATTTACAAGAAGCCCACACAAAATAATCATGAACTCGTACCACCACCACTCCAGACAAACGGAAACACAACTCAGGATGGCCAGACTAAGCAATGACCTCCATCCTTTCAAACATTCTTTGGAAATCCCCTCCCAAGATTTCTTGTACACCCCTGAGAACCACAAGTATAAGGCCAACCAAGAATTTTAGTGTAACTACCAAAAATATTTCCTGGTTTTATCCAAGGATAAATATTTATATTACGAGTGTATAATTAAAGTTCATGAATAGACCTAAGCCCCTTAAAGTGACCGTCTCATCAAATTATACAAGTTAATATTTGGTCGAACTCTAAGTTGTTCCATAGTCGTTCAAATAGAGATAATTTTCTATGATAATATATGCTTTTAAAGGGTGCTATTGTAGGTAACTGAGTATGTTAACATCAAACTGAAACTTCTTTTATTTTTCCATTGTGTGTTTGAAAATTATGTATGTTCACATGCTGTTGACTCCTGAGTGCCTTTCAGAAGGAATATCTAATGGGAACACAAACTGTCAGAGTTTTAGTTAATAGTAAATACTAAATACACATTCTTATCTTGAAAATCAATTGGAAACACCAGTAAAAAGACGTTGTATAGAGGCAGTAAGTTGGGAACTATGGATGCGTATTACAAAAAAATTTAGCTAGCTAAAGCCTCAAAATAATATATTCCTTAAAATTTTGGCTACGTAGGATTATTATTCATATTTTTTTTATAGTTATCTATTTAAAGAAAGCTTGTTCCTGGAGGTAAGTAAATAAATTAGATGGATGATAAGTACTTACAATTGTTGAGGTTCCAACCAAAGTTGCATTTAAATTCTCCACTATTAATCTTTTCTCTAGCATGAGTCCTGGTTTCTGCTGCATTATATTATTATAACTGTTGTTGTATGTAAAGGTCTTGATTGGAGTTCCTGGTCATTCCTTAGGTGCTTTATGTGGTATTCCCCTTTGCTGAACCATCTGTAGTACTTCAAACTATTGTGGAAGCTTGCAGTTCTCTTGGAGCAATAATTAACAGTCCAGATAGAGAGAGAAGGTTGTTAAATTATAGTCAAGTTGGGAAGGCTCTAGACTATGATGCTACCCTAGATGAAACAATGAATTTAATTGTTCCTAATCTATTTGGGTTCAGTGTTCCTAAGATTGTTTTACAAGTCCTCACGGAAAAAATGATTCTCAAAGCTAGCAGGCCTCTAGTGATTGAGTTAGTCACTCATAAAAAAATAGCTTTTACTTTGTATAAAAAGGCTTGTCGGATCCCTCTCTTGACTCCTGTTTATGACGCATCACAAAAACCCAAATTATCACATAGAGCTCAACCAGGAGCTGTGCAACTGAGCTCAGTTGTTCAAGGACATTGGAATGATTGTGGTATATCTCACACTACTGGGGGAACATCATCATTATCAAGAGACAATTTACTTGATACAGGATGCTTACGGCTGAGTGCTTGGGATAATTCTTGGCAAACAAGGCAGGGAGAGTCAACTACATGTGATTCAAGCATGCCTAGAGAGTTTCCTTCCCAATATGATGCACGCTACCTATTTGAGCCACTATTTATTTTGGCAGAGCCTGGTTCCTTGGATAACATTGTTTCTAACCCCGTGACTAGTGCTGCTACTCCGGATTCAGTGATAACCATATCTGATGATGCAAGTGAGAGAAATCATCCTTCAAATTCAATTGGACTAGGAGATATTGGCTCAAGCACTGCTGCAGAAGGATTGGAACCTGACTGTTTAGGGCCTGGGAACCAGAAGGCACTGAGTCTCCATTGTTGTTATGGTTGGACTGAAGATTGGAAATGGCTTCTTTGTGTGTGGATAGATGCTCATCGAGAACTACTAGATGTTAATATATTTCCATTTGGTGGGGTCAGTGGGTGGCAGGATACTAAAGGCCTTGAAATTCTTTTTATTCAGGTTTTGCAGCAAGGATGCCAATATTTATCAGTTACTCCTGATGTAGGTGGTTGTAGACCAAGGAATATTGTGATTACACGTATTGGATGCTTTTATGAACTTGAATGCTAGGGTGTGCATGATTTTCTTTGACTGTCCTATGAATATATTCTATCCTTACTAAATGTGTTTTTGTGTTGCCATATTTTTAGAAGTTAGCAAATATTAGTAGTCTTGGTCATACTAGTAAACGTCCTGACAAATGTTGGGGATGGAGGGTGTAGAATGGTAGAAAGAAATTTTTGCAGTAGGTGGGAATGAAGTTAAAAAATGGCTTGTATAGCTGTGGCGATTTTCCCTTGACATTACCTCAGCAAGTGGCGGTGGTAGTACACTTCAGTAGCAGGAAATCAATATGATCCAACATAGGGCTTTGACTTCTCCCAATCCATCATCTTCTCCTTACAGTTCACATTCAAAGTCATATAGTTTCATTAAAGGAAACCTTGGGCAAGTGAACACAAGAAAGCAGACAATGCCTGTAAATTTACAAGACATACCAAAGGGTGCTTTTCAGTGGGTCCAAAACATCAGTCTAGTCAGCTTCTGTATAGACCACTCTCTGCAACTAGTTTGTCCAGTCGAGATGGCTTCATTAGTTATTCTTCCCTTTATATGTTTACTTTTTCTATTAATTTCCAGCATTTTCTTTTAATTTCTATGCTATATATAGTTGGATAATGTCATTCATGCTTTCCACCAATGTAAATCAAATGATTATGCCTCTTTTTGTATGTTTAATTGCAAATGAATTCTAACTCAACTCTCTGGTTTGTTGGTAAATTGAAGGATATGGTGTGTTAATTATATATCATTCCTATCGGGTCTGTTTGGACAAGTAAACCTTCATATTGCAGTTTGTCTCACTTTAATTCAATTCCAAATTGTGACTCTTCTGTTGTATATGGCAAGAAAATGCATTCTACTTTCCTGATTAGGATAATCTTAATTGTTATGCTTTCTTGTATGTATTTGTATTAAATTTGAATATTCTATTTTCTGTTTTCTTGGAAAATTGAAGTACACGTTTCTTTTAAATAATTTTCTGAGCCGCTGGATGTGTCTGTACATTAGTTTCTACAAGTGGGTTTCTAATTGCATGCAGGTACAACTCAAGGTGCTTATTTGGGACTATCAAACTATATGGAAGGTTTAAACTCAGTAAAGTCACTTGCATCAACAACGGTTTCAAACTTGTTTTTTCCTTCACATGGTCTCCGTTTTATCCCTCCCGTACCCCTACAATTGCCTAAGTGCTCTCTACCACTGGAACAGTTATTACATAGCGAAGGATTTGCGTCCCCTTTTGCTACTAGTTTTGTTGTATCCAAACCAACTCCCTCCATCAGGAGAGATTCCATGCAACGTATTGCCAAAGATGAGTGGCCATATACTCTTATGGTGAGCTTGGTAGATTATTATGGGGGAACATGTACTGTATCAATTGACCAGCAAGGATCTGTTACATCTAAAACTACAGGGAAAGGTAAGCAAAACCATTTACCTGTTGTAGAAGGAAAGGACTATCAAGCTGAGGCTCATCATATTTTGGAGTTTGTAGCAGCAGAACTATATGCACTTTCATTGTTATCAGTGAGTCTTACATTCGTAGATCGGCGTACTGCTCTACCATTTCATTGTGATATGGTTTTGTGATTGCGAAGACTTCTCCATTATGCTGATAAGGAGTTTGGGATGTCTGGAGTGTAGCCAAAACACCATGTTTAATTATTGGATTTTGATCTATAGAGTATGCCTGTAGAATTTGTTGTCATCTTATGCTTATGATTTCTATACCCAAGTGGTGCTCAAATCGGCAATTGGCATTGAGGGGAATATTTGAAAAATGCTCTTAGGTTTAGAAACAACAAAGATACAAAGAAAGCCTTGTCAAGCTCATGGTGAAAGCTCAAAGTGTTATAAAAGTAAATTTGTTCTGCGTAATGTTGTGGTCTAATTTTTCCATCTGTTGGTTGTACCTAAACAATAAATGCTGCCATTTGTTTGGTTCATAATCTTGGAGTTTTGGGTGCTGGAATTCAAACAATCTGACATCAACCTTACAGTGTGAGATTATAGTGGTGTTCTAGGGTACCACTCTTTCCATATAAAGTCAAATATTTGTACCAATTTCTATCCTTTTATCGATCCTTTGGATATGCCTATTTGTAACTATAAATGTGGCAAGAACCTTCTCAGGGGACTATTTATATGACCGAAAGTGAATACTACAGAAATTTGTAACAGGTCCACAGTGTTGTACAGTGGAATGTTTGAGCTTGTAGAGAAAATTCAAATGGGTTTCTTCGCCATAAGATTATTCCATAGAGGAATGTTCTAACTCAACATCACGATGACATGGAAAAATATTTATTTATGACCTTGTTGGTAGTGCATTATTATTTTGGTCTGCAAGGTTGCCTCCTACATGATTTCCACAATCTCTCTAATTAGATAAATTTTCTTTTAAATCCTCTATCTAAGATTATAATGTGCATTTTATGGAAGGGACACTTAAAAATGGTTATATGTACATGCCTTCTCTATAATTAATCCTCAAGATTATTTAAGAAATTTATATTTTTCATTTCAAGAGCATGTGGGGATGCTCCTGTAAATGTATAATAGGTATGAATGAGTAATTATCAAATATATAATAACCTAATACCAAATAATCTATTGGTTTATGTAAACCATATGTTTGATATAGTTGCCAGCACAGTAACAGAATTTGGTCGAATTGGCCCTCTGCTGAAATTTGGCCGAACTTTTCTCAAATTTGGATTTATTGGTACAGAAAATCTATCCATCCATATGATATAATTATATTCATTGAAAGTGTATTAAGATTTTCATTAATACCATTGTAGACAGCAAAGGATTGCAGAGAGTCAATATTCAATAAAAAACACCGTGTTTAATTTTTTTTGAAATTTTTTATCAAAGCGTTGGAAGACCGATGCCTTCAAAGCGTCGGAAGACCGACACCTCCAACGTCGGTATTGAAAAACCTATAGCGTCGGAAGAGAAACTTCTGCACAATGTCGGTATTGCGACACTTCTAAAAAGTGTCGGTATTGCAACACTTCTAAAAAGCGTTGGTATTGCGACACTTTTGTAGAGCGTCGGTATCCCGACACTTCGGCAAAGCATCGATATTGTGACACTTCACAAGCGTTGGTATTGTGATGCTACACAAGCATCAGTATTGCGACACTTTGCAAGCATCAGTATTGCGACACTTCAAAAGTGTTGGTATTGCGACACTTTGCAAGCGTCGGTATTGTGACACTTTGCAAAACGTCGGAAAAATTGTCGCCCTTCCGACACTTTATTGAATTGTTGGAATTGCGACGTAATGGCTAACCACGTTTTGTCCAACCTCAAACTGTCGCTCTTGCGACGACTATGTGTTAGAATAGCGACGAAGTGGCCGTCGGAAATTGGGCGAGATTTACTAGTGTCCAGATATATGTTATTCCATCTATTTTTGTAGTTTTCATAATAAAAATAACGTTGTTGTTTCCTTCGGAATTTCTATTTTATGATGTACTAGGGTTGTGATGCTTTTTAGCATATTTGAGTTGGGGAGATCTGTTTAATGTAGCTAGAGTTATTTTTTTCTGATGCCATTCTATATTTATGCTAAATATAGCATATTTTAGAGGATCAAAGCCCTGGACTGCATTATTCTTGCACTGGTTTTCTTATACAGTGTCCTCATTAGAGATATTGTTGAAATTCCTGAAAATGGATATTACAAACACATCACTAGGACTGGGCTACTAGACTACGAGAGGCCTTGTGGGCTTACTGCAAAACATGGAGAAACACTACTAGATATTCCCCATATCATCTGGTATTTGGAAGAGAGCCTATTTTTCCTATCAAATTTGAAATAAAGACTCGAAGGATAGCCCAAGAGGTAGGGATGGACTTGATGGAGGCCCAGATTAGAATACTCCAGCAAATAAATGAATTAGATGAAATATGGCTACTGGCTCTGTAGTGCACTAAAATCATCCAACAAAAATGAGCTAAGTGGCATGAAAACCTCATCAAAAGGAAGACATTCCAGAGGAGATTAGGCGCTTCTCTATGACTCCAGATTCCAAGATTTTTCGGGCAAGTTACAAACAAGGTGGCTCGGTCCATACGAAATTTGAGAAGTACACAACAACGGTACCCTCACCTTGACCACCATAGATGAGTATGGTTCTATATTTCGAGTCAACGGGCACAGAGTGAACCCATATCAAAAACCTCGTATAAGGGAGTCTTTCTGCCAGCAGGTATGCAACGATCCCACTATCCAAATTTTAGCAGAAAAGAGTGATAACCCCACAACTTTAAGAACATGAGAGCTTGCTAATTCCTTTTGTAAATATTGTATACAATTTACATGCAATTTTTAGTTGTATTATCAATGTACATTCTTCATACTCACAGTCGTATCCTTTTCCTTCATATTTCTTTTTTTTGTTGTTTATTTTTGTTGTTCAAATCTTTGAACGACTGCTGTTAAATCCAATTGAACAACCATGTATTTTGTGTATTTGTTTTTGGTGTTCAAATGTTTGAATGGCTATTTTTCAATCCAATTGAACAGTTTTTGTACAATTAGATTGAACAATCTTGTCTTTTGTGTTTTTATTTTTGCTGCTCAAATCTTTAAACAGCTGCTATTCAATCCAATTGAACAGTTTTTGTTCAATCAGATTGAACAGCCGTATATTTTGCATTTTTATTTTTGTTGTTCAAATCTTTGAATGGATTCTGTTCAATCCAATTAAACAGCTCTTGTTAAATCAGATTAAAAATCCGTGATCTTTTGCGTGTTTATTTATTGTTGTTCAAATATTTGAATGACTATTTCTCAATCTAATTGAATAGATGTTGTTCAATCAGATTGAACAACCATGTGTCATTTTTGTTGTTCAATCGGATTGAATAGCTAATTTTTTTTCCCTTTTCTTAAGCATGATCCTTCTTCCTTTTTGATGATCTCTTCTCACAAAACCCAATCCTCATCCCACACCCTAATTGTAAAAGACATTTCTGAGTAGGAAATGGCACCTGGAAAGGATAAAAGCTTTAATATTACTAATATGATGATCCTTTGGAACTTTAATGAAAATATCAACTGCGAAAGCTGACATGGTAGATCTATGCAATGAAGGACTAGACATCTCCCGCTCAAACATGTTATCACACAATTCATAGTCTTATAATGGTATATCTCTCTACACTCTCAAGTAGTACTTCCCTTTTGACATAAAGATTTAAAAATAAGGAGTATTAATTGTATTGGCATTATTTTTACTACTCACACCATCCCTAAAAATTAAGGAGTTAATGAGCCTCCCTTCATGTATAAAGAATAAATATTATGTTGACATGAAATTTTTTAAAAGAGGGAATAGGGGGTCTCATCACGAGCCAGCCTACCATGATCATACGGATTTAACAGGTGACATGCCCATAATGGCTAACACACCAGGGTAATAACCTTCTCGATAGCTCCAACTACTTGAAGGATAGGAGGTCTCATCACGAGCCAGCTTGATCACTCTGTTACAATACCAGTGAATGGCACTATGACAATCTGGCCACCACACCAGCACAGTGGTCTCTTCATAAAACAAAGAAAAATGCTTACTTTACAAAAATAAGTACTATGCCTATATACAAATTTTTAAGACAGAATAGGGGGTATCATCACGAGCCAACCTACCATGATCATAAGGGTTTAGGAGGTGACATGCCCACAATGGCCAACACACCAAGGTAATGACCTTCTCGACAACTCCAACTGCTTAATGGATAGGAGGTCTCATCACGAGCCGGCCTGATCACTTTGTTATAAATCTAGTGAGTGCCACCTTGATTATCTGGCAACCACACAAACACAGTGATATATCCATAAAATTGGAAAAATATCTACTTTTACATAGAGGATTCTGGCTCATTTTTCAGGTTAAAATAACAACCTTATCGAGGCTATGAATGCCTGCTGGTAGTAGTGGCTCTTCTTGTGGTATGAGAGTATTTTTATAACGATAGCCAATTACTCTTATATACCTTATCTCCTATTTTCATCCATTTCCAAGATAAACACACTACTCGAATAAGTGATAATACTATTTACGCACATAAGTAACTATGAATGAACTATGTTTTCATGTTTGAATTACGGGATGACGGCACCAATCATTATCCATCACTGTCATTATTCTATCATACCATACCATTAAATGAGGACATCCTATCATAATAATTGATGTATTTCTTTCTCCCCTTCTTCGGTCATTTCCACATGAGATACACTTATGATGAATTCTAATTCTGACCTTTGCACCGCATGCATTCATAATTGTTGCAATCACTCCTCTTTTCTTGAGCTCCAATGCCATAGACATTGTTCCCTCGTACAAACTGTGATTGTTGATTTCTGACATTTTCCCCCATATGCATTCATGATTGATCCAATATCTCTTGTACTTAAGGACATGAATGCCTTTATTTCAAGAGAGGGGGTGTAAATATCCATAAATATTAAGCATGCAAATTACCTGCATTAATTCCTTTGGATACTCTAACAAGAGCAAAGTATCATTGCAATTACAATATGAAGTTACATACATTTACGAAAAAAGGCTGCAATTTATTTTTTCTCTCGCATGCAGTGTTTATTCTAACTAACAGGGCCGAAAGAAACACAGACAAAGGGATAAATTAGCTTAGATAACACATCAAAAATGGGAGGAAACTCACTTCGAAATTAATCTACGACCTTCCCAATCTCAGACGCAGCTCGCACCATTCTTCAACAAGTTGGCTTGTTTCCATACCAACACAAATTGCAAGGCTTTGACACAGCAATAGTATTTGAATTCCTACAGAACCTACAAGAGGGACATACTAGAATTAGAGTAAGGATTATACTAGTCACCGAGGATATCATCGATGAAGTCTCTGGAATACTAGCAGAGGGAGAAATTTGGACTGAAAAACACCTTCTTCTATGAGAGGCAATCGTAGCATACGAGGATCCAGGAGAACCATTGGAATGAAAGGGAAAGGAAATTAACCCTACATCCCTACAACAACCTTGGTAGGAATTGGCAGCATTCGTCCAGAGATTCATCACATGTGATGGACACCAAGACGTGGTAAAACCTTGCCAACTAAAATTGTTAGCTGTTCTTAAACAAAATATTTCAGTTAATCTACCTTCTTTCTTGAATTATGTATTACATGACACTATTGTTCGAATTAGAAAGGCAAAAAACCCCCAAGCAGTCGTAAGCCACCATGGATTAAGTTAATTATCATTCATGAGCTAGACAAACAACATAAATCTTGGGACAAATTTGTTAACCCTACCGTTCATGCCCCTAAGGAAAAACATATCAAAATAGAAATTGAGTTTCCTAGAATAAAAATAACTTGGAGATCAAGAGGGGAAAGTACCCATGCTTCGAATTTGGAGACAGGGAAGTGAAGACACTATGAAAGACTCCAATTATGGAAAGACAACTTAGAATTTCCAGATGAGGCAGGGCCATCCCATACACCACCTTCAAGCCCTCAAAACATACCCTTACAAGAATATGAAGAAGAGATTTCTTGAGTCCTGGAGCAAATGAGGGCATCCCGTGAAATTAGAAGCCCATCTAAACAAGCTGAGGAGTAAGAGGAATCGTTGAATCAATCTACCACCACGAGCAGCTCTGGCCGCATCTAAATATAACCCCACAAAGATTAATCACAAGCTTTTAGGGCCTTATCTCCTCCTGAGAGTGATTAGGTGAATAGGGAAGATCAATGCTAAGTCCCTATATTAATAGTGTAGTCCCTTATTATGTTAGTGTATCCCCCCTTATTGTTATTTTTGTACCCTTTTAACTCCCATATTGTTATTATTGTGCCCTTACATTATTATTGTTAGGTCGGATAGGATTACATTGTGGCCCCATGGACTCCTATATATAGAAAGGAGCTTTTGTCATTTGTATCATCCAAGAATTTTTCATTCATGTAATGTATTGGAGATTTCCCACTCGAAGTGGCTTATTTCTAAGGCGTTGATATCTCTTTTCTTCTATTTTTGGAGCTGGTTTCACAACATTTGGTATCAAAGGTTTGGATTCTAGGGTTTCGCTACTCCAAATAGGTCATCGTGGGATTTTCACTATAACTTTTGTTCTACGAAGGTTCAGAAGCTGAAATTTTTAGAGTACGAAGCCAAAATCCTAAGGAACATTTTCGCAAAATTTCAAAGCTTGGTTCAAAATATTTTCATATATATGATTTTTGAAAGTTAGCACTTTTTGTAGGCTCCTGAATTTCACTTAAAAAGGTCATCGTAGAATTTTCGCCATAACTATTTTTCTACGAAGGTTCAGAAGCTGAAATTTTTAGAGCGCGGAGCCAAAATCCTGGGGAACATTGTCGAAAACTTTCAAAGATTAGTTCAAAATATTTTTGGAGATCTAATTTTTGGAAGTTAGGTCTTTTTCAGTCTCCCAAATTTCATCTCAAAGAGGTGATCATGGGAAAATCTTCATAACTCTCTCTCTATGCATCGGATTGGAATTTTGTAAAAATTGGCTAGAATTACACGGATTTTATTTTTTTTCTATAAATTACAGAGTTAAAGGAGAAAATAGTGACACGTGGCAAGTCGTACAAGTTCGCTCTACTAAACTAGTCCATAATTAGGTCATTGTGGGATATTGGACATAACTTTGCCTTGAAGAATCCAAATCAGGTCAGACCTATGGCATTCGAAAGAGGATTAAGAGGGCTACTCTGGGGCCAAATTTTAGTTGTTGAGGATCTGAAATCGCATAAATAATTAAGTTTCAATATATATCTTCTCAAAAGAAAGAAAAAGGTGTGTATTTGGTCTTTAAAATTGCATAATGTTTGTTTGAAAAAGAAGTTTGAAGTGATTCTAAGGGCATATTTAGAATTTTTATCAGTATTGGGTTTTATAATGCCTCAAAAAAATAATTCCATACGCATTAAGCCCTCAAAAAACTATACTATGAAAAATGAAGAGGAAGAATTGCAGTATGAGATACCAAAATTACGATACCAAGTGCAACAAATTTCGATCTTACGAAGAGCAATCAAAGATGACATAGATGGTTTAAAAGAAGAAATGGAGGCTAAGTTGGATGGTTTGAAGGATTAAATAATAGCTAATATGGATGATAAATTAGTGGAAGATCACATCGAGCATCAACAACAAGTTCTCCAACTCTCAAAGGATAATCTAAATTTGGTGTAGAATATAATGAAACAACAGGAAGATCAACATCACATCAAAAGAAGTTCTGAAGCAGTCACCAAAACAAGAACTAGACAAGTATGATCAATTTTAGAGTATCTCAGCAAGTGGAAGAACTTTCCTGTAGAAGATTCCACATGGGAGGATGAGAATTTTATATAGAAGCATCAAGAAATAATCAAGCGTTGAGGACAACACTTATTTGAAGGAGAGGGGCATGTTAAATCCTTATATTAATGGTGTAGTCCCTTATTATGTTAGTGTAGACCCCCTTATTGTTATTTTTGTACCCCTGTAACTCCCATATTATTATTATTGTTCCCTTACATTATTATTGTTAGGTCAGCTAGGATTACATTGTGGCCCCATGGACTCCTATATATAGAAATGAGGTTTTGTCATTTTTATCATCCAAGAATTTTTCATTCATGTAATGTATTGGAGGTTGCCCCCTCGAACTGGCTTATTTCTAAGGCGTTGATATCTCTTTTCTTCTATTTTTGGAGCTGGCTTCACAACAATCAGGCAGAAGGGGTAGCCAAATATCAAAACCAGTCAAGAGACACCATCCCCTTAGAAAAAAATGCAAGCATGGAGACAATCCCCCTAATGGCTGAAGGGAACAATATCTCAACCAGCAGAGACATTAATGCAGAAATAAAATTTGGAATGCAGGAAGGAAATATCATCATTGATAACCTTGGAACTGGCACCACCGTTCCTAAAAATGAGGTTGTTTCTCCTCCATCCCCTGCCAAAACTATGCTAGAAGAGAAATTAGTCGAAAAGAAGTTAAGGAAAATGAGTAGGACCTACAGGAGGTTAAGAAAAATGATAAACCATCTAAAGAAATAGTTGAAGGAAGTAAGAAAGGCTAGGAAGCCTGAGAAATAATTGGCCACCACAGAGACGCAAACAAAATTTGTCACCCAATTTATAGACACTGCCGAGGTTGAGGTACAGGCTGACCTAGTAGACATTGCAGAAGCATCTGTGCAGACTAGGATGGAACGTACAGAAGAAAAGGAAAACCAAATGGAGGAGGCACTTACCTACACTCCACTAGTAGAAAAGGTTGCCAATCAAAAATTGCATAATGAATTAATTCAAACCCAACATGAATTGGCACAATAGAGAAAGGAAGTGGTACTCGCAGAATAATATCAGGCACTATTGAAGAAATTGAAAGACCTTTCTGCAACAGAGGATGAGACATTTTCTCAACTCAGAGAAGAAAAGGCAAAGGTAAAGAAAGCATAGGATCAGGTGGAACAAGCCAAGAAGCAAACCAATATGGTTTTCTCTTTGCACTATGATGTACTAACGAGGGGCTGTAAATATCCATAAATATTAAGCATGTGAATTCCCTACACAAATTCCATTGGATACGCTGACAAGACCAAAAGATCATTGCAATTATAATATGAAGTTACATACATTTACGACAGAAGGCTGCAATTTATTTTTTCTTTTGCATGCAGTGTTTATTCTAATGAATAGGGCCAAAATAAATGTAGACAAAGGGAGAAATTAGCTCAGATAACACATCAGCCATGGGAGGAAACTCTTTCTGAAATGAACCTATGACCTTCCCAATATCAGGTGCAGCTTGCACCATTCATCAGCAAGTTGGCTAGTTTCCATATGTACACAAATTGCAAGGGTTTGACACAAAAATATCATTTGAATTCTTGAAAAACCTACAAGAAGGACTGTTACACAGCATTTTGTCACCGTCCCTACAATCCCTTACCCCGCATATTGGAGGGTATTTCCTGTGACTTGTGAGCAGTGTCATACTCTGCAAATACCTTCTTTGCATCCTTCTACATAAGGACATGATTTCTCCTGTTGAACATTTCCTCAAAAAGCACTCAAAAACCTATGTTTTTGCATTGGCATGGGTAGCCATTTCACCCCTCGCCAATGCAAAATATTTTCACTAGACCCCGTGCCAGCTGGCACTCTGTTTCTTTGTTGCACCCATGCCAGCCTTTTTGGGAATGTTTTTTAACAATTAGAGGTAGAAGTTTCCTTTAACCACCTCAAGAATGACTCATTACAAGTGGTTAAACTCGATAAGACACGGATATCTTCCTTTAGGAAATGGTTGATGGAACATTCTTTGAAGATAGGACTTCCCTCATGATTATAGGGATCCTAACCTCTCCTTCTCCCTCTATATAAACAAGCCTTATCCCTTTACAAAAGCTAGAGCTGAACATATAGCCAAGAAGCTAAACTTGGAGAAGAGATATTATAGTTGAGTAATCGCTATACAGAAGGTCGAACCAAGGAGGATCTTGTAGAGAGAGCCATGTCTGAATTCCCAATGAGATTTGTGAGATGTGCTCCGTTGGAACCCTACTGGAGGAGATCACAATGTCAAAGCCTGGTTTTACTCTTCCTTATTTAAATTAATAAGCTTGACTATGGTATTGATTCCATCTCTGTGTTATGTTTATTTGACACATTTGATTTAGTCTTCTTTGACTGACTGATAGTTAGGAATGAGAAATAGTATGTTGTGTATCATCTTTTTTTCTTATGTATGTGCAGGTATCCGGGCGTGAGAACAAGCGGATCGTGATCTGTAGAATCAGGAGTGAGAGGTAGCCATTCTACCAGATGACACAATAGCGCGAGACCTATGGTAAGTGATCTACCAAGTCTTTGTCCATCCTTAACTAGGACTTGATGTCATAACATGTCTTGTTTGTGGCTAGACCCACTCTAGGGCTAGTAGGATCACCTCTGTCTGCAGAGGGGATTTACCTCACCAAAAAATTGGTGAATCTGTTGGGGATCAGTATGAGTTTGTCTTTCATATTCTTGGTCGTTTCTTGCTTAGCTTTCTTTTCTGATTATATTTGCTGAGTCCAAGACCCCTGTTCAGCCCTAGAGGATCAGATCTGACCTCTGTTTTTCCAAAATTTTCATCTTTTTAAGGTTGGCTTGATTGGCGTGGTTTCCAGTCTGAAAGTCACACCCAATGGTGCTTGTTTCCAGTTCATCAGCCACACCATCACTTTTCTGGCATAGTTTACAACCAAACAATCGCATCATTTCCTATTGGTGCTAGGCTTTTCCCTGTTTTGGAGTTTTTGGTCAACATTTGTTTTTTTGGGTGTTTTCTTGACTTGATTTGAGTGCTTTGAGATTGTTTGTGACTATGAACAACCTCCTCCTTTCGATTGTTTGCATGTTTCCTGTCAGCATCGTAGCCCTAGGGTTTTCTAGTGCCTTGGTATGTTGAGCCTGCTATAGGAGCTTTGGTATTTTTTTTCGTAGCCACCTTCATTATTTGCTTGATTGCATTCATCTCCCTGGATCCGTTTTGAGTGATTTCATTTGATGGAATGAGTCTTGCCTCTTTCATTCAGTTTTTCTCCTTGTCAATCCAAAGATAGCTCACATTTCTTGTATGCGTCTGTTTCGACATCTTTCTTTGATTTGAGATATTGTGACATTGGTTTGAGTTCTTGTCTTGTTTGCTTTTGAGTTGTTTGGATTGTTTCACTTCGACTCTTGCATTGATATTATAGAACTAGTGTGAAGGTTTATTTTTCATGTCCTTTAGTGCACTCTCTTCTCTATTACATTGAAAAAAAAAAATTATTTTTTCTCGCATTCTTGTTTGCATTATGGAATTGGAAAATCTTTCGCATAACTAGCATTGGGCATTCTAGGAGAGATTTCTCATTTTCATTAGCTTGCATTAGGTACTATAGTGGATGTTTCTGTGTTTTCTCATTATTTTTTATTGCTTGAAAACTCTTAAATTTCTCATAGATATCTCTTCATCGAATGAAATGGTATTTTATGGCATGTAGCTTGCATTTAGGGATTCGTGAGATTAAACATTCGGTAGGACCTTGGAATTGAAACATAAATACAAGATCAACTTAAAATTTATTCAATTAACCTAAGGCAACATTGAAACCTAACGGAATATTTAGTGGTCTAAGTTAGAGACGTGTTCCTGCGTCTTTAAACCTAGTAGTTGTCGCTCACCATCTGGCTTCAGACAGTGCTAGTACGGAATTGTGCTCCCCATACTGTCAAGTATATAAAGGGAGACCCCTCTAGGTTTCCATTCTTTTATCCGTAGGAAGCTGACTCTGTTGCTTTGTAACCATGACACACCAAACACAACATTCGGGGAGACTACCTGCATGTATGTCAATTCCTTGGTTGATTTTTCTTTCATTTTATAACCAAGGTATATATGGCAGTTCACGGGGACCTGGTACACCCTTTTAACTAGACCACCTGAGCAGTCATTTTTTATCTTTACTAACTCCATAAATTTGAAAAGATCATTGAGCACTTGTCCTTTCGCACTTGTTTCAACCTGAAAGAGACTAGAATCATCTTTGACTGTTTCTTGACTCTTAAAACATGAAACATAAAATGTTTGGTTTCAATTTGGTAAAATAAAATACCTACGATTACATGCCCTTTAATGTTTGATTACATGGCCTGTCTTTGTTTGCCTTAGTTTTGAGCCAAGAGTCTTCCTTTTTTATCTTTTTCCCTTTTTTCGTGTGCCATAGTCATAGTGGTGGAACCATCAGTTTCTTCTATTGGTAGTCCTTACACAGATGATTCATCTGAAACTTTGCATACTAGGTCTGCTGAGCTTGAGCAGCCTGTCATCTCATCAGAGTAAAACTTTAGAGAACCAGTTGAGTTCCATTGGCCTCTTTCCAACACTTGGTTTGGGTTTGGGGTTGGGGAACATTTTCCCCCTCTCACTTCGGGATCAATGTTTTTGGCTGCTATCATACCTCCTAGCCCCCGTACTCTTTTGCAAGATCTTACAGTGGATTCAAACATGGAATCATCTCCTAATGGCAGTGAGGGCATTCCAGTTTCTAATGAAGAATACCATCTTTTTCTAGAAGACATCCATCCATACCCTGCTCAACCTTCACCATCGGTGTCTCTTCCAGCTGGATATAGGTCATTGGGTTAGATTATAGCTGGTATTTCCTCAATGGAAACTTCAGCTCCGTCAAAGGGGCCAGTTCTCCCTTCGTTAGGGATGTCGTTGACGACATCTGTCTCGTCGATGAAATTTGTTACATCTTTCCCCACTAGGCCTACTGTCTGTGTGGCTGCATCAACACCAGTCTTCACTGCTCAGTCTTCAGGAGTTTCGGCTTTGGTAGAGACTTTGATTGCTATGGCAGTCCCTGACAGCCTTTCTTTTGAGGATTATCAGCTGGCTTTTCAGTAGCAGAGCTCCCAGAGTAATCATTCGTCTTAGGATCTCAATCGTCCTTATTTTTCTAATTATGGGGCAGATGGTACCCTGATTTATTTACTTCCATTTCACTATGATGAGCACAAAAACCCTATCTATTTGCCTGATTCTGAGGCTTATCATTACATTAATGGTTTTATACCTACCTTGCCTGTGTAACCTTTTAACCAACAAGGACAACCCTTACATGGAAAACCTTCGGTTCATCATGGATATGCTTTCAGCCCGCAAGGACAACCCTTCTAGGGACAACCTTCAGCACAGTAAGGGTATGTGTACGACCCACAAGGGAAACCCTTACAGGGACAACCTTCGGTCCAGCAGGGATTGTTTTACAGCCCGCAAGGTCAACCTTACAATACTCAAGGTAAACCTTTACAAGCTCAGCCTCTGGTTTACCAGGGTAACCTCAAGGACCAGCTGGGAAACCGGTATATCAACCCGGACCTTCATATGGTCCTAGGGGGCAAATCCATCCATCTCAACCTTTGGTGCAACCACAACAGTCATATTTTCCGATTGGTCAAAATGTTGCACAACCAGGACCATCTTATGGCCCTACCATAGGTCAACTTGGTTATCAGGCACAACTTGGCCCACCCCAACCATTAGGCCAACCTGCTCAGCAGGGACAACCTGGTGGCCCTCATCAGTCAGGTCAAGCTGTTCAACCAGCAAAACCTGCATAGCCTATTAACCTTGATCAACAACTGCTCTATTTTATGCCACAACCAAATCAACCTGTGCACCCTACCTTTTCAGCTTAGCAGGGCCCCACTTATCAATAGCCCGTTCAACCCCAAGGTGGTTATTTTCCTCAAGGTCAATATCGACCAGTTTACAACATGCCTCAAGGTTCTGCTTACTACCCTCAATCGACAGGCTATACTTATGCTCCACATAAAAATCCCTACACTACTCAATCGGGACCCTCGTATACTCAGAATCAGTATCCTGGTTATCAACCCCTGTATCCTAGTTCTTAGCCGCCATATCAATCGAATTATCTGGCTTATACCCCTTATGGTCAGAATCCTCTGGGACAAAACCAATGGGGGAAAATTTATACTCAACCAAGATGTAATATGGTTACGGGTCCTTATCGAGGACCTGCTATGCCTTTTAACCCTTAATTACCTTTTCTCGCCACGTTGGAGTTACCAGATGTGTCCAAATTGATAAATGATCCCATTTTTCATAATCCTTTTTGGCCTCCGGTTCCAACGAAGGTTCTAGGTGATTGTCCTAAGATCGAGGGAAAGTCTGGAGAATACCCCCAAGCACACGTTATGGCATACCATTTATGGTTTTCTTCCAATTCTTGGGTGGATGACTCTGTCTGACTTCATCTTTTCCAGCGCACTCTTACTGGTGCTGCTGCTAACTAGTATATCGAACTGCCTCGTGGTATCTTTCAAGATTTCAACACTCTTTCTATGGAATTATTGAATCATTTCCACTTTCCGGTTCATTATGAAGCCGAGACGCATCTCCTAACATCCTTGAAATAGGACCAGGCTACCCATATCTCGGACCACATTCATGAATGGAGACAGCGTCGTCGCCTGATAAAGTTATAAATTCTTGATCAGTTTCTTACTCATTGGTTCACTATCTATTTTTTCAACCAGATTGCGAAAGATATTGCCATGGGGGCATGTGTAACCAAGGAACAAGCCATTTCTCATGCCCAATACCTTGATTTAGTGTACTCCCAATCGGGCATTTTGTATGACATCTTGACTAAAGCTCCACGACCTGGGACCTCTAAAGCACTGGATACCCCATCAGTCAATGATGTTATTGGTTTCGTATCTCAAACTTCACGCAAGTCTTCCAATGGGAAGCATAAATCGAATCCTTCCAATACTTCTGCTCCTCAGTCTACCCCGGATTCTGGTAAAACCTGGAAGGTCAACACCGTTGAGGCAAATCATGCAGACAAGAATTCCAAGGGGAAAAATAAGGGTAAAGCAAGGCCAAAGCCAATGCCCCAAAATCGAAATCATCTAAACCTCGTGCTGATGATGGTTCACAACGAACGCCGAAGTATCCCTATCTAATTTGTGAAGAGGATCACTACACTAAGGATTGTCGTCGATGATCCAAGGTTAGTAAACTGCTCAAAGGTGCTAAGGGAACTCCGATGGTCCTTAAAGAACCTTTCCCATCTCAGCAAACCCAGATGGTTGATCAATCATCACCATCTGCATCATTTGGATCTCAAGTATTCATGATGAATGGTTCTGCACCCGTTTCCATCGCTACTTAGTCGAAAGATTATGCTGGATCGTGGCAGGTAGCTGGGAAAGAGATCGCTGATGGTCCTCCTCCCCCACCTGCCTCTGGTCCTCTTGAGATTGAAAGGCCTAGTGCCGAACCCGTTATACAACCACCTTTTGAAGGTGTTCTCTGGCAATATTCCTATAATCCTAATTCCCGTGCTACTCAGCATTACAGTATTGTTGAGGATTTAGTGCAAGCATAATCTACAATGTCCACGTTGGAAGTCCTCCAGAGTTGTCCATCTCAATGAAATGCGTTATTATCTGCGATCGGCGATATCGATCCCGCTGATTCTAGTATTCTCACTTTCGACTTAGCGAATTTAGTCCCCTGACTTCTGCACCAGATTGCGCTTGTCATACAAGTCGACATTAACTGTCTCAATATCCATAGAGCCATAATGGATGAAGGTGCATCTACTTGTGTCATGTCATCTGCTTGCTGGAAGGCTATTGTCTCTTCAGCCCTGACTTCGTCACCTAATGCCCTTGAGGAATTTTATGGAAGGCAATCGAAACCCTTGGCTGTTGTCGCTAGCTTACCGATCACGTTTTAAGGAAAGACGGTCAACGTTGAAGTAGAAGTCATTGACACTAAACTTAATTACAATCTTCTACTTTGTCGCAGTTGGACTCACGCTATGCTGTGCATTCCATCCACCCTCTTTCGACTTCTAAAGTTCCCACATGAGGGAAAAATCACTACTACCGATCAATTGTCATTATTTACCTCGTCTTCTGAGAACAACGTGCCATACGTGGTGTTGGCTCCCTGTGATTTGCAATAAAGGCAAGACCAAAGTTCAAACACTGCAGGGGCCACATCAGAACCACTTTGGAATCCTAGGACCTAGCCTTCGGAGAGGGATCTCTCTATATAAGTGCTTTTAAAAGATATATCTTTAAGATTTGATTAAGATATTAGGCTAGTTATGAAGCTCTTAGGAACCTTTTTGTTTGTTTTGTTGGGATGGATATCATTGACTGAAGAGGTTAGTTGAAGGGTGAGGGTGAGAGTAAATTGAAAGAAGATTTTGGTTGAAAATATAGGTCATGAAACTATATTAACCCATTCGGCTATGGAGTCACAAAAGGATTTAATTGTACAACAATTCTTCAAGGGTTTCCATAGGACAAGTCATCTATATCAAAGGATATTTTAGATTAAGTTGTGGAATGGAACATTAAGATATTATGAAAGAAGAAAAGCTAATAATCCATTAAGGGTCTATTAACTCCACTAAACAAGAAAAACCTTTTAAATTAATTGTTTGAAGCAAGCCAAAGGACAGGGCAAACCATAAACCTCTTTGGGAAATTTTTTATTAAAGAAAAATTTTCAGACAACAATTCAGTAATCCTAAGACTACTTTCAGAAAGGAGAAAACAGATAAGAAAACAAGGAAAATGGCCTAAGATCAGACAGAAACTTTGAATTATAGACTGCTTTTGGTATACTCTCAAGGGATCTTTCAAATCAACTATTAAAGACTAGCCAGAGGACAGGGCTAACCATAGACTTCCCTGGGTTAACTCCACTTAGCAAACTTTGAAAAGAACATTCATAAGTAAAATCTCAAGTTGTACTCAGAAAAACATGGGCTTACCAACATTTCTTCACTGGTTATACTCTATTGAATCATTCTTAAAACAACAAGATGGATCAAACTGAAGCGCAATTGGGAATCCTTCAATCAAACCTTAGCAGAAGAAAACATAAATATAAAGCTTTCAGACATAAATAGGGTACTTTGACAATAAATCCTACTCTAAATTTTATGTTCTTTATCAGAGAAAATGGACAGCATGTGAAACATGAGGAAAGACAATAAAAAAAAGTAAAAACATCACCATTAACATAGACCAGGATCCCGTGAATCAAATTTTATTACTGATGTTCAAACCAGTTACATACTTCAAGTCTAGCAGGTCTTTACAGTTCAAAACTTCTCTTCTCAGCCTAGTATTCTTCAACTACTCAATAGCACTTCAACAACTTCAACAACTATCTTGCACTTCAATAATAATCCAACCAAAAATAACAATTAAATCCTCATACTATATTTATAGATAAATGAGGAGGTGGAGGAAAGAAAGGGTTTTTAATGGTTCATGTTGGGGTTCCTATGTTTTGGTAGATTTGGAAATACCAAAAGATAAGACAACATCAAACTTCTTTTGAATCCTAGGATCTGGCCCTCCTGGATCCGGAGAGGGATCTCTCCAAAAGAAGCAAAAAATGATATATCTTTGAAGCTAAAATGAGATGTTAGGCTAGATATGCAGCACAGAGGGGGGTTTTAAAATGATGTGGTTGGTTGTTGAGTTGGTCGCGAGATCATCAACTGAGAAGGTAATGGGAGAAAAGGAGCAAAATAGTAGGACGTTTCGGCAAAGAGAATGAGTCAGGAATGTGCCATCTATTAGGCTATGGAGTCATGAAAGGAAATTCCTTGCAAACAACTAGCCAAGGCTTTCAAAGGGAAATTCATCTATACTAAAGGATCTTTTAGATAGATGGTGGAATGGAACAATAAGGAAAGAAGGTTAAATAAGGAAAGCAACCCAATTTCTATCTGGAGATCAGGTCAGAGGTCATTTAACTCTAGACCTGATTTGACATACTCATAGGCAAATCTCGATGGAGGGACAAAGGGGCAGCTTATAGATTGGACCAGAGGCCATTTAACTCCAGGTTTGCTTTAGCATGCTCCAAGGGAAAAACAAAGATAAGATTCGACACAAGGCTAGAGTCTATAGATTGGAGAAGGACTTTTAACCTTCCCTGCTTTGACACTAGCCAGGACATCCAAGCAACAAACCCGAATTCATACATTAGCTAGTAGTGAATAACAGCTGCTGCAGATGTTAAATTACATGCATTTGCTATTAGATACACATTAAGAAGAAAACATCAAAGACAAGAAGAGCAGTGGGCATTAGGGTACCATGCGAGAGTATATCCTAAGCCTGATTTACTGATTCTTATCGTAGAAATATGAATAGTATGATAAAAATGAAATAAGATAGGGAAAAAATCACCCGTAGTAATAGGCCAGGATCGTGTGAAATTGCTTGATTAATTGACGCAAAACCAGTCACATACACTGAGAACAATGGCTAACACAGTCCAACTTTCTCCTCCTAGCCTACTACATTACAAACTACTCTGCTACTCCCTCCCAAGAATGTTCTAACAGTCAAAATGAATCCCTCTAACAGCAACAACAACAACACAATCGAACCCATTACAATACATTCTCGGGGATTATTATAGGAGAATGAATAATAGCAAGAGTAGATGTGAATTAAATGGATCCATTAAGACATAGTGGAGGAAGTATCCATGCCCATTCTGCTTAATGTTTCTATGTTGTACTCTGTAGTCTGGTTCAGAGATCTCTGTCAGGTCGATATTGACCTCGGATGTGTTCTTGAAGTCCCTCTGATTGCTTGGAACTCTACGTTGTCTTCTGGAATTAGTGACCTGGATCGAAGGGTCTGCAGGTCTCTCCATACCTCATAACTATGGTCCTGATAGTCATAGAAGCTTATGTTAGTGCACTTAGCTTTTTTAAGGGCTCGAGGAGACATGGAGAACACTATTGGAAGGTGTCCTTCCAGGAGAACAGGTGTCTGCTGATGTAAAAGCACAGATATGACCTTTTTGTGTGCTTTCGTCTTCAAACTGCTGCTTCTTCCTTTGGACGCGGGATTAAGCGTTAATTATTCAATAATAGGATTTAGTCCTTCTAATCCATCTCTACTGTTACTCTGACCGCTGCTGTAATAACCTCTTTGCGTTCTGAATCACAGTGACTGTGATTATGGAACATAAAGTGAATTCATCACTCTGAAACAAACCTGCACAATAAAATGAAACAATTATAAAATCCAGGGAGGTGGTGGTAGAAAGCTTTGGAGGCCTGGAGGAATGGTGGAAATGGTGGAGGCGGAGAAATAATGAATTAGTGTAAAACCCAGAGTCTTTAAGGTTTCGAGCGAATACATAGAATAACATGGGAAAAGAATGAAACAGAGACCATGATGTGGGACCCACTCAAAGCAGAGGGTGATTAGATATGAACCGTTGGATCTCAGGAGGAGATCAATGATGATGATTAAGTGATGGAGTTAGAGGAGGTTCCAATGAATAAATATGGATAGGGGCACGATGCAATGGAGACTGTCAATCTAGATTGAACGAACGGTCATGATGGAATCAGAAGATCACAATCGGGGAGGCAGTGGGAAACACATTCGAGAACCTCTAATTGGCGACGCACGATTGAGTGCCATCCATATGATCTAGAACAGGATCAACGATGGAGACTCAATCGGTGGGGAGATAGGTAGGGCGATAAGCGGGGAGTGATGAGATCTGGGCTGTTGGATCTCAAGGGGTCAACGGCTCAGATCAAATTGGGGATCGGCCAATCGGAGGATCGGAAGGGCAGCACAACAAGAAATTTCGATTGCGATTGGAGTGGTGGTGCGATGGTCGTTGGATCTATATAGATCGACGATAGGTATTACACCTGCGCTTCATATACCATAACACCATCACATCGGATAAAATCGAGTTAGAAAAGGATTGCACCCACATTGATCTCTCTAATTGCGATAAGCGCTCAGGGCTTAAAGCGCTTGGTCCTGGGCGTAGGGAATATCGGGAAGTGGTTTAAGGGGGCTAGCTGAAAGGTGCTAAGCCTAATATATGAAGAAAAGTGGGTTTTCTAGCCGAAAAAGAGGGTTTTCAAGGCTAACGAGGGAAACGGTAGAGAGAACAAGGGGGTATTAAAACAGTCAAAGGGTATTTCAAGGGTTAAAAGGGAATTATAAGGGGAGAAAAGGGGATGGAAACAGAGGTTTAAAAAGGGGTGAAACAGGGGGAAAGAGGCCTTTTGGGCATTCTTCTTCACAACAGAGAGGATTTTCTCATGGAAATGGCAGTGAGGATTTAGCAAAGGATAAAGGCACAAGGAGGCTTCAAGGATGATGTGTTTTCAGAGGGAATGCATTCCTTGAAGGCTCAAAAAAAATTTAGCTCCCTGTTTTCTTGTCAAAAAATTCATAGGGGGTTAACAGTGGCTCCACATGGGGATAGCTTCTTCTTGACGGAGTCAATAATTCAGAGGATGATCTTTGGTATAGGCCAGATGCCTGAAGCTTGAACCACCCATTTTCTTTCTTGGATCAGCTGCCACAAATCATGAAGACATTATATCAGTAGTAAAATTCTCCCAAAAAACAACCTACCCACACTATAGTCCTAACATTTTTTCTTCTTGGTGCATTTGGACTTGCAGACCCTTTACATCATCAATTTTTTACAAACAAAAAAATAAACCTATTCTACTTCTACCCTTATTAATCCATGAGACCATATTAGACTGTTGGCGTCATAGTTTCTCTACCTAAGCTACTATCTGCTAGGATTAAACTGTCTAGCAGATTCCTTCTCTACATTCTAAGACATAAATTGGAAAACAGCTAAGCCAGGATTAAACTGTCTAACTTGTTGGACTTTGCAGAAATTAAAAACATAACCAACTAAATGCCCACAGGCTGAGATTTATTTCAGACTTCCTACCTACTCTACTCTAACCTGGAAATCTCTGATGCTCTAGGTGATACAATAATGCTAGTGCAGCCAGTCAAGCAACAACAAAAAAGGATAGAAACAATGACTGCTCAGAGATAACCATAGGGTGCTCTGCATGTGATTCTTCAAAACTACGGTCACCATTAGCGGTGACCATTCCAGTTGAAATTGGCCCTTGTGAAGGATCAATGCTAGAGAATTTGAGCTAATCAGGGCCTCCATGTACTCTGCCACAAGATCAAAGAACGTATGATGTACGCTTTCTTCTTTCAGGCCTCCCAAGACTGGTAGGCTGTCTTCATCCTGAGAAGCTTTATTACTGCATCTTCCACTGCATCTTCAGTGTGGCTCTTGAAATCCTGATCATCTTCTTCTTGTACATCGAAAAGTAGTGGAAACTCTTCTTTTTTAGGGGGCGGGAGACTTTCCAGAAAGGCTCTTGGGTCTCTGAACTGATATGATTTTTCTTGTAATTTCAGGAGTTTGATCTCAGCTTCATATCTTTCAACCACAAATTCTAAGAAAATTTTCCTGAGCACAGGTTTGAAACTTGAGCTGAGAAGAATAGCCCCTGGAAGGTCCTCCACCTCCAGTTTTACCAAGTCACTTGAAATTGTATCACGACACTCTGCTATGAAACTTGGATGCATTTATGCAAACTACTCAGAGTCTTCCATTAGGGAAGTGACTTGGTCTTTAGCATGGTTGATGTTGTACTGCGACATGGTCTCCCAGTGGAGTCTCGTGAAACAAAGATAATAAGCGGCCTACTGATCACCAGTGGAGTCTTTTAATCATTTAGGAACTGTGGAGTCGCCAAGTGGAGGATTTACAATTTCACTGTCCACCATGTTGGGGTTGCCATGTTTTGGTCAGATTGGCAAGACCAAAATATGAGACAACATCAAACCACTTTTATATCTCAGGATCTAGCCCTCCTGGGTCCAGAGAGGGATCTCTCTATGATATGTCAAAGGTATATGACTTTTCAACTCAGTGTTAAAATGTTAGGCTAGTTATAGGCACAAGGTTTGTTTGTTTGGTTGTTGTTTATCAGGAAAGAAGGGTTGAATGTAAGATGAGGATGAGAAAAGAAAATTTAGGCAGAGGTGAAGTATTCCAGGGAGCATTCAAAACCATTAGGCAATGGAGTCAGGAAAGGATTTGCTTGCTAATCAATAGGCAAGCTTTCAATTGGGCTAGTCATCCAAAACATTGGATCTTAAAGATGATAGTGTGGTATGGAATGGTAAGAGAGGAGGAACAGTAAAGGTTTAGAACACAAAGTTAAAGACCAGCTGGTCGCACAAGGATCCTAGTGGACATGGCTAACTCTAATCCCCAGTGTTCCCAAATCTTCTAGCTAAATCCTAACAAGAACATCTAAGAACAGATTCATTTAACTCATACATCATAGAGCAGGAAATAACATCCACTACACTGGTTAAATTAACTGAAATAAATTCTTAGATCACACATATAGTAGAAAACATCAAAGGCAAGGAGAGCAAAAACATAGGGTACCTAACAAGGGTAAATCCTATGCCAATATTTTGATGCAAGCCAGTAGAAACAAAATGAAATGAATTAAAACACAGAGATAGGAAAACATCACCGCTGCTTTAGATCAGGATCCAAAGAAATGTGCTTGTCATATTAAATAGCAATACCAATCAAGTACAACAATGCCAATAGCCGAATACTTAGTCTGAAAACACCTTCCTCAGCCTATCTTACAACTCTACACAGAAACTATGTCTCAAAGAAACTACTTGCAATTCTCTGATAACTGATCAACAACATTTACAATGAGTTTCTTCATGAATTTATAGCTGAAACATGAGCAAAGGCGGTAGGTGGAAACTAAATGCAACATTAAACTTAGAAAATAAAGAGGACTGAAACCCATTCTGTTTAAATTTGGTGCATTAATCTATGGTGTTATTTGGATGAAGATGTGGGTTTCGTCCAGGCTTCCATTCACTCCAGGTTTGTCTCTGACGTACTTTGGCTGCAGAATTCCATATTACTTTTGGTGAATAAAAAAAAGGTAAATAAATGATTGAGAAGTCCTCCATACTTGTGAAACAATTTCTGTGATAGCACCAGGACTTTTTTCAGGGCAGAAAATCGCTCTAGAAAATGGCATAGATTGAACATTGCATGGGAACTTTGTCCTTTTGTGGGAAAACATTCTGCTGATGTGAAAACCCCGATGATATGGTTTTATACGTGTTGTACCCTCTGTGTGATCCATGATGTCGCTAACCTAGTGCTTTTCCTCTAAACCACTGTATAAGGCTCAAATATCTCCAATACTGAACATCGAACTCATTGATCATTAGCTGGTATTTCTCTACCACTTCATAAATGTCTTAATCTGCAAAATATTGGCTTTAATGGCGCCATATAGGTTTTTGCGGAGATTGAACTGTCCTTTGATAATATTTATGCTGCCGCCATCTTTCCAGACATTTCCTTGTAGTACCAGCTTCCAAATCCAACTTTCTCTGCGCAACGCGCCATTACAATAGTACACATGAACCATGGCAGTTTTCCGCCTCTCTGCAACACTGCAAGAACGAAACAAATGTTAAGAAAAAAATGCATGGGGTCGTATGATGTGAGTGACTGCGAGGATGATAGTGGGATGATGAATAAATGGTGAAAAAATGCAGAGGAATGGTGGAGAAATGCTCTGGTGAAGGTTGGAAAAGTGCATAGAAATTTAACGTAAAAAAAATTGTTTGACCGTGGAATGAACATGTATAACGAGGGAGGGTGGATGCAGGATGGAGACACATGGAGTGGTGACGTGTCGGGTTCGGGAGATGATGAGACAGTCAATGGTGGGGGGTAATCAAATCTGAACCGTCCGATCTCAGGAGGAGATCGACGGCTGAGGACGCGTCAGAGGGCGATGGACAGTGGGACAGGGGTACGGTTTTCCCAGGCAAACTTCCAAGCAGCTTTGTGGAGAGATCGTTGTTGGATTAAATGCTCTAGATTGGATGATGCATAGTGATATCATGCCACGTTTGTTGTCAGTCTTTAATGCGCGATGGAGTGGCGGTTTTCCAACCGTACCGGTGCCACACGTCGTTCGATGTATGGAATCGCTCCCAAAAACCAAATACCACCTAGTGACCAAAGGCGGTTCTATAGAAACCGGTGGTTTTCAGAATAGTGCACAGGCAGGGACCACAGGGGCAGGTGCATTCTGGACTGTTGGATCAATGGCTAAATGGATGGCAATTGCGCGATCAGAGTGGTGGACTGTGAACGGTGGGGGTTGCGCGGACCGCGATCGCCATCCAGTCTGTGTAGATCAACGGCGGAGACTGCTCTCGATAACTAGATGAGGAAAGTGCTCTTTGGGCTAATGCTTGGTTTTTGTGTTCGGTCACGTGGGGAAAAAAGGTTAAGGGACTAGGGCCGAAGGGGGCTAAGACCATAATTTGCAGAGTATGGGTTTTTCGACCCCCTTTTAATGAAATTTGAGGCCGAAAATGGGTAACGATAGAGGGAATAAGGGGAAATTTGGCCAAACAAAGGGTGAAGGAATGGTTTAAAAGGGCATGGGTATGATTTAGAAAGGTTAGAGGGGAATTTTGACAAAGGGAAATAGAGGGTTAAAATGGGGTATTCTGCAGGGATGCAAGGGGCAAACGCAGGCCTTTAGGAGCAAAATTTTTGCAATCAGAGAGGCTTCATAATGGGAATCAGTAGAGGGGATTTCCTCTCATGGAACAGGCATAGGAGACTTCAAGGATGATGTGTCTTCAGGGGAGATGCATTCATTGAAGGCTTAGAAACAATTTAGCCGCTTACTTTGCTTGTCAAAAATTTATAGGGGCTAACAGTGGCTCCACATGGGGATGGCTTCTTCTTGAAGGAGTCAAGAATTCAGAAAATGATCTTTGGTGTAGGCCAGATGCCTGCTGCTTGAGCCACCTTTCTTCTTTGGTTTTTAGCTGCCACAGTTGTTGAAGACATCAATTATCAGAAACATTATCCCAACAATCTACCTACCCATCATAGAATCCTAGCATTTTTTCTTCTTCTAGGGTGCATTTGGACTATCAGACCCTTTACATCATTTATTTTTATAAACAGAAAATAAACCTATTCTAAATCTACCCTTATCACTCCATGAAACCAGATTATATTGTTGGTCTCATATGTTTCTCTACCTAATCCAATATCTGCTGGGATTAAACTGTCTAGCATATTTCTTCTCGATATTCTACAGCAAAAATTTAAAAACAGTCAAACTAGGATTAGACAGTCTATTTTGCTATGGGTCCAAGGCATAAAGACAGTTGCACATGGACAGAAACTTGCAGGAAACTGAAAAAAAAACTTGAAGGCTTGAAATCTTAAGTTTGAAGCATCCTTCTTCTCTTTGTGACTCAAGTTTTGAGCCTGTTAGAGTCACTTTCCTTTCTCCATTTCAGCTCTGATTTTGGGCTTGTTAGAGCTGATTCTTCTTTCTTCTTTGCTGGTTCAGGTTTTGGGCATGTTTGAACCAGCTATCTTCATTCTCTTTTGCTCAGATTTTGATCATGTTAGAGCCAATATTTGCACTGTAGAGGTTCATGTTTTGAGCATGTCTGAACCTCTCCCTTTCTCTGTTTTTCTCTTCATTTCATTTTTTTTTTTAAACAAACACTAAAATGGTATGTACAATGGAAAAGGAAACTGGAAATTGGAAATCAGTAGAAGTAGTGTTTGAGCATCCTGCCATTGACGGGACCCCCAAACATCTCTGTACCATCTAACTCCTGTAGAAAAAAGGCATTTGGACCCACAATTGCCTAGATGATGTATGGACCTTGCCACAAACTATCAAACTTGCCGTGCTTTCCTTTGTCCTCTCTCCTTGAGTCCCACTTTAGAACTTTATCTCAAATTTTGAAATCATCTGCTTTGGTTCTTTTGTCAAACAACCTCTTTATGTTCTCTTGAAATTTCACTGCTCTATTGTAGACCTCTTCCCTCGTTTACTGGAGATGAATTGTCTGGTTTATTCTCCTCACCATGCTATCTTCTTCTGTTTATATCTCTTGAACAAGTTTAATAACTGGTATTCCAAGGCTAGTGGGAAACACTGCTTCTGTTCCATAGACAATCTAATAAGGTGACATACCAATGGATTTCTTTGTTGTAAGCCTGTCAGCCCACAAAGCATGTACTAACTTGTTATGCCATGAATTTTTGTTCTCTTCCAGCAGCTTTTTGATGATGGTCACCAGGATCTTGTTGGATGATTCAGCTAATCCATTACCTTGAGGGTAATAGGCAGTTGAATGACTGAGTTCTATTTGTTACCTGTGAAAAAAATCAACCATTTCCTTGGATTTGAAAGCAGTAGCATTATCAGTGATTATTTTCCTTGGGTAGCCAAACTGAGAGAGGATATGACCTTCTAGGAAACTAATGACGACTGAATCTATGGCATTCCTAGTAGGTATGGCCTCGATTCACTTAGTGAAGTAGTCTATGGCCGTTAGGATCCATTTTTGTTGTGCAGAAGAAGCAGGGTGAATCTCCCCTATGAAATCTAGGCCCCATTGTAGAAAGGGACCTTCAACAGTGATGGGTTGTAGAGGTAAGGGGAGGAGTTTTCTTTTGCCTTAAAAAATCTGGCATTTTTGGCAGGCAGTTATCATCTTATGGATATCATTAAAGAGTGTAGGCCAATAGTAACCAACTCTGAGTATTTTTTTTGCAGTAGCCTTCTAGCTTAGGTGGCCTCCACACTCTCCTGGATGGAATTCTTGTTTAATCCTCTCTGCCTCATTTTCGGGCAAACATTTAAGCAATAGGCCATTTGGATTCTTCTAGTATAAGCAGTTATTCAACATGCAATAGCTCCTGGATTTTAGCTTTAAGAATATGGCCTTGGTATTTGATAGTTCAGGAGGGGAATTGAGGTGTGTAAGCACATACAAAATGTCAGAATACCAAGGAGAGCTTTGAAACTCTTCCTCAACAGTGGGATCAGGCAATCCTTGCTGCTCATCCAAGGCATCTAACATGTTAATATCTAGGGCTTGTAAATTTTTTTCAGCCATTAGTTGAGCTAAGCCCTGACCTTTGATCAGTTTGGTGGGTTTTATCTCGAGGTCATATTCTAAGATCACAACAATCCATTTTCCCCTCTTCCCATCTGGGTCCTGGGACAATATATCTTTTACCACTATATTTGGCACATAGGCTATGGTGTGAGAATGCAGTATGTACACCCTAAAGTCTTTCAAGGCCTTGATCAGAGCATAGGCCTATTTTTCCATGATGTTGTTTTTCAAGGGTGCATCTCTGAGTGCTTTGTTGAAGAAAGAAATGGGTTGTTCCATTCCCTCTGGATTTTTCTGTAGTATAACTGCAGCTATTGTGTGCTTGGAGGCAAATGAAAAAATCAGGAAATATTTTGAGAAATCTGGGCTGATTAAGATAGGAGCCCGGGTGAGTGCAAGTTTAACTGATTCAAAAGATTTCTTAGCTTCAACAGTCCACTTAACTCCTACACCTTTCCTCAACATGTTTGTCATATTCCTAAGATGTTCAGCTAAGTTGGGAATAAACCTCCTGAGGAAGTTGATCTTCCCAATGAAGGACTATAACTCTTTGATGTTCCTCGGGTGTGTGATTTGTAGTATTCCCTCAACTCTTTGTGGGTCTATCCTAATCCCCTTTTCAGATATGATGTGGCCAAGAATCTTACCGTCTTGCAACCCAAATACAATCTTTTTAGGATTCAGTGACAGACCAAACCTTCTGCATCCTTCAAACACTTTTCTTAGGTGCTCTAGGTGTTCTTCCTCAGTCTTGGAATAAACTGTTATGTCATCCAGATATATGACAATGAAGTGTCCTATTTCATCTGAAAAAACTATGTCCATTGCTCTTTGGAAGGTTGCACCAATGTTCATCAATCCAAAATTCATCTTTACATACATAAAGGTGCCCCATGGAGTGGTGAAAGCTGTCTTGAGTTGGTCTTCTGGGATTACTAAGACTTGGTTGTAACCTGAAAAACCATCTAGCAGGGAGATCCTTTTAGAACCTACTACCCTTTGAAGAATATGTTCCATTTTTGGCAAAGGGTAATTGTCTTTGAGTGAGGCTCTATTAAGATTGTTAGTATGAATCCTTTGTCGAAGCATACGAAAAAGGACCACTTTAGCTATGCATAACTAATAGCCCTAACAAAAAAAGTGGCTCCCAATATCTTCAGATCTGTGGTTAGTTGAATAAGAAAAGAGCTGCAAAAAACCAGATCTATGCATGGAAAGACATTAAGCAGTAAAAACAAGGGTTTTCTCCATATACCAATAGACAAGACAAGAACAATTTTTGAAAGAATTTTTGTATTAATTGGGCACCTGGGAGGAAAAAAAGAAGGTGTATCCAATTCTCCTAAGTGGGATGGGTTCTTGGAAGTCCTCAGCACTTTAGATCTAAGATTTCTCTCTCTTGTTGGTGTAGAAAACCCAATGCAAAGAATAGAGCTCAATGGGAGCTCACACAACAAATGATGGAAAAATGTGACCAAGTGTATAGATCCAGAGTGATCTAATAGGCAACAAAAGGTGAAGAATGATAGGAAAAACCCTGCTATTTATAACAAAATATTGGGTCATTCTAGATCTTGGTGCATGATTAAAATAATGTTAACCAAATCTAGATCCACCTTTTATGGAATATTTTATTATATTTGTTGGAGGGAAAAAGGTATTTGACTTGGGTCAAATCCCTTTATTTGTGAATAATAAATAAATAAATGATTTATTTATCATTTTAAGGAAGTGGTTGAAGGATAATCAAATAAATAATGATTTATTTAATTATTTGTGGATGATTTGGTCATATTTAACAAGGAATATTATCTAAATAAGATTTAAATAATTATTCCTAGGAAATAATAAGATAAATAAAGGTTTATCTAATTAATTTCTTTGTTTTTGGGTTAAACATGACTAGGAATAATAATTAAATTATGGTTTAATTAATTATTCCATGAGGGAAATTAAACAAAATAGGTTTGTTTAATATTTCCTTTTGGGGTTTCCTGTTTAGACCATAAACAACCTAATAAATGTGGTTTATTAAGTTATTTTACATAGTGAAAGCAATTTTACTTAGGGTAAAATTGATCTTACATGGTGTACTTGGGTCCATCTAATGATAATAGGTTAGATGACCAAAAAATGGTGTAACAGATTGCCCCCCAGCGTGCGAGTGTCAGGAGCAAATCATATGACCGAAGTACATTGTAAGAACTCAATCACCAGACAACAAAAGGGAAGTCAGAGAGAGAAATGCAAGGTAGATAGTGTGCTGAAGAACTAGACCCTGAGGAGACGAGACTCGCAGGTTCAAAAAGTCTCTTTTTATGAGAGGGTACCTGTGCTGAAGGCGGCGGGGGAGGCATACCTATGTCTGCCGAGACAAAGCACAAAAGAATAGTGTGTCCAGTAAACAAGGGACCGAACCATAAAGTACAGCTGGCATAATCATGAGCCAGATAAAAATACAATGAGGAATCCCACATACATGCTGTGCCTGGGATAACAGCCAGGACTGATACAATAATATCTGAGTACATGAGATACAAATACAACCCAAATTCCCCCTGTAAATGGGGAAGGGCTCACAAAATTTGACTGATACATGAAAATCAAAGAGGCGCTGCAAGCAACTAAGGCCAACATCATCAAATATCTGGAGCTACATCAAAGGCTGCAAGGAGGAGGTCATCCGGGCATGTGGGGGGCTACCTGCAGGGCCACCCCCGCATGAGGGTTGAGCCATCTCACACACACCTGGGAATCATCAAGAGCTACTGCTGTAGCACTGAACCATCAAGTATACAGATCTCGGTCATGCTGAAAGGAGCTGGAGTGGAGAAACAATTAAGTCAAAGGGAAATGAGAGATCCCTTTGCCTGATCCGAGGCACCGAACAAGAGTGGAAGCTGGAACCAAGGTACACCGCCCTCTAGACCTGGCTTCTGGAATGAATTAGCTGATGTCGACAGAAGGAGGTCCGCCATAGGTGAGGCAATGAGATATCCTCAACTAAGGCATGAGAGAAAATAGTAGAGTGACGGACAGACTGACACTAATGATGATAGTGAAATGGAAAGGACTGAGTAGCGAATGGACGACTTCCCTTGTTAGAGCATAAAGGGCATGAATGACATGGCAGCGACTGACACAATATCATAAGGGATAGGGGACAGTGGGACTGAAGGTGAAACACAAGAGAGAGACCAAGCAATGAAGGATGGAGGGCGATAGCGGGGTACAAAGGGACTCGGGATAGACTCCATGAAGGCGATGATGACTCAACTTGGATGCTCTAAACAAGGGTGACTCGATGGTGCTGCCACATAGTAAAGGCCCAATGGGGGACCATGAAAACATGAGTACAAGATGGTAACTCATGACGAAAATCGACATGAACAAAGACAAGTAAGGAGGCAAAATGGTGCCCCAAGTACAAGTGTCGTAAGTGAGGAAATTCGATTTTAAGGAGAGGTGAAGTGACCCTTCTTGGACAAAATGTGTCCTGGTGAAGTATCAAATCACAAAAAATGAACAGATACCCATTTGAGGGCTCGGTGAGAGCTTTCCAATGGTGTAGATGGTTTGTCAAACGGGGCTACGGTATGGTCGCAGCAGTCAAAAGAAGAAACAGGGGTTCTCTTTTAATAAGGCAGTCTTCCCTCCAAATTCACTCATTTTCTATTGTTGCTGTGGTGAATGTAGAGAGGAGAAAAGGCCCTAAATCTTGTGGTGAGCGTAGCGGACAAACCGACCGTTGGAATCGAGATCCGTCAGTTGCAGGTAAGAGGCCTAACCTTAATCTTTCATTTTGATGGATTGAAAGTTCAGTTTAGGGCCCAAAATCTTAGAAACAGACCCTTCTTCATCTCTACGGCTGGGTCACACTTTTTGGGCCAAAAAGTGCGACCTGGGAAGCAGGTTTCAGGGAAAAAACTGCGACCTGTCCCAGAATTGGGCAGAAAACTGCGACCTGGGAGATGAGGGGGTTTTGGTGCTATTTAATGGCTGAGAGTTGGGTTTTTGTGTTTGGTTATGGTATTCCCGATATGTATGCTGACAAAGATGGTGTTTTTGTGCATGTATGGCAGATTTATGGTTTAACTGGAGAGAGAGAGACCTGGGTACATTACGGGCAGAGATCCAGGCGGATCAGGGTGTCCATCGTGTGTTGGCCAGGTTTGGGGTTCTAAATTTTTTGGAGAACCCTTTGATGAGAGCAGGAGAGCCTTTGTTGGCACGGATTATCAGTTACTGGGATCTAGAGCATGAGGTCTTTGTAGTGCAGGCACACAGGATCGAACTGACAGTCCAGGATGTGTATTTCTTGATGGGTCTCCCACCACTGGGGATGGTGGGAAACACGCAGCCAGTATTATCGCGGGGGCGGCATATCATGGATTTTGTGGAGCGACATTATCGACCGGGTCTCCAAGTCAAGGGGACTCGGATACCGATCGGGGATCTAGAGAGACTAGAAACCCGTGCAGTGGCCGCAACTGTGCTACATATCCTGGGCAACCAGGCACTCCATCACATCACTGGGGGGTAGATGATGATTGTGGAGAGTGTGTTGAGTGGGACCTACTATGGGTGGGCCCAAATGATGTTGTTGTCGCTAAAATGACAGTTGTCGCTCTACAAGCAGCAAGTGAACCACGATTGCTCGTATGGGACTTTATTGTGCGCCTTCTTCTTTGAGAAGATCTCGACCTTGCGGCCTCGTATACAGCTTCCAGATGGGGGAATGAGAGAGCCCAGGATGCGCCGGTGGGGGCGGCTACTATGCAGAGGAGGAGGAGGGGTGGTCGGGCGAGTGTTTCGACCTGAGTTTTTTGCCCATTGGGATCAGATGCCGTTATACATAGATGACTATCCCTATAGTGGGATGAGTTATTTTGGAGATCTGGACCTGCCACTTCCGCCTGGTTGAGTATGGGGGCCCAATGGTAAGTGAAAGATTTCTATTCTTGTATGGGCATGTTAAAGTTTTTGAATAGTAGCTAGGGTACTGATTCATGTGTTTTTGGTATGCAGATATAGCTCCGGTAAAACCGGCCGGATATATGGGATGACCGGTAGCATCTGGAGCTGTAGGTCCGAGTGGGTCGAGAGCAGTGCATAATGAGGATGTGGCCGCCCTTCTGGAGGACATTCGTCATAGATGCGAAAGGTTGCTGACCGGAGTATCAGAGCGTGGGTGGCAAGACTTAGACGACCAATACATAGAGCCATGTATTGGTCTACCCTCGGAATGGCGAGGTGTCATGCGGCGCATGGCGATGGCCGGTCAGGGGATGCATGATCTACAGGCTGCAGGGGCAGAGCCATTGGCTCGGGATCCGCCAGATAGTGATTAGGTGTGGGGCATGTGGTGCCCCCTAGTGTGTATGTAGGGGCAGGTGGTGCCCCCATTTTTGAGTTCTTTGTAACATGCTATGGGCATGTCATATGTATCAGAGTAGATGGACTCTAAACACATGTTTTGCAACACATATTATGGATATGCATCATTTTTTAATGATTATAAATGTTATTGTCTTGTATGAAATGCATGTGATAAATGTCAATCTAGAACATGGTTTGCAATACTATCTACATAGTGATTCTGTTCTCGAGGTACATGGTTGAAAGTTATGGTTTCAAATGCACGTATCAAGAGTTTCACTCGTAAATAGCGTTTAAACAGCACAGGGTTATGCACACGATAAACACCATTTAGTTGCATGACAAGAAGTAGGGAATCCAAACGAACATGCAGATGGAGGATGCGATGGAAGAGAGCATCGGCTAAGAGACCACGCACTACATCATATTCAGCTTGATTGTTGGTGGCAGAACCAATGCAGACCCCGTTGGAGAGAACAAGGGCATGTAAGGGGGTGAAGATGGCCCAACCTGCCGAGGCTAGATTCCGAGAGTAACAACTTGCACCATCGGCGTAACTGATAAAGGGTGTGGACGGGGGGTCCTGCGGAATGGTGTTACAAGACAAAAAATGAGGGGAGGAGAGACAATGACGGCAGCGTGAGTGTATAGAAGACATCGAGCAGCAACTGCGGGAAGGAGTGCAAGGAGCAGGATGAATATGACTCATATACGAACTAGAGGGTGGTATATGAGGGTTATCGGGAGTATGGCGAGGACTCAGGCTGCGAAGGTCAACAGAGATACGGGTGGAGTGATCTCGTGTATGGGTAGAAAAGAGGGGGTCGGGCGAAACAACAGGGGAGGATGCAGGGGGAATGGGCTCCAAGTGTCTCGCAAAGGAGGATAGGTAAAGAATGGTCATAGTAGACTCCGCCATCTGAAAATCAGGGGGGGGAATTTCGATGGGAGCGGGGGGATCCTCAGGCTGGTCCGAAGCATACTGCACGAGTATGGGAGATGCGGATTGATTTTGTTCAACCTCATACTCTCGGACTACCTCTAAAGAGGCGCGGTAATGCGTCAGGTGAGGAAAATGGTGGGAGTAATGGCCATGAACACCGCACAAAGCACAGGGTTTGTTGGTGCGGAGAGTATTGGGGTTCTTGGTTACAGACGAAGAAGGAATGGAGGCTTCAGGGACCGTAGATTTGGGGAACGCGACTTTAACCATGGGCTGAATACGGGAAAACTCGGGACAAGCATGGGTGGCATGACCGGCGACATCACACAAGGCACAAGGCTTTGTGGGTGGAGGAGGGGTCGGGTCAGTCGTGGTGGTCTTGTATTTGGGTGCCCCCTTGCGAGCTTTGCCTTTCTTCCCGGGAGCTGGCACGACAAGAGAAGGGTCCTATGGAGGTGCTGGGGGCACAGTGGCAACGGAGGAAGCGAGGGGGACCGGTTGAACCGGTGTCAAAGCCATGTAGGGTTTGGGGTATCCAGGAGGGGTAGCGGCTGGAGGATCAAGGTACCAGACCGGTATGCCCAAGGTCAGGTTAGGGAGAGAGAGGGTGGCCATGATGGGGACAGAATATACTCTGGGAGGGGGAGCCAGGAAAGGTATTTGCCCAGCAGGGTAATGACCAGGAGGGACGGCTCCAAGATGGTTAGGCCTGAGGGAACCAATCCAGGAGGATAAAGGGGTTCAGGGATACCAGCTGTAGGGGGAGGGCCAGAAGGAGGAGGTCCGGCTGGCTGAGATGAATGGCGAGGAGCGGGTTGCGGAGGGCGAGGGGGAGGTTGCTAACTAGCCGAAGCAGGCCACTTAAGGGCAGCCTGAGACGATTGCATCATGCAAACATTCAATAAGCTGGGATCAGTGATAGGAGGAGGGGGGAGACCAGGAAAAGTTCCAAGCAGGGAGGAATCTTTGTAAACGCCGGGGGAGACACCGGTCAAGGAATCGACGGTTTGCTTGTTGGCTACAGAAGAGATGGTCGTCTCAGGTGAGGTCTGAGATTTTGGCTCATGATATGTCAACTGGTCAATGGTGACTATCTTTTCATTATGGGGGAAAGACATCTTGCGGAAAACCGCGGATGGGACAACAGACATAGCATAGGTGTAGCTTCGCCCCAATAGAATGTTGTAGTCTAGCGGGGGGTCTATGACTTCGACGTCAGCGCAAACAGTCTTACCAGCGAGGGTGATAGGACAATTTCGAAACAGGCCAATGCGCTAGGAGGCATGGTCGTCCCATGCTCGAAGGGTGATCGTGGAAGGGGCCAACTCAGGGGATCCGAGTTGCTTCCAAACCGAAGCGGACATCACGCAGGTGGATGCCCCCTCATCAATTATGCACCGGGAAACGTTGGCATTCCGGATTTTGACTGGGATTTGGAAGGCGACGGAAGGAGGGAGAGGAGGATGGTCCGATTGAGTGGCGTCGAAAACAATCATTTGGTCATCAGCAGGATCTACAGCGCCCACGGTAGATAGTAGAGCCTTCTTTTGGGAAGGGCACGACTGGAGGAGTTCCAGTGTGGAAATGGCAGCAGGAGATTGCGCCAAATCATCTACTATGCTATACGAATGAGCAGCTCGACCAGAAGCAGCGTTTCGACGTAAGGGTCCCTTAGGAATCTTGGTGTGAACCTCAACTTTGGTTTGAGGGATATGTAAGGGGCCACTGGATGTCGAAATAGGCTCTGTAGAACCTGAAGAAGGAGGCTCGGGCGCAGACTGAGCAGGAGGCTTGGGGTACTGGCGAGACCGAGTTTGAAGGTGAAGGTCGACGGTTGGGGATGGATCAGAGGTCATCATGAGGATCTGGTAATCGGAGGAACCAGAAATGGAGGGTGGAGTGGAGACCCACCCGTCAGGTGGTTGGGTAGCCATGAATCCTTGCTGAGGGAAAGGATCAGTAAACACAGCTGGTTGAGTAGTGGCCACATTAGGGGGAGCGTGAGGGGAGGCATGTTGTCCGCGCAATGTGGCTTGAGACTCCCACATCTTCCGCATCTATGGTAAAAGGGGACAATCGTGGGTGTAATGACCATAAACACTGCAACATGAACAAGGCTTGTTGTTACAAAGAGGCCTGTCCGGCTTGGGCTGAGTGCCCTGTTGCTGGTTAGCAGTGTTAGGGTCAAAACCTTGAGGATTGGGTCCACGAGTACCAGGGGCAGATTGATTTGGATTGCCTCTCCGCCTTCTTTGAGAAGAAGGGGGATTACTCGCACCCTGCTGTGCAAATACTTGCCCTGAAGGGGGCTGTAGGTGCTACTGTTGGGGTTGAGGAGGCAAGGGAGGTGGAAGCGCATATGCTGGAGGAGCTGGCACACCAGGCTACGGATAAGGGTAATGGTTAGATTGGGCAACATTGAGGTAAGCAGGAGGTTGGGAAAAAGGAGGAGGCATGCCGTATCCTGGGTACATGCTACCGAGAGGGGGAAGAGTACTAGAGGTGCTGGCCCCTCCGTGAGGGAGACCGTAGCCCATAGGAGGTTGAGCATACGGATGGGAAAGGGCTCCAACGATACCGTCGGTGGAATGAGATGCCCCCGGGGCGTTAGCGCCACCAGGCCTGGGGAGGTCAGGAAGGACGGTATAAACATAACCAGACTAGGCGTAGATCAGGTCATATTTCAAGGCTATTTGGAGGGCGGCTTCTTCGGTTTGAGGGAAATGGGAGGCGACATCTTTGCCGATGGGAGCTAGGAGAGAGCGAAGGAACCAGTCCATATAGATCCGATCTTCGAAGGGGGGAGCTCGACATAAGCTGCGTCTACGTCACCATTCCTGAACATGGGTGGAAAGGCGGGTTGAAGATGTTTTCTTAAAGGAAGTCAAGAGCTCCGTACCAGTATCGTATTGGAGAGGGAGCTGGAAGTAAGATAAAAAGGCTTGGGCAATGGTCGCAAAGGTGGTATGGGAAGAGGTGGCTTGGTCGACATACCATTTAGAAGCTTCGCCGGTAAGCGTGCATTGGAACAAACGAAGACGGATGGAGTCATCGGTAATGGAATTGGAGGAACACCACATGTGGAAAGATCGAACATGATTGGTTGGATCTTCTCCATCTTGGCCTTCGAATTTAGGGATGTCGGAAGGGAGCTTGGTTGGCATGGCAGGCCAACCAACATCGTGGCGGATAGGGTCATTGATCAACTGATTGAAATCGGGGAGGCTGAGGCCTGTAATGTACGGCAACAAGGGGGTGGCTGGGGTCGTTTCTGTGGCGGTTCCGCTAGTACTCGGGCCGGCATTAGGGCCGGGAGAACCCCTAGCGTTAGGCCCTGGACCAGACATAGTGATGGTGGTAGGGGGAGAACCAGGAGGAGAAGGGGAACCCGATGAATGAGGAGAGGAGTCGGAGTGTGGACTCGGAGGAGGACTGGCTCGACGACGGTGGGTTGGAGCAGGTCGATTGACCGGAAACTGAGGGTGAAGGCCAAGAATTCTCCGGGAAAGGCGCCTTGGGGGTGCAATGACGACAGGAAGAAAGAAACCGACAGGGGCAGAAAGGGACAGAATCAAGTGAGGTCAAGGGCAGAAAAGGTGCAGTGACAATTGATTTTAGAGTCTTTGCCAGGCGATGTTAACCAAGCGCTTCTTCACTTAGGGTCAGTGTGTGGCGTGCGTTAATTTTAATTTTTAAACCCTTTCCGTTTTGAGAGCAAGAAAAAAGTGTGCTGCGTAACTGAAAATAAATCTGCAGAGAACAGTATATAATGCTGAAATAATAGAAAAATAACAGCTACTTGTGCATCTATCTAACCCAAGAAGGCGGGTCTCTCAAAACTAATCTAAAAAAGGGGAAAAATCTAGGCAAAACACACGGAAAAGAGGCCAATAGATCTAAGGTCAAAAGGGATAGGGATCTAAAGGATAAAGCTGCTGAAAAGAGGTGTAGATCACAGCCAAGAGACAGAGGCAAGGTGGCTGGAAAAAGGGAGGAAATCAGCAAAAAGCGGCAAGGACTGGGAGGAGGTCCTAAAGAGAGGTCCAAACAAAATGACAAGAGGTGATTTGAAAGGAAGAAAGGTTGATTTAAAGGGATGTGACAAGGAGGTAGCAGATCTGGAAAAGGGAAGGCTGAAACTCTGAAAAACAGACGGCTGAAACAGCTAAAACTCTTCCACAAAAAGTGGAGGGTACTGAAGCCCTAGGGGGCTAGGTTCCCACTTAGATGAGTAAAAACAGATCAAAACTAGGTCAAAGTGGGCTGAGATAGAGGCTGGAAAACCCTGACAGAAGCTTCAGCAAAACCCAGAAAAATTGCAGAAAAACCACTGAAAATTTGGCAGGTCGCAGGTTCTGACCTGTTTTCAGTGCAGATCGCAGAAAAGAGGCTAAAAAGTGCGACCTGGAGATCCAGGTCGCAGTTTTTGGGCTGAAAAGTGTGACCTCCCGTTTCGGTTGTCTCGGCGGCAGATTTTCGGAAAAGTTGTCGTCTCAGTTGCGGCTGATGTCGCTTACCTGCGCAATAGGGCCAGAAACACACGGAAGTTAAACATTTTAATTTTTTAGGGTTTTATGTGAGAAAAACAACATAAAAACAGGAAAAATAAACATCTGAAAAGAAACCCTAGGGTCTGAAGTAGCTAGATATGCAGGAATATGAAAAACGACAGCGGTCGTAATTTAAAACCCGTGTGGAGTCGCCATTTGTTAGTATGAATCCTTTGTCGAAGCGTACGAAAAATGACCACTTTAGCTACGCATAACTAATAGCCCTAACAACAAAAGTGGCTGCCAATATCTTCAGATCTGCGGTTAGTTGAACAAAAAGAGCTGCAAAAAACCAGATCTATGCATGGAAAGACATTAAGCAGAAAAAACAAGGGTTTGCTCCATATACCAATAGACAAGACAAGAACAATTTTTGAAAGAATTTTTATATTAATTGGGCACCTGGGAGGAAAACAAGAAGGCGTATCCAATTCTCCTCGGTGGGATGGGTTCTTGGAAGTCCTCAGCACTTCAGATCTAAGATTTCTCTCTCTTGTTGGTGTAGAAAACCCACACAAAGAATGGAACTCAAAGGGAGCTCACACAGCAAATGGTAGAAAAATGGGACCAAGTGTATAGATCCGGAGTGATCTAATAGGCAACAAAAGGTGAAGAATGGTAGGAAAAACCCTCCTATTTATAACAAAATATTGGGTCATTCTAGATCTTGGTGCATGATTAAAATAATGTTAACCAAATCTAGATCCACCTTTTATGGAATGTTTTATTATATTTGTTGGAGGGAAAAAGTATTTGACTTGGGTCAAATCCCTTTATTTGTTAATAATAAATAAATAAATGATTTATTTATCTTTTTAAGGAAGTGGTTGAAGGATAATCAAATAAATAATGATTTATTTAATTATTTGTGGGTGATTTGGTCATATTTAACAAGGAATATTATCTATATAAGATTTAAATAATTATTCCTAGAAAATAATAAGATAAATAAAGGTTTATCTAATTAATTTCTTTGTTTTTGGGTTAAACATGACTGGGAATAATAATTAAATTATGGTTTAATTAATTATTCCATAAGGAAAATCAAACAAATATAGGTTTGTTTAATATTTCCTTTTGGGGTTTCCTGTTTAGACCATAAACAACCTAATAAATGTGGTTTATTAAGTTGTTTAACATAGTGAAGGCAATTTTACTTAGGGTAAAATTGGTCTTACATGGTGTACTTGGGTCCATCTAATGATAATAGGTTAGATGACCAAAAAATGGTGTAACAAAGATTCCTGAAATCAATGCATAATTTGATTTCACCTGTTTCTTTTCTCACAGCCACTAGGTTTGATACCCAATTAGAGAACCTTACAGGAACAATTATACCTGCCTCATACATCTTCTTAATCTCCTTTTCAACTGCAGGCAATTGTTTTGGGTTTATTCTGCAAAGTTTTTTTTTGAAGGGCTTCTGATTTTCTTTCAAGGGTATCTTATGTTGTATGATGTTTGTGTCATAGGCCCTTAATTCCTCATAATTCCAAGCAAACACATCAATAAATTCCTTGAATAGGACAATGTATTTCTTTTTCATGTTTGCAGGCAGGGACTTAGCCAATTTGTCATCTTGGGTTTATCTTTAGTGCCTATGTTGCATTCCTCAACATCAGAGTTTGCATGTTTTATAGTGGGCTTTTTTGCTACATCATAAAAGTCAAAAAGGTCTTCTAAAGGTGCCAAACCTTGAGGTATGTTCTTATCTTTGGTTTGCAGCACCTCTACTTCTTCGCTATCTGCGTTTTCACATTCTTCGTTTGGATTTCCAATCTGTTCGTTTAAAGTGTCTATTTCTAAGTTACAGGGTGTCTCTTCCTCATCTTAGGACTCTTCACTTAGGCAGCTACTGTCAGATTTAGAGTCTGAACCAGAAAATTCAAACTCATTTATGCCTACCAGGAAATCTTCAATCTATTTATCTCCTTCAAAAACCTGCCAATATTTTTCATTGTCCGGCACTGCAGGCCTGAATTTGGTCTAAATGATGATCTGTTGGTCGCTTGGAGTCTTAGGGTATGAGCTAGCTAAGCCAGCTAATCCGTTTGCAATGAAATTTTGACTCCTAGGGATAAACACTAATTCATATTCAACAAATGTTTTCAATAAATCCATAGTGTCATTCCAGTAGGCTCTCAGTCTAGGATGTTTCACTGTATATTCACCATTCACCTGTTTTATAATCAGCTCAGAGTCCCCACGCACAGTTATCCTACGGGCCCCTAGTTTTCTCAACAGAGTTAAGCCTAGGATAAGAGCCTCATATTTTGCAATATTGTTTGTACATTTGAAGTTCAAGTTGGAGACATGGCTCTCTGCGTAATCACTCTTTGTGTTATGTATCCACACTCCTGCTCCAGCGGTCCTCTTGGTGCAGGACCCATCGAAATTCATCTCCCACAAGGGTTTGTTTTTCGTTTTATCATCACTTTCTCCCTTACAGTTGGGTTTTCCATTATGTTGCACTATAGGAGCCGTACTAGGCTGTGGGTTGTTTTTTTTTTTGTCATGGGTGTGGAAATCAGAGAGGTGACTAGCTGGCTGATTGCGTCTTGTTTCTGGTTCACTTTGCGTTGTTGTTTCAATGCACTGTTCAAAGTTTTCTACGTCATTCTCCTTCGAGTCTAGAGTAGCCATTATGTTAAAGTCCATGTGCTTTGTTTCCTTATTGGTATCTCTATTTTGGGACTCTGACCCTTCTGAGGATTCATCATTACAGAGGATGGAGTCAAGGTCTGTATGTACAGAGTATAAAGGTGAATTTTCAGGCTTTTCGGGGCTACTAACTAGGAATTTCATTTGTGCCTCTCTGTATAGTCTTCTAAGTTGGCCAAAGATTGGGATTGTGGCATAAGCCCCATCCATATGCATTGTCCCTTGCAGCTTGGCTCCCCATGATCTTGATAATAACATGCCATACTTGGGTGGCACATCTGCCACCACAACATCCATGACCATACACTTTGCTGGAATCTGGGCAAGGCTCACACATAAATCTTTGATCAGGCCAAGACACTTTACTCTGCTAGAGTCAAATGAATATAGGTCTTTATAGGGATGGGTTATCTCTAGGCCTAATCTTTCCATCACTACTTTAGGCATTAGGTTGTGTGATGCCCTAGAATCATGCATTGCATTGTGGAGAATCTTATCATGGATGTTGAGACTAATATAGAAAGGTGGCACTACCCCATCCTAAAAATTCCCTTCTATCTTTGGACCAAACAGAAGGGCAGGTTGATCATCACTCAGATTTACAGTGTCACTGTTCTCACCTATATTTAATGCTTTCAAAATTTGGCCTTTATATACATCCTGAGTGGCCAGCTTAGAGAGTGGGACAAAGATTTTAATTTTTGCAACCTCACTTTCCAGATTGAAAGTGTGCTGACTCTTTGGAATGTTCAACTCTGTTTTGTTAGCCACTGCCTTAGTGGTTGAATCAGTGTGCTGATTCTCGTTATGTACAGTGTTTGTGATAGTTTTATTAGGAGCACTAACTGCAGTGCTAGTGCTGCTAGTTGGTTTACCTTGTGTATCAGTGTTTTGGTTGTATTTTTCTTTTTTCTGTCCAGAACTCTCAGCTGTTGATTTGTTACTTTCAGCAATCACTTTAGAAGTTTTCTCAGGCCTTTTCTTGATGGTGACCTCAGAAGCTTTTGGTTTGGCAGTTTCTTGGCTCTTTTTTCTTCTAAGTTCATATTGTTCTCTGACCTGCATCATGGCATTTTCAAATCCTAACCTGTAATCCTTAGATTCTAACCATTCCTCGTCCCAATAAGAGGGTGGGGATTGATCTTCTTCTATGTAATAGTTATGGATTTAATCTTCCGTTTCAAACATGTTTATTGTGGTTCCCTCGGACTCTTCTATGATTCCCTCATCTTCATCAAGAAAGTTCTCTTGGAATGGGGGAATAACTTGCTGATCTGATTCTCTTTGTCTGTTGGGAGTGGCATTGTTTCTTCTAAAGTTTTGGTTTTGGTTATGGTTTTGATTTCTGTTTTGGTTACTAACTGTGGCAACCATTTTTTCCATCATTTGGTATAGCTTTTCCATGTTTTTGGACATGCGGTCATAATTTGGGTCAGACGTGGAAGCTACATTGTCATCTCTATATGTTACCCTTTTCTCAGCTCTCAATCTTGCTCTCTTCTCAATCAGATTAGCCTCTACATTCACTGCTCCTTTTTGCATGTCTTCCAACGTGTTGTAATCTCTCTCCCTAAGCTGGTAGGCCATGTCAGCATCAAAGCCTTCGGGGTATTTCGCTAGAGCCATACCTTGGGGAGGTTTCATGTGTGGAGGAAGAGCATTGTAAATGCTGTTAAATCTCGTTGTGTAATCATGGACACTCTCTCCTATGTTTCTTTTAAGGTTCATATATTCTGCTAGGAGTTGGCGAGGGTTGGCCTTAACCTCCCATTTGTTTATGAAAGTCTGATATAAAGCAGGAAGGTCTTGGATACTATTAGGAGGTAGGCTCTTGAACCATTTCTTCACATCACCTCCTAAGCTCTGGGAAAATATTCTCATTTTGAATGTATCATCATCTATCTCCATGTAGTCAAAAGAATATTCCATCCTATCTACATGGTGTTGGGCTTTGGTAGACTCTTTTGCAGTGAAATGTGTGATCTTGGATTGATAATCGTTGGGTAAGGGTACTAGAGGCTGAGGCAAAACCAGAGGTGCATACCAGGCTGCCATGATGATGTTTCGATGAGGTAAAGGGTTGACTTGGGCAGCTGGGATATGGATGATAGGGATGCTATGACCAGCAGAAGACTGATGAGAAGATCTAGGATGACTGAGTCCCAAGTTTTGAATGAAGTGGATATCAGGAGGTGTAGCTGGAGGGGTTTGTCTATTCCCAAGGTGCTTACCACTTTGAGGTGGTGAAACAGGAAACTCAAGGTCTAGCTGGTCTAGAACACTGAATGACCTAGTTCTTGGTAAGCTACTTTGAGTGCCTAGGTCAAAAAGTGGGTCTGATAGAGCTTCAAATTTTTCTGGTGTAGAGTTAGCTCGATGGATGTGGCTAGAAATAGTTGATTGTTTAGGTGTAGGAGATCCCTTGAGGATTCTCTCAGGGTTGTCAACTATTTCAGGTGGGTCTGGGTTAGGATAAGCTCTTGTATGAATGGTTCTTGAAGCTAGAATGTTGTTTTCTTACCAAGCAGCTTAACCCTACTTGTTACTTCTAATGTGGTTGATGTTGTTATGGAGGCTGGTCTCCCAGTGGAGTCTTTAAATCCTTTAGGAATTATGGAGTCACCAGGTGGAGGGTTTAAGATGCTTCTGGGGGGTACACTATCCACCACAGTGCCTATGGGACATCCCTTTTCAAGGATATCTTCACAACACAGCAAAATCTAACCAGAGATTGACTGGGAGGGCTTTTACCAGATGTGTCACCTCTGAAAGAGTGTGAGATCTAGAGGCTACCTGGCCCTTTCCAGACTCTGTCCAAGAGTATGGGAGAAACACAAAAAATAGTATAAGGTTGATGTGTGAATAGGAGTGTTTAACCACCAACCTAACCAGAGATTGTAGGTTTTTGAGGCTCTTATGATGTAGTAAGGTGAGAAATACTCAAAATTTCACCAGTGGAGTCACCATTATGTTGGGGTTCCCATGTTTTGGCCAGATTGGCAAGACCAAAAGATGAGACAACATCAAACCACTTTCAGACCTCAGGATCTAGCCCTCCTGGGTCTAGAGAGGGATCTCTATATGATATGTCAAAGGTATATGACTTTGAAACTCAGTGTTAAAATTTTAGGCTAGTTATAGGCACAAGGTTTGTTTGTTTGATTTTTTGTTCGGTTGCTGGTTATCAGAAAATAAGGGTTCAATGTAAGACAAGGATGAGCAAAGAAAATTTAGGCAGAGGTGAAGTATTCCAGGGAGAATTCAAAACCATTGGGCAATGGAGTTAGGAAAGGATTTGCTTGCTAATCAATAGGAAAGCTTTCAATTGGGCTAGTCATCCAAAACATTGGATCTTAAAGATGATAGTGTGGTATGGAATGGTAAGAGAGGAGGAACAGTAAAGGTTTAGAAGATAAATTTAAAGACTAGCTGGTCGCACAAGGATCCTAGTGGACATGGCTAACTCTAATCCCCAGTGTTCCCAAATATTCTAGCTAAATCCTAACAAGAACATCTAAGAACAAATTCATTTAACTCATACATCAGAGAGCAGTCAATAACATCCACTACACTAGTTAAATAAACTGAAATAAATTCTTAGATCACACATATAGAAGAAAACATCAAAGGCAAGGAGAGCAGAAACAAAGGGTACCTAACAAGGGTAAATCCTATGCCAATATTCTGATGCAAGCTAGTAGAAACGAAATGAAATGAATTAAAACACAGAGATAGGAAAACATCACTGCTGCTTTAGATCAGGATCCAAAGAAATGTGCTTGTACAACAATTCCAATAGCCGAATACTCAGTCTAAAAACATTTTCCTCAGCCTATCTTACAACTCTACACAGAGACTATGTCTCAAAGAAACTACTTGCAATTCTCTGATAACTGATCAAAAACCTTTACAATGAGTTTCTTCATGAATTTATAGCTGAAAGATGAGTAGAGGCGGTAGGTGGAAACTAAATGCAACATTAAACTCAGAAAATAAAGAGGGTCGAAACCCATTCTGTTTAAATTTGGTGCATTAATCTCTGGTGTTCTTTGGATGAAGATGTGGGTTTCGTCCAGGCTTCCATTCACTCCAGGTTTGTCTCTAACATACTTTGGCTGCAGAACTCCGTAGTACTTTTGGTGAATAAAAAAAAGGTAAATAAATAATTGAGAAGTCCTCCATACTTGTGAAAACAAATTCTTTGATAGCACCAGGACTATTCTCAGGGCAGAAAATCTCTCTAGAACATGGCATAGATTGAACACTGCATGGGCACTTTGTCCTTTTGTGGGAAAAAATTCTGCTGATGTGAAAACCCCGATGATATGGTTTTCTGCGTGCTGTACCCTCTGTGTGATCCATGATGTCACTAACCTGGTGCTTTGCCTCTAAGTCATTGTATAAGGCTCAAAGATCTCCAATACTGAATGTTGAACTCGTTGATCATTAGCTGGTATTTCTCTGCTGCTTCATAAATGTCTTAATCTGCAAAATCTGGGCTTTAATGGCGCTGGATAGGTTTTCACGGAGATTGAACTGTCCTTTGATAATATTTATGCTGCCACCATCTTTCTGAACATTTCCTTATAGTACCAGCTTCCAAATCCAACTTTCTCTGCGCAACGTGCCATTACAATAGTACGCATGAACCATGGTGGTTTTTTGCCTCTCTATAACCCTAAAAGAACGTGAAAAATGTTAAGAAAACAATGCATGGGGTCGGATGATGTGAGTGACTACGAGGATGATAGTGGGACAATGAAGAAATGGTGAAAAAATGCAGAGGAATGGTGGAGAAATGCTCTGGTGAAGGTTGGCAAAGTGCATAGAAATTTAACGTAAAAAACGAATGTTTGACCGTGGAATGAACATGTATAATGGGGGAGGGCGGATGCATGATGGAGACACATGGAGTGGTGACGTGTCGGGTCCAGGAGATGACGGGACAGTCAACGGTGGGGGTTATTCAAATATGAACCATCCGATCTCAGGAGGAGATCGATGGCTGAGGATGTGTCGGAGGGCGATGGACAGTGGGCCAGGGGTACGGTTTTCCTGGGCGAACTTCCGAGCAGCTTTGTGGAGCGATCGCCGTTGGATTAAATGCTCTAGATTGGATGATGCACAGTGATATCGTGCCACTTTTGTTGCCAGTCTTTAATGCGTGATGGAGTGGTGGTTTTCCAACCGTACCAGTGCCACGCATCGTTCAATGTATGGAATCGCTGCCAAAAAAAAAATACCGCCTACTGCCCAAAGGCGATGCGATAGAAACCGGTGGTTTTCGGAATAGTGGGCGGGTGGGGACCATAGGGGCAGGTGCATTCTGGACTGTCGGATCAATGACTAAACAGACGGCGATGGCGCGATTAGAGTGGTGGACTGTGAAGAGTGGGGGTTGCGGGGGTCGTGATCGCTGTCCAATCTGTGTAGATCAACGGCAGAAACTGCTCTCGATAACCAAATGAGGAAAGTGCTCTTTGGGCTAGTGCTCGGTTTCAGTGTTTGGTCACGTGGGGAAAAAGGTTTAAGGGACTAGGGCCGAAGGGGGCTAAGACCATAATTTGCAGAGTATGGGTTTTTCAGCCCCCTTTTAATGAAATTTGAGGCCAAAAATGGGTAACAATAGAGGGAAGAAGGGGAAATTTGGCTAAACAAAGGGTGAAGGAATGGTTTAAAAGGGCATGGGTATGATTTAGAAAGGTTAGAGGGGAATTTTGACAAAGGGAAATAAAGGGTTAAAATGGGGTATTCTGCAGGGATGCAAGGGGAAAACGCAGGCCTTTAGGAGCACAATTTTTGCAATCAGAGAGGCTTCATAATGGGAATCAGCAGAGGGGATTTCTTCACAGGGCACAACACAGGAGACTTCAAGGATGATGTGTCTTCAGGGGATATGCATTCATTGAAGGCTCAAAAAAAATTTAGCCCCTTACTTTGCTTGTCAAAAATTTATAGGGGTTAACACACCACAGTGATTTACCAAATCAAGGCTGATTGGTCTCTTTCTCCCCAGTGGAGTCACCATTATGTTGGGGTTCCTATGTTTTGGTAGATTTGGCAATACCAAAATATATGAAAACATCAAATCGCTTTTGAATCCTAGGATCTGGCCCTCCTGGATCCGGAGAGGGATCTCTCCAAAAGAAGCAAAGAATGATATATCTTTGAAGCTCAAATGAAATGTTAGGCTAGATAGAAGCACAGAGGGGGGTTTTAAAATGATGTGGTTGGTTGTTAAGTTGGTTGTGAGATCATCAACTGAGAAGGTAATGGGAGGAAAGGAGCAAAATAGCAGGACGTTTTGGCAAAGAGAATGAGTCAGGAATGTGCCATCTATTGGGCTATGGAGTCATGAAAGAAAATTACTTGCAAACAACTAGCCAAGGCTTTCAAAGGGCACGTCATCTATACTAAAGGATCTTTTAGATAGATGGTGGAATGGCACAATAAGGAAAGAAGGTGAAAGAAGGAAAGCAACCCAACTTTTGTCTAGAGATCAGGTCAGAGGTCATTTAACTCCAGACCTAATTTGACATACTCATAGGAAACTCTCGATGGAGGGACAAAGGGGAAGCTTATAGATCGGACCAGAGGTCATTTAACTCCAGGTCTTCTTTAGCATGCTCCAAGGGAAAAAAAGAGATAAGATTCAACACAAGGCTAGAGTCTATAGATTGGAGAAGGACTTTTAACCTTCCCTGCTTTGACACCAGCCAGGACATCCAAGATGTTAGGAATCTATAATTTTAGCAGACTGGTGAGACTAAAACTGCAGAAACAACATCGTTTCAACCAACTTTGGGATTCTAGGATCTAGCCCTCCTGAATCTAGAGAGGGATCTCTCCAATAAGTGCAAAGATGGATTTGTCTTTGAAGTTTGGGGTTATGATATTAGGCTAGTTATGAAGGCCAAGGGTTTGTTTGTTTTTTGGGTGGTTGAGCATGATTACTATTTGAGGTGGAAAGTTCTGAGTGCAAAAAGTTTCAAAGGTGAGAAGTTGCAAGAAATCAGAGTAAGCTTCGACCAAAAGATAGACAATTGCAGGTTTTAGTCCATTGGGCTATGGAGTCATAATAGGATTTAATTGGAACAACAAGAGGCAAGAGTGGTCCATGGGGCAAGTCATCTATGTCTAAGGAATTCTTTGAATTTTGATTTATGGAATGAAATGATACAATAAGAAGGACAGATAAACAGATGCAGAATAAGAGCAACCAAGGATCTGATAAGTACTTTAAAACTAGTCAGCCTTTGACATGGACTCAAGAAAAACATAAAAGTAAACTAGGATCCGGTAAGTACTTTTAAACTAGCCAGCCTTTGATATGCTTTCAATAGAACACATTTTAAAACAAAGGGAAACTTGGGAACAAGCTTTGGAGTAGAAACTAGCAGGCCGGGCTCACCACAAATCCTCTCCTAGCTCTTCTTTACTTAGTTACTTTCAAGACAAACACAAAGATAACACAGAATGGCCTATGATCTGGTAAGTACTTTTAAAATAGCCAGCTTTTAACACATTCCAAAGGGAAACATCTAGATAGTTGTGGGCAAAAAACTAGGACCAGGGCTCACCATATCTTTGTCAGTTCATCTTCACAAAACATATACTGAAAATAACATTTAAGAATAACATTCAGCTAAGACAATAAGATGAGGGAATGCCAACATTCCTTTGCTCGAACTGAATTAAATCATTCCTAAATAACACAAATTGGAAGAAAAAATTTAGATAAAGATTTTCAATCAGAGAAGGTTACTGATGTACAGTAGGTCCTAACTCTATGCATGTTGTTCTTTTCCTATGCTCGAACTGAATTAAATCATTCCTAAATAACACAAATTGGAAGAAACCATTCAGATAAATATTTTCAATCAGAGAAGGTTACTGATGTACAGTAGGTCCTAACTCTACGCATGTTGTTCCTTATAAGAGAATATGAAACATAGTGAAAACAAAAACAAAATAACAAGTTACAATTAGAGAAACATCACCGTCAACATAGACCAGGATCCCATAAATCAGCTTGTATTGATGCTCCAAACCAGTTACAGCTTTAAGTCCAGTGCTTTAGTTTAGCAACCATCTACACATCTCAGCCTAACATATCTATCACCAACAGAGCTCCAAGAGCCAGTGAATACTATGTACAATCAGAAGTTTAAGCTCAAGTGTATATCAAAGTTCTACAACCAACCCCTCACTCATCTTCTTCAGAAGTATATATAGAAGAATGAGGAGGTGAGATCTGATAAAAGATCTCCAATTACAATTAATACAGACTTAGGGGTTTCTTGGCCTTTGAGGGGCTCAATGAAGAAACTTACATGGGTGTACTCTGTATTAAATGTTTTTTACATAAAGATTAAGCTCGGTGGGAGCTTTTGTTGACCTTTGAGGCTCTGTGTAATGCTGAAGTAACTCTGCTGATATTTTGTCATTAATTTTCCTTGTAGAAGTAAATTTCTGGCTGTGCTGAGGTGAAAATATTCATTCGATCAATAACTTCGGCCTCAGATTGAGTACTTTGAGGAACAGGTGGCACTATGGTCGCTGAGGAATCAATTTGCCTCGGGTGTGGCGGTGGAGGATTTCTATTTGATGAAACACTTAAGATGTTCTTCTTTAACCGTTTTTTAAATCGGGGATTAGGCTTTTGATAGCCATCTTAGCCGTAATCCCCGTAAAACTGTCTCTAATCCTCTATTCTGATACATTTTGGTCTTCGGTACTGATACTCTTTGACTGTGCCCAATTAATGGCTTTCTTGCTGGTGCACAGGGTTGTGCAGGGTTTATAAAGCATTAATGTTTTGATAAAGCACAAATGAAACATGAATTTGAAACCTGCGTACAATTTTTACTGATGGATCAGAGGCGGGAGGATCGTCACCCTCTGTTTCTAAATTTTCTTCGGTTATAGTGAAAAAACCATTGAAACCCTGCAAAATATGAAAAACAATTATAAAATCCTGCATATATAGGTTTATTGTTGCAGAGGATGTGTGGGGGAAGAGTGGCTGTTGGATGGCATCATCCAATGGTCAGGATTGATCGAGAGAGATCGTAGAATGAGCAGAAAAAAGATTAAATCCGAGCCTTCGATCACGCAGAGATCGACGGTCGAGATTGAACGAGGAGGCAGAAAGGAGAATGAATCTGAGCCGTCGATAGCATAGAGATTGATGGTGGGGAGCGGAGTTGAAATTCAAATGGAGGGAATTTGGGCGATGAATTTTGGACCATCGATCTACAGATCAGATCGACGATGGAGATGTTGTTGCCGCTGCAGAGTAGCCCGGTTATTGCGTGTGCATCTTCGACGAGCGATCGTCGTCTGATGATCGGCTCCAGATCGGACGGTGGACATGAATATCGCTGCATGTCCACGTCCGAACTTTAATGCGGGATGGACGGAGATTTTTGGAACAATTCCCAGGACACGTGTCGAGCAGTGTGTGGAATCGCTGGTGATTGGGAAAAAACCACCCTTGCCCCAAAGGTGGCGCGATGGATACCACACGATTTCTGGAGTGGGGAACAGCTGGCAGGGACCAGCGGGTAGACAGACTCCGCACCGTCTGATCTGTGGATTTAGATTGATGGTGGAGATTTAGTGGAAGATCGTACCGACGGAAAACTTTACAAAATAAAATAAAACCCGAAATTTGCAAATAACAAATGTTTTTTTTTTTAATATTTTCAGGATGGAATAATTGTTTAAAACGGATAAGCGCCTGACTGACTCAGCACCTGGTTCTGGCACCAGGGTGCATGGATGAAAAGGTTTAGAGACTTTAGCCAAAAGGGGCTTAAGTCCCATACATAGAAAATATGCATTTTAAGGGTTTTTCAAGGATTTTGAAAGGGATTTGAGGCTTTCGATAAGGTTGAGAGAGAGTCTTAAAACCTTATCAAGGGTTTTTATGAAGTGGAAAGGGGAGAAAATTAAAAATGAGGGGTTTTCATGGGAAATGGAGGGATAGAAAAAAAGGTTAGTTTTGAAGAGGAAAAAATGGGAAAACAGTGCTTGCAGCAGTAATCTTTTTGGGAATTAGCAAGATTTCAGAGTTTTCAAGATGGGAACAACGGTGAAGGTTTGGACAGAGGCATGAGGCCTTCAAAAGTCTTCAAGAGCCAACAGTTTTTAGTAAGAAAAATTGTTCCTTGAAGGCTCAAAATAGATTTAGCCACCTTTTGGGATAATCAAATTTCACAGGTGGCTAACAGTGGCCCACTTGGGGATGGTGCCTTCTTGAAGGCATCAAGAACTTCAGACTTGGATTCTCTGGGAGGCTGACCTGTGCCTCATCCATTATATTCTCTGGGATGCTGACCTGTGCCTCATCCATTGTATTGCTCTTCTTTTGCTGGATGATCTTGCTTTGCTCTGAAAACATACTAGTAGTCATGAAGAATAATGGAATTCATCAATACAACTTTCTACCTACCACAATCCTACTGATCTAACATTTTTTCTTCATCAGAGTGCACTTGGATTGGAAAAATATCTTCACAACATTTTATTCTTTTGAAAGCATAAAACTAATCTAATTATACTCCTTATTTCTCCCTGAACTCAGACTAAACAGTTGAGTTCAGATGCTTCTCTACCTAATCTACTGTCTATTGGGATTAAACTGTCCAACAGACTTTCATTCGCTAAATTCTATGAGGAATTACCTTTTCCCTTCAAGTCGGGATTGAGCTTGAGTGGAACTTGATCTTTGAGTCCATGGCCTTTAAAAACATTGCCCATAGAGAATTATTTTGTAGAATATTAAATCAAAATGAAGCAGATCTGGGGCTGTAACACTTTCCTTCATCCTTTTAAAAACTCTCTTTTTTTGACTTTTGTTAAGTTATGTTGCTTCCTTGTTCACTGGTTCAGATTTTGAGCAAATTAGAACCAGATTTACCTCTTTTTTGACTCAGAACATAAAACAGGTTTGAGTCATCTCTCTTTGGAAATTTAGGTTCAGATTTTTAGTTTATTCGAACCTTTAATTTTTATCCTAATCTATCTACTGATAAGCCAAGATTAAACAGTTTGGCAAATCGATTTCACTATCCTATCAGTAGAAAAATTTAAATCTAATTAGTCAAGTTTAAACGGTTTGAATAATTAGAAGTGTGTTTTTGAGGAGTGGCATTTGAGCTTGCACACTTTCAGATTTGTTTCTCTTTTTTGGCATGGGGCCTTGCCTTTCTTGTTTTCATTCTGCCCTCTTTTCTTTCTTTTCATTGTTTTTGTATTTTTTAATTTTCATAACTTTGAATGCAATGGTGAATAAAATATTCATAGTGATAAAATATAAAAAGGCTTCAAAACATAAAATGGATCAAGAGAAGTAATGCTTAAGCATCCTTCCATTGACAAGACCCCCAAACAATTCTTCTCCATTCAACTCTTGTAAGAAATAGGCATTATTACCAGCAGTTGAATGAATAGAGTAAGGGCCAAGCCATAGATTGTCAAATTTGCCATGCTTTCCCTTGTCTTCCCTCCTTGAGTCCCACTTTAAAACTTTGTCCCCAATCTTAAAATTGCTAGCTTTGGTTCTTCTGTCAAAGAGATTTTTAATGCTATCCTGTTTCTGCAATGCTTTGTTATAAACTTCCTCTCTAGTTTGTTGAAGATGAATGGTCTAATTTATTCTTCTGATCATGTCATTATCTTCAGTTTGTAACTCTTGAATCAACTTTATCACTGGTAGACCAAGGCTATTTGGAAAAATTGCATCAGTACCATACAAAAGTTGAAAGGGGACATGCCAATGGATTTCTTCAAAGTTAATGTGTTAGCCTAAAGTGCATGAACCGGCTTTGTGTGCCAAGACTTTTTGTTGTTCTCCAACAGTTTTTTGATTATGTTCACCAAGATTTTGCTTGAGGATTCTGCAAGACCATTACCTTGGGGGTAGTAGGCTGTGGAATGCCCCAATGTTATTTGATATCTGTGGCAGAATTCAACCATCTTATTTGATCCAAACGCTGCTGCATTATCAGTGATGATATTGGTAGGATAGCCAAATCTGGAGAGAATGCTAGTCTCCATGAATTTTATAATAACTGAATCATTTGCCTACCTACAAGGTATGGCTTCTATCCACTTAGTGAAATAGTCTGTGGCAGTGAGAATCCAGCTATGCTGGGCAGAAGATGGGGGGTGGATTTCACCTATGAAGTCAAGTCCCCACTGTTGAAATGGGGCTTCAACAGTGATTGGATGCAGAGGTAGGGGTAGCAATTTTCTTTTGCCCTCAAATAATTGGCATTTATGGCAAGCAATGATCATCTTGTGTATATCAGGAAAAAGAGTAGGCCACTAGAAACCAGCCCTTAGAATTTTGTTGGTTGTTGACTTCCAGTATAAATGACCTCCACACTCTCCTTCATAGAACTCTAGCTTAACCTTCTCTACATCAAACTCAGGCAAAAATTTAAGAAATAGACCACTTGCATTTTTCCAATAAAGAAATCTATCTATAATGGAATAGTTTACTTATTTTAGCTTCAAAAACCTTGCCTTTGTTTTTTATAAACCTGGAGGTGTATTTAGATTAAGAAAAACATAAACAATACCAGCATACCAAGAGGAATTCATAAAATGGTCTTCAACAATAGGATTTGAGAATCCTTCTTTGTCATCCAAAGCATAAATCAAATTAATATCAAGAACTTCAAAATTGGATTCAACGATCAATCTAGCTAGACATTGGCCTTTGATGAGTTTAGTGGGTTTTATCTCTAAATCATATTCAAGAATAACAGCAATCCACTTACCTCTCTTACCATCTGGGTCCTGTGTTAGAATGTCTTTAACAACTGAATTTGGGACAAAGGCAATGATGTGTGATTGAAGGATGTATACTCTGAAGTCTTTCAAAGCTTTAACCAAAGAAAAAGCTTGCTTCTCCATAATGTTATACTTCAAAGGGGCATCCCTCAATGCCTTGCTAAAAAATGAAATAGGCTACTCTTGCCCTTGTGGATTTTTCTGTAAAAGGACAGCAGCTAGAGTATGTTCTGATGCAAATGAAAAGATATAAAAATCTTTTGAAAAATTAGGACTTATCAGAACCGGTGTTTTGGTTAATGCTTGTTTCACCAGCTCAAAAGACTTCCTTGCTCCTTCTTCAACATGTTCGTTATATTCCTAAGGAGCTCAGCCAAGTTGGGGATGAACCTTCTCAAAAAGTTAATATTTCCAATGAAAGACTGCAACTCTTTGATGTTTAGAGGATGAGAGATTTGCAATATGGCCTCAATCCTCTTTGGATCTATCTTAATACCCTCCTCAAAAATAATGTGCCCAAGAAGTTTACCTTCTTGGAGGCCAAATAATGTATTCTTAGGGTTCAAATATATCCCAAACTTTTTGCATTTCTCGAGAACTTTTCTTAAATGTTCTAAATGTTCCTCATCTATTTTTGAAAACACAGTGATATCATCAAGGTATATAATGATGAAGAAGCCCAGTTCTTTGGAGAATGCTATGTCCATGGCTCTCTGAAAAGTTGCTCCAGCATTCATTAGACCAAAAGGCATTTTCACATACATGAAAGTCCCCCATGGTGTAGTAAAGGCTCTCTTTAGTTGATCAGCAGGGTGAACTAAGATTTGATTGTACCCTGAATAGCCATCAAGCAAAGAAATTCTTTTAGACCCTACCACCCTTTGTAAAATATGATCCATCTTTGGTAAAGGGTAGTTTTCTTTTAATGAAGCTTTGTTTAAGTCTCTAAAGTCTATACAGAGCCTGATTTATCTAGTTTTCTTCCTAACTGACACCAGATTAGATACCCACTCAAAATATCTGATAGGGACAATAATACCAGCTTCATACATCTTTTTAATCTCCTTCTCAACCAAAGGCAGCTGTACAGGGTTTATTCTGCGCAATTTCTATTTGAATGGTTTTTGGTTTTGCTTGAGAGGGATTTTGTGCTGTATTATTTCAGTGTATAGGATTTAAGATCTTCGTAACTCCAAGAAAAAACATCAGAAAAATCTTTAAACAGCTCTATGTATTTGAGTTTAATGAGAGCTGGTAAATTTTTGGACAGTTTAATCATTTTTGGTTTCTCCTCACTACCTATATTGTACTCTTCCACATCAGTCTCTACAGGTTCCAGTTTTGGCTTCTTGGCCACATCATTAAAATCAAACAACTCCTCTAAAGGTGATAGACCGCTTGGCAAACTTTCATCTTTAGAGTGTAGAATTTCTAACTCCTCTGCATTCAATTCTATTTCATTTATAAGTTTTCCAGTCAAGAGGTTGATATCAAAAAGTTCAGGGGACGGTTCTTCTTCGCCAAGAAATTTTTCTTCACTGCAGTCTGTATCATAGTCTGAGTCCGAACTAGGTAGTTCGAATTCATTTCTAAATTGCATGAAGTCTTCTATTGGTTTGTCCTCGTCGAACACTTGCCAATATTTTTTGTTATCAAGAATGGCTGGTATGAATTTTATCTAAGTTGTGCAGACTTTTGTTTTGTATGGCATTAAGCATGTCCTAGCAGCAAAGGCTAAATTGTGGGCAACAATATTTCTTCTCCTCGGGACAAAAATTATGTGGTGCTCCTCGAATGTTCTTAGAAGGTCCATGACATCATTTCGGTAGGCTCTAAGTCTGGGATGATTTGCGTTATACTCCCCATTGACTTGCCTAATGACTAACTCTGAGTCCCCATAGACATTGATTCTTTTGGCTCCTAACTTTTTTAACAAACGTAAACCTAGGAGCAGGGATTCATATTCCGCTATGTTGTTAGAACACTGAAAGTTTAATTTGCAAGAAATTGTTTCTGTATGATTTTTTTCAGTGTTACAGATCCAGACACCTGCACCAGCGTTAGTTATAGTGCATGACCCATCGAAATGCATACTCCACAGAGGACTATTTTCAGTTTTTTCTTGGTCAGCGTCCTCTTCAACACTTAGTCAGTGTGCTTTCTTATCGTCATTGAAAATCAACACTTAGTTGAATTTGTTTCAACTCCTCAAGTTTTTCATTGGATTGAGGCCTACTTTCTTGACTTCCAAGGTTTAAGATCGATGGATTCATTACTTGTAAATCAAGACCTGTGTTTGGTTTGCTAATGTTTTCAAATACATCAAACTATTTAGACACTTCTGTGTTGTCTTTCTTTTCCTCCCTATTGGACATTAATCCTGTCAAAGTGACTTGTTCACTAAGTGTTTCATCGTTAAAAAGGATAAATGAATCGAGGCCTATGTTTACAGAGTATAAAGGGGAGTTTTATGGTCTGTCTTGACTTGTAACTATGTATTGCATATGAGACTCCATGTAAAGCCTTCTATTCTGATTGAAAACAGGGACAGTTGCATAAGTCATGTCCATCTGCATAGTCCCTTGTAACTTAGCCCCCCAGGATCTTGATAATAGCATTCCATATTTCGGGGGAACATCAGCCACAACAATGTCCATGACTAAGCATTTGGCTGGAATCTAGGCTAAGTTAACACAGAGGTCTTTGATTAATCCTAAACATTTTACTCTGTTCGAGTCTAAGGAGTAAAGGTCTTTATAAGCTCTGGTGATTTCTAGACCCAAGGTCTCCATTATAGCTTCCGGCATTAAATTATGAGAAGCCCCTGAGTCATTCATAGCATTGTGCAAAATTTTGTCATGAATGTTTAAATTGACATAAAAGGGAGGAACAGGTCCCTCTTGATACTTACCTTCAATCTTTGGACCAAAAATTAGCTCTGGTTGGTCATCATTAAGATTGAAAATATCCTCATTTTCTTCTATGTTTAAAGCCTTCAAAATTTTGGTCCTACATACATGTTGGGCAGCTAACTCAGTCAGGGGAAAAAATATTTTGATTTTGGAAATTTCCTACTATAGGCTAAAAGGAATTTGATTCTTTGAGGAACTTGTTTCAGTCTTACTAGCTGCCACTCTATCAACAATATCAGTTTGCTGATTTGTTCTATTTACACTTGATAAAATGGTTTTGACAGGAGTACTAGCTAAGATGTTAGCACTACTAATGGTTGCACTCTGTTTTTCATTATTTTGAGTGCTTTTCTCTTTACCCTTATCAGAATTTATAGCTACTGTTTTCTCCTTTTGTTTGAAAACTTTAGGCTTGTTCACAGTGTTGTTTTGTGAAGATTTATCAGAGGTTTTGGTGTTGGGAGCTTGTTGACCGGTTTTGCTTCTAAGGTCATATTCTCTTTGAGGCTCTATGATGACATTTTCCATGTCTTGATAATGATTTTTATGATCATATCCTTTGTCATCATATGGTGTATAAAGACCTTGTTTTTTATCATAATGAATCTCAAAGTCATCATTATCTACCCCCAGCATGTTGATATCATCTTCCTCTATTATTTCATCTATTTCCTCAACCTCACTTACATAGTTTTGATGAAAGGCAGGAGTGACTTGTTGATCATCTTCCCTAGGTCTGTTTGGAGGCTGATTTCTTCTAGAATTCTAATTCTGGTTCTGGTTTCTATTTTGAGGAGCACTTTGGTTTTGACTTGCTTGTGCTCTCTTAATTATGCTCATCTCTTTCATCATTTATTCCATCATTCTTTCCATCTTTGAGCTAGAAGTAGATGGTGTAGATTCCTCTCTAAAAGAGACTCTCTTCTCGTTTTTCATCCTTGCTCTCTTCTCCATTAAATTGACTTCCACGGAAAGATCACCCCTTTGCATGTCTTCAAGAGTTGCAAAATCTCTTTCTCTCAACTGATAGGCCATCTTGGGGTCAAACCCTTCAGGATATTTGTTTAAAGATGAGCCTTGTGGAGGTTTTAGCTCTGGGTAAAGTGCATTATACACATTGTTGAACCTATTGCAATAAGCTTGCACACTTTCCCCAGTGTTTTTATGGAGGTTCTTGTAATTAGAAAGGACTTGGAGAGGATTTTTCTTCACTTCCCATTTGTTTAAGAATGTTTGATGGAAGCCCTGGAGATCATTAATACTATGGGGGGCCAAGCCTTTAAAGCATTTTCTTAATTCTCCTCCCAAGCTTTGAGAAAATAATATAAGCTTGAAAGAATCATCATCAATTTCATTTCTATCAAATTAGTCATTCATCTTATCCACATGTTGTGATGCAGTAGTAGCATTACTAGCATCATATAATGGAATTTTGGACTGATAGTCATGTGGAAGATTGACTAATGGTACAGGAAGGACTAAGGGAGCATACCATGCTGCCATGATATGTGGTGGAGGTGGATTCACAAGAGGTGGATTAACAAAAGGTAAAGTGGACTGAAGTGGAGTGGTTTGAACAGTGGATGTAGGATGAGCAGATGTGGATGGAACAACAGTAGATTGCTGAGCTGATCTTGGATGAGAAACACCTAAGTTATGGAGGAAGTGTAAATCAGGTGGCGTTGTCTTCCTACTACCAAGATTTTCACTTGCTTCCAGGGATGAAAGTGAAGACTCAGAGTCTAGATAAATTATATCATCAAAAGACCTCGTTCTAAATGAATTTACTAAGTCATCTTGTGATTGTTGTAGAGCTTAAAGATTTTCAGGGACTGATTTAGCTCTCATGGGTGATCTGAGAACAATTGAAAATTATATATTAGGAGACTTCCTAAGGATACTTTATGGGTCATAAACTATCTCAGGTGGATCAGGGTCAGGATAGGCTCTAGTATGGATCTTTCTAGAAGCCACTATGTTGTGTTTTTTAGACCCAAATAAATAGGAAAAGTTGAACCAGGTATGACAACATTTGAGAGGTTAACTAATCTGTTTCCAAAATTTAATCCTACAGTCCTCTAACTGAGTTTGAATAATATTTAAGGACAAGGGTTCTTCCCAGTGGAGTCTTAAGGTCTGTTCAGGATTGTGGAGTCGCCAAGTGGAAGGTTTAGGGTGTTTCTAGGGAGTGCACTGTCCACCACAATGCTTGTGAAATATCCCTTTTTAAGGATATCCCAAAACATAACAAAATCTAACCAGAGATTGACTAGGAGGGCATTCACCAGATATTTCACCTTTAAAAGAGGATGAGATCCGGAGGCTGCCTGGCCCTTTCCAGAATCTGTCTAAGAGTATGGGGTAAAACACAACACAAGGTAAGTCAAATGTAAGAGTAAGTGTTTTACTACCAATATGAAATATTTTTGGTTTTTTTGAGTTATTTTTCAGTTGTGTGGTTTCTAAGAATATCCTAAATCTACTTCACAACTTAGCTATGGTTATGAGACAAAGACAGTCTACTCTTATGGCTAAGCCAGCTGATTTTTCAAGTTTAGATAAAGTCTCATGAGAATCCTAGGGTTTGCCTAGTTTTTCACTGATTCAAGCAAGTTTCATCCTGATTACCATTTCTTGGTAGTGCTTAAAAAGGCTTCTTTTTACTCTCAAGTTTAAACGAAAATGAATCTGGGTTCGGGTCCCCAGTGGAGTCGCCAGAAATGTTAGGAATCTGTAATTTTAGCAGACTAGTGAGACTAAAACTACAGAAACAACATCGTTTCAACTAACTTTTGGATTCTAGGATCTAGCCCTCCTGAATCCAGAGAGGGATATCTCCAATAAGTGCAAAGATGGATTTGTCTTTGAAGTTTGGGGTTATGATATTAGGCTAGTTATGAAGGCCAAGGGTTTGTTTGTTTTTTGGGTGGTTGAGCATGATTACTGTTTGAGGTGGAAATTTCTGAGTGCAAAAAGTTTCAAAGGTGAGAAGTTGCAAGCAATCAGAGTAAGCTTCGACCAAAAGATAGACAATTGCAATTTTTAGTCCATTGGGCTATGGAGTCATAATAGGATTTAATTGGAACAGCAAGAGGCAAGAGTGGTCCATGGGGCAAGTCATCTATGTCTAAGGATTTCTTTGATGATTTATGGAATGAAATGATACAATAAGAAGGAGAGATAAACAAATGCAGAACAAGAGTAGCCCAAGATCTGATAAGTACTTTAAAACTAGTCAGCCTTTGACATGGACTCAAGAAAAACATAAAAGTAAACTAGGATCTGGTAAGTACTTTTAAACCAGCCAGCCTTTGATATGCTTTAAATAGAACACATTTTAAAACAAAGGGAAACTTGGAAACAACCTTTGGAGTAGAAACTAGAGGGTCGGGCTCACCACAAATTCTCTCCTAGCTCTTCTTTACTTAGTGACTTTCAAGGAAAACACAAAGATAACACAGAATGGCCTAAGATCTGGTAAGTACTTTTAAACTAGCCAACTTTTAACACATTCCAAAGGGAAACATCTAGATAGTTGTGGGGACAAAACTAGGACCAGGGCTCACCATATCTTCCTCAGTTCATCTTCACAAAACATATACTGAAAATAAAATTTAAGAATAACATTCAGCTAGGACAATAAGACGAGGGAACACCAACATTCCTATGCTCGAACTGAATTAAATCATTCCTAAATAACACAGATTGGAAGAAAACGTTCAGATAAAGATTTTCAGTCAGAGTAGGCTACTGATGTACAGTAGGTCCTAACTCTATGCATGTTTTTCTTTATAAGAGATTATGAAACATAGTGAAAACAGAAACAAAATAACAAGTTAAAATTAGAGAAACATCACCGTCAACATAGACCAGGATCCCATAAATCAGCTTGTGTTGATGCTCCAAACGAGTTACAGCTTTAAGTCCAGTGCTTTAGTTTAGCAACCATCTACACATCTCAGCCTAACCTATCTATCACCAGCAGAGCTCCAAGAGCCAGTGAATACTATGTACAATCAGAAGTTTAAGCTCAAGTGTATATCAAAGTTCTACAACCAACCCCTCACTCATCTTCTTCAGAAGTATATATAGAAGAATGAGGAGGTGAGATCTGATAAAAGATATCCAATTACAATTAATACAGAATTAAGGGTTTCTTGGCCTTTGAAGGGCTCAATGAAGAAACTTACATGGGTGTACTCTGTATTAAATGTTTTTTACATAAAGATTAAGCTCGGTGGGAGCTTTTGTTGACCTTTGAGGCTCTGTGTAATGCTGAAGTAACTCTGCTGATATTTTGTCATTAAGTTTCGTTGCAGAAGTAACTTTCTGGCTGTGCTGAGGCGAAAATCTTCATTTGATCAATAAATTTGGCCTCAGATTGAGTACTTTGAGGAACAGGTGGCACTATGGTTGCCGAGGAATAAATTTGCCTCGGGTGTGGCAGTTGAGGCTTTCTATTTGATGAAACACTTAAGATGTTCTTCTTTAACCATGTTTTAAATCAGGGATTAGGCTTTTGATAACCGTCTTAGCCGTAATCCCCATAAAACTGTCTCTAATCCTCTATTCTGATACATTTTGGTCTTCGGCACTGATACTCTTTGACTGTGCCCAATTCATGGCTTTCTTTCTGGTGCGCAGGGTTTCGCAGGGTTTATAAAGCATTAATGTTTTGATAAAGCACCGATGAAACATGAATTCAGAACCTGCATACGATTTTTACTGATGGATTAGAGGAGGGAGGATCATCACCCTCCATTTCTGAATTTTCTTCGGTTATAGTGAAAAAACCATTGAAACCCTGCAAAAGACGAAAAACAATTATAAAATCCTGCATATATAGGTTTATTACTGCAGAGGATGTGTGGGGGTAGAGTGGCCATTGGATGGCATCATCCAACGGTTAGGATTGATCGGGAGAGATCGTAGAACGAGCGGAAAAAATATTAAATCCGAGCTGTCGATCGCGTAGAGATTGACGGTCGAGATTGAACGAGGTGGTAGAAAGGAGAATGAATCTGAGCCATCGATCGCGCAGAGATCGACGGTGGGGAGCGGAAGTTGAAAGTCAAACGGAGGGAATCTGGGCAATGAATTTTGGACCGTCAATCTACAGATCAGATCGATGGTGGAGATGTTGTTGCCGCTGCATGGTAGCCCGATTATCGCACGTGCATCTTCGACGAGCGATCATCGTTCGATGATCGGCTTCAGATCGGACAGTGGATGTGAATATCGCTGCATTTCCACGTCCAAAATTTAATGCATGATGGACGGTAGTTTTTGGAACAGTGCCCAAGACACGTGTCGAGCAGTGTGTGGAATCGCTGGCGATCGGGAAAAGACCGCCCTTGCCCCAAAGGCGGTGCGATGGATACCACGCGGTTTCTGGAGTGGGGAAAAACTAGCGGGGACCACCGGGTAGATAGAATACACACCGTCCGATCTATGGATTTAGATTGACGGTGGAGATTTAGTGGAAGATCGTACCGGTGGAAAAATTTACAAAATAAAATAAAACCCAAAATTTGCAAATAACAAAGGTTTTTTTTATAATATTTTCGGGGCGGAATAATTGTTTAAAATGGATAAGCGCCTTACTGACTCAGTGCCTAGTTCTGGTGCCAGGGCACATGGATGAAAAGGGTTAGAGACTTTAGCCGAAGGGGGCTTAAGTCCCATACATAGAAAATATGCATTTTAAGTGTTTTTCAAGGATTTTGAAAGGGATTTTAGGCTTTCGATAAGGTTGAGAGAGAGTCTTAAAACCTTATCAATGGTTTTTATGAAGTGGAAAGGGGAGAAACTTAAAAATGAGGGGTTTTCATGGGAAATGGAGGGAAAGAAAAAAAGGTTAGTTTTGAAGAGGAAAAAAGGGGAAAACGGTGCTTGTAGCAGTACTCTTTTTGGGAATCAGCAAGATTTCAGAGTTTTCAAGATGGGAACAACGGTGAAGGTTTCGACAGAGGCATGAGGCCTTCAAAAGTCTTCAAGAGCCAACATTTTTTAGTAAGAAAAATTGTTCCTTGAAGGCTCAAAATAGATTTATCCACCTTTTGGGATAATCAAATTTCACAGGTGGCTAACACAAGCAACAAACCTGAATTCATACATCAGCTAGCAGTGAATAACAACTACTGCACTAGTTAAATTACATGCATTTGCTCTTAGATACACATTAAGCAGAAAACATCAAATACAAGAAGAGCAGTGGGCATTAGGGTACCATGCGAGGGTATATCCTAAGCCTGATTTACTGATTCTTATCATAGAAATATGAACAGTATGATAAAAATGAAATAAGATAGGGAAAACATCACCCGTAGTAATAGACCAGGATCCTGTGAAATTGCTTGATTAATTGATGCAAAACCAGTCACATACACTTAGCTCAATGACTAACACAGTACAAATTTCTCCTGCCAGCCTACTACATTACAAACTACTCTGCTACTCCCTCCCAAGATTGTTATAATAGTCAAAATGAATCCCTCTAACAACAACAATGACAACGCAATCGAACCCATTACAATACGTTCTTGGGGATTCTTATAGGAGAATGAATAATAGTAGGAGTAGATGTGAATTAAATGGATCCATTAAGACAGAGTGGAGGAAGTATCCACGCCCATTTTGCTTAATGGTTCTATGCTATAATTTGTAGTCTAGTTTAGAGATCTCTGTCAGGTCGATATTGACCTCAGATGTGTTCTTGAAGTCCCTTTGATTGCTTGGAACTCTACGCTGTCTTTTGGAATTAGTGACCTGGATCGAAGGGTCTGCAGGTCTCTCCATACCTCATAACTATGGTCCTGATAGTCATAGAAGCTTATGTCAGTGCACTTAGCTTTCTTAAGGGCTCAAGGAGACATGGAGAACACTTTCAGAACGTGTCCTTCCAGGAGAGCAGGTGTTTGCTGATGTAAAAGCACATATATGACCTTTTTGTGTGCTTTCGTCTTCAAACTGCTCCTTCTTCCTTTGGATGCGGGATTAAGCATTAATTATTCAATAATAGGCTTTAATCCTTCTAATCCTTCTATGTTTTTACTCTGACCGCTGCTATAATAACCTCCCTACGTTCCGAATCACAGTGACTTTGATTATGGAACATAGAGTGAATTCATCACTTTGAAACAAAGCTGTACAATAAAATGAACAAATTATAAAATCCAGGGAGGTGGCGGTAGAAAGCTTTGGAGGCCTGGAGGAATGGTGGAAATGGTGGAGGTGGAGAAATAATTCATTAGTGTAAAACCCAGAGTCTTTAAGGTTTCGGGCGAATACACAGAATAACATGGGAAATGAATGAAACAGAGACCATGATGTGGGACCCGCTCAAAGCGGAGGGTGATTAGATATGAACCGTTGGATCTCAGGAGGAGATCAATGGTGATGATTAAGCGATGAAGTTAGAGGAGGTTCCGATGAAGAAATATGGATGGGAGCGCGATGCAATGGAGACCATCGATCTAGATTGAACGGACGGTCACGATGGAATCGAAAGATTGAAATCGGGGAGGCAGCAGGAAACACATTCGAGAACCTCTTATTAGTGACGCGCTATTGATCGCCAGTCGTCTGATCTAGAACAGGATCGACGGTAGAGACTCAATCGGTGGGGAGACAGGTAGGGAGATAAGCGGGGGGCGATGAGATCCGGACTGTTGGATCTCAAGGGGTCAAAGACTCATATCAAATCGGGGATCGGCCAATCAGGGGATTGGAAGGGCGGCACAGCAAGAAATTCTGATTGCGATTAGAGTGGTGGTGCGATGTTCATCGGATCTGTTTAGATCGACAGTAGGTATTACACCCGCGCTTCACAGACCATAACACCATCACATCGGAGAAAATCAAGTTAGCAAATGATTGCACCCACATTGATCGCTCTGATTACGATAAGCGCTTGGGGTTTAAAGTGCTTGGTCCTGGGCGTGGGGAATATGGGGAAGTGGTTTAAGGGGGCTAGCCAAAAGGGGCCTAAGCCTGATATATGAATCAAAGTCGGTTTTTTAGCCGAAAAGGAGGGTTTTCAAGGCTAAAGAGGGAAATGGTAGAGAGAACAAGGGGATATTAAACCAGTCAAAGGGTATTTGAAGGGTTAAAATGGAATTAGTAGGGGAGACAAGGGGATGAAAACAGAGGTTTAAAAAGGGTTGAAATAGGGGGAAAGAGGCCTTTTGGGCATTCTTCTTCACAACAGAGAGGCTTTTCTCATGGAAATAGCAGTGAGGATTTAGCAAAGGATAAAGGCACAAGGAGGCTTCAAGGATGATGTGTTTTCAGAGGGAATGCATTCCTTGAAGGCCAAAAAACAATTTAGCTCCATGTTTGCTTGTCAAAAATTTCATAGGGGGCTAACAGTTCATAAATGACAGAGTTTAATTTTTTTTACCTTTGAGACCATGCAAGGCCAAAGGAAAAATCTATTTAATTCTAACTCTACGTTACATTAACTCTTTGAACTACTTGGTGGCTTTAGTTGACTTTTAGGCTTTTTTAGGTAGGCTGGTAAATGGTTTTAGTCATGGTGAACGTGATATAGCTGGATAGACGACACTTTTCCAAGCTCATACTTCTTATTTCACGTTGAAGATGTGTGATCAATTTTTTTGGAGAAACGAGTGCGAAAATAGTTGGGGGCCGTTAGATCTGGGTGATCCAGATCTACAGTGGAGAATGTGTTGTGTAGATTAATCCGTCTTGCGGACAAGACCGATCTCTCTAGTACTAAAAATAACTAGCAACAAACAACCAATTATACTAATCTCTCTCTAAGCATACAAGATTCATAAAAATGCTATATAGGTGTAAAGCCTACCTTATATCCAGCGCTTGCTTGATCTCGTTGAAGTCCTTCCCGTGCACTTGAAAGAACGTTCCTCGTGAATCTGCAGTCACAAACAAGCAAAAAGATTACACAACACCTGTATAGACATTATTATAAACCATACTCATCATAATGATCAAGGAATTTATGAAATAAACCATGAATAGATAGTTTAATGAGAGAAATGAGTATATTTGTATTAACTTCAAATGAAAGAAAACATTTACAACCTGTGCCTTGATGTCGTGCAGTCCTCCTGGGGTCTGAAGCAGGAATCTCTTCTAATTTGACAAGCATTGCACTCTTTCAACCAAAACCAAGAGAGGTAAGTGATTTAACCTCAAAGAAAGTCTTAGTTAACTGAGTCTGAATCTCAATAGCATTTAACCTCAAATATCTTAAGCTTGAAATCCCTTTGAGGCTACCCATGGCCTCTTTTTATAGTGGAAAAGAGGAGGTTTTCTATTCCAAATATGAAGGGATAGAATCCTCCTTCAAAGGGATTAGCTCCTTACATCAAGGGGTTAGCTCCATCAAGTGAGGGATGCATGAACCTTCTCAAAGCATATCCATTCCCGAAAATTCCCATCTAGAATCTTCTAGAATTCATTTGAAATTCACTTTTTGTCTTTACTTTCTCGCCTTTTTGAGTTTTACAGAGGTCCGCACCCATAACACAAAGAACGTGCGGTATGGTTCCGCAAGAAGGCTGAACTTTAGGTGCGGGACCGCAGGAAATGAATAGAGAAAGTGCGATACCAAAGTTTAGGGGATTTTTAGGAACTTTTCTCTGATTTTGAAAGCTTGATATGAGGAACTAATATGTTAGACTTGCAAAGGGAGGAAGTATGAGTAATAATGAGCTCATACTCATAGCAAAATGTCAGGATGACAGTTTTTAGTGTAACAAATTTCCCCCTAAAGTGCAAAGTCTGAAATAGATGAAGCTGAAGTCTGTCATATATGAAGAGTGCAGTACTTTATCATTTCAAAGATCATCCTGTGGACACCCCAGTCGGAACCTGTAAAAACATTCAATGAAAAATATATACATATATATGTCATCACTGAGGTAGGCATTCCCATACTCAGATTAAAACTAACTAGAAACTAACTCAAATCGTTCTGATACAGGAATGATTTTGAATACATCATAGTACAAATATATGTAGACACGGTATAGACGCAGCCATCTGTTTATAAATAGTCTACTGTATAGATGACAACAAAATTCCTCGCAGCCTGGATGGTGGAAACTAGATCCAGGGTCTTGATTTCCGCATCTCGAACTAGTACGATTCTATCCATGTGAATAAATGTGTTTAAGTCGAACATGGTAGAAACCACTTGATTACCAGTCAATGATGTGAACTGTTAACAAGTGTGAGAGAAACCACCAGTAATGTCAATGGCTCTCAAAGTACTCAGTACAATCCATGAAATGTGAATGAATGAGCTGAAGTCGAACATCTCACGGAATCATTCGATCGAAGGTCAATGATGCAACCTGTCGTCGAAGGCGAGAAACCTGCCATTAAGGCATGCAGATTTCAAGGTACTGATGACTTCTAGATCAACTTCCTAGATAATGAGCTGTCGTCGATAGAAAGTGATCCGTCGTAGGCAAGCCCACAACACGAAATCATAGATCAAGTTTTGAAAATATATTGGCAAGGACTGACTCAGGGATGGTCAAAAATGGATGACAGATATTTTGCAGATGAATGGTTTATTTGAACTGTTCTCTTGAACACATAACGACACTGCAGATGACTTGGTAGCAATTGACCCAAAGCTAATACCCAGAAACCGGTTGAAGACTTTCAATATGGTTTGATTAATTGTTAGGAAAAGTATTTCCCAACCCAGGTGAATGAAAGTGTCATGTTCAAGAGTGGTTGACTGAATTTTTGAAAAATTTAAAATACAACAAACACGCCCATTTTTCTCTCTTTTTCCCCCACCATTTCTGGCAAGTACCTCTTTATTTTTGACAAGCTTGAGGAGGATAACATTTGCTTGGTTATAAGCTCATCCTTCAGATGAGTCCAACTTAGTTTAAGATTCGAACCCTAAGAAGGAGTGGTTCGTTCCTGTTGAAAATTAAACAGGTCCTTTATTGTTAAGTTTTAACGAGTCCAGTATAGGAGAAACTCGGTGTTTTTCAGTTTTAGGGAGTCAGAAGAAAAACTTAAGAAAACTCCGTGGGTGTACTTTTTCGTAAATTTAGTCTCTCAGGCCCGAAAAAGGATAAAATAATGTGGGAGAGAACTCTATTGACCATAATTAGTCAACGTATACCTTTTTCGTAAATAGTCCATTTCAGTCCGTAAAAGGGGTAAACTTATACTGAAAGGACGATCATTCATTTACTTTAACAAGTTTGAATAATCAAGTACTCGACAATCTTTTCATATTTAGAGAGTCTGAAAAGGGATTAAAAGAGGACTCCAGGATTTCTCTTTTTCGTAAATTTTTTGAAAGAGTCCGAAAAAGTGATAAAAGTATGCTCTTTGTTGAAAAACGATCAGTTCTCCTGAAAAATCCAATTTCTGCACAAAAACTTGAAACATTACACATACCTGTTTAAGATAAGTAAAACTTTTTTCAAAAATACCCTTTTCAAAGTGAAAAATAAATAAATTAAAAATTCATCCATTCGAAAAAACTTATAAAAAGGACTTTTTCAATTTCATTTTTACCGTTCAGTTTCAGAGTGAAAAGTAAAAAGCTTTTGGGTAAGAAAGTTCCTGTGAAGATTTTGGAAAATCTGTCTGTTGGAATCAAGAACCGTCAGTCCCAGGTAATCCACAACCTCTCAATCTTGTTTTTCATCCGTTTCAAATTTGTTTTTAGGCTTTAGTTTGTATTTTTAGGGAAAAAAATGGTTTAAAAGTTCGCCCGCGAGGTCCGCAGGTGCGACACACGTTACCTGCGGACCCCAACTTTTTTCTATAAGGAAAAAGTCGTGGGTTCCGCACCCGGCACACAGCATGCGTGCGTATCTACGCACTGTTTACAAAGCGTAGGTGCGGTACCCGCGAGGTTAGATTTAAAACATTGATTTCTCATTTGTTTGTCAAAAAATTTCAAATAAGATTGTTCTAACTTGCCTTTTTATGTATTGTAGGATTGACAAGATGCTGATTTGGCGAGAACGTGAGCATGAGGAAGTGGATGAAGCCATAATACTCCATTTTCCCACACAACAGGCATTAAAAGAATGTGGCTTGTACAAATTTTGGGCCATCTCAGGCATGAGGGCACAAGTAGAACTCCTGACATGGTTGGTGAACAGATGGAATGTGCAGGACCAGTGCTTCTTTATTGGTGGCCACCGGCTCGAAATTGAGTTGGAGGATATATATTTCTTGACTGGTTTGTCCAAGAGGGGCGAACAAGTTTCTTTTTTTAGGACTAGGCCAGGTGGCCAGTCTGTTGTTAGTCTCCAACTAGAATTCTGCAATGACCAGGAAAATCCTCGGGACAAACGGATTGATATAAAACACATCATCCGCCCTGAATTGAAAGTTATTGCTTTTACTGTTACCAAAATGTGTGGGAGTGCTGCGCTTCATGTAGCTACTGGTTCCCAAATGCGTATTGCCGTGGACTGTTTTCGCGGCACCATCTTTAACTGGTGTGAAGCTGTGTTGGCTAATGTAAAAGGCCAACTAACCAGAGCAAAAAATGGGAAACTGAATAAATTTGGATACGGATCCATTGTTGTTTCTTTTTCTCTAGAGAGGATCCCCATGTTAGCTCCATAGAGTATTGCTGTTGATGCCGGTCGACCTCGAGAACCAAGAATGGTTCGTTGGTTCGCGTTGATCGCTGTCATGCTATTGAGGGTACTGAGATTGTGCGATTTCCTTCTTCATATTTTCGTTGGATGGATCGCCAAATTTTTGTGATAGAGGACTTTCCATACGCCGGGATAGATTTCCGTGGTGACCGAGAGATGGTTCTCCCAGCAGGGGAACAATGGGATGACTCAGGTAAAATCATTTTTCAACGTTTGTTAAATTCTAATTTTTTTTATTTTTATCGTCTTGAAAGCTAATAACCAAAATTTTTTGAATACAGATGTGGTTCCACAACGACCAGCCCATCTCCAACCTTACGAGAGAAGACAACCAGTTGCAGCCACACCAGCCCCAGTAGGCCAATTAGCGGAGATTTTGACTGATTTAGAGCATCATCTAGAGCGTTTGACTCTAGATATTCCATAGACGAGCATAGATGACATTCCACTCAGGTTGCAGAGATATGTGATTGGAGTTCCAGGACCTTTTAGGAGGTTCCTATGCAGGGTAGCTCGGGCAGTGGTTTCTTATCGTGATCATCATCAGTGAAGGGATGATCGTGTAGACTCATATTTTTGACTTTTGTATTACCATTTTTGCCGATCATAAGGTGTTTCCAACCTATGATCGAAGACAATGTAATTTTTTTGAAAACACTCCTATACTATGATATATCACTATTTGCCGGCTATCTATGTACATATGTGAATGTTGTTTGTTTTACTGCTTTTGATTATTGCAAATGTCTATTTATCATACTAGAAGCAATTGAATCTGCTAATGTATTTAAATGTCTTGGAATATGCTGATATTCAATGTAATCAAACTCACGTTCCAAGAGACGAACTCTCAAAAACAACCGTAATAACACCGGATTTCTAATGGTATAAACCCTGTTAAGCTGTAATACAACAAGTTCAGAATCCAACCTTACAATCAAACTCTGAATTCCAAATGATATGGACTCAGACAATAACTCAATCACTGCACTATACTCGGCAATATTATTTGTTGTTTGACCAAGGCTTACCCCATGCATGGATACTAACTCGTCAGAGGGTGAATAGATAACCCAAGCTGCGGAAGAAATGTTCCGTGTACTACGACAAGCACCATCAGCAAAACCAATGTAGGTTTGAAGAGACATCGACATCTGCAATATCAAGAGTAAAACTCAGATAAGCAGGAATAATGATAAAACACACTCTCTAAACTAGGCACACTTTTCTAATCTAAAACACACCAGAAGTAAAGAAATCTAAACTAAAAAAAATCTCCACACCTCATTTAAGAATAATATCGCTTTAGATAGAGCCCATTTATGGGTTTATCCAAAGGAACACCGTCAAAATCTATCAACTCATAAGCCCCTTTTGCTAGCTTTCATTTAACAATGTAAGGACCATGCCACATAGGCACGAATTTCCCAGCTCCTAGCTTGTCATTAGCTTGATCATAAAGTAAAACTAGGTCTCCTTCTGAAAAAAGTCGAGGGGTCACACTTCTATCATATTGAGCTTTTATCCTTTTAACATGAGCCTCGTTTGCTATTGCAGCATTTCGTCGATTCTCATCTAATTGGGCTAAGTACAAGAAACGTTTCTCCTCTTCAGACGTAGCTGGAAGTAATTCTACGGCTAATTTTAGTGACGGTATTTCGCATTCAATCGGCAACACAGTGTCCAAACTGTAAACCAGTTGAAAAGGAGTGAAACCCATTGATGTTTTGACTGAGGTTCGATATTCCCAAAGCACTGAAAATAACATGGAATGCCAATTCGTCTTGTGAATACCAATGATTCGTTTGATCATGGTGACTAAAACTTTGTTAATGGCTTCAACCAGACCATTGGCTTGCGGATAATACGGAGTGGAACTATCGTGGCGCAGGCCCAGTTGGTCTGTTAGTTCAGTCATAATGACATTCCGAAAGTGACTTCCATGATCCGTAATAATAGCTTGGGGAACACCGAACCTGGCAATTATGTGATTAAATATGAATGTTGCAGCAGTCTTGCCGTCAGCTGAAAATGTAGGCATCGCCTTGGCCCATTTTGTAAAATAATCTACTGCTAGAATAATATAGGCATGCCCACCGGTCGAGTGAGGGTTACATGTAATAAAATCGATACCCCATTTTGCAAAAGGACCAACAACAATTATAGGGTGGAGAGGAGCGGGTGGCGCGCGCATTTTTCGTTCAAAAATTTGACAGTTATGGCATTTCCGAACCGCATAAATGCAATCTTTGAATAACGTTGGCCAAAAATAACCTGCACGCAATATATTTTGGGCTGTGGCATACCCAGACATATGACCGCCACATGCTCCAGAATGGCAGTCATTTAACACCTTTTCAGCTTCTTCATGAGTTAGACAATGTCGGAAAACAAAATCTGCTCCACGATAATAAAGTGTATCACAAATGATATTATATTGTTGGGATTGGAAACATATTTTCCGTCACTGAGTTCGTGAGATGTCAGGCCGAAAATATTGGGTTTGGAGATAAACAATAATATCCTCATACCATGGATCAAGTGTACTGATGAGAAACAAAGATTCGTCCGCAATGGACTCTTCTGCCACTGTTTCAGTATCAGTAGAGGGGAAATCACACATCAGTTCTGCAAATACCAAAGATTTCTTTGCCTTGGATTTTTCGAATTCCAAGTCAAATTCCTGCAGGATAACTATCCATTTGGAATATTTCCCCCCTAGCAATTTTTTGGTCAAAATATACATCATAGGGTTGCAATTAGAAATTACTGTGGTTTTACGTAACAAGATGTAATGTCTAAAACGTTGGACAACTTGAACAGCTGCCAAGGCCAATTTCTCCACATGTGTATATTTAATTTCAGTCGGATGCAGATTCCGACTAAGATAATAAATCACATGTTCATTGTGAGATTCATCTTCCTGAACTAATACCATCCCAATGGTGGAATGCGAAGCAGCGAGGTACAAAATGTAATCTTGGTTGTGTTAGTGTCCCGTGATTTGGCCGATTGGCGAGCCAAATGATGATGTAACATCAAACCAAGCTTTGGAGCCCAAGGACCTAGCCTTCCTGGACTCAGAGAGGGCTCTCTCTATTATATGCAAAAGATATCGGTGTGTTTGCTTATGGTGTTCTGATATTAGGCTAGTTATGAAGTATGTTTTTAGTTTTTTGGTTTTTTATGTTTGTGAGGGATGAAACTGATCAAATACATAAACTGGATAACAAGATGTAGATAAATTGGGCTATGGGGTCAAACAGGTCAAGGAAGCTATGAGGTGATGATGAGAGGCTGCTGTAGGGCCAATTTGATTCACAGTAGAAGGGATCTTGGGGCAAAATGGGTTAAATGGACAACAATTTGGTGAAAGACAAGGGATTTCAAGTGTAACTAGTTTATAGCAGACATAAACATGTTATAGAAAGCCATTAATCATGCTAAATGCAACTATGAGCTAATTAAAACATAGAAATCAAACATTCCAGCCATACATAGAGGTATAAGACCCTCTAACTTCGGGAAATGGCTATCAGACTTTGGGGAAAACACATAAGACAAACTAACAACTCATAAACTACGTCGGAACGCCTAAACATAGTCTCTAAGTCATTGGGCACTTGGACAAATAAGTTTTCATAGTTTTAGGCAAAGGGCTAGATCGGGACTAGGCCTCCTTGGTTCAACAAAATGATCAACAAATCAGTCAAAGAGAAAGTTTTATGGACAGAACTATGGGCAGCTAATAGGTAGGTAGGGCAAACCATACATCCTACTCAACATACATGGAACTGATGAATAAAACTTAGCAACAATACCTTAGGTTACTAAAGAGCAGCTAAGAATTCTTTAGCATAACTAAGGGAGAAGAAAACATCAAGCTATGAAGATTCGGGGATTTTGAGGTGCCTCCATGGGATGTCTCAAAATCAATCTTTACTGATCTATAGCAGCAAGAAAAATGAATTATGAGTGAAAACTAGAAGACAAAACACATTAAGAAGCACTATACCATTCTACCATGTCAAGGAATCCATCAACAAGCCTTCAACATTCCTCAAAAGCATCCAAGAAGCAGTCCAAAAATCATAACTCAAGTGTATTCTTCAAAGCTCATATGACCAATGCATTAATTCTTCTCTCAAGTTCAGCCTCTGATTTACAATGAGAACCATGGAATAAATAGGCTTGAGGAAGGAAAACCTCATGGAGCAACTAGCTATCCCATTGGCCAAGTCAAAATATCTAAGCTTGTCCTTGAGGCTTTGCAAAGCCCAAGGCACAAAATATCCCATAAAATATCTAAAAAACTACTAAAAACGGAAATTATATTGACTTTACATCATTTCCCAATGATAAAAATAGCTTAACGCACATTTGGGAAAAGCAGATTTTTGGAGTTCAAAAATTACAAAAATACTTCATATTTATGCCTGAAAAATGTCCCCTGACTTGCTGGATGCAAATGGCAGCCTTCCCGATGTCGAAATGGGGCTCATAAGGGCTTGCTGGAAAGCTCTCTGTGTCTACTTTACGGCGCAACTGGAACCAACTCAATCTGAGGTCCGGAAGTCATCCAAAACTATACCTGTGTGTAAAAACCCAGAAAATAGCAGACTGCTGATATGGCGGGCAGAATGTGCAAAATGAGGGTGTTTTTCGCCAATTTGAGGGGGCGAATGATCTCCAAATGCCCTGAAAATCGCTGGAGACCTGCTCATGGAATTATGGCATCCATTGGTATCATTCTCCTCCCTTGACCACTCACCAAACTGGAATGGCGAATTTATGAGTTTTTGACCAAAAACCCAAAAAATGCCAAAAAACAAAAAGTTGCCGAAAAAGGCCTAAAATTGGCATGCATGACCCTCAAGGGTCCAAAGAAACATGCTCCGAAGCTGAGGCCAAAATATCAAGGGCTGATATGCTTTTCCCTTCCTTCCGTGCTAGGCGCTTCCCCTTCAACTTCTTCAATTTCTCTTGTGCTACCCTTAATTTTCGCCTGGCAAACTGATTTAGCTTCTGAAAGTGAAGAGTCCTCTTTCTTTGTAGCTCAAGATCCCTGTTCGACCTCTCAAGCTTGGTTTCCAAATGCTGGTTAGCTCTCTCAAGCCATGATTCTTTGTTTTCCTCAATTTCCTGCTCAAGGAGGGCAGTGAGAGGAAAGGCTTCAAAATGAGCTTGTTCTTCTGCTCTTTGTTTTTCGAAGGCTCTTCTAAGCCCGATGGTCCTAGGCCTCTTCCGCCTAGGCTGGTCTTCCTCCTCTTCATCATCAAACTCGCCAATGAGCTCTTCAATTCTTACTTGCGCCTTTTCTGCCTCTTTCTTATACTTGATTGCCCTTGCTTCATGAATAGCTGCATGATACTTCATTTGTTTGTTTTCAACCTCTAGGAAGTGGTTGAAATTCCTCGCCCTTTGAAGGTCTTCTTGTAACACCTCAATTTGCCCCTCTTTGTGAATGAGGAGGTTTTCAAGGAGGCGGGCCTCATTGTCACTATCATCGCTTTGGATAGGGATAATAGCTAATTCACCTCCATGCTTTGTACTTTCTCCAATTTTATTTTTGCCTTTGAAAGCCAATCTGGCGCTTTTCCTCCTTGGCAAGCTAGAAGGAGTCTTTTTGGGCAATTTCCTCTTGCTAGGAACAGTCTTGGTCACTGTTAAGGTGGCAGCTTCAGCTTGCTGTTCTTTATCTTGCACTTGCTGCTGTTCCTCCTCATCTAACTGCTGTTCATCTTGGACCTGCTGTCCTTCACTTTCTATATGCTGCAGTCCTTCAATCTCTAACTGCTTCTGTCCTTCAATATCTACCTGCTACTGTCCTTCATTACCTATCTGCTGCTGGTGTTCACTGCCCTCTATCTCTTCTTGTTGACTTGGCTATCCCTCAACATCCAACAGTTGCTGTTCATCAACCTCTAGCTGCTGCTGTTCACTGCCTTCTCCTTCTCCCTGTGGTTCACTGCCCTCTCCTTCTCCCTGTTGACTTGGCTGCCCAGTGGTCATTTTGAGTTTTTTAGGTGTAGGCCTACTAGACAGAGGCACTGGGCGATGGACAGGCTGAGTAGGAGACACATGAACAGGAGGGATAGTGGAAAAATATAAATGGCTAATGAATGAATCCCATGAAACCCCCTTCTTCTCTAGCTGGTATAAGAAGATAATTTTGATCAAGGAATGATGAAAGAGAGAAGGGATTTGATGAGGTGGAGCCTTCTTTTGGACAGTAGCTGCCATTTTCTCTATGTTTTTGGAAAAAAAGTACGGAAGGTTTAGTTGCCTGCTTCTGGTAAAATGCATCAACACGCGGACATGGTAGGCATAAATTTGATTAAACCTCCCTTCACAAGTGAAATATCTCATTATGGCTTTCATCAGTGGAGCATAACTGTCAAGAAGATAGGAAAAAGGGAAAATAGCAGTGATGGTTTCCCTATGTTCAGGCTTGATGAAAGGTTTATAATCCTCTAGATCAAGATGAGCTTGTTTAAACCACTTTTCACCATGATACGGGATCTTGGTAGCCTTGGATACATACCTTGGGGAGATTTTGAAATCAAGACCCACCAATTGGAAGTGTTTGTCCTTGAATCTCAAAGCGCACAAATGTGTAAGTGGTGAAAAACTCTTGACTTCTTCTATCCTCTGGCAGAAATCAAGACAGCCTACTTCATGGAAATTAAAAAGCACAGATGGGTGAGCATTGATTTCTTCTATGGAGATAGGCTCATATCTCTTATGTGGACCGCTCCTGTGATCTTGCTTCGGAGGCATTCTGACTTGAACAAGCTTTGAAAGAGGCAAACTGCCTTCACTGTATGAAAAATGTTCTGCTGGATTGAAACTAGTCACTAGACTGTTTGGACAGATTAGACAATGTGGTTAGGATGGATTGCAACAATGTTTCTTTGAATAAACCACCTCTGCACTCCTTAAAAACAGCCCTTCAACTCTGGATGCACTTCAGCCAGGCAAACTTTTTAATATGGTACCATGTGTAAAGATGAGACAAACTCCTGTGTCAATTTCTTGTATATAGTGTTAAGCAATCATAGCTACATCTATGTCTTGATATCGCAGCTTGCAATCATCAACCACTGTCTTTTAGAAGTGGCCCTATTCACCTTCGGAAAATATCTGCGAAATCATAATTTCTTCAAATGATGTAATATAGTGAAAGAAAAGGCAGACCCAGGTTAGGTGTAAAATCAATGCACAGTGCTTTAGGAAACACACCCTTTATTTGTGAGTTCAAAAGATCAACCACCACATCTGAACCTCTGTCACAAAGTTAAATTCAATCATCAACAACCTCTGCCCTTCTTTTGTCCTGTAGAAAGTGGCTACTGCACCTTTGGAAAATCTACGTTCAACAAACTTACGGTAGTGAAAAATACAACAGTAGTGAAAAATACGGTGAAATAGGGGCAGTGCTGAGAAGGCTTGTTGTGATAAGTGCTTTGATTACTGTCCTTCGAAATGGTCTTCCTCTTGAAAAATATCACGATCCATGACTCTTCAAATGACACCATATAGTGAAAAGAAAGGAAGAACTAGATTAGGTGACATATCAGTGCACAATGCTTTTAGGAAACACACCCTTTTCTTGTGAGTTTAAGAGATCTACCAATACATCTATACCTGCATGCTCCAATGTTAGAGTTCAACCATCAACAACCTGCCCTTAGTGTTCGCTCACCTTTTGAAAATCTCTGTCAACACATTCACAGTAGGAATAATACAGTGAAAGAAAGGCGATCTGCAAAAAGAGTGTGCTGTGAAAATGCCAAAATTACTCTGTTTTTCGAAGTCTAAGATGTCAACTAATATACCAAACTCTTTGCTCAAGGAGGCTTTCAATCATTAGAAACCTTACCCTGTATAAGTGTGCCACCCTTCAACAATTTGCATCTCTAGCAAACCATTATACATATGTCTAGACAGTAAAAACACAGGACTGGAGTAAAATGACAGAGCTTTAGAAGACTATCAAGCTTTTAGACAGAGGTTATATGAGTTTTCTCTTTCAAACAACAAGAATGTCAAACCCCTCTTACTGAGTGCACTTCACTGTTTTAATAGTGTGGAAATGTTTGGATGACAGTGTGAAAGGTTCCTCTTCAGAATTAGGCCTGTCTTTCTACAACAAAAATCTCCTTTTAATCAAAACACAGCTCTTTACAAGAAAACCTCTGCCCTTCGATTGATTTGAAGATGAAACAAACTGGCTCTTAACCTCAAAACCCAGTATCTCTATATGTGCTCTTTGAATGACAAATTCAGCCCTTTATCATATTGAAATACTTCAGCTCACTGTGTAGAACAGACTGTTTTTTTTTAAACTATAATGACAAGGTCAGGGGTTTCAAACTTTCTTTTCACTTATCAAAACCTTGAAATCGACGGGGGAATATATAAAAAATACCTTGAATTTCAATGAACACCTGTTTTGAAAGGCTGCATTAACACTGGGAACCTTTGACACTTGCGCGGCACCCTTTGAAGAAAACACGTCGCGCAACAGAAAGTTTGTCGGGTCGGCCTGTCGGGTGGTCGGGCGGCCTGTACAGGCGCGTCGCGCCGACGAAGGTGGCCTGTGTAAATCCTCTGCCAGGCACGTCGCGCAAAAACGCAGGCGCGTCGCGCTGCCTCTGCACAGTGTTAAATTCTGCCCAATGACCCGAAAATTATTTCTTTGGTGATAGGGAGGCCAGAATTCGTCTTCAGCTTTTTAAAATGAAATCTTTACTCTCACACTTACTCTTTGATGTCATGTTACAACAAATCTCCAACGGTCATTTAAAACTTTGAAAGTAACAATGGTCTTCAACTTTGTTTTGTGTTTAAACTGTGGGCTTGTCATTTTGAATATGTGAATAGAACATTGACTCGTCCCAGGAGCTTTGAAAACTTTGACAAAAACTCAACAAACTCCCCGCCCGCCATAACTCACACCTTTGTTTGAATAATACAGGTAGTTTGTCAATTTGCTTTGACATCTCTTGGTCTTCGGCAGTTTCTTCATCCTTTACCTATAGTAGGTGTTCAAATCCCTGCCTGTAGGTGTAGTATACAATACACCTGTTCCTTTAAATAATAAAGGTTGTGCTTCTTCTTTTTAAACTATCCAACAATGATCATATGCTGAATGACCTTTGGAAAATAGTGGACAATAACTCAAAAGGGAATATTTTCTTGGTGACAGAATTTAAAAAGCCCTGTCTGTTGGTTTCCTTTCCATGTATTTCTGTGCTACATCTGCCCTTTGGAATGATGACAACTGTGTTTGTTTTAAGACATATAAACAGTGACAATTTATCAAAACAAACTTCTTCTGCCTATTCATAAGATTGTATACCCATTTGCCTTGTTTATCTGAACAGATAAGCTTGTAAAATAGGAAAACAAGGCTCTTTGATACACAGTCATTATATTGCTTTGACCAGTGTGTTGACCCCTTTTTTGTCAATAGAACCATTTCATAACTAGGCTATGTTCATTGTTTACCCCTCTTGGCGATTTTTATCAAGGAAAGACCATTCATAATGCGCCAGAAACATTTGAAAACTTTAAACACCATTTCTTGAAAACCGCTTCTTTGGACCTTTGGCATGTGATATTGTTTTGTTACTTGATCCTTTCCCTCAAGGAAACTGCCCCCTTTTTGGTATCAATGGCATACCTATTCATAACATTTCCTGTCCACCATGATGCATATTTTGAAAGATATTTTCATATGAATAGGAAGAGTAATATTTTTGAATTAGAAGCATTATCTTTGACCTGTGTAATGACTTCCACTTTCCTTCCTTGTATCTCTCTACTGCACCTTTCTGACTAATTCAGTCTTCAACAATATCCAAGGCTCTGGCCATCTGCTCATACATGGAGGAGGCTCTTCATTAGGTAAGGTATTTGAAAGTTTCTTAACAGATCTGTTTGACACAGCTTTTCTCAGGATGTGATGGTAAGTAAACCACTTGAAAAACATCAATCTTAGCATCTTTACTTGCAAGCATCACTGTATTTCAGAAGAAACCCTAGCCATAGTAACACTGTCTCCCTGCACTGTTCTAAGGGTGACTGAGATATTTATCATTTGGCTTGGTCATCTCATGACAGATTACTTGACAAATAATCTTTGTGACTATGAAGGTCAGTGCTTTTTGAAAAACCAAGAACTTTCCTCTCTGCCTGTGCAATGGCTTTTGTTGTCAGCATCTATTCCATTTGATCTTGTGGACAACCAGGCTTCTTATGATTGGGATGTTTACTGGTGACAGGCCTTTCTAAAGTTCAACAATTCACATGATTTGACAGCTTTAGATGACCTTCTTTATCAAACCAGATTCTCCTTTCCTTTGAGCTAGCATATTTCAACTATATTCCTGTTATGATCATCAGTCACATTCATGAAACCTGGAGTCCCTGTTTCATTTGTTTCAGTTCAAGGAAAACCTGAGCTTTTGCAATCTTCAAAGTCAATACTGGCCAGCGCCCTCTGCTTGTGGATGAAGGAGGCGCCCTAACCCTCTGCTTGTAAATGAAGGAGGTTCTGGGCCATGACCATTTGCCAGTTTGCTGTGACAGTGGTGTCTTTCTGTGATTTTCATGATGGAAAGAACTGTAAAGTCTGGATGAGTAGCTTTCTGTTTTGCAGCTTCATCTCAGGCTCATAATACATTTAGAAGCAGTTGTTCCTCTAACTGTAGATCAAGCATTTAATCCTGAGATGAAGTTATATTTCCTGCCTTTGTAGAAACCATAGAACACTGTGAAAAACCTAATAGTCAGCTTGAGATTGGGGTTTATGCAGTGCTGAGATCTAGGGGATATGAGTGGCGCGACTTAGGGCTGCTTGTCAAATTATTTTGCAAAGTAAGAGGTCAGTCATGGTAGGTCTGTTGCAGATGGAGGCTTTTTGGCTTTGTGATGATTGCCAAGGGTGAAATGTCTTAAAGCGCCACTTCCTAACATAGGGGAGACTCTTGAAACAGATGTGGATTTTCCTTTTAAAGCTGATGGTCAGACCAATAAGGCTGAAGCTAGATAGGATTGTGATAATGAGGTTTTGATTTCGACATGGGCGAACTGAAAAGGTAGAAAGGCGAAAAAAGTTTTAGGAGGGTTTTCTGGATGACATATTGACATGAGGAAATCAGTTTCTAGAAAAATCAGCTGTAGATATAGTCATCACTAACATGTAAAAAATACTGATGGCTAACAGTGGCTCCATTTGGGGAGGGCAGCTCCTCGTCAGGAGGTGTCCAGAATTCAGATTTTTGGCTTATGAAGACCGGTGCCTTATCCATTGGCGCAAAATTTACCCTTCTCTTGATGTTATTTCTGAAAAGTGACAGCATGGTTAACATCAATGATACTTCTACCTACCCCACTATCTTTCCTAACATTTTTCTTCTCTTTGGCGCATTTGAACTAGCAGCCTTTTGACAATGCATATTTTTTCTTTTTGCAAAATGAACCTATCTATTTCTATTCTTATATCTGCCGGGAGTTCAGATTAAGCTGATGAACTCCTTCATTTCTCTACCTAAAACTAGATCGACTGTCAAGATTAAGCAGTTTGACAGGATTTCATTCTCTAATCTACAACATGAAATTCAAAAATGATCAAATCAGGATTAGGCAGTCTGATTTGTCATGCATTTGTGGCATAAAAGACAAGCTGCACACAAATGTTATTCTGCAATAAAAGGAAACTATACAAGCGGGGCTAAGATGTACAATGTGTTTTTCATCCCTCGCTTCTCTCTTTGGTTATGTTTTAGGCATGTGGAACCAGAATCTCTCCCTAATCTAAGCTCTGTGATAAGTCAATCTTACACAATGTTGACTATCTTGGCAATCACTAACTTATCAGCAAATAAATTTAAACATGCTCAGCTATGATTAGGCTAGATAGCTGAACAAGACATTGGAGCACTAGTAGCAGCATTTAGACTTGCTCGCTTTCTGAAAGACTATTTTTTGGAATATGGGGCCTTTGTTCTATCTTCACTTGCCCTCTTTTCTGCTTTTACTGTTTTTGACTTTCCTATCTTTTACTGTTTTTGACTTTTCTATTTTTTTTTTCTTTTAATATTTCAAACAATGGTATGTACAATGACTGAAAGTGTTTCTAACTCAAAAATGGAGCTCCTGACAAAAATAATGTTTCAATGTCTTGCCATTCACAGGACCCCCAAAAATTTCAGTTCCATCAGTTTCTTGCAAGAAGAAAGCATTATTTCCACTGACTGAACTGATGATGTAAGGCCCTTTCCATAAATTTTCAAACTTGCCATGTTTACCTTTATCTTCTCTTCTAGAATCCCATTTTAAAACTTTATCTCCAATCTGAAAATCATTTTCCTTAGTTCTCTTGTCAAAAATCTGTTTTATTTTGTCTTGTGCTAACTGAGCCCTCTGGTAAACTTCTTCTCTAGTTTGTTGTAAATGGATAGTCTGATTTACTCTCCTTTGTATGTCATTTTCTTCTATTTGGACTTCTTGTAATAGTTTCATTACCGGAACCCCTAAAGATGTTGGGAAAATGGCATCTATACCATAAACTAGCTGGTAAGGGGACATACCTATGGATTTCTTGGTAGTTAATCTATCAGCCCATAAGGCGTGTACTAGTTTCCCATGCCATGCTTTTTGATTTTGTTCAAGAAGTTTTTTGATGATGTTGACTAGGCTTTTGTTAGAAGACTCGGCTAAACCATTACCTTGAGGGTAATAGGCTGTGGAATGCCCTAATGAAATATGATACTTGTGACAGAAGTCTATCATTTTCTTGGAAGAGAAGGCAGCGGCGTTATCTGTAATGATTTTCCTGGGACAGCCAAATATGGATAGGATATTGGTTTCTAGGAACGTGATGATGACTGAATCAGTGGCGTTCCGGGATGGTATGGCTTCTATCCATTTGGTAAAGTAATCAGTGGCTGTGAGGATCCATTTATGTTGAGCGGAGGAGGAAGGGTGAATTTCCCCAATGAAATCTAGACCCCATTGTTGGAAGGGTCCTTCAACTATGATGGGATGTAAGGGCAAAGGTAAAAGTTTTTTCTTGCCATCAAAAATTTGACATTTATGGCAGGTCATGACCAGTTTGTGAGTATCGAGGAACAAGGTGGGCCAATAATAACCGGCTCTAAGGATTTTGTTTGCAGTAGTTTTCCAGTAGAGATGACCTCCACATTCCCCTTCATGCATTTCCCGCATAATTTTCTCTGCATCAGACTCAAGCAAACATTTAAGCAGCATACCAGTAGGATTTTTCCAATACAGAGAACTATCTATAATGCAAAACTTTAAAGATTTTTGTTTAAGGAATCTTGCTTTTTTTTTTGATAAAGTCGGAGGAGCATTCATATAAGTTAATACATAAAGAATGTCTGCATACCAAGGTGAATCCAAAAATGTTTGATCGATAGTGGGAAGTGTGCACTCTTCCTGTTCTTCTAAGGCATCGACAAAATTTATATCTAAAGCTTGGAGGTTGGTTTCAGCCATTAGTCTCGCAAGTCCTTGTCCTTTAACTAGTTTAGTAGGCCGGATTTCTAAGTCATACTCTAGGATGATAGCAATCCACTTTCCCCTTTTACCATCGGGATCTTGGTTGAGAATGTCCTTGACGACAGTATTAGGGACGAAAGCTATGACATGAGAATGCAAGATGTAAACTCGGAAATCCTTTAGTGCCTTTACCAATGCGAATGCCTATTTTTCCATGATGTTATATTTCAAGGGAGCATCTCTCAGGGATTTGCTAAAAAAGGCAATGGGTTGCTCTTGCCCAGCTGCATTTTTTTGCAACAACACCGCAGCTATTGTATGTTCTGAGGCAAATGAAAAAATGTAAAAATCTTTGGTGAAATCAGGGCTTATCAATACTGGTGTTTCAGTTAAGGCCCTTTTAATTAGTTCAAAAGATTTTTTGGCTTCTATAGTCCATTTAACCCCGACCTCCTTTCTTAACATATTTGTGATCTCTTTCAGGAGCTCGGCAAGGTTTGGGATGAATCTTCTCAAGAAATTTATCTTGCCGATAAAGGACTGTAATTCCTTTATGTTTCTGGGGTGACTTATCTGTAGGATTCCTTCGATTCTTTGGGGGTCTATTTTAATTCCTTCTTCTGAAATAATGTGACCTAGGAGTTTCCCTTCCTCTAGACCAAAAAGTGTTTTCTTGGGGTTTAGGGACAAACCATACTTTCTGCATTTGTTGAAAACCTTTCTTAAGTGTGCTAGGTGTTCTTCGTCAGATTTAGAATATACTGTTATATCGTCGAGATATATGACTATGAAAACACCTATGTCTTCTGAGAAAGCTATGTCCATGGCTCTTTGAAATGTGGCGCCAGCATTCATTAGTCCGAAAGGCATTTTAACGTACATAAAAGTGCCCCAGGGGGTGGTGAAAGTTGTTTTATGCTGATCGGTAGGATAAACCAATACTTGGTTATAACCAGAAAAACCATCAAGCAATGAGATTATTTTGGCGCCTACGACCTTCTGAAGTATGTGGTCCATTTTGGGCAGAGGGTAGTTATCTTTCAAACATGCCCTATTCAGGTTTCGGAAATCTATGCAGAGTCTGATTTCACCGGTATTTTTCCTAACTGATACTAAATTTGAGACCCACTCGGAGTATCAGAGAGATACTATTATCCTGGCATCATACATTTTTTTAATTTCCTTTTCAACCAATGGGAGTAATACTGGGTTTATCCTTCTTAACTTTTGTTTAAAAGGTTTTTGGTTTTCTTTAAGGGGAATTTTATGTTGGATGATGCTGGTATCATATGATTTCAAATCTTGGTACCCCCATGCAAAGACATCTTTAAATTCTTTGAATAGATTTATGTACCTATGTTTTATGTCAGGTGGGAGGTTTTTGGGTAGTTTAATGTTTTTTGGCTCTTCTGGGCTTCCTATGTTGTATTCCTCTATGTCATCCTCTGTAGATTCCATTTTAGGCTTTTTGCCCACATCATTAAAGTAAAACAATTCTTCTAAAGGTGCGAGCCCTCTGGGTATGGTGTCATTCTCACAGTGTAAGACTTCGAGTTCTCTTTGGTCAATGTCTTCTTCTATCTCCCTATCACATGGATGGTCTACCAGGTTTAGATTGGTCGACAAAGGTAGATTTAATTCTTGGTCTTGACTTAGGCTGGGTTTCCTTTCTTCATCTCTTGAGTCTGTTTTGGTTATTTCAAACTCATTCCTAGATTGGAGGAAATCATCAATTTGATCATCATCTTGGAATACTTGCCAATGGTCAAGATTATCTGGTATAGTAGGGCGGTGTTTCACTTGGATGTCATATTGCTCACTCATACATGGTATTTGGCTAGTTCTTGCAGCAAAGGCGAGCTCATTTTCCAGACTATTTTGAATCCTAGGGATATAGGTGAGTTCATATTTTTCGAAAGTTTTAAGGATATCCAAAGCTGCATTCCTATATTCTCTCAGTCTTGGGTTCTTGGCTGAATATTCACCTTTGATTTGCCTGATTACAAGCTCTGAGTCTCCTTGATCTGTTATTCTATTGGCGCCTAAGTCTCTAAGCATGTGTAGACCAATGAGAAGGGCTTCATATTCCGCAATGTTATTTGTACATTGGAATTCTAATCTGAAAGAATGACCTTCTTTAGTATTGTGTATCCAGATGCCTGCTCCTGAACCTCTCTTGCCACAAGAACCATCAAAGCTTATACTCCAAAGAGTTTCTTTTTCATACATGATACTAAGCTGTTTCTCAGGTTTCTTGGGACTTTGGTCATCAATTTCTTCATTCAGTAACGGTTTGGACATGTCTTCATTTCCTTTTATCTGCTTGTTTATATCATCTTCATTGTATAAGATAAAAGAATCTAAATTGGAATGAATGGAATAGATGGGGGTATTGTTTGGCTTATCTCTGCTGCTAACCATGTATTTCATGCGAGCCTCTTGGTATAACCTCCTAGTTTGATTGAAAACTGGGATAGTAGCGAATGACATATCCATTTGAAGGCTACCTTGTATTTTGGCAGCCCATGCTCTTGATAGTAGCATTCCATACTTGGGTGTGATGTCAGCCACTACTACATCCATGACTAAGTTTTTGGTTGGTAGTTGCGTTAGGGCAAAGTCTAGATTTTTTATCAGACCTAAACATTTGACCTGACTCGAGTCGAAAGAATACAGGTTTTTGTAAGGTTGGGTCACTTCCAGTCCTAGGTTTTCCATGACTGCTTTAGGCATGAGGTTATGGGAGGCACCAGAATCTAACATGGCATTATGTAATATTTTGTCCCGGATGTTTAAGCTTATGTAGAAAGGAGAAATAGATCCTTCTTGGTATTCACCTTCTACTTTAGGGCCAAATAAAAGCTCGGGTTTGTCTTCAGTTAGATTCAAGGTATCAGCCTTGTTTTCAAGGTCAAAGACTTTGAAGATTTGAGATCTATACCTATCTATAGTTATTAGCTCCGTAAGGGGTATGGTAATTTTTATTTTGGAAATTTCCCCTTCGAAGCTAAAAGGAATAGGTAGTTTGGGCAGATTTGTTTCAGCTTTCTCAGACATAACCTTTTCTATGTTCTTAATTTGTTGACTTTGGCTTGGGACTTCTTTTGATACAGTCAACTTTGGGGTTTCTGTAGAGGTACTAGGAATATCTGAGCTGATACTTGTCTGAATGGCCTTACCTTTGTTTTGGTCAGTTTTTTGGGCCCTAATTTTGCTATTATCCATGGTCTCATTTAGGATTTTATCAGAGGTTTTGGTATGGTCAGGGCTATTCTTTTTGGAATGGTTTTGGTTTTTTCTGCTTCTAAGATTATACTGCCGATGAGCTTCTATTATGGCATTTTGAAAGTCTAAGGCAGGATCGTCGAGATCTTCATAGTTGGTCTCATCCTGATTAGGAGAACATAGCTCTTGTTCTTCTGCAGTGAGGTATACCTCGCTTTCATTATCAGACCCTACGAGATTTAGATGGCTTTCATCAAGAGGTTTTGTATCCCTATCATCCTCTTCCACATAGTTTTCATTGAATGGTGGCCTGATCTGTTGGTCATTATCCCTTGGTCTGTTTTGGGGCTGCTCCCTCCTAAAGTTTTGGTTTCGGTTTCTGATTAGAGGTTTTGGCTGGTTGTCCCTAACAGAAGCTTTTTCGTTGATCTTTTCCCACATTTTAGCCATGGATTTGACTAATTCATCTATTCTGGGATCTAGGGAAGGTGATGAAGTGGAGACCTCATCTCTATATGTGACTTTTCTTTCTGATCTAGTTCTAGCTCTTTTTTCAGCTAAGTTGGCATCTGCTTTTATGGCTATTTGTTGCATTTCCTCTAAGGTAGGGGGATCCTTGTCTCTCAGATGATATGTCATGTCTGGATCAAACCCCTCGGGAAATTTTTCCAAGGCTAGACCAAGTGGAGGTTTGAAATGAGGTGGGAGGGATTTATATACACTGTTGAACCTAGTACAGTAAGCTTGGACACTTTCCCCATTTTCCCGTTTTAGATTGTTATATTCTGACAGGATTTGAATGGGGTTTCTTCGGATTTCCCACCTATTTCTGAAGATTTGATGCAGTTCGGGGATATTATGGATACTGTTTGGAGCTAAGCTTTTGAACCATGCTTTGGGTTCACCACCAAGACTTTGGGCGAATATTCTCATTCGGACAGTCTCGTCTTGTACCTCTAGGTATTCATAAGCATCAGTCATTCTACTTATATGCTGTTGAGGTGTGGTGGTGTCTTCTCCAGTAAAGTGTGGGATTTTGTCTTGATATTTGTTTGGGAGAGGAGCTAAAGGTGGTGGCAACACCAAAGGTGCGTACCAGGCTGCCATGACTGGAGCTAATGGATGATATACAAGATGAGGACTAGTAGGCTGAAATGAAGTGGTTTGAACAGTGGTGGTTTGACCAGGTGTGGCGGATGAACTTGGACTATTGATCTGGTTTTGAGCAGATCTGGGATGATAGGAGCCAAATTGATAAAGAAGCTGGAAATCAGGAGGAGTGGTAGGTGAAGCTTCTCTACTAGGACTCTGTGGGATGTCTAGGGGTTCAAGATCGTCAAAGTCTATCCTACTATATGATTTTCTTCTGGGAAGAGTTTGTGATGACTCTAGTTCCAAAGGTGAATCTAGTAGGCTAGTGCGATGTTTAGGTACAGATCTTATTCTACGGGTGAATCTACCAGAAGTTAGATGATCAGTTTCGGAAGCTTAACACAGAATCTTCTCTGGGTCATCTACTATGATAGGGGGATTTGGGTCTGGATGAGATCTGGTATTGATTCTTTGTGAAGCCAGATTTTAGATCCAGAGTTCAGAGAGAATGGTATTGGTGAATGTTCTGGATGAATGGTTTTTCTAAATTTTTACTAAGGTGAAGGATGGTCAAAGTAACAGGATGGATTAGTGGAGTCGCCAGGTGGAACTAGGTTGTTTTTGTGAAGATAGCTATGGTCCACCACCAAGACTAATCTGAGAATGTTTTTGGATTTTCTGAGTTTTATGTGCAGCCTATGGTTTGTTAAAGTATCCTAGACTTGTTTCAACACTTTGGTAGGGTGATGAGAACAAAAAGAGTTTACCCTAAATGGATCTAAGGACTGCTTGCTTGTTTATGAGACCTAAAAGACCAAAGAGTCTATAAGATTTTGCTGGACTATTATGTACTCAGTGTCCCACCATCTCCCGCTATGTTAGTGAGCGATGGGATAGGTTTATCGGATAGTAGCCTGGAGCTTAGTAAGATAGTAAGGCTTACTAGAGTTTAGTGGAGTCGCCAGGTGGATTTTTAGTTGTTTTGAGGTATATGTGTATGGTCCACCACCAGTACTTGACAAAAACCAATCTAAGGGAGTTTTTTGTGGTTTTTTCTGAGTTTTATGTAGTCCTAAGGTTTGGAAGAGTGTCCTACAGCTGAGTCATTATTTTGCTAGGATGGTGAGACAACCAGATTCTACTCTTCTAAGTTTGACTGAGATTTTGAGAGTTCCTAAGGGATACCTAGGATGTTTTGACTCAAAGTCCCACCGTGATCGCCATTATGTTAGGGTCCCGTGATTTGGCCAATTGGCGAGCCAAATGACGATGTAACATCAAACCAAGCTTTGGAGCCCGAGGACCTAGCCTTCCTGGACTCAGAGAGGGCTCTCTCTATAAATGTAAAAGATATCGGTGTGTTCGCTTATGGTGTTCTGATATTAGGCTAGTTATGAAGTGAGTTTTTTGATTTTTGGTTTTTAAGTTTGTGAGGGATAAAACTGATCAAAGATGTAAACTGGGTAACAAGATGTAGATAAATTGGGCTATGGGGTCAAACAGGTCAAGGAAGCTATGAGGTGATGATGTGAGGCTGCTGTAGGGCCGATTTGATTCACAGTAGAAGGGATCTTGGGGCAAAATGGGTTAAATGGACAACAATTTGGTGAAAGACAAGGGATTTCAAGTGTAACTAGTTTATAGCAGACATAAACATGTTATAGCAAGCCATTAATCATGCTAAATGAAACTATGAGCTAATTAAAACATAGAAATCAAACATTCCAGCCATACATAGAGGTATAAGACCCTCTAACTTCGGGAAATGGCTATCAGACTTTGGGGAAAACACATAAGACAAACTAACAACTCATAAACTATGCCGGAATGCTTAAACATAGTCTCTAAGTCATTGGGCACTTTGACAAACAAGCTTTCATAGTTTTAGGCAAAGGGATAGATCGGGACTAGGCCTCCTTGGTTCAACAAGATGATCAACAAATCAGTCAAAGAGAAAGTTTTATGGACAGAACTATGGGCAGCTAATAGGTAGGTAGGGCAAACCATACATCCTACTCAACATACATAGAACTTATGAATAAAACTTAGCAACAATACCTTAGGTTACTAAAGAGAAACTAAGAATTCTTTAGCATAACTAAGGGAGAAGAAAACATCAAGCTATGAAGATTCAGGGATTTTGAGGTGCCTCCATGGGCATATCTCAAAATCAATCTCTACTGATCTATAGCAGCAAGAAATATGTAATATGAATGAGAACTAGAAGACAAAACATATAAAGAGACACTATACCATTCTACCATGTCAAGGAATCCATCAACATTCCTTCATCATTCCTCAAAAGCATCCAAGAGGCAGTCCAAAAATCATAACTCAAGTGTATTCTTCAAAGCTCATATGACCAATGCATTAATTCTTCTCTCAAGTTCAGCCTCTGATTTACAATGAAAACCATGGAATAAATAGGCTTGAGGAAGGAAAACCTCATGGAGCAACTAGCTATCCCATTGGCCAAGTCAAAATATCTAAATTTGTCCTTGAGGCTTTGCAAAGCCCAAGGCACAAAATATCCCATAAAATATCTAAAAACTGCTAAAAACGGAAATTATATTGACTTTACATGATTTCCCAATGATAAAAATAGCTTAACGCACATTTGGGAAAAGCAGATTTTTGGAGTTCAAAAATTACAAAAATACTTCATATTTATGCCTGAAAAAGGTCCCCTGACTTGCTGGATGCAAATGGAAGCCTTCCCGATGTCTAAATGAGGCTCATGAGGGCTTGCTGGAAAGCTTTCTGTGTCTATTTTCCGGCGCAACTGGAACCAACTCAATCCGAGGTTCGGAAGTCATCCAAAACTGTACCTGTGTGAAAAAACCCAGAAAATAGCAGACTGCTGATATGGCGGGCAGAATGTGCAAAATGAGGGTGTTTTTCGCCAATTTGAGGGGGCGAATGATCTCCAAATGCCCTGAAAATCGCTGGAGACCTGCTCATGGAATTATGGCATCCATTGGTATCATTCTCCTCCCTTGACCACTCACCAAACTGAAATGGCGAATTTATGAGTTTTCGACCAAAAACCCAAAAAATGCCAAAAAACAAAAAGTTGCCGAAAAAGGCCCAAAATTGGCATGCATGACCCTCAAGGGTCCAAAGCAACATGCTCCGAAGCTGATGCCAAAATATCAAGGGCTGATATGCTTTTCCCTTCCTTCCGTGCTAGGCGCTTCCCCTTCAACTTCTTCAATTTCTCTTGTGCTACCTTTAATTTTCGCCTGGCAAACTGATTTAGCTTCTGAAAGTGAAGAGTCCTCTTTCTTTGTAGCTCAAGATCCCTTTTCGCCCTCTCAAGCTTGGTTTCCAAATGCTGGTTAGCTCTCTCAAGCCATGCTTCTTTGTTTTCCTCAATTTCCTGCTCAAGGAGGGCAGTGAGAGGAAAGGCTTCGAAATGAGCTTGTTCTTCTGCTCTTTGTTTTTCCAAGGCTCTTCTAAGCCCGATGGTCCTAGGCCTCTTCCACCTAGGCTGGTCTTCCTCCTCTTCATCATCAAACTCGCCAATGAGCTCTTCAATTCTTACTTGCGCCTTTTCTGCCTCTTTCTTATACTTGATTGCCCTTGCCTCATGAATAACTGCATGAAACTTCATTTGTTTGTTTTCAACCTCTAAGAAGTGGTTGAAATTTCTCGCCCTTTGAAGGTCTTCTTGTAACACCTCAATTTGCCCCTCTTTGTGAATGAGGAGGTTTTCAAGGAGGCGGGCCTCATTGTCACTATCATCGCTTTGGATAGGGATAATAGCTAATTCACCTCCATGCTTTGTACTTTCTCCAATTTTATTTTTGCCTTTGAAAGCCAATCTGGCGCTTTTCCTCCTTGGCAAGCTAGAAGGTGTCTTTTTGGGCAATTTCCTCTTGCTAGGAACAGTCTTGGTCACTGTTAAGGTGGCAGCTTCAGCTTGCTATTCTTTATCTTGCACTTGCTGCTCTTCCTCCTCATCTAACTGCTGTTCATCTTGGACCTGCTGTCCTTCACTTTCTATATGTTGCAGTCCTTCAATCTCTAGCTACTTCTGTCCTTCAATATCTGCCTGCTGCTGTCCTTCATTACATATCTGCTGCTGGTGTTCACTGCCCTCTATCTCTTCCTGTTGACTTGGCTGTCCCCCAACATCCAACAGTTGTTGTTCATCAACCTCTAGATGCTGCTGTTCACTGCCTTCTCCTTCTCCCTGTGGTTCACTGCCCTCTCCTTCTCCCTGTTGACTTGACTGCCCAGTGGTCATTTTGAGTTTTTTAGGTGTAGGCCTACTAGACAGAGGCACTGGGCGATGGACAGGCTGAGTAGGAGACACATGAACAGGAGGGATAGTGGCAAAATCTGAATGGCTAATGAATGAATCCCATGAAACCCCCTTCTTCTCTAGCTGGTGTAAGAAGATAATCTTGATCAAGGAATGATGAAAGAGAGAAGGGATTTGCTGAGGTGGAGCCTTCTTTTGGACAGTAGCTGCCATTTTCTCTATGCTTTTGGACAAAAAGTACGGAAGGTTTATTTGCCTACTTCTGGTAAAATGCATCAACAAGCGGACATGGTAGGCATAAATTTGATTAAACCTCCCTTCACAAGTGAAATATCTCATTATGGCTTTCATCAGTGGAGCATAACTGTCAAGAAGATAGGAAAAAGGGAAAATAGCAGTGATGTTTTCCCTATGTTCAGGCTTGATGAAAGGTTTATAATCCTCTAAATCAAGATGAGCTTGTTTAAACCACTTTTCACCATGATACGAGATCTTGGTAGCTTTGGACACATACCTTGGGGAGATTTTGAAATCAAGACCCGCCAATTGGAAGTGTTTGTCCTTGAATCTCAAAGCACACAAATGTGTAAGTGGCGAAAAACTCTTGACTTCTTCTATCCTCTGGCAGAAATCAAGACAGCCTACTTCATGGAAATTAAAAAGCACAGATGGGTGAGCATTGATTTCTTCTATGGAGATAGGCTCATATCTCTTATGTGGACCGCTCCTGTGATATTGCTTCAGAGGCATTCTGATTTGAACAAGCTTTGAAAGAGGCAAACTGCCTTCACTGTATGAAAAATGTTCTGCTGGATTGAAACTAGTCACTAGACTGTTTGGACAGAGAAAAATGTGAGGTGGAGGGTTTGCAACAAGTGTTTCTTTGAATAAACAAACTTTACTCTTCTTTTAATCAGCCCTTCACCTTTGGAGATACCTCAGCCAGGTAAAATTCTCAATAGGACACCATCAGTAAAGATGAGAGAAACTCCTGTGTCAATTTCCTGTATATAGTGTTAAGCAATCATAGCTACATCTCTGTCTTCAATGTAAAACTGCAATCATCAACCACCCGTCTTTTAGAAGTGGCCCTATTCACCTTCAGAATATCTCTGTCAACAATTCTTCAAAATGATATAATATAGTGAAAAGAAAAGGCAGACCCAGGTTAGGTGTAAAATCAATGCACAGTGCTTTAGGAAACACACCCTTTATTTGTGAATTCAAAAGATCAACCACCACATCTGAACCTCTGTCTCAAAGTTAAATTCAATCATCAACAACCTCTGCCCTTGTTTTGTCCTGTAGAAAGTGGCCCTGCACCTTTGGAAAATCTCTGTTCAACAAACTTACAGTAGTGAAAAATACAGTGAAATAGGGGCAGATTGCTAGAAGGGGCTTGTTGTGATAAGTGATTTGATTACCCTGTCCTTCAGAAATGGTCTTCCTCTTGAAAAATATCACAATCAACAGCTCTTAAAAATGACACCATATAGTGAAAAGAAAGGCAGAACTAGATTAGGTGACATATCAGTGCACAATGCTTTTTAGGAAACACACCCTTTGCTTGTGAGTTTAAGAGATCTACCAATACATCTATACCTCTGTCTCCAATGTTAGAGTTCAACCATCAACAACCTCTGCCCCTCAGTGTTATGTTCACCTTTGAAAATCTCTGTCAACAACTCTTCACAGTAGTGACAAAATACAGTGAAAAAGGGGCAGTCTGCTAGAAGAGTGTGCTGTGAGAAAATGCCAATAATCACTCTGTTCTTGAAGTCTTAGATGTCAACCAATATACAAAACTCTTTGCTCAAGGAGGTTTTCAATCATTAAAACCTTACCCTGTATAAGTGTGCCACCCTTCAACAATTTGCATCTCTAGCAAACCATCATACATATGTCTAGACAGTAAAAACACAGGACTGGAGTAAAATGACAGAGCTTTAGAAGACTTATCAAGCTTTTAGACAGAGGTTATATGAGTTTTCTCTTTCAAACAACAAGAATGTCAAAACCCTCTTAATGAGTGCACTTCACTGTTTTAATAGGGTGGAAATGTTTGGATGACAGTGTGAAAGGTTCCTCTTCAGAATTAGGCCTGTCTTTCTTCAACAAAAACCTCCTTTTAATCAAAACACATCTCTTTACAGGAAAACCTCTGTTCTTCGATTGATTTGAAGATGAAACAAAATGGCTCTTAACCTCAAAACCCAGTATCTCTATATGTGCTCTTTGAATGACAATTCAGCCTTTTATCATATTGCAATACTCAACTCACTATGTAGAAAACACTGTTTTTTCTTTTAACTGTAATGACAAGGTCCGGGGTTTTAAACCTTCTTGTCATTTATCAAAACCTTGAAATCGATGGGGAATATATAAAAATACCTCGAATTTTGACGAACACCTGTTTTGAAAGGCTGCAGAAACGCAGGAAACTTTTGACACTTGCGCGGCACCCTTTGAAGAAAACACGTCGCGCAGAAAGCACTTGTCGGGTCGGCCTGTCGGGTGGTCGGGCGGCCTGTACAGGCGCATTGCGCCGACGAAGGTGGCCCGTGTAAAACTCACGCCAGGCGCGTCGCGCGCTAACACAGGCGCGTCGCTCGGCTTTTCTCAGTGTAAACTTCTGAACTTTCGACCAGATTTTCTTGCTTTGGTGCTAGGGAGACCGGATTCGTCTTCAGTTTTTTGAAAATGAAATCTTTACTCTCACACTCACTCTTTGATGTCATGTCACAAGAAAACTCCAACGGTCGTTTAAACTTTGAAAGTAACATTGATTTTTTAACTTTGTTTTGTGTTTAAACTTTGGGCTTGTCATTTTAAATATGTGAACCCGAACATTGACTCTGACCCCGAGCTTTAAACTTTGACAAAAACTCAACAAACTCCACGCCACTTCTGCTACTGTGTTTTAATAATACAGGTAGTTTGTCAATTTGCTCTAACATCTCTTGGTCTTCGGCAGATTCTTCATCTTTTACCTATAGTAGGTGTTCAAATCCCTGCCTGTAGGTGTAGTATACAATACCCCTGTTCCTTTAAATAATAAAGGTTGTGCTTCTTCTTTTTAAACTATCCAACAATGATCACATGCTGAATGACCTTTGGAACATAGTGAACAATAACTTAAAAAGGGATATCTTCTTGGTGACAGAATTTTAAAAGCCTTGTCTGCAGGTTCTTTTTCCATGTAGTTCTGTGCTACATCTGCCCTTTGGAATGATGACAATTGTGTTTGTTTTAAGACATATAAACAGTGACATTTTATCAAAACAAACTTCTTCTGCCTATTCATAAGATTGTATACTCATTTGCCTTGTTCATCTGAACAGATAAGCTTGTAAAACAGGAAAACATGGCTTTTGATACACAGTCATTATTTTGCTTTGACCAATGTGTTGACCCCTTTTTTGTCAATAGAACCATTTCATAACTTAGACTATGTTCACTGTTTTCCCCTCTTGGCGATTTTTATCAAGGAAAGACAATTCATAATGCACCAGCAACATTTGAAAACTTTGAACACCATTTCTTGAAAAGCGCTCCTTTGGACTTTTGGCATGTGATATTGTTTTGTTGTTTTGATCCTTTCCCTCAAGGAAACTGCCCCCTTTTTAGTATCAATGGCATACCTTATTCATAACATTTCCTGCCCCCCAAGATGTATATTTTGAAAGATATTTTCATATGAATAGGAAGAGTAATACTTTTGAATTAGAAGCATTATCTTTAACCTGTGTAATGACTTCCACTTTCCTTCTTTGTACCTCTCTACCGCACCTTTCTGACTAATTCAGTCTTCAACAATATCCAAGGCCCTGGCCATCTGCTCATACATGGAGGAGGCTCTTCATCAGGTAAGGTATCTAAAGGTGTTTTGACAACTCTGTTTGACACAGCTTTTCTCAGGATGTGATGGTAAGTAAACCACTTGAAAAACATCAATCTTAGTATCTTTACTTGCAAGCATCATTGTATTTCAGCAGAAACCCTAGCCAAAGTGACACTGTTTCTCTGCACTGCTTTAAGGGTGACTAAAATATCATCATGTGTTTTGGTCATCTCATGACAGATTACTTGACAAATAACTTTTGTCACTATGAAGGTCAGTGCTTTTTGAAAAACCAAGAACTTTCTTCCTGCCTGTGTAATGGCATTCGTTAACAGCATCTATTCCATTTGATCTTGTGGAAAACAGGTTGCTTAAGATTGGAATGTTTACTGATGACATGCTTTCTAAAGTTCAACAATTCACATGATTTGCAAGTTTGAAATGACCTCCTTTATCAGACCAGACTCCCCTTTCCTTTGAGCTAGCATATTTCCACTATATTCCTGTTATGATCATCAGTCATATTCATAAAACCTGGAGTCTCTGTTTTCATTTGTTCAGTTCAAGGCAAACCTGGACTTTTGCAATATTCAAAGTCAATACTGGCCCGCGCCCTCTGCTTATGGATGAAGGAGGCGCCCTAACCCTCTGCTTGTAAATGAAGGAGGTTCTGGGCCTTGACAATTTACCAGCTTTACGAACCAAGCAGCAGACCTTTTTCATCGTGATTTATGGCCGGAAAGAGTCAGCGGTCCTCACGTGGTGACTTTTGTTTTGGCAATTTTTTCCATTTCGTGCTTCATCAAATATTTAGAAGCACACCACCTTCAATCGTAGATCAAGCCCCAAGCAACGAGATGAGTTATATTTCCCGCTTTTGTAGAAACCAGGAACATCGTGAAAACCTAATAGCCGCCGGAGATTGGGGGTTTATGTTATTTAGATCTAGAGAAGAGCGGCGATTTCTAGGGCTGCTTGTTAAATTATTTTGCAAAGTAAGAGGTCAGTCATGGTAGGTCTGTTGCAGATGGAGGCCTTTTGGCTTTTTGATGATTGCCAAGGGTAAAATGTCTTAAAGCGCCACTTTCTAACATAGGGGAGACTTTTGAAACAGACGTGGATTTGCCTTTTAAAGCTGATGGGCAGATCAAGAAGGCTGAAGCTAGATAGGATAGTGACAATGAGGTTTTGATTTTGCCAGGGGTGGACTGGAAAGGTAGAAGGGCTGGTGCGTAGGAGTGGTTTGATGACACATTGACTATGAGGAACCGCTTAGAGAACTCACCAGAGATATAGTCATCACTAACATGTAAACATATCGATGGCCAACAGTTGTAGTTGGGAGTGATGCAATAATTGCAAAGAAGTCAATATGTGTTTAAGTATCAAAAGATGAATCAAATATCTCATCCCAAAAGAACCGAATGTCCTCGTTTTCAAATAAATCCTGCAAACCCTTGTAAGCCTTTATAAAGTAGGAATAACCTACGAAAAAGTTTGCTTTTCCTTGAAACTTTGGAGTTGCGTAAAGTCGAAGGGGAGGATAAAATCTAAATAATGGCTTTGACCTTCTGCGGATCGACGCGAATGCTCGCTTTCGAAACAACCCAAATAATCGACCCGATTCTATGCAGAAAACACATTTATGCGGATTCAGCCTTATCCGATAATGCCTACATCTCATAAAAGTTGCTCGTAAATGAGTGAGATGGTCGGCCCTACGTAATGAATGAGCAGGTAAATCATCGAGATATGGCTGGACAATGTGCTTAATGTCATGAAATGCATAAGACATAGCCCGTTGAAAAGTTGCTCCAGCGTTCTTTAGTCCAAAAGGTAGTTTACAATAAGCAAACGTTCCCCATGGACAAATAAAAGATGTTTTCGGTTGATCAGCAGGGAGTATGTTTATTTGATTGTAGCCGGAAAAGCCATCCATGAAGGAAAACAATTCACTGCCAGCACAATCATCTATTATTTGATCGATATAGGGAGTTGGATAATTATCTTTTGGACACGCTCGATTAATATCCCTATAATCGATACATACTCTTATCGTTCCTTGTTTTTTAGTTACAGGAACAATATTCGACACCCAATCCATTAAGGGAATTGGATAAATGAATCCTGCTCGAAGTAATTTTTCAACTTCTGTTTTTATAGCAGCAGCTTTTCTAGGATGAATTTGACGTAATCGTTGACGAACAGGTTTAGCATCTGGGTAAGTCTTAATTTCATGAACGACGATCGATGGATCAATTCCTGGCATTTCTTCATAAGACCAGGCAAACACGTCACATAATTCTTGAAATAGGGCTTTATAAGTCTGAATTTCTTCATCTGTACAACAAGCACCTATATGAATGTTTTCAATTATTCCTGGTTTTACTGAAATGTCAATTGGAACTGTTCTAGATATATTTTCCAAATTTAACTCAGAATCAGGATTTTGCCATGGATTTTGAGGTTCCTTGGCATATTCAGCAGTAAAAATTGAAGCGAAATCATCTTCAAAATGATCTAATTCAGGTAAAAACGAAGATCGGTGATGTAGATCTTCCCATGGTAAATCATCAATAGACAAAAACTCACGAATTTGCTCATCTGTATGAACAAGTTCAGGAAATGTCGTTGTAACTGAAGTAGATATAGAAAGTGATTCCTCTTGGATCCCATTCATTGGATCAACTTCGGTTGAAAAGGGGTCGGAAAAAGACTGTACAGCCTGGTACACAATTTCAAATGGACTCAAAGGCATCATGCCATCAAATGAATCTATCTCGGATTCGGAAGGTACGATCCAAGGATCATCAAACATAATAGTGTCTGATGAAATCATATGAATATTTGCAGTAGAAGGCGATACGTTAGGAGGAGGAAAGGAAAAAGTTCCTAGTAAACCAGAATCTTTAATCAAACCCACTCCAACATCCTTATAAGGGATAACCGTTTTACCAACATGCTGGATTGTTTCTATAGAGGCTGGGTCAGACGAGAAATAAGTTTACTGATCTATTGTCACGATCTTTCCTTGATATGGAAATTTTATAAGTCGAAAGACTGAAGAAACAACAGCGGTCATAGCATAGGACCAACTACGACCCAGAAGAAGGTTGTAATCTAGAGGGGCATCAACCACTTCCACATCTAGATTAACGATTTTACCTTCGACCCCTATGGGTAAATCCTGCAAAATACCATAAGGTTGAAAACCTTGACCATCAAAAGCCTTGAGAATTGTTGGGGATTGATTAAGTGTAGGAGATCCAAGTGATTTCCAACACTGAATCGACATAATACACGTTGAAGCTCCCTCATCAATCACAGTCCAAAAAATAGGTCTGTTTTTTACTAACACTGGAATCTGGAAAGCCATTTGGTGAGGAAGACGTGGTGTACTATTTTCTAAATCAAAGATTATAAGGTTAGAATCCTGTACATCGACAGCTCCTATAGCAGACAATAATAATCTACGCTGTGCTGGGCATGATTGCAGCACTTCCAAAGCCGACATTGCTGAAGGAGAAACAGCTAAGTCTTCAACAATGTTGTAATTCTGAGCAGCTCTCGTATGTGGATTGAAAGCTAATTTACGAAGAACACCTTTAGCAGGCGGTTTGATTATTAAGTCTGGATTTTGTTTCTCGATCTGTAGCGGACCGGAAACAGGAGGAGGTGTAGTTGATGCATTTGCATTAGAAGACTCTGCTTCTTTACCATCAACAGGATTCTTAGAACCGTAATCTTGCGATCGCGTCGCAATCCTTACATGAGACATCATCATAATAGGTTCTTCTAAAGTAGTCGAGGTAGAACCAATCATTTTACTATCTTGAACTGGAAAAGGATCCTTCAAGACAGCAGGTTGATGCGATCCTTTAACGAATTTCGTAACTTCGTCTCGATATGGACATTATTTCGTGAAATGATCTTGTTCACAAATGAAACAAGGATAGCGAGGTTTACATTTTTCGTCATTGGATTCATCTTTATCAGTTTTCTCTTTTTGAATTCTTTTTGTTTTTGTTCCTCCCCTTCTTTTTACTACTGAATTTTGGTTTTGTCGTAGATGTTTCAACGACATGAATGTCAGCAGAAACTTCGGGAGAAGATTCTCCTTTCAGGGAATCAGGTAAAGTTATAATTGGAGAAGAATTATTTGAAGATTTATTCTTACTTTTAGAATTGACTGTACCAATCATACCGTCAGCGGCATGAGACCCTGAAGGAGCAACAGCTATTTGACCTTGTTTTGGAAGGTCTGGTATTTTTTCATGTAAAGTACCTGACTGCATATAAACGAGGTCAAGGTACTGAGCTTGAGCAATTACTTGCTCTTCAGTAACAACACCAGCCTTAGCTACATCTTCAGTGATCTTGGGTAACAATGATTTAACAAACCATTCTGCCAAAATTTGATCTGGAATATAAACTTTCACCAAACGTCTTCTATGTCGCCATTCATGAATATGATCAGAAATATACGTGGACGTAAATTGTTTTAGCGAAGTTAATAATTCTGTGCCATTTTCGTATCTGACAGGAAACTGAAAATGAGTCAAGAAAGTTTTTTCTAACTGACTGAAATTATGAAACGAGCCGCGTGGTAACTCAATGTACCATTTGGCAGCAAGACCTATAAGGGTTCTTTGGAAAAGACGTAAGCGAATCGAATCATCAATAATTGAATTTGATGCACACCAAAGGTGATAAGTCATAACATGATTCGATGGATCCTCTCCTGACTTACCTTCGAATTTTGGTATATCACTGGGCAACTTATGAGGCATTGGTGGCCAGTTCTGATAATAAAAAATGGGATCATTTGTAAGGCGCGTTAAATCAGGTAAGTCCAAAGTTGCGATAAACGGTAATTGACGGTTAGGGTCGCGAAAACCTTGAGAAGCCATAGCAGATCCAGGAGGTGGATACCCAGGATAACTAGGAATCAGATTTGCATTAGGTATTGTGTAACCTCCCAGAAAACCAGGATGAACCGGACCATACTGAGGTTGTTGATAAGTGTAACCAGGGTACGGTTGATACTGATAGTTTGGATTCTGGACATAGGGACCGAATTGCGGCTGTCCCTGGTACGGTTGATACGTAAATTGAGGTTGACTTGTAAAAACTGTACTTGTACCGGTTTGTCCTGTAGGTATCTGAACTGAAGTCCGAACTGAAGGTCCTGACTGAGGTACAGAGACTTGAGGGATTTGCACGGATATAGGGGTAGCCGAACTCGGGGCTACAGACATTCCAGAAACAAGTGTGACAGGTTGAACAGACGTTGCAGTAGTTGCAGTAGTTTGAGGCGGAGTCTGAGGTGTACTAGGCCCAGTCTGCTGAACCGAACTAGGTGCAAGAGTTTGAATAGTTGGCTGAACAGGTTGCTGGGTTGAACCAGAAACCAATGGCTGGCCAGGTAGATAAGGTAACTGCACATTAGGCTGCAAAGGCTATTGATATTGGGACGGATCCCACACCACCATTCCAGGGTATTGTCCCGTAGAAGGTTGAACATAAGGACCATAACCTGGTTGAACGTAGGGTTGATAATTAAAAGGTAAATTTCCGGCTCCTTGAATAGATGGTTGACCAGAAGGCTGTTGGTAACCTTGAATTGGGTACTGCCCTTGAGGTTGATAACCTTGAGGCACGTACTGAAGCTGGGGTTGTTGAGGACCTTGAGGAGCATATTGAGTTTGGGGTTGTCCTTGAGGTATGTACTGTCCTGAAGGTTGATACCCTTGAGGTATGTACTGTCCTTGGGGTTCTCCCCCAAAATAATATGATTCCACAGTTTGTCCCGAGTTACCTTTGAGGTCAGTTCTCCGTGCAATCGACTACTCACAAGGTTTCCCTTCGTGCGGTAACGGATTTCCTTGAGGTTTCCCCCCAGGCGGTAACCGACTGCCTTGTGTTTGAGGATTGGGAACATTACCAGACATCATAAAAATTTTCTCTGCGTTCGACGTTTCAATTTTAAGACCATTAAAACCAGATGATAACACGTTTTCAATGGGTTGAGGAGCTGCCCCCGAGAAAGTACCAGATATAGCTTGGTATCCCGAAGGAACAAAAGGACCACCGTGTAAAAATGATTCCGGAGTCTGGGAAAACATTAACGACTCTCCTGCCATAATGGATGGCGGATAGTAACCTCTGGGTGTAGGATGAAATGGAATTCGAGGTGGATGAAAAGCAAGTCCCGGATTCTCTAAAAAGTTTGTTAAAGAGAGATACCAAGGATCAGTTCGAATGGTGCTGTAGAAAATAGATTCACGCTCCCTAAGATTTATAGATTGAGGGGAGTCGGGAAGAGATATGTCTTCGTCTAGATTAGTAAGTTCTTCAATAGTAATTAAACCAGCTGGAAGATCTTCAGTGACGATATTTCTTACCCTAGGTGAACCAGGATCGCTAGAAGTTGGTGTGATAAATCTTGAGGATGTTTCTAACACAGAAGATTCAGTTTCAGGTTTAGAGATTTCAGGTTCGTCAACTAATTCACTGGTAGGAGAAACATAACCAGTAACTTCAGAAACTGAAATCGGCTCTTGACTGTACTCTCTTGTAGGTATTTGATGATCAGGATGTATAACTATAGATGAACTTCTAATTTCCGTTGATCTAATTCTACCACTACTGGATGATACCAGAGCACGAAGCCCTTCAAGTTGACTTGGTGAATATTCAGGGGGTTTCCCTTGTAGTCTCCGGGATTGTCTTGGCAAGTCCGCCACGATTAAAGATTATCTAATCACACGCAAACAAAGAAAAATTTCAACGAAAACACCTAAAGTCTCTAAGAAACAAACAATTGAATCACACGCTTAAAAAAAATCTAGGAGTTCAAACCACACACAAACAGTAACTTTCCGTACTAAAAACACTAGTTGGTGATGAAATCCAACTTAGTAGAGTTTTAATACGAAAAGGGCGGTTGGAACAGTTACCCCGACAACCTGCTTAATGAAACAGACTGGTGCAAGTTTCTCCACTATACCATCTCGAGTGAAGATAACCCTCCGGAGAGTCCAAGTGAGTCTAGCCGACGTTTGTTCCAGGTACAGTGGGATCTTCCCTCCACCGTCACCTTAGGAAAGAATCCTAAAGATTATAGCCACTAAGGTTATCAACTGAAACAAATATACCTGGGGGAATAGTCTACGATCCGACACACACGCAAGGGCAGAGTAACAAAGCTCAATCCCCTTGAAGGCTCCTTGAAATAATCCAAGGTTTACCGACAAGTGATCCCTGGCTCCTCGACAATGGTCTATCCAAGGTTTACCGTTGTTAATACGTGTATATCTTCTATCGTTCCCAATGAGGAAGGATTGATTACCCCACTGGTTCAGACATGATCTCGTGCTTGACTCCTTTAAGAGGAGCTTCCTAGAGCATACATGCAATAATTGGAATTCTTCCTACCGCAAGATTCATCTACTTGTTTGTTTTAGCTATCTTGGAGAGTTAATTACTCCCTACTCCAAGATACTAGCCTAAGCTATGTTGGTGATAAGAGCCCTAGAAATAAAAGATTACTAAATGAATTTTAATTAAGCGTTAATTTTATGAGCTGTTTCTTAAGTCAATGGGTGCGGAAATGAAACTTTGTATGATGTGAAGACTCATTTTCCAAAAAACACTAAAATGCACCTAGAATGATAATCAATTCTTTTTCTTTCAATGAACTTTCTATCTAAAGAAAGAGTTGGAGAATGCAATCCTTTTAATTCCTTCTTTAAACATGAAAAATAATTGAAAGAAACTACTTTGTCTTTTCAATAATGAGATAAATGATCAAAGCTCATAAGAAAAATCCTTTTCCTTTCCAAACTAGAAGCTACAAAACAATTTTCCTTCGAAAGAAAGCTACAAAAATTAAAACTACTCAAGACTACAAAATCTAATCTTAAGATCTAAAATCTAAATTGAATAAAAGCTTGAAGATTTTTGTGGAATGTTTTCCTTAGTTGTTCAGCAAACTAAGAATCTATTTGTTCAGAATAACAAACAGATCAAAAACACTCAAAATATGTTTTTATAAAAATGAAATTCAAAACTTTCAACCAATATTTTCGAAGATTTGCAAAGAAACAAAAAGTTCTATTTCTCAATAAAGGATGTTCTCACAATCAGGTCGGATTCAAAAAGACAAAAAGAGATCAATGTAATCTTAGATACTTCAAACTGTCAAAACTTCGAATCGCTACAAAGACCAAGTGAGAAAAACAATCCAAAATGCAAAATCTTCTAGAAGATCATCAAAACATCAACACTGTTGGAGTTCATTCACAAAAAATTCTTGACAGAAACAATAATAAGTCTGGGTAAAAACAAAAAAACTAAATCCAAATTAAAAATAAACTACAGAAAGAAATCTGGAGGTTTTCTAAAATTTTACAGGGTCCACAGGTAACCAGTATTGACAGATGCGGTCCCGCACTGTATTCTTTACAGAAAGTGCGAACCTACCTGCACTGTCAAAATAAGCCAGAGTGCGGTCCTAGGAAAAATTATAGAAAAAATTAAAATATTTCTAAATTTTCTAAAACAGGAAAAATATAAATTACCCAGACAGATATGTATTAATCAAAAACCAGGAAAAAATGTTTCCTCAAATCAAAAATAAAAGAGAACCAAAAACAACAAATTCTTTCCCCAGTGGAGTCGCCATTTTGTTGTGTAGATTAATCCGTCTTGCGGACAAGACCGATCTCTCTGGTACTAAAAGTCACTAGCAACAAACATCCAATTATACTAATCTCTCTCTAAGCATACAAGATTCATAAAAATGCTATATAGGTGTAAAGCCTACCTTATATCCAGCGCTTGCTTGATCTCGTTGAAGTCCTTCCCGTGCACTTGAAATAATGTTCCTCGTGAATCTGCAGTCACAAACAAGCAAAAAGATTACACAACACCTGTATAGACATTATTATAAACCATACTCATCATAATGATCAAGGAATTTATGAAATAAACCATGAATAGACAGTTTAATGAGAGAAATGAGTATATTTGTATTAACTTCAAATGAAAGAAAACCTTTACAACCTGTGCCTTGATGTCGTGCAGGTCCTCCTGGGGTCCGAAGCAGGAATCTCTTCTAATTTGACAAGCATTGCACTCTTTCAACCAAAACCAAGAGAGGTAAGTGATTTAACCTCACAGAAAGTCTTAGTTAACTGAGTCTGAATCTCAACAACATTTAACCTCAAATATCTTAAGCTTGAACTCCCTTTGAGGCTACCCAAGGCCTCTTTTTATAGTGAAAAGAGGAGGTTTTCTGTTCCAAATATGAAGGGATAGAATCCTCCTTCAAAGGGATTAGCTCCTTACATCAAGGGGTTAGCTCCATCAAGTGAGGGATGCATGAACCTTCTCAAAGCGTATCCATTCCCGAAAATTCCCATCTAGAATCTTCTAGAATTCATCTGAAATTCACTTTTTATCTTTACTTTCTCGCATTTTTGAGTTTTACAGAGGTCCGCACCCATAACACAAAGAACGTGCGGTATGGTTCCGCAGAAAGGCTGAAATTTAGGTGCGGGACCGCAGGAAATGAATAGAGAAAGTGCGATACCAAAGTTTAGGGGATTTTTAGGAACTTTTCTCTGATTTTGAAAGCTTGATATGAGGAACTGATATGTTAGACTTGCAAAGGGAGGAAGTATGAGTAATAATGAGCTCATACTCATAGAAAAATGTCAGGATGACAATTTTTAGTGTAACAGAATGTGCGCGGTTTTGCAAATTTAATTGATCAGAGGAGTGGTGGGACAGGGGGTGACATAGGTTTCTTTGTCGGGTAGCAGGATGTTTATTGGCGGGGTGGAAAGGTAGGGTTAGATGATGGCCGTCAGATTGGGAAGATCTACGATCAGGGTTGTTTTGAAGAGAAAGCAAGGGCGCGGGGTAAAAAGATAAGAGAAGGGACTAAGAAAAAAGGTGCGAGGATAATGTCTTGTGGAGAAATAATGGGACCAGGGGCTAAGAAAAAAGGGGTTTAAGCTTGGCCAAGGGTCGCGGGTGTTGGTCACATGAAGAACAGGGCTGAGGACTTAAGCCCGTAGGGGCTTAAGGCCTAATTTATAAAGGGATCAGAAAAGGCCTAAATAAGTGGGTTTTTTAGGCTTTTCAAGGGGTCCCTATAGGTATTTAAAAGAGGGTTTAAAACATATAATGGAATTTTATAAGGTTTAAAGGGGTTCTATGGGAAAATGAGGGTAAATGAAGGGAAAAGTGATTGTGAGCATGAGTGAAAAGATGGGTGAAATGGAATTTATAAAATGAACTGATGGATAAGGGCTTGAAAAAAATTCCTTTGGTATCAATGGGATAACTTTGGAGGCTTTGAGCGAAGTTTGTTAATGGCATGATTTCTTGGAGGATAATGAACAGAGTGAGGTTTCAAGAACTCACAATATTTTTACAAAATCTTGTTTCTTGAAAGTTGAAAGACTTATTTAGCCATCATTAGATATCACAGAATTTATAGATGGCTAACATTGGCTCCACTTGGGTAGGGCAGCTCTTTGGAGGTGTCAAGAACCTCAGAGATATATCTCTGGAAAGTAGACTAGTGCCTTGTATTTTGCTGCACTTTGACAACCTCTTTTTCTTTGATGATCATGCTGCTTAAGAAGATGATCTGCAGAATCATAATCAGATGATTTTCTCCCAAACTTCTACCTACACATCCTACTTTTCCTAACATTTTTTCTTTATTGGGTGCACTTAGACTTGAAAACCCTTTCAACATTATTTTATTATTTTATTTGAAAGTAGGAAAATAATATATTTCTACCCTTATTTCTTCCATGATTTCAGATTAAACAGTTGAACTTAGTAATTCTCTACCTATTCTAACTATTTGTCAAGGTTAGACTTTTTGACAGATTTTATTCTCTATTTTATAAGACAGTAAGTTTAAAAACACAATCAAATCAAGATTAGACAGTCTGATTTGCTATAGGGCTATGGAATTTTTTACAAGCTACCCAAAGACTTTATTTGCAGAAATTTAAAACAAAATTGTGAAGGCTTCAGATTTGAAATTTTATAAGCATCCTTCCTTCTTTCTTTGGTTCCAGTTTTGATATTTTTGGAACCATTTCTCTTTTCTTTTCTTGGTTCAAATTTTGAGCTTGTTAGAACCATTCTTTCTCTATCCTAATCTATTCTACTGACAAGCTAGGATTACACTATTTGGAAAATCTTCTTCGCTAATCCTATCAACACAAAATTCAAATTTGCTCAGTCATGATTAGGTTGTATGACTAAATAATAGTTTTATATATAGTAGTGGTATTTAGGCTTGCACACTTTCATATTTTTCTCTTTTTTGGTATGGGGTTGTACCTTTCTTCTTTGTATCTTCCCTCTCTTTTTTTTCTATTATTTTTTGTATTTCATTTTCAAACTTTCTTTCAAGCAATGTTATTTACAATGAATTAAAAATATTTGAACAAATACTTTAACAAAAATCATGTTTGAGCATCCTGCCATTGACAGTACCTCCAAAAAGTTCAGGTCCATCGATATTTTGAATAAAAAAGCATTGTTTCCTATAGCAGATTCAATGAGATAAGGGCCCTTCCATAAATTTTCAAACTTTCCATGTTTGCCCTTATATTCTTTCCTAGAATCCCATTTTATTGCTTTGTCACCAATTTTAAAATCACTTGCCTTTGTTCTTTTATCAAATAGCTTCTTGATGTTTTCTTTTACTTGCTATGCTCTTTTGTATACTTCCTCTCTGGTTTGCTATAAATGTACAGTCTAGTTTACTCTTCTTGTCATATCATTTTCTTCAGACTGCACTTCTTGGATCAACTTCATGATTGGCACTCCTAGATTGGTTGGAAATATTGTGTCTACTCCATAAACTAGCTGATAAGGAGACATTCCAATTGAATTTTTGACTGTCAATTTGTCTACCCAAAGTGCATGTACCAGCTTCTTGTGCCATGATTTTTTATTCTCTTCCAACAATTTCTTTATTATGTTTACCAAACTCTTGTTTGAGGATTCTGCTAGCCCATTACATTAAGGGTAATAAGATGTGGAATGGCCCAATATAATTTGATAGTTATGACAGAAATCAACCATCTTTTTGGATCCAAATGCAACAGCATTGTCTGTGATAATTTTCCTAGGACAGCCAAATCTAGACAGGATATGATTTTCAAGGAATGAAATGATAACTGAGTCTGTGGCATTCCTAGAAGGGATGGATTCTATCCATTTGGTAAAGTAATCAGTTGCTGTGAGCATCCATTTGTGTTGGGCAGATGAGGTAGGATGGATTTCCCCAATAAATTATAGACCCCATTGTTGAAAAGGAGCTTCAACAATGATTGGTTGCAAGGGTAAGGGAAATAGTTTTCTTTTGCCTTCAAAGATTTGACATTTATGACAAGCAATGACCATTTTGTGGATATCTTGAAAGAGGGTGGGCCAGTAGAAACTAGCTCTAAGGATTTTGTTCACTGTAGTCTTCCAGTAGAGGTGGCCTCCACATTCTCCTTCATGGAACTCATGCTTGATCTTATCTGCATCATTCTCAGGAAACAATTTAAGCAATAACCCACTAGCATTTTTCCAATATAAACATTTATCTAAAATGTAGTAATTTATAGCTTTTAACTTTAAAAATCTTCTCTTTGTTTTAGAAAAATGAGGAGGGACATTTAGATTAAGCAGCACATACAAAATATCAGCATACCAAGATGAATTCAGAAAATGATCTTCAATAAGTGGAGTTTCCAACTCCTTCTATTCATCTCATACATTAAACATGTTTACATCAAGAGCTTGAAAGTTGGATTTAGCCATAAGTCTTGCTAGTCCTTGACCTGGTCTGTGAAACCATAGATTTTGGGTTTGATCCCCAGTATGGTCACCACTATGTTGGCTCCCTGTGATTTGCAAGAAAGGCAAGACCAAACACTGCAGGGGCCACATCAGAACTACTTTGGAATCCTAGGACCTAGTCTTCTTGGATTCAGAGAGGGATCTCTCTATATAAGTGTTTTTAAAAGATATATCTTTAAGCTTTGATTAAGATATTAGGCTAGCTATTAAGCTCTTAGGAACTTGTTTGTTTGTTTGGTTTGGATGAATATCATTGACTGAAGAGGTCAATTGAAGGGTGAAGGTGAGAGTAAATTGAAAGAAGATTTTGGCTGGAAAGATAGGTCATGAAAATATATTAACCCATTGGGCTATGGAGTCACAAAAGGATTTAATTGTACAATAATTCTTCTAGGGTTTCCATAGGGAAATTCATCTATATCAAAGGATATTTTAGATTAAGTTGTGGAATGGAACATTAAGATATTGTGAAAGAAGCAAAGCTAATAATCCATTAAGGGTCTATTAACTCCACTAAACAAGAAAAGCCTTTTAAAGTAACTGTTTGAAGTAAGCCAAAGGACAGGGAAAACCATAGACCTGTTTGGGCAAAATTTTATTAAAGCACACTCTTCGGAAAACAATCTAGTAATCCTAAGACTAATTTCAGAAAGGAGAAAACATATAAGAAAACAAGGAAAATAGCCTAAGATCAGATAGAAACTTTGAATTCTAGCCTGCTTTTGGCATAATCTCAAGGGATCTTTCAAAGAAACTATTAAAGACTAGCCAGAGGACAGGGCTAACCATAGACTTCCCTAGGTTAACTCCACTTAGAAAACTTTGAAAAGAACATTCAAAAATAACTTTTCAAGTTGTACTCAGAAAGCCATGGGCTTACCAACATTTATTCACTAGTTATACTCTATTGAATCATTCTTAAAACAACAAGCTGGATAAAACTAAAGGGAAATTAGGAATCCTTCAATCAAAACTTAGCAGAAGTAAACATAAATATAAATATTTCAGATAGAAATAGGGTACTTTGATAGTAAATCATACTCTAAATTTTCTGTTCTTTATCAGAGAAAATGGACAACATGTGAAACATGAGGAAAGACAATAACAAAGAGGAAAAACATCACCATTAAAATAGACCAGGATCCCATGAATCAAATTGTATTACTAATGTTCAAACCAGTTACATACTTCAAGTCCAGCAGGTCTTTATAGCTCAAAACTTCTCTTCTCAGCCTAGTATTCTTCAACTACTGAACAACATTTCAACAGCTTCAGCAACTATCTTGCACTTCAATAATAATCCAACCAACAATAACAATAAACTCCTCATAATGTATTTATAGATAAATTAGGAGGTGGAGTGAAAGAAAGGGTCTCTAATGGTTCATAAATGACAGATTTTAATGTTTTTGACCTTCAAGACCATGCAAGGCCCACGTTACATTAACTCTTTGAACTACTTGGTGGATTTTGTTGACTTTTAGGCTTTTTTAGGTAGGCTGGTAAATGGTTTTAGTCATGGTGAACACGACACAGCTGGATGGACGACTCCTGTCCAAGCCAATATTGCTTATTTTGCGTTGAAGATGCGCGATCAATTCTTTTGGAGAAATGAGCGCGAAAATAGTTGGGGGTTGTTAAATCTAGGTGATCTAGATCTACGATGGATAATGGGCGTGGTTTTTCAAATTTAATTGATTAGAAGAGTGGTGGGACTGGGGTTGACGTAGGTTTCTTTGTCGGGTAGTGGGATTTTTAGGGGGAAAGGTGGGGTTAGATGATGGCTGTCAGATCGGGAAGATCTATGGTTAGGGTTGTTTTGAAGAGAAAGCAAGGGCATGAGGTAAAAGGATAAGAGAAGGGGCTAAGAACAAAGGTGCGAGGATAAGGTCCTGTGGAGAAATAATGGGACCATGGGCTAAGAAAAAATGGGTTTAATCTTAGCCAAGGGTCACGGGTGTTTGACACATGAAGAACATGGCTGAGGACTTAAGCCCGCAGGGGCTTAAGGCCTAATTTATAAAGGGGTCAGAAAAGGCCTAAATAAGTGGGTTTTTTAAGCTTTTCAAGGGGTCCTGATAGGTATTTAAAAGAGGTTTTAAACCATATAAAGGAAATTTATAAGGTTTAAAGGGATTTTATGGGAAAATGAGGGTAAATGAAGGGAAAATTGATTGTGAGGATGAGTGAAAATATGGGTGAAATGGAATTTATAAAATGAACTGATGGAGAATTGCTTGAAAACAATTCCTTTGGTGTCAGTAGGATAAATTTGGAGGCTTTGAGCGAAGTTTTTTAATGACATGATTTCTTGGAGGATAATGAATGGAGTGAGGTTTCAAGAACTCACAAGATTTTCACAAAATCTTGTTTCTCGAAAGATGAAATACTTATTTAGCCATCATTAGGTATAAAATAATTTATAGATGGCTAACACGTGAATCCAATTCCTAATCCCCCTAATAGTATAGGTCTGGTTCTTTTGAAAGATCCTGCTCTCATTGGTATTTTTCCCTTTCCACCACCAAATATTGTTCAAGTCAATATGGTCTCTCGGTCAGATGACCCTTGGATTGCCCCTTTACCTGAACATGTTGATTCATTTGGGGATTTGATGCCGCTTAGTCCAATAGAAATGAATTATTGTGAGCTTACAGCTTCATCTGATTCTCCCCCTTTTGAAGGTGCTCCTTTGAGCATAGATTTTGACGTTTATTCTCAATCCCCCTGGCTCGGCGATGCCGATTTGCAATATCCTCTGAAATAGATGTTTTCATCTGATGAAACTATTATGGAAACCATGTCTCTCGAAGATCTACCGTGGAGTGATGAGCATCATCGTTCGTCATTTATGCCCTGCCTCGAGGCATTGTCTAATCGTCTTGAGCGTTTTGCATCCCAAGTTCCTTCTCCACCACATCAAACACCTATCTTGACTCATGAAGTCTTTGCGGAAGGTAACTTGGGTAACATCACTGAAACGATGCCTATTGACATTTCCAAGAAACCAGAAATTTTCGAGAACATCCATGTGGGAGTCACTTGTTCTTCAGAGGAAGTCCAAGTGTACACTAGTATTTTTTGCAAATTCCATGATGCTTTTTCCTGGTCTTACGAAGAGATGCCTGGTATTTATCCCAATATTGTGGTGCACGATATTCCCACCTACCCAAGTGCGAAGCTTGTGCACCAACGTCTGCCTCCAGTGCATCCTCAGAAATCCATCGCCATAAAAGCTGAAGTTGAAAAACTTCTCAAAGCAGGTTTCATTTATATGATTCCTATAACAGATTAGGTACCCAATATTGTTCCTATGGATAAGAAGCAGGGAGCAATTCGTGTCTGTGTTTATTACCACGATATTAATCGGGCCTATCCTAAAGATATCTATCCCACCCCTTTCATCGATCATATCATTGATGATTGTGCAGGGAGTGAGATTTTTTCCCTTATGGACAGTTTTTCTGGCTATAATCAGATCCAAATTCTCCCATCCGATCAATGCAAGACCGCTTTTATCTATCCGTAGGGAACATTCACATATAATAAACTCCCTTTCAGCTTGAAAAATGCTGGAGCTACATTCCAGCGTGTGATGTCTTATGCCTTTCATGATATTCGTCATATTTTTCAACCATACCTAGATGACCTTATGGCTCATTCAGATGCGCGAAAATACCACCTAGATCATCTTTTCCAGATCTTTCTTCGTTGTATATGTTACAACATTCGGCTCAATCTACATAAATGCATCTTCTGCGTCAATTCTAGTAGAATTTTAGGCTTTATTGTATCTAAATATGGAATTCACCTTGACCCGCTGAAGGTTGAGGCTATTGTTAATCTCCCCTCCCCATCCTCGTTGCACCAACTCCAAAGTCTCCAAGGGAAAGAAAAATTCTTACGTCGTTTTATCCCAAACTATGCCGAAGTAGCCGAAGGAATCACATGAATTTTAAAGGAGGGCATCCATTTTTATTGGGATGAGATTTCTCAGCAGTATTTTGATAGGATTAAGACGTTTCTCATCAACGCTCCCCTATTACGTCCTCCGAATTACCATCGTGATTTAATCCTTTATCTTGCTTCCGCCTTCAGCACGATCGCCATGGTTTTGGTTCAAGATGATGATGACGATAATGAGCATGTTGTTTAATACTTGTCTCGGAACCTTCTTGACCGTGAAACGCGTTACGCACATGTCGAAAAGTTAGCGTTGGTTGCGGTCTAGGCCGTCCAACGTCTTCATCACTACATCCTTTTACGCACGGTGACCGTGATTTCTGACTGTAACGCTATGACTTATATTCTGTCTCGGTAGTTTCTGGGGGGGAAATAATCGAAGTGGATCATTATCCTCCAAGAGTTTGATTTGGAGTTCACTACAGCCAAATCGAAGAAATCACTTTTTTTTCTAATTTGATTTGTTCTCTCCCCATCGACTCTGCTCCTTCTCAATCCGAGGATCATATTCTAGACGAAACTCTTTTTCTAATTAGCACCCTCGATCCATGGTACGGTGATATCATTGTGTACCTCTAGACCTCTAATTTTAGGTCTGAGTTGATGAAGGATGTTCGATGCCACATTCGGCATTAGTTGCAACCCTATCATATCATCGGAGATACCCTTTATCGTGTTGGAGTCAATTCCATGCTCCGCCGATGTCTGACTCTTAAGGAGGCTGAGAAAGTTTTAAATGACTGCCACATTAGCACCTGTGGTGGTCACATGTCTGGTGATGCCACCGCATAGAATATCCTTCGTGCTGGCTAATTCTATTCGTCTATCTTTAAATATTGCATTATCGTATTATGCAAATGCCATGCATTCCAGATATATCAATGCAAGATGCGTGCACCATCGGTTCCTTTACATCCTGTCATTACCATGGGTCCTTTTGCCAAATGGGGCATCGATTTTATGACGTGTAACCCTCGTTTGGCTGGGCGGCATGCCTATATTATCGTTGCCATCGATTATTTCAAGAAATGGGCCGAAACAATGCCTACACTGGCTGCGGACGACAAGAAAGTGGAACAATTCATTTTCAATCATGTTATTACTCGGTTTGGTGTTCCTTAGGCCATCATCCTTGATCATGGTTCTCATTTTTGGGATTATATGATCGCGGAGTTGACATATAAGTTGGGCCTCCGTCACGACAACTCAACGCCTTATTATCCTCAAGCTAATGGCCAGGTTGAAGCCATCAACAAAGTCCTTGTTACAATGCTTCAACAAACAATTGGGATCCATAAATCAAATTGGCATCTAATGTTGTTATCGGCTCTTTGAGCTTACCGAATGTCAATTAAGAGTGTGACCAGATTTACCCTATTTCAGTTTGTATACGGTCTGGAAGCCACTCTTCCGATTGAATGTGAAATCCCTTCACTCAAAATAGTTGTGGAATTACTGCCTGATACTTCACCTGAAGAAGAGTGTCTCCTCTACTTAGAGATATTGGACGAAACTCGTTGCTTAGCTGCTTTGGTCATCGAAGCACAGAAGAAGTGAGTCAAAGCCCATTTTGACCAAACAGTTTCCCCTCATTCTTTCATCGAAGGTGATCTCGTTCTCCTATATGACCAAGCTCATGACAAGCTAGGGGTAGGAAAATTCCAACCCATGTGGCATGGGCCCTACATCGTTAAACATGTGTTACAAAATGGGGCTTATAAGCTCATTGATTATGAAGGTTATCCTTTACCGCAGCCTAGAAATGCGTTGTACCTCAAAAATTATTATGCTTGAGTCATTCATGCACAATATGTGTACATAGGTGATTTTTTCATTTTTTGTGCATGTTTTTGTTTAATGTGCTTTGTGAGATTTTTCTGCTTATTAGGTCTTGTTTGTTGTGCATATGTCCATTTCCCCTTATGTTAGTTTCACGGATGGTGCTTCTCGTAGTACCAGGAACTTGTCTTCGGCAGCCTGGGTAATTTACGATCCTGTTGGTGAGTTGATTAACTTACAAGGTATTTGTCTAGGACCAACTACAAACAATGTCGCTGAATATAGTGTGGTTTTGGAACTATTAACCAAAGCAATTAACCTTGGCATACGCACATTGCTTGTGAATTTGGATTCCCAGGTTTTTGTTCTTCAACTTAATGGTCATTATTCAGTTTGAAACCCATGGATTTTGAGATTGTATTTGTGTATTAGTTTACTTGAAAGACATTTTGATTTCATTACATATCAACATATACCAAAATGAATGAATACATTAACGGATGCAATAACTAACATGGTGTTAGACAGACATTCGTGCAATTTAAAAAAACATCATCATATGTAAATAGACCCATGTAGAAAATAGATGTGTATATATATATATATCATTTTTTTGCAAAGTGTGCATCATATAGAACCCAAAAAATAATATATGTTTGTTTCAGTTACAGCATGAGACTACATGTCTCTCAAAAATGTGCAGAAATAAATCCTAAGTGCCTAATCAGCGTGGTGCTCATGATAGCACATCACCGCCCATACCAACCACCTCAATAAGCAGTGGATACAACTCGGCACCCCTACAGTGTGCCTCCGATAAGCCTGAGGAACATCATCAAAATGAGCATAGTCTAGAATCCCATGGGTGATCCCCTCTATGTTCTATACTATCTTCTCATCAATCCCCTCACCCTGAGGATCGAAGTCACGAGGAGTTCACCTCGCTATTGGCAACATACCTACAAGACGTTATGGGCCAACATCTGCATACATATAGAGTAACTCTCAAAACATGCATATATACCCAAAAATCATAAAACTCATGAAAATAAAAAATGAGTCTCACCGAGCTCTTCATCCCAATCCTCTCCCTCTGGGAGTGAGAGGTCTGGATCTCTGGTAAAATTTGTTCCGACGTAGGGCCAGTCCTCCACGAAAATCAATTTTCGTCGGAGCCATTCAAAAAAATCTAGCCTCCAGGACATTTATTGGCCACCCCATGCTATAGGCATCAGTGTGGCCCATTGGGCCATCCGTGGCTCTGTGGGTGGCGGCATCAAGAAAATAACCTCCTGACACTGGAATATAGGTAATTGTTCCAAGAAGAACTATAACAGAATCAATCTGTACCCAAACTGCTTTATTTTGGTCTTCTTACACTTAGTGAGCCGTCGTTTGATGTTGATAGTCACGGCCTAGGCCCAATTGAAGATGGTCGGGTTCATGCACTCTGAGGCAAGAAGTAGTTGTGTCTTCGTGGCCTCATGTGATGCCTACGATCCAACAGCCTGCGTGATAGTGTATAGCACTACTTTTAGTGCCAGATCAGGGACAGTTTGGATGTCCACTTTTCCACTCCCTGTTCCTTTTCGTTCCCCTCAGCACACCCTCTCAATTACCATTCCCATGCTTTCCCCAGAAGGATGGGTACCGGTCAAGATAGGGACTGCACCTTTGTGCCACAATCTAGTGATGAAATATACATCTGAGACTTCGAGTTCAAGTTCTTGATCCTGAAGCACAAAATTCTCCTGATCTTCATCCCAAATGCTTATCAAGTATTGAAGAAATTCGGGCTGAGCTCAGAGACATGGTGTCAGGAATAAATTCTTGAGCCCACAATTCCTGAGGGCATTCATGCATTGTTCATTTCCCATTTCTTGTTCGTCCTCCTCACTGTGTTATCTCTCTTTCCACTCGATAACCATATTTTTTTCTTTTGTATCTTCATGAATTGATCATAGAAACATTTTAAGCCCCCTTGGGTATTAAAATTTGCAATCAATTGGTTTCATTTTCTTAAATTTAAAGCGGATTTTGAGTTGCACGATTGGCGTGACCCCTGTGTAAAAAAGGGTCAATTGGCGCGGGTCTGTGCCTGAAACCCACACCAACCATGATGCCCTAAATTTTAAAAATCCTCCCCTAAGGGACCCAAAATTACAACTAAATGCAATAAAATATAGCTCAAAAGATGGCAAATGATGTCGGCTCCTACCTGAAACTGATGAAATCCGTGTTGTTCCACTGGTTTGCTCGCACTCGTCTCCACAAGATCACAAGGTAAATGGACCAATGTTGCTCCACAAAGAGGTCAAAGTGAAAAGTAAATAGTTTTTACCATTTATGGTCTTTTATAACTTTTCAAAATCTAAAAATAGGTTTTAAAACATATTTGTCGGTTATTTTCTTATAATTTTTGAGAAATACGTTTTACATGTCCTTTTGTTCAGCGACGGGTTTCCACATGGTTTTGACGAAGAACGAGTTGTATTTTATACTTTTTTGGAATCAGTAAAAACATGAAAAAGTCACTACTGGAGTCATCTTTTAGCTCTTTTCTGACTCTCTAAAACTGAAAAGATCGTCGAGTCGCTTATCATTTTGAACTCGTTAAATTGGCTGTGAAACGATATCTACCCAGTATACGTTTACCCCTTTTTCGAGCTGGGATAGATTATTTATGAAAAAGGAATACCTTAGCTGATCATGACTAAGAGGTTCTCTCAGACACCGTTTTCTACCTTTTTGGATCTGAGGGACTATTTACAAAAAGGGATTGCTGGAGTTTTCTTTTCCACCTTCTTTTCAAACTCTCTAAACATGAAAAGATGTTGATTTCTCCTTTGTCAGACTCATTAAAACTGATGACATTGGACTCCGTCGTGATGACGTTACTAAAGTTCCTCCTTCCTAGGGCTCGTAAAATGTACTAGGTTGGATTTTTTCGAAGGACACACTTACATCGCAAGCACATGCTATTCTCTTCAAGCTTGTTTTCAAAAATAATTGGGCTACTTGCTAGAAATGGTGGGGGAAAGTGGAAACAAGATTGTAGTTGTGTCAGTGGTATGTCACTCTTGGACATGGCACTTGTCTACATTCGTGTCGGGTTGGGGACATATCATCTCATTTTTTGTTTGCCTTCATGGATTTGGGTAATATCTTTTGACCGCTCATCTGCTCTTTGCCACATCACCATGACCTTAGATCCCTTGATGTCGAGTACTACCAAATCCAGTGTCATGCCATCGATATGTTCAAGAGAAGTTTTCCTCTGAAGTTGTCAACCTCCCTTTGATTCTTTGTTGGTCTTGATTCACAAAAAACATATTCCTTTGTCTCATGTTCATGATGTGGGAAAAATTATGGCCCACCTTCGATCAAGGTCCCTTCCTTTCAACTCCAACTCATTATCCATGAAGTTGATATAGAGACTCCCTTCAGGTACCTTGGAGCCTGCATGCCTCAATGGAAAGTTCTTCGCACTCGACGTAAGGTCCACATCATTAGCCTTCGATCGACTGATTCTGCGAGTGTTCGACGTCAGATCATTGTTCACACTCCATGGATTGTACCTTTCATACCTTGAGAGCCATTGTCATTATTGGTGGTTTCTCTCGCGTCTATTAATAGCTTTCATCATTGGCTGGTAATCAGATGATTTTCTTTCATGTTCGACTTCAGTTCACATATTCGCATGCTCGAATTTTTACTTTTTTCGGGTCGAGATGGAGCACAAGACCCTGGGTTTGTCTGATGAAATCTAGGTTGTGGGTTCTTTGTGGATTACTATGACTTATTATGTGAATCTTCTGATTGAATGGCTGCGACCATACCTGAGTCTATTTATTGATCCCTGCTACTGGATGGCTATGTCAATACCTCAGATATCATTGTTTATATACTCTATTATGGATGGCTATGCCCATGCCACATGTCATGTATCAGATGTATCAGTTGTACTTGTACTTGTAGGTCTTCCAACAATAGTGTTTGGGTCAAACAAATTTTTATAAAGCATTTCACCCCTCCCTCTCTCTCGGGCCTCATGCTTTAGGGGGCATCTATTATAGAACATTTTGTCACTATCCCTGCAATCCCTCACCCCACATATTGGATGGGATTTCCCGTGACCTGTGGGTAGTTTCATACTTTGAAAATACCTTCTTTGCATCCTTCTGCATAAGGACATGATTTATCCTGTTGAAAATTTCCTCAGAAAGCACTCAAAAACCTATGTTTTGGCATTGGCGCATGTAGTCAATTCACCCCTTGTGCCAATGGGGAATATTTTCACTAGAGCCCACATCAGATGGTGCTCTGTCTCTTTTTTGCACCCGTGCCAGCCTTTTTGGGAATGTTTTTTAACAAATTATAGGTGGAAGTTTCCTTTAACCACCTCAGGAATGACTCATTAAAAGTGGTTAAACTCAATAAGCCATGGATCTTTTCCTTTAGGAAATGGTTGATGGAACATTCTTTGAAGATAGGACTTCCCCCATGATTATAGGGATCCTAACCTCTCCTTCTCCCTCTATATAAACAAGCCTTCTCCCTTTACAAAAGCTAGAGCTAAACATATAGCCAAGAAGCTAAACTTGGAGAAGAGATATTATAGCTCAGTAATCACTATAGAGAAGGTTGAACCAAGGAGGATCCTATAGAGAGAGCCCTGTCTGAATTCCTGACGAGATTTGTGAGACGTGCTCCGCTGGAACCCTGCTGGAGGAGATCGTAACATCAAATCCTGGTTGTACTCTTCCTTCTTTAAATTAGTATACTCGACTATGGTATTGATTCCATCTCCATGTTATGTTTATTTGACGCATTTTATTTAGTCTTCTTTGACTCACTGATAGTTAGGAATGCGAAATAGGATGTTATTTATCATCTTTGTTTCTTTTGTATGTGTAGGTATCCGGGTGTGAGAACGAGTGGATCGTGATCTGTCAAATCAGGAGCAAGAGGTAGCCATTCTCCCAGACGACACAACAGTGTAGGACCTGCGGTAAGTCATCTACCAAGTCTTTGTCCATTCTTAACTAGGAATTGATGTCATAGCGTGTCTCGTTTGTGGCTAGACCCACTCTAGCGCTAGTGGGATTTCCTCTATCCGCAGAGGGGATTTACCTCACCAACAGGGACATACCAGACTGAAAGGAAGGATTATACCAGTCACAGTCGATATCATCATTGAATTCTCCGGAATACTAACAGAGGGAGAAAGATGGACCGAAAAGCACCTTGTTCTACGAGAGGAAATCACATCATACCAGGATCCAAGAGAACCATTGGAACAGAAGGGAAATGGGATTAATTCTGCATCCCTAACACAACCTTGGCAGGAATTGGAAGCATTCATCCAGAGATTCATCACATGGGATGGATGGAAAGACGTGGTAAAACCCCGCGAACTCAAATTGTTAGTTTTTCTTAAACAAAATATTTCAGTTAATCTAGCTTATTTCTTGAATTCTATATTATATGACACTGTTGTTCGAATTAGAAAGGCTAAAAAGCCCCAAGCAGTCGTCATCCACCATGGCTTATTCAAGTTAATTATCATTCATGAGCTAGACAAAAAACAAAAATTCTGGGAAAACTTTGTTAACCCTATCGTGTATGTCACTGAGGAAAACCCTATTGGAACAAAAATTGAGCTTCCTAGAATAAAAATACCTAGGAGAGCAAGAGGGAAAATGACCCATGCTTCGAATTCAGAACTAGGGAAGCAAAGACGGTCTGAAAGACTATAATTACGACAAGACACCTCGAAATTTCCGAATGAGGCAAGGCCATCCCATACACCACCTTCAAGCCCTCAAAACATACCCTTACAAGACTATGAGGAAGAGATGGCTCGAGTCCTGGAGAAAATGAGGGCACGCCATGAAATTAGAAGCCCATCTAAACAATATGAGGAGCAAGATGAACTGTGAATTAATCTGTGTAGAAATTATACAACTAATGCATTATACATCCATGATTCTCCCAATCACACACTATTTGACTTCATGCATAATACATAATCTCTTCTACTATTGATCATCATATGCAAAAATTAAATTAATTGCATGCAAACATTGAAACCATAAAATTCACACATATGAACACAGTGTTTTAACGGGAAATCTCGAAGCTAAAAACCCCAAATATCTGTATATAATATATGTCATAGAGATCATGTAACAATCCTCATACAAAGCTGATCATATCAAGCTCTCAGTACAATACAATCGCTATACACTAATTAGACCCGACCTAGCAAATCCATGCAACGATCTTTGCCACCTGCTAGCCTGCCTCTATTGTGCAATCACTGATTAATATTGGCTTTGAATGAACTCGAATTGGTATATACTTTCTCATGCAATCCTCATTGGCATCTCCAATCACTGGGTGTTGCAAATCATGCAACACTATAGTCACAACTGATAGTCAACCTGCTCTTTCACCACTGGTCTCCACTGAAAATATCCATGCACTGTAGTTAACTGATGTATTCTTTAGTTGATTAATGAGTTAATAATTAGTGAATTAATTCATAATTAATTCACACCACTCTCACTAGTGTATCAATCAGTTATACTAGATACAACTAGCTCAACTGTGTCTAACTGAGTTAAACTGAACACAACTCCACCAACTACTTCTACAACTCCACCAAACACTGTCACATGAGTTCTAACTAAAGTCTCCATGCAATAGCTCCACTTAACCCTCAAAAATAGCGTAATTCCTTCTGTCATCTCCTGTGCCACATCTATGCACTTAACTTAAGTGCTCCAAGAGAATAATATAATGTTTATATTCCAAATATTATTAAGAGCTAATAATATTTGAAATATCTATTTTTAGATTGGAAAACTAAAAATAGATTCCACCCAGTATGTCTAAAAATAGAAGTCCATCTATTTTTCCAACTTGACCAACCATCCACAAATAGCATCCTGCAACTCATAGAATATGATCAACATGTCTAAAAATAAACATAGTCTAAAAATAGACTTGCGCCAAAAATAGCTTGCGGGCCCACGTAGTGAAGGTGACTCTTTTCACTAATCTCATCATCTTGTTGCAATCTCAACACTCCCTCTTAACAAGATAGGGATTATCTGCCACCCCGATCCTGCCTCTATGGTATTCGAATTTGCTCTTGGTGAGCGCATTTGTCAAGATATCAACATCTTGATCCTCCATAGGAATGTAAGAAAGTAACATGATCTTTCGCTTCACACAATCTCTAATAGGATAGTACCGGTCCATGAAGCCATGCAGCCTCAACTCATCCTCCTGTCTGTACCAAGATCCATATCCCGATGTGCCTCTGAGATATCTCAATACATGCTTGCCTGCCTTCCAAAATAGCTTGGTAAGCTTAACCATAGCTTGTGAAACCTGGTTAACAGCATAGCATATGTTAGGTTGTGTATTAACTAGATACATAAGTGACCCCACCAACTATTGGTACATAGTGGCATCCACTACCTCTACTGATCTAGCATCCTCCTTCCTCCAACCACTAGGAAGAGGAGTGTCGATAGGCTTGCATCCTTGCATTTTGAACTTCTCCAGTATCTCTCGGGAATACTTGCCTTGAGACACAAACAATCCATCACTATGCTGCCAAATTTCAAATCCTAGGAAATAATGAAGGAGGCCCAAGTCCTTCATCTCAAACTCTTCTGCAAGATTAGCCTTGCATGAGAGCATAAAATGTTCATCACCTATTAAAATAAAATCATCTACATAAAGTACAATGACCAGCAACTTACCCTCCACCACAATTTGGTATAGGTTCGGATCCGCCTCACTCTTGGTGAATCCAAAACCAGTGAAATAACTGTTTATCTGTGTGTACCAAGCACGAGGTGCTTGTTTCAACCCATACAACGCTCTTTTGAGTCTGCACACATGCGACTCGTTGCTAAATATCTTGAAACCTTTGGGTTGCTCTATGTACACCTCCTCCTCAATGACTCCATAGAGGAACACAGTCTTCACATCCATCTGATGAATGTGCCATCCCATCTGCACTGAGAGAGCTAGGATGCTCCGTATGGAAGAATACCTTGCAACAGGTGCAAAGGATTCCTCATAGTCAATCCCCTCAATCTATGAGAAGCCCTGGGAAAAAAATCTTGCCTTGTACTTCTCGACGCTCCCGTCAGTTGCTTACTTCACTTTGTAGATCCATCTCGAACCTACCACTAATTTCCCTTCCGACCTTGGGACAATCTCCCATGACTATTTCTGACAATCGAATCATACTCTTCCACCATGGCATCTACCCATGCAGGTTCCTCCATAGCTTCCTCGAAAATGGATGGTTCTGTCATGATACACTTGCTCATCAGAGCCATGTATCTAGTATATCAGTCAAGTTATTGTCTCTATCTGTGTTGTGATGTAGGTTCTCCTACAATCTTCTCTACATCAAGATTCAGTCGCTCAGCTTCTGTAGTGCGCTTTTGCCCTCTGATGGTTGGCGCTGCATGAGTGGTTTCTTCCACTCCATGAACCTCCTATTGTGGCTTATCCACATCCTAAGGCTCATCCTTAGGAACTAATAGCTCCTCATCTGCATGCAAGTGTGGCTCCCTCTCAAGAAAACACTTCATGGCTTTCTCCTCATGAAATTTGATATCCCGTCACACAACAGTCTTCCGACTGTCTGGAAAATTCACATGATAGTTGTGGGGTGTATTAGTGTACTCCACAAATATCCCAACCTCTGCGGTCGGCTCCAGCTTATTCCTAGCATCCTTTGTCACATGAATGTAAACAGGCGAGCCAAAAATCTTCAAATGAGAAATATCAGGCTTCTTACCAGAAAACGCCTCTTCGAGTGCACTCATGCTAAGTACTCTGTGAGGACAACGGTTTTGCACATAAACCATAGTATTGCATGCCTCAACCCACAAGTATATGGGAAGGCCTTGATCATGCAACATCACCTGTGCAATACCCACAATCGTTCTATTCTTTCGCTCAGCGACCCCATTCTGCTGTGGGTTATGAGGCGCTATGAGCTCTCTTCGAATTCCTTCTGCGCTGCAAAAGTCCTTGAATTCGCTAGAGATGAATTCACCACCATTATCTCTCCTAAGAGCCTTCACCTGCTTCCCCGATTCTTTCTCAACCAGTGCCTTAAACTCACAGAACTTTGAGTATGTCTCGCTCTTCTTCTGCATGAAGAAGATCCAACACTTATGGGAAAAATCATCAACAAATATCACATAATACCTATGCTTTGTTGTCGAAGCTACTGAGAAAGGTCCACACACATCTGTGTGAATTCTCTCAAGAATCATCGTGGCATGACTATCCTTCTCACGAAAGGTGGCTTTCACAAATTTTCCCAAAGTACATCCCTTGCACTGATCTGACTACGCAAGTGTACCTTTGGGAAGCCCAATAGAAATCTGTTGCAAAATTTTCAAAGCACCATGGTGAAGATGGCCCAATCTCCTGTGCCATAGCTCGCCTTCATCCCAGCTCACCACTCCTTTTGCCTTGTCTGCCATTTTTTCACAGCCATCTACCTGCAACTAATAAAGGTTCTTAACTCGAACCCCTATCCTCCGAGTTTCACAAGTTTCCTTACTGCGCAGGAAAGCCTTTCCCTCAGTAAAGAAAACATCATATCCCTTGTCTTCCAACATCGCCACAGAGATCAGATTCTTCTTCAATCCTAGAACATGCATGACATCCTTCAAGATGAAAGGTTTGCTAGACTCCCTCTCAAAGGAAATGGTCCCGATACCAGTCGCATTGTATCTACCATCATCGCCCATCTCGATGTGCACTCCAAGATACTTCTCATCCAGATCAGTAAACAAATATTTGTCTCCAGTCATATGGAAAGACACACCACTATCAAGAAACCACACTGAACCCATAATACTTGAGACCAAGCATGCGATCAGTGAAAAATCTAGCTCAAATTGCATGGCTAAGGCCTCTCCAGCTGTAGATCCAGTAGCCTGCTTATTTTTCTTCTTCTATGGAAAATTAGTGGCATAATGTCCATTTTGGTGACAGTGAAAGCACTTCACTTTGGACATGTCCTGCTTCTTACCTTTCACACCAGATTGAGAAGTATTCTTCTTGCTCTTCCCCTTCCTTACTTTGGCAGTCAAAGCGCAATTTTCTTCATCTTCATTCTTCGATGAAGATCCGTCCCTGGTACTCCGCCTTATCTCCTCCTGCACAAGATCCGACCAAAGTCGCTCCCATCCTGCCAGTTTCTCCCGACCATTGATAGAGTCCTCATAGGAATGCCAACTCTTTGGAAGCCCAAGGAGAGCCAAGCTCACCAAGTCCTCTTCATCTACAGTAACCCCCACACTTCCCAGCTCATCCTTGCACTAGACAAACTTCGTGAGGTACTTGGGTATATTGTCGCCTTTCTCCATTTTTATCTTCCTAAGTTTATCCTTGAGTGCCAACTTCCTCTGGTCGCTCTTTCTTAGGAAAAATTCTGTCAAAGCTTTCCACATCAAGAATGGAGAAGATTTACCATGAAGGCTGGACACTATATGATACTTCACACCTTCCAACAAAATCCTTCGATATTTTTCTATCTTCTTTTTCCATGAGTCATGTGCGGCAGCATCGCTAGAATCAGGTTTTGGAATTTCTGCATCTATGAACTCCTTCAACCCATTATCCTCCAGCACTACCTTCATCCTATCCTTCCATGCAATATAATTCAAGCTGCCATCAAGGGCATACTCCAATTGCAATCTGTTGAAATACATCTCAACTTCGACACTAAGAAAACACTATTGCAAATTCGAATTCCACCAGCACAAAACTCAACCGCTTCAATGCTTTGCAATTTCTCCAATGATCAATATCGCTCTGATACCATGTAGAAATTATATAAATAATGAATTATACATCCAATATTCTCCTAATCACAAACTATTTGACTTCATTCATAATACATAATCTCTTCTACTATTGATCATCATATGCGGAAATTAAATCAATTGCATGCACACATTGAAACCATAAAAATTCACACATATGAACACAGTGTTTTAACGGGAAAGCCTGACGCTAAAAACCCCAACTATATGTATATAATATATGTCATAGAGATCATGTAACAATCCTCATACAAAGTTTATCATATCAAGCTCTCAGTACAATACAATCGCTACACACTAATCAGGCCCGATCTAGAAAATCCATGCACCGATCTTTGCCACCTACTAGCCTGCCTCAACTGCGAAATCCCTCCTTAATATTGGCTCTAAATGAACTCAAATTGGTCCAGCCTTGCTTACACAATACTCATTGGCATCTCTAATCACTGGGTGTTGCAAATCATGCAACACTATAGTCACAACTAATAGTCAACCTGATCTTTCACCTACCTCTCCACTGGTCTCCACTGAAACTGTCCATGCACTATAGTTAACTGATGTATTATTTAGTTGATTAATGAGTGAATAATTAGTGAATTAATTAATAATTAATTAACACCACTCTCACTAGTGTATCAATCAGTTAGACTAGATACAACTAGCTCAATTGTGTCTAACTGAGTTAAACTGAACACAACTCCACCAACTACTTCTACAACTGCACCAAACTCTGTCACATGAGTTCTAACTGAAGTCTCCATGAAATAGCTCCACTTAACCCCCAGGAATAGCGTAATTCCTTCTTTCAACTCCTGTGCCACATCTGTGCACTTAATTGAAGTGCTCCAAGAGAATAAGATAATGTTTATAGTCCAAAGATTATTAAGAGCTAATAATATTCGACATATATATTTTTGGACTAGAAATCTAAAAATATATTCCACCCAGTATGTCTAAAAATAGAAGTCCATATATTTTTCCAACTTGACCAACCATCCACAAATAGCATCCTACAACTCATAGAATATGATCGACATTTCTAAAAATAGACATAGTCTAAAAATAGACTTGCGCCAAAAATAGCCTTCGGGCCCACTTAGTGAAGGCAACTCTTTTCACTAAGCTCATCATCTTGTTGCAATCTCAATAATCTTCCACCGCCAATAGCTCTGGCCGCACCAAAATATTACCCCACCAATATGAATTACAGGATTTTAGGGCCTTATGTCCTCCCGAGAGTGATTGGGTGAGTAGAGAAGACCAGGTGGAAAGGGTAGTCGAATCTTAAAATAAGTCAGGAGACACCATCCCCTTAGAACAAAATGCAAGCATGGAGATAGTCCCCCTAACACCTGAAGGGAACAATATATCACCCAGCCAGGACATTAATGCAGAAATAAATTCTGGAATGTAGCAAGTAAATATCATCATTGATAACCTTGGAACTGGCACCACCATTCTTGAAAACGAGGCTGCTTCTCCTCAATCCCCTACCAAAACTGTGCTAGAAAAGAAATCAGTCGAAAATAAGTTAAGGAAAATGAGCAAGACCTACAGGAGGTTAAGAAAAATGATAAACCATCTAAAGGAATAGTAGAAGGAAGTAACCAAGGATCGGAAGCCTAAGAAAGAATTGGTCACCAAAGAGACCCAAATAGAATTTGTCACCCAATTGATAGAAACTGTTGAGGTTGAGGTACAGTCTAACCTAGTAGACACTACTGAATCTTCTGTGCAGACTACGCTGGAACATATAGAAGAAAAGGAAACCCAAACATAAGAGGCACCTACCTACACTCCCATAGTAGAAAAAGTTGCCAATCAAAAATTGCATAGTGAATTAATTCAAACCCAACATGAATTGGCACAATGTAGAAAAGAAGTGTTACCCGCACAAGAACATTGAGCACTACTAAATAAATTCAAAGACCTTTCTGCAATAGAGGGTGAGACATTTTCTCAACTCAAAGAAGAAAGGGCAAAGGTAAAGGAAGCACAGGATCAAGTGTAACAAGCCAAGAAGTAAACCAGTATGGTTTTCTCTCTATACTCTGATGTACTAACATGCAGGTCACCAACCACCAACTATGCCCTATTTTTAGTAGAACAATATCTATTACTGAAAATCAAGGCTGTCAGGGCAGGGAAGCCCACGAAATTCAAAACCATTGAGGAGTTTGTCCAATGCTGCAATGAGTAGAATGAGCAGGTCCAATACCTTTTGTGTGAATTATACTTGCACAAATTCTTCCTAGAGGAGGACAGGGACAGTAATCCCAGCCCCTTTATAGGGGACATTCAGTTCCAAGCTTTCCTCTCTTTTGCCAAGAACCAGACTCAGTGGGCAAAGCCTACTACATTTTCCAAAAGAGGGAGCATGGCCTAGACCTATGGGTCAAAGGGGAGTGTACTAGACCCCTGCACCTATTCACCCAGCATAAGAATTTCATGCAGAGGAATGGAGTAAGGACTAGACTGGGACCTATCCAGAAGGATATCATACAACATGGGCAGGAGTACTTTGAGGAAATTCAGGAATTAGCTTTTGCAGTAGCCAAACGGAGTTGGATGGCCTCCACGAACAATGTGAAAATTACAGAGCCATTTGGCTACAGAAAATTCAAAGCAGCAGCCTCCAGATTCCTTTTATACAACAATCTAATCTTAAAAATGGGCCCTACATGGATAGGATGCAGGTACAAATTCCCTCTCATATGGTACCCCCTAAGGGTTATGATCATAATTATGAGCTACCAGAGGGGCACATAAACTATGTCTTTGCAAAGATCAGAGAGAAACATGGCTTGAGATCCTATAAAGAAGAAGTCTACCCTGCATATTCTCTAACCCAGTTACACCTCAACCATTTGTTTGCACGAGGACCTGCAAATAGGTAAGCGGGGGAGTATGTTGGGCCAAGAATAAGGTACATTTTCATCCTATATTTACCACGAATTTCTATGCACTTTTATGAATTTCTCCACATCTTAACAATAAAGGAAAGTAAATTAATGTAAATTCAGGACAAAATGAACTGACAGTAAAAGGGATGTTTAACTACATGAAATTTACTTTTTGTATCTTTATTTACAGGGAAACAAAGTAGTTGAAATGATGATAATCAGAAGATAGATGACAAAGTGAAACAAACGAGATCATGATGGTTCCCATGGGCTGGCAGAAGACGGAAGGGCACATTCACGCTTAAGGAACTCAAACAACAACCACGAATAGTAGGATCCCTTATGGAAAAGATCTATTACCACTGTTGAAATCGCCTTTAAAAGGCTGAAGACAAACAAGATATATAGATCAGAATAGGGATTTTATTTTGTAATAGACATATCAGGACATAATTGTCTTGTTGTATTAATGTCTTAATCTTCAACTTAATAAAGATTTTGGCATTTTTGAGTAGTCAATCTCTGATTTTTCCTTAGCGGTAGACTTCTGGTGGCTTTGGGCCTAGCCCTATGAGTTTCTTCACTAACCTTTGTGCTATACGTTCAATTATAGAACTTACGTTCCATTCATCTAATGCATTTCGTGAGATTTCATTTAATTGGTTGAATTGTGAACATAAGAAGCTACAACTTTCTCTTTCATTAGAATAGTTCATCATTCATGCTTTCTTTCTTACAGTCAATGTTTTCATAATTGTTTAGATGCTTTCATTATCCCCCAATGCTTTTACACTCATTTCATTATTTTTAGCATGACTATTGTTCAATTCTGTATGTAGTTCAATTGGATCTTTTCATTATTATTGCGAGGTGTCTAGTTGTTGTTTGATTCAGAAAGATGTCATCTATTAATTTAAAAGAGAATCCCATTGCAAAACTTAGATAAATAATTTTTGTTCAATTTATTCAAGTTATTGTTCAATTTATTAGGATTGTTTTTCAATTCATCATAGCATGTTGTTCAATTGCAGTTTGCTCTTTTCTGCACTTACTTAGATGGAATAGTCAAAAGCATTCTATAATCCCCTTTCCCTTCGATTTGATTGAACTTCAAGAATTAGATAGTCTTCCTTATGATAATTTAGAGTATTTTTCCATTGATGTAACTTGCATATATTGTGATCACACTCTTGAAATAACAAGAATTTCCTTGGGTTGATAACTAAATGAAAAGCATTGAAGTTTCCTGTAATAGTCACCTTTATGACCCAACAACAACACCAGTCTTACACGTCCCCAATCGGGAGCTGTCTTTTAATATTTCCTCAGATGCATCCGACATAACAATAGGGGCAGTTCTCGATCAAGAAGAATATAAGAAGCGCTACGGTATTTACTATATCAACAATAATCTCACTCCTGCCGAATTAAACTATACAGTGACCGAAAAAGAGTTCTTGCTTGTAATCTATGCTATTAATAAATTTAGAAATTATATAACTAGCTATAAAATATTCCTATATACCGATCACTCTGCCATTAGATACTTAGCTAATAAACCTATTACATATGGAAGAGGGACTTTTTGTTTGTTTCTTTTACAGGAGTTTGACATAACTATCAAGGATCACCCAAGGAAAGAGAACATAGTTACAGATTTCCTGTCTAGATTTCCAAAGTTAAATGACCCACTAGCAGTGGACGATCGGTTCCCTGATGAGAATTTGTTCACTGTAGCAGTAAAAACACCATGGTACACAGATGTAGCGAATTATCTAGCAGTAGGAAAGCTACTAAGATACGTGACATCAAAGTAACAGAAGTTGATTGTTCAGCGCAATGCTAGATTCTCCTGGATCGGTGGATATTTTTTCCATACAGGTGTTGATATGTATATACACATATGCATCTGAGAAGACAATATTTATGACATATTAAGGGCCTGTCATGAAGAACCATGTGGTGGCCATTTTGCATATCGTAGGACCGAGCACAAAGTATTACAAATGGGCCATTATTGGCCTACAATTTTTAAAGATGCCAAGAAATATGTCCAATCCTACGATAGTTGCCAAAGAATGGGCTGCCCTAGCCAATCTGACGAAATAAAACTACAACCACAGTTGGTAGTGGAACCTTTCGAACAGTGGGTCTTAGTGTTAGTATTTGCATACTTCCACCAGGGATCAAAATAAATTTGCATGTGCATCTTAGGTGTCCCATATTGAATAAATTTTTCATCATTCCATTAGGTCATGACTTAAAATTGTTTTACTGGTGGTTTTCCTTGTCAATAAATTCCACTCACCCTCCAAGATTCATGTTTCTGACTCATTCCCATGTCCCCTTGATCATAACAACACTTATGGAAATTCCCTTTCACTTGAAAGTCTTTAAGTCAAAATATCATGCAAAAGTAAGGTCAAAAAGCAATCCCATTAGGTCATTAGGGTTTTTCATTTCTCAAGGTCATCCCTTCCATCAGATGAGGTCAGCACATATATGAGATGGACTAATTAAGAAATTTGATTTCTAGATCATCATGATGTATTTATTACACCTTCAAAGTTGTATTTTTAGTTTAATGACTTTTACATCAAAATCAATATTTTGATAGAAAATTCAAATATGTAATTTATTTTTTATTTTCCAAATATAATTTTATGTTATTATATGTAATAATTTCATCCCAAAGCTATCAAATGTAATTATGTCCAGCCGAAATGGAGAAAGAGAACCAAACTCCATATTGGCAAAGCCTACAATGCCAAAAGTCAGAAAGCAAAAGAATATCAGTGACAAAGAGGAAAGTAAACATTAGAAAAGTGGGTTATTTGAAATAAATTTCAAATTCACTAGAGCTATAAAGGTCATCAAGCACCTCAAAACACATCATTGTTCTCATTCAAACATCAAGAGCTGTCAACAAAGGAGAAAATCTAAGTTTTGGAGAAATTTGGGAAAAAATTGCTTGGTGTTGCGCTAATTTCAAGGCATTGAACTAATTCCCAGGAGAACTGTGCTAATCCTTGAAAAATCAGTGCAAAATTGCTTGGAATTGTGCTAATACAGAGAGGTGTTGCGTAAATGGTTCAATGTTGCGCTAATTCCCAACTTGGATTTTAAGCCCTGAAACTCATTCAAACTTTCTCAACCCTTCACCAAAGTGCCTTCTACCTCTCTTGCAAGTAATTAACCTAATATTTCAACCTATTTGAAATATTTAAAAGGATTTTTATGTTTTTTTTTGTGTCTATCTAAAAATTTGGAGGTTGTTCATGCTAAAAACCCTAGTTTATTCCTTATTCCCAAATTTTCACCCTTAGATCCCACCTTACACTCATAAATATTTCTAAAACCCTACCATATCATCTTATAGCATCATAAAATCCCTTTCCCTATCCATTTTACATAAACCTGATTTCACTTCCCATTCCCTTCTACCTCATCCCTAAGGTTTCCAAACTATTAAGCTTAAGATGACTGAGGAGTATGTCAGAGAGATCAGTGAGGAAGAAATACCAAAGAGAGGTGATCACAAAGGAGGGAAAATCAATAGGTTTGAACCTATGACCACAAAGGATCTTATAGCCTATCCTCTTACTATTTCCTATTTCAAACACATGGGTTGTTTTGAATTTTGTGAGAAGGTACAATAGATCCAATATCATCCTTTGTTGACCAGGTTGTTCATCACTAATATTCATGATATACGTGTTACACTTGCTGGGGTTACCTTTACCATGTCCACTAATTCCATTGCAGATGCTACAGGGATCCCTAATGTGGGAGATAAATGGTTTAAAAGATGGTGGTCATGCATCAGCTGGAGAAGAAGAACATTTCTTGGGACACTTTCATTGCAAATGAAATACTCACTTCCTCACCTAGTCATCATGAGCATAGTATCCCTTCTTCATCTCATCCTCCCATACCTACGTCTCCATCTCAGCCTGCTGCTCATACTTCAGCACCTATTCATATCCATTAACCATCACCACATCATGATAATGATGCAGTTTGGGCTAATGTAACTGAGGTTGAGCCATTTACCAAGACTTATCAGAGAGGCCACAGGCATGTGTTTGATTCACTTGGAGTGAAAAGGGCCATGCCTTCTTCATCAGAAAAACAGGTAGACAAGGGCAAAGAAAAGAATACAGAGCCTAACATTGTTGAGCAAGAGGACAAACATGAAACTGAGCAGGAGTTTCAGCTGATTGACCTTGATGATGAGGATGAGGTTGGAATCACCAATGCATTGATCAGAATAAAAGAGGAAAATATTAGTGATATTCAAGCTAATCTTGAGAGAGCACAATATGTGATTGACTTCCTTGAGTAGGAAAATCAGCAGCTAAAGGCCAAACAGATCATCAGTGAGGTGAGGACCATCAAAGCTCAAAAAGAGGTAGGGAAGGCTAAGGCTTTGTTGGAGGATAATTTGGACAATTTTTTTTAATTTTATGGTGAGGAGGATCAGCCTCCAAGAGAGAGACCAAAGACAATAGGGCTTAGGAGAGCTCTCAGCCCGTGAGAGACAAAGAGAGGCTGAGTTGGCAGAGCAGCTCACTCTAAGTGAGTTGCTTGACCTTGAGATTAGCAGAGATAGAGAGTCATGGCTTGATAGAGCCAATTTTCATTTGGAGGGCTTGTTGGAGAAGGCCAAAAGGGACAATGATATTCAAAGGAAGATGGAAAAGCACTATGCCATGAGAAACAAGATTGCAAGGGCCAAGCTCAAAAGTGCCCATGCAAAGATTCAAGCCTTGACCGAAAAAAAGGAGAAGGAGAAGTTAGATATACTTTCTCAAGTGTCTCTTCATACCTCAAACCCTTAATCAGCAAGTGACCTCACATTTTTTACAATTTTTGGCACTTTGGTGCAAATTTTGGTTTTTTGAGCAATTTGACAGACAAAAATTTGGCTAAAAACGCAGCGCCCTTAGTGTTTTTATTTTTCTTGGAGCATCCAAATGGAAAATGGTTAGAATTGTCATGTTCATAATGACAAGTACATCAACCTCAGCAAGTTTCAAGAGATTTGGAGCAGAATTGGTCCCCCAAAAGTGCAAAAAACCACCATTTTTTCATGTTTCTACCTCCTTTTTCACCTTAGCGCTATGCTAATACTAGTTTTGGGAGAACTCAGTTTTGAGTGGGTTGATGGACACTATTTTGGAAAGTGAAAGAATATTTGGAAATGCAACTCAAAGACCTTTCTAATGAGATATCATGTATTTGATTTGGACAAGGGCAAGGCCTTAAAAGGTGGCTTACAAAAAAAGTCAATTTTTCTGTCATGGCATTGCGCTAATGCCAGGAAATTATCATTTTCACCATCTTCAGAATTTTTGACTTTTTAGCTTTTTCTTTGGAAAATGAAGCAAATCACTGATGTAAATGGTCATGGTTAATGTAAATTTAATGTTTTAACTTTCATCTAGGGTATATACATTGGATAAGTCCTCTAGAGGTCAAATGAATTAGTTTCCTCTCTTTTAGAGGCAAATTGTTGAGTTTTCCTAGTCTTTAGATTCTTGTTTGGGAGTAGGTGAAACTGATCCCTATCTCATGGATTCGACTCCTTTAGGCTAGGAAGAGTGGTTTTGAGGTATATTTGATGTATTTCCTCAGTCATTGTAATGGTTGGAAACACTTGGAGCTTTGGCATCTCAAGAGACATTTTGTATCAGTTTGGCTTGGACAATTAATGAGAAATCTATAGCTATTTCTTAGGGATCCATGTGGTATGCAGTGTTTGACCTAGTTTCTTCTTTGTAATAATTTTTATGAATGTATTATAAGTTTCATAAACCATTTTCATGTCTATTATATGCTTAATTTCAAGCTGAAAGGAAGAATTCATGTTTCATGCTTTGTTTTGGGGAATTTAGCATAATTTGTTTACTTTCTTCAGTTTAGGGAGAATTCATCTCAGATTCTCTTCCTAACTTCTCACTAGTCTATTCACCTCATCATAATCATATTTTAAGTGTAAAACCTTCTACCTACCTTTCCCCTTAAAACACCCGCGGATTTTGACCTAATTTTGCTGCTCTAACTGCTAGACTCCTCCTAATCTAGCAAACCCTACACAAATCAAAACCCAAGCTACTATACCTAGCCTAAAATCCTCTCTTTCCTCAGTCATATTGACTGATACCTATATGGAGAGAGCCCTATCCTGGCCTATTAGGGCTAGCTACTTGGCTAAGCGTGGTTTGAGGCTACCTCAGAATTTCCTCTCTCAGCCTGAGGTCAATCTGAGTGATAAAATTTTGGCGACTCCACTGGGAAAGAAAAAGTAAGAACGAAAAGACAAAAATTCCCTGGAAAATAGTGAAAAATATCATATCTACATGTTGACGGTGAAAAATTTTTTGACTCACTTGGAGCTTTGGCATCTTAGGTGACATTTTCTATTAGTTTGGCTTGGACAATTAATGAGAAATATGCAGCTATTTCTTAGGGATCCATGTTGTATGCAATGTTTGACATAGTTTCTTCTTTGTAATAATTTTTATGAATGTATTGTAAGTTTCATAAACCATTTTCATGTCTATGATATGCTTAATTTCAATTTGAAAGGTAGAATTCGTGTTTCATGCTCTGTTTTGGGGAATTTAGCATAATTTGTTTACTTTCTTAAGTTTAGGGAGAATTCATCTCAGATGCTCTTCCCAACTTCTCACTAGTCTATTCACCTCACCATAATCATATTTTAAGTTTCAAACCTTTTTCCTACCTTGCCTCTTATAACACCTATGGATTTTGACCTAATTTCCCTGCCCTATCTGATAGACTCCTCCTGGTCTAGAAAAACTCAATAGAAATAAAAGATTAAAACCTCATGTACTCCTTAGCTAGCCTAAAATATTTTTCATTCAACCCTCTTAGCTGTGATTTTTGTGGAGAGATCCCTCTCTGACTTGGTAGGGCTAGATACCAAGTCTAAAGTTTGGTTTGAGGTTACCTCAGAATTGCCTCTCTGAGCTTGAGGTCAATCTCAGTGATTACATTTTGATGGCTTCACTGGGGAAGAAAAAGTAAGATCATATCAAACCCAGTGATAAATTATCATTGAAATTCGTAAACTTGTGGATGATAATTTTAGAGTTTATTCAAAGGCTAAATTGAAAAATTTGTAAATTGCATATTTATTTTTGAAATTTGACATACTGGCTTCCCAAAGATACCCCAGATCCAATCCCGATTCGAATCCTCCCACCATTGTTAGTGATCCTCAAAACATTGGAAGAAAAGGTAAATTTGTTGTTGAGACTTCTAATTCAGTCGGAAATCAATTAGAAGGAAGTTCTATCCCTAGAGCTCATTCATTTCCTGAAGGGTTAGAAAACTTGCAGGATATTGAATTTGATGTAAATTTTGAGAAAATTTTATTCCAGAGAAAATATTTGAGTTAGATTGATGATACAGTTGTTGATTCCTCCATTTCCTTTCACAGTCCTATTGAATATCTATTTTCACACTCACAATCAGAGTCACAATCAACAACACAACTTTTACAATTTCTTAAAAATCTACAGAACTATTCTTCGCAGGTAAATGCTTGGGTGACAAGCAGACCTCAGATCTCAGTTTCTTCTACCAACACTGCATCTACTGTAACTCATAATATTCCTTTTCCCCTACCTCCTTCTTCATCTGATGTTCACACTACTCAGTCAAGGACAAGTCTTCCTTTGATCACATCAGACATCCAAATCCCTATTATAAACCCTGTCATAAATCCTCCACCTCTAGTCATGGCTGCAAGATATGCCCCTCTTGTCCTCCCTCAGAACCCTAGTGCTATTCCTGGATATTATCAAACTAAAATCCATTTTTTTGATGATACTCAGTCTATAATATCCCTAAATCATGTAGATAAGATGAATGACTTCTTTGACCTTCATGAAATTGATGTAGAAGATCTGAAGATGAGGTTGTTTGTACAAAGTCTGGGGAGGGGGGGGGGGAGTAAGAAAATGGTTCATAACTTTACCAGCAGCTAATATAGTTCCTTTAGGGGTTTTTCATAATCATTTTATAGAAATATGGGAAGAGAAGAAAAATTACGTTCAAATTTTGTCCAAATACGAGAATATTAAAAGGAATGTTGGTGAGTCTGTTCAAGATTATTGTTTGAGATTTAATGCAGTGTACAATGCTCTTCCTGCACATATGAAACTACCATAGGGTATGGTTTTCGTAAAATTTCTGGACGGATTCGACGCTAATATGGCATATCAGTTGTGTGAACATGATCCTACAACTTTAGAAGATATGAAAAAGAATGTTGCAAGTGTAGAATCGAATTTGCTGGTCAAGAGAGCAAGGATGAGATCAGAAAAGAGGGTGGTCATTAAAGAGGAAACATATACTTCTGATGCAAAAATGGATTCATTACTTTGGAATATGGAGAATATGGTTGAACGATTGTCTATTTTAGAAAGACCTAAACCACCGATCCAGAATCCAAATTTCAGAGGGCGGCAGTAGCAATTTAGAATCAAGAAAAGAGAAAAGAAAGCACTTGACCAAACAGTACAAAAAAAATAGTATATTAGGAACCCATTGCAGCAGAATTATGTCCAAGGAGAATATGAAGAAGAGGAATATCCAATGATTGAAACAAATCATTTCTTTATAGCAGATGGTTTACCCATGTTCTTGACTGAAGATGAGGAGTATATTGAAGGTTTGGATATTCCCAAAGATGAGGACTATATCTTGGAAAATGATGATGATTTGGAAAAGGAATTAGATGACTATTAGCATGGGTATATGAATGCTTTGATTTCACAACAGAAACAATATTCTCTAAGGAGTAGAGATGTACCTGTCAATCCTATTCAGAAAAGAAAAGAAGTCCAATCAAAGAATGATATTCAGAACAATTAGAAAAAGGGTAAAGAGCATAAAGATAAGAATCATAGCAACAACAATCAGCCATCAACAAGCTAAGCTACTAAAGAGAAAGACACTCAAAAGAAGGAAATTGTGACAAGGGATCAAAATCATAGAAGAGATACTATTGTCAAAGAGGTAGATAAAGGCGTAAATTTTAGTTTAGAAAACGAAATAACTAAATTGAAAGTGTCCATTCCTTTGACAAAGTTAGTAAAGAATAGTCATTACAAAGATCAGGTGTCTAAAATGTTGCTAACTGATCCTATGTCCAATATGGTTAATGTTGAATATGACCACCCTGAGCTCATGTTCGGTCCAGATATAAATGGTCAAATAGAAGAGAGTGAAATTCCCCCCTTTTATTTAAGCCTTAGATTGCATGAGTACATACTTCGTAATGCTATGCTTCATTCCAGTGCTTCACACAATTTGATGCTTAAGGCTATCATGGAAAATTTGGGCATGGATATCACCCGACCATATCATTATTTGTATTCGTTTGATTCTGGTAGAGTTCGTTGAATTGGTCTCATTAAAGATTTAGTGGTTTCCTTAGACTAGATCCTAGCCAAGAATGTTTTGATGGATGTGGTGGTGGCTAACATACCACCTCATTTTGGCATGTTGTTGTCTAGATCATGGGGAGCCAAACTCAAAGGCACTTTACAACTTGACTTCTCTTATGAAACTATTAATGTTTTTGGGAAATTGAGGAAATTGTACCGAGAAAAGAAAATGAAGTATATGATAACTAGTAAGGAAAAGCCTATCAATCATCCAATACAAGCTATACATACAAATATAGAATATTTTATTTTGTATAATGATGGTGATTTGAAAGATGAAAATAATCAGCTAGTAATAGCAGAGGATGTTCTAGAAGTTTCAAAAAAATTTCGAGCAGTTATTGATACGGAAAAAGAAATGGTGCATTCTTCAATAGTACCTTCTTCCGAACAGCCTCCTGAAGAACAAAAAATCAGTACATAACAAAAAATTGAGGGGACTGGCCCAAGTGAATCAGAACCACGGGTTGAGTTTCAACATCTAGAAGATGAAGAGGGCCTTTGGAGCATGGATTTAGATTGTGCTTTGGGTAAGGAAGGTGCTGGTATTGATATTTGGATCTAAAGTCCAGTTTGTAAGTCAGGTGGAATTCCAGGTACTGTTAGAGAATGATATTATAAATTTTCTTTTGACTGTTCTAATAATGAAGCAAAATATGAAGAATTGATCACAGGTCATAAATTTTTGAGGAAACTTGGTGCAAAAATAATTTATGTTTATGGTGATTCTAAGCTTGTCATAAAACAGGTGAAAGGAGAATATAAAGAAAAGCAGTCGCGGATAAGAGCTTATAGAAATGCAGTCTTGGATATCTTAAAAATGTTTCCTGAATATACATTAACAACAATACCAAGAACTCAGAACATTATTGTAGATTCGCTTGCTATAGTGGCAAGTAATCTCAAAATTCCGATGAACTCCAACAATAAATTTGCAATTCATGTCAAACATAGACCTACTGTTCCAGATAATTTAAGGTATTGGCAAGTTTTTTGGGATGATAAAGAAATTAATAGCTTTTTGCAAGATGAAGGAAAGTTCAAAGATGCTTTTATTGATGATGTTTTTGATATTGATGATCAAGACATAAAATCCCATCAGATGAATGTTTTGAATTTGAAAGATAATTTTATTCCTAGAGATCTAATAGCTTTATAAGATCTATTCGATCAGGATGATGTGGTCAGAAAACCAACTTTGACTCCTACAAAAAAGAGTGTGGAAGATGTGAACATTGGAACAACAGATAAGCCCAAGATAGTTAACTTGTCTAAGACATTGTCTCGTGAGGAGAAAGATAAGTACATCAAATTTTTATTTGAATTTTGATATTTTTCAATGGGATTATGCAGATTTGAAAGTTTAAAATAATAATATTATTCAACACACTATTCCTATCAAGCTGGATCAAAAACCTTTCAGACATAAGTTAAGAAGGATTAATCCAAGATTGTTGCCATCCATCAAGAAAGAGGTACCTAATTGTACAAATCAAGTATCATTATGCCAATAGGTTTTCTGATTGGATTTCAAATTTGGTGCTGGTAAGGAAAAAGTCCGGAGAGATAAGGTTATGCATAGATTTCCGAAATTTGAATAAAGTATCTTTAAAGGATAATTACCCCATTCCTAATATGGATCATGTTCTGCAAAGGGTAGTTGGAGCATCACGAATGTCACTACTTGACAGTTATTCAGGTCATAATCAGATTTTGGTACATGAAGAAGACCAAGGTAAAAATGCTTTCACAACACCTTGGGAAAATTTTCAGTATGTTAAAATGCCATTCAGACTCAAGAATACAAGGGCTACTTTTCAGTGGGCGATGGATATAGCCTTTGCTAATGAGAAGGATGTTTTTTTAGTAGTGTATCTAGATGGTTTGACAGTGTTTTTTGGTTTTGACCATCAGCATTTGTATCATTTGAGAATTTTTTTTCAGAAATGCAGGGAGTTCGAAATTTCTTTAAATGTGAAGAAGGGTCTTTTTGCCATGGAGGAAGGAAAATTGTTTGGTGATATAATTTCCAAATATGGCATTCGCATTGATCCTTCCAGATTATAAGCCATTCAAAATATATATTTTCTGTGGAATAAAAAGGAGATACAGGCTTTCAATGGTAAGATGAACTACTTAAGAAGATTTGTCCCTAATTTAGCAGAGCATTTGAAAGAGATGACTAATATGTTGAAAAAGGAAAGTAGTGTAAAATAGACCACTGATGCTATGAAGTCTTTCAACCTCGTAATGCTTGCTTTAAGCACAACCCATATTTTGGTTAGTCTAGATTATACTAGTGATTTCATAATATTTTCATTTGCATCCGAGCATACCTTGGCTACAGTTTTAATGCAAAAGAGAGATCAGGTTGAACAACCTATTACTTTCTTCAGTTGAGCCATTACAGATGCTGCTCTTCGCTATAACATTATTGAGAAACAAGATTTATCCCTCATAAAATCCTTGTGTTAGTATGAATCTTGATTCGAGGTGTACGAAAAAATACCACTTTAGCTGCGCATAACAAATAGCCCTAACAACAGAAATGACTGCTAATATCTTTAGATCTGTAGTTAGACGAACAAGAAAAATGTTGCAAAAATCTATATCTATGCATTAGAAGACATTAAACAGTATAAGAATAATATTTACTCCATAGATCCAATAAAAAAGACAAGAAAATATCCAATGAAATTTTTATTAATGGGCACCTGGGAGGAAAACACAACAGGGTGTTCCCTATTCTCCTCAATGGGATGGACTCTTGTAAGTCATCAGCACTTCAGATTTAGAATTCATCTCTCTTGATGGTGTAGAAAACCCAGACAAAAAAGGAAAAATATGGCTATTATAATTGATCAATAGCTAGACCAAGAGTTGAGATCTAGAGTGATCTTTAGGTAACAAAAGGTGACAAATGAATGGGAAAACCCTTCTATTTATTACAAAATATTGAGTTAGTCTAGATATTGGTGTATAATTAAAATATTATTAACCAAATCAAGATCCAAATTTTATGGAATACTTTATTATATTTGTTGGAGGGAAAAGGAATTTGACTTGAGTCAAATCCCCTTATTTGTAAATAATAAATAAAAAATGATTTATTTATCATTTTAAGGATGTGATTAGGTAATAATAAATAAATAAATGATTCATTTATCATTTTAAGGATGTGGTTAAAAAATAATAAATAAAAAAAATGATTTATTTATCATTTCAAGGATAAATAATGATTTATTTAATTATTTAAGGGAGATTTAGTCATATTTAACAAAGAATATTATTTAAGTAATAATTATTCTTAGAAAATAATAAGATAAATAATGATTTATCTAATTAATTTCCTTGTTTTGGGTTAAATATAACCATGAATATTAATTAAACTACTGTTTAACTAATTATTCCTTGAGGAAAATCAAACAAATGTGGAATTATTTAATGTTTTCCCATGGGGTTTCCTATTTAGACCATAAACAACTTAATAAAGGTGGTTTACTAAGTTATTTTTAATAGTGAATGCGATTTTACTTAGGGTAAAATTGGTCTTACTTGGTGTACTTGGGTCCATCTAATAACAATGGATTAGATGACCAAAAAACAATGTAACAGATTTCCCCCCAACATGCGAGCGTTAGGAGCTAATCGTATGACTGAAGTACGTTGTAAGAGCTCAATCACTAGACAACAAAGGGGAATTCAAAGAGAGAGGATTGTAAGGTAGACCAAAGTGCTGAAAGAACTAGACCCTGAGGAGGTGACTTGCAGGTGCGAGAAGTCTTTTTGATGAGTGAGTACCTACTATAGGCAGCGGGGGAGGCATACCTATGCCCGCCGAGGCAATAGTACAAACAATAAGGCGCCCGGAAAACCATGAAACACAATATTAAAGCATATGATGGCATAAAAATGAGCCAGATAAATAACACTTTAATGAATCCCACATACATATTGTGCCTGGGATAACAGCTGGGACTTGTACAATAATATCTGAGCACATGAGATATAAATGTAACCTAGATTCCCCTGACAACAGTAAAGGGCTCTAAAAATATGACTAGTACATGCAAAAAAGAAGGTGCTACAAGCAGCTGAGGCTGACATCATCAAATGTAAAGAGCTGCATCGAAGGCTGTAATGAAGAGGTCATTCGAGTGTGTGGGGGACTACCTGTAGGGCCACCCCCTCATGAGGACTGAGACATCTCACACACACCGGGAATCATCGATGTCAGCTGTTGCATTACTGAACCATCAAGTATACAAATGTCGATCATGCTGAAAGGATCTGGAGCTGAGAAGCAATCAAGTCAAAGGGAAATAAGGAGTCCCTTTGCCTGATCCGAGGCACCGAACAAAAGTGGAAGTTGGAACCAAGGTACACCACCCTCTAGACCTGTCTTCTAGAATGAATGAGATGATGTCGACAGAAGGAGGTCCACCATAGGTGAGGCAATAAGGGATCCTCAACTAAGGCACGAGAGAAAATAGTATAGTGACTGACATACTGACACCAATGATGATGATGAAATGGGAGAGACTAAGTAGCGAACGGACGACTTCCCTTGTTATAGTATAAATGGCATGGATGACTTGGTAGCGACTGACACAATATCATGAGGGATAGGGGACAGTGGGACTGAAGGCCATAATGTGCGACACGAGAGAGGGACCAAGTAGTGAAGGATGGAAGACTATAGCGGGGTGCGAAGAGACTCAGGATAGACTCCATGAAAGCAATGATGACTCAACTCGGATGCTCTAAACAAGGGTGACTTGATGGTGCTACCACATAGGAAAAGGGTCCAATGGGGACTATAAAAGTATGAGTACAAGATGGTAACTCACGACAAAAGTCGACACGAGCGTGGACAAGTATGGAGGCAACATGGTGCCCCCTGTACGAGTGTTGAAAGTGAAGAAATTTGATTTTGAGGAAGGGTGAAGTGGCGCTTCTTGGACAAAATGTGTCTTGGTGAAGTGTCAAATCACAAATAGCTAATGGATACCCATTTGAGGGCTTGGTGGAATATTTACAATGGTAGAGAGGATTCATCAAACTGAGCTACGGTTTGGTCGCAGTAAGTGAAGAAAAATCAGGGGTTTTCTTTTAATAAGGCATTTTCCTTCCAGATTCACTTATGTGCTAGTGGAGCTGTGGTGAATGTCATGAGGAGAGGAGGCCTTAAATCTTGTGGTGGTTGTAGCGGATAAACCAACTGTTGGAATTTTAGATCCGATAGTTGTAGGTAAGATGCTTCATCCTAATTTTCATTTTAGTTAGTTGAAAGTTCATCTTAGGTACCCAGAGTTCATGAACAAGCCAGGTCATACTTTCTTGGGGTCTGTTCAGTGACCTGGGTAGTAGGTACTGGGCAGAAAACTACTACTTGTCCCCAGGAATGACCTGGAAATTGTGACTTTTCAGAGAAAGGGGATTTTAGTGTTGTTATGGGTTGAGATCCAGGATTTTATGGTTGAGGGGTATGGGTGCCCATAGGAATTTTATGGACATGCCAAAATGTATTTAGAAAAATGGAAATCTAAACACATTTTAATGATGTGATTTGCCACTTGATTTCGGTATGGTTATGCAGTTTGAGGAAGGAAATAGACGATTACCAATCTCTTTTGGTACTACATATATGAATCAAATGGAATTTAAGTTTTTGGGTTTTCATACATGGTGTTGTTATCCCAAAGGTAGGACTTGGGGATAACAAACTGATGTTCTCCCAGAAAGCTACTATTTTGGTCAACCACAATGTCTATGAGACTGGGTTGTTGCTAAAATATGAAGGAATGATGAGGGGTATCATCCCTATAGTGATCTTGAAGTGTTATGGGTCTAGAGGTTCTTCTAAATGTTGAAGAATGGTGGGACTAGAGTCGACACGACTAGATTCACTAGGAGAGTGGTGGAGAAATGCTTCTCCTAGTCTCTCAAATAAGGGTGCCCCCTTACCCAAGCATTGTGTGTCAATGTAATGGCCAAAAGGTGCATGTGGTTCGAATGCATGAGTTCGATGTAAGGGGGGGTATATAAAGTTAGGAGTGGTGGCCACTTCCATAATGTCATCATCATAATATAAGATGGGGTGACTAATGGAAGGAAGACTACCTGATGCGGCGAAGTGACCTTACTCCTCATTATGAGAGGAGAGGTTCATATGCGCATCGTCACAAGGGGTGACAGAAGAGTGAGTAGAAAAAGGATCCACCGATGTTGAGACTAGGGAGGGTGTTGAAGGGAGGTCAGGAGAAACATCAAGGGAGGTCTCATCGTGGACTTCCGACCAAGGCCCAGTTATCTCAACATCATAAGGGGAAAATTTAATGGGAGCATATGTGTCCTCAGGTGTTGCCAAAGTAAGATGCGAAAATAAGGGAGCAGGTGACTCATTGCGCTCGGCCTCAAATTGGTGTAAGGATTCTAAAGAGGAACGATACTCTTCTAAGTGAGGAAAAAGATGAGTGAAGTGACCATGGAAATCACACAAAGAACAAGGGTGATTTGTGCATAATGGTTTTAGTTTCGGGATTGAATCGGGTATAGTGATATATACCTTTGGGATATCATATTCTGGAAACGGTTCATTGACCATGGACTTGAGGTGAGGAAATTCTAGACAGGTATGGGTGGTGTGGCCAACAACATCACACAAAGCACACTGCATGGTATGCTTTGGATTCCGAGAAGGGGTAGGGTTTGTCGAGGTATCTTTGTCCTTTGATGCCCCCTTGCAATATTTTCCCTTCTTAGCCGAAGCGGTCACAATGGGAGGTGGTTCCCGTTGAGGTGACTGAGGCATTATTGCAATGAGAGAAGTCATAAGGACCAGCTGAACTAGGGTCAAAGAGAGATAAGGTTTAGGTTGACTAGGCGGGGTAGCGACTGGAGGATAGAGATACCAGATGGGAATCCCAAGGGTCAGGTTAGGAAGAGAGACAGTGGCCATAACAGGTACTGTGTACACTCTTGGCGGGGTAGCGAGGAATGGGATCTGACCGGAGGGGTAATGATCAGGCGAGATGGCGCCAAGATGGTTGAGGCTGGGAGGAACCATCCCAGGAGGGTAAAGGGGGTCATGAGTACCAACTGAAGGTGAAGGGCCAAGAGAGTAAGGTTCAGAAGGCTAATCAGAGGACATCATGAAAATCTGGTAATCAGGGGAACCAAATGGCAGAGATTGAGTGGCCACCTATCCTTCAGGTGGTTGGGTAGCCACAAATCCCTGTTGAGGGAAAGGATCAGTAAGCACAACCGATTGACTAGGTGCAGGACTGGGAGGAATGGAAGGGATGGCTTGTTTTCCTCTCAATGTTGCTTGAGACTCCCATAGCTGTTGAATTTGTGGCAGAAGAGGAAAATCATGTGTATAATGACCATAAACACCACAACAAGAGCATGGCTTGTTTGTATGAAGAGGCCTATCTTGCTTGGTCTAAGTAGTGTTGGGAGAATTACCTTGATTAGGTCCAAGATTACCAGAGGCAGCTTGATTTTGATTTCCTTTCCTCTTCCTTTTTGAGGTGGGAGGATTAGTCGTGCCCTGTTGTGCGTACACTTACCCTGGAGGGGGTGGTGGTTGCTGTTGCGGGGGTTGAGAAGGCAAGGGAGGAGGAGGTGCTAATGTTGTAGGAGTTGGAGCACCAGGCTGTGGATACGGATAATAAAGAGGTTGGGTAGCAGTGTGGTAAATTGAAGGTTGGGAAAAAGGAGGAGGCATGTTTTATCCTGGATACGTGCTACCGGGAGGGGGAAAAGTGCCGGAGGAGCTAGCCCCTCCCTAAGAGAAACCATAGCCCATGGGAGGTTGAGCATATGGATTAAAGAGAGCCCCAACAATACCATCGGTGACGTGAGATGCCCTCGATGCATTGGAACCACCAGGTCTGGGAAGATCAGGTAGGAAGGTATAAACATAGCCTGAATGAGCGTAGATCAAGTCATATTTTAACGCAATTTGGAGAGTGGCTTCTTCAGTTTGAGGAAATTGCGAAGTGATGTATTTTTCGATAGGAGAAAAGAGAGTCCTAAGGAACCAATCCATGTAGACACGTTGTTCGAAAGTAGGCGCTCGACATAGGCTCCTTCTTCTCTGCCATTCTTGAACATGTTCAGATAGGCGGGTCACAGATGATTGATGGAAAGAGGTCAAGAGCTCAGTACCAATGTCATAACGAAGGGGAAGCTGGAAATAAGAAAAAAAATCCTGGGCTAGGGTCGCAAAGGTGGTATGAGAGGAAGAGGCCTAATCAAAATACCACTTAGAATCTTCACCTGTAAGCGTTCGTTGGAACAACCGAAGATGAAAAGAGTCATCGATAATGGAATTAGACAAATACGACATGTGGAAAGATCGAATATCATTTGAAGGATCTTCTCTAGCAAGACCTTCAAACTTTGGGATGTCTGAAGGGATATTTTTTGGCATAGCAGGCCATTTAGCATCATGGTGTATAAGGTCTTTTATCAACTGGTCGAAATCGAGGAGGCTGAGGCCTACCATGAAAGGGAGCAAGGGTGTAGTCAGGGTAGTGTCCGTTGCGATCCCACTAGTTGTATTCCCGGTGGCAGGATTGGGGTTACCACCAGTGTTAGGTCCTGCACCAGACATGGTGAAGGTGACAGGGGGAGAACCGAAGGTGGAATGGGAAGGAGAACCCCAAGGACTAGAAGAAGAGTCGGAGTGAGGACTCAGTTGAGTACTAAATTGAAACCTCTGCGGAGGAGTAAGTCTCCCTACCAAAAACTGAGGATGAAGGCCAATAAGTCTCTAGGATGAACACCTTGGTGATGACACAAACACGGTAGAAAGGAAAGAAAAACCTACAAGGGCAAGGAGGTGCACGATCAACCGATTACAATGTCGAAACAAGGGTAGAGAGGTGCAGGATCAATTGATTTTAATGTTTTAGAGTATTTCCTTGGCAATGTTAACCAAGCCCTTTTTCACTTAGGGTGTGTGTGTAAAAGTGTGTAAATTTTAATTTTTAAACCCAGAGGTTTGTAGAGAAAAAGAAAAAGTGTGTTATATAGCTATAAATAAACCTGCAAATGTCAGTATATAGGCATGTAAAACATAAAATAAATAGCTAATAATGCACCAATATAAACCCAAGAAGGCAGGTCTCTCAAAAAATAATATATAGGTGAGTAAAAAAACTAATTTAATCACACTAAAAAAGGCTAATAGGTCTAGGGTCAAGAGGGACAGAGATCTAAAAGACAAAATCTGCCGGAAAGTGGTGTAGAAAACAACAACAAATTAGAGGGAAATTGCTGTGAAAAGAGGTGGCGAAAGGCTATCTCCAGGAGGGAAGTGGAGTGCACCCTAAAGGAAAACCCAAACAAAATCCAGATGGGGCGATTTGTATGGATAATAAGCCGATCTAAAGTGGATCTAAAGATGAGGTATCAGATATGAAAAAATGGCTAAAGACTCTGAAATTTCAGACAACCTACAACAACAAACACTCTTCCACAAAAAGTGGAGGGTACTGAAGCCCTAGGGGGCTAGGTTCCCACTTAGTTGAGCGAAAAAAAACAAGTACAGGTCCAATAATGGCGGAGACGGAGGTCAGACAACCTTGAATAGAGGCTCAGAAAAACCCATAAAAATTTCTGAAAAATCCCTGTAGAAAGTCCAGGTCGCAGTTTTTGGCTTATTTTCAGTAGAGGTTGCACTTTTTGGGCTGTAAAGTGCACCCTGGAGGTCTAGGTCACAGTTTTGGGGCAAAAAAGTGTGACATTCACTTCCAGCACTCTCGGCGGAAGATTTCAAAAAAATTTGTCGTCTCAGCTGCGACTGATGTCTATCACTTGCGCAATGGGTCCGAAAATACACGGAAGTTAGATTTTTTATCGTTTTATGGTTTTATGGGTTAAAAACAACATCAGGAATAAGCAAAAAAAGGGGCTGAAGAGAAATCCTAGGGTTTGAAGCAGCTGGATATGCAAGGATTAGAAAAACGACAGCGATCGTAATGGTAAACCCATGTGGAGTCGCCAGTTGTTAGTATGAATCTTGATTCGAGGTGTACAAAAAAATACCACTTTAGTTGTGTATAAAAAATAGCCTTAACAGCAGAAATGGCTAATAATATCTTCAGATATGCAGTTAGACGATCAAGACAAATGCTTCAAAAATCTAGATCTATGCATTAGAAGACATTAAACAATATAAGAGTAAGATTTACTCCATAGATCCAATATACAAGACAAGAATATATCCAATGAAATTTTTATTAATGGGCAACTAGGAGGAAAACACAAGAGGGTGTTCCCTATTCTCCTCAATGGGATGGGTTCTTATAGGTCCTCAGCACTTCAGATTTAGAATTCCTCTCTCTTGATGGTGTAGAAAACCCAGAAAAAAATGGAAAAACATGGCTATGATAATGGATCAAAATCCAGACCAAGAGTTGAGATCCAGAGTGATATATAGGCAACAAAAGGTGAAAAATGAATGGGAAAACCCTTCTATTTATATCAAAATATTGAGTTAGTCTAGATATTTGTGCATAGTTAAAATATTATTAACCAAATGAAGATCCAACTTTTATGGAATATTTTATTATATTTCTTGGATGGAAAAGGAATTTGACTTGAGTCAAATCCCCTTATTTGTAAATAATAAATAAATAAATGATTTATTTATCATTTTAAGGATAAATAATGATTTATTTAATTATTTAAGGGAGATTTAGTCATATTTAACAAAGAATATTATTTAAGTAATAATTATTCTTAGAAAATAATAAGATAAATAATGATTTATGTAATTAATTTCCTTGTTTTGGGTTAAATATAACGAGGAATATTAATTAAACTGTTGTTTAACTAATTATTCCTTGAGGAAAATCAAACAAATGTGGATTTATTTAATGTTTTCCCATGGGGTTTCTTGTTTAGACCATAAACAACTTAATAAAGGTGGTTTACTAAGTTATTTTTCATAGTGAATGCGATTTTACTTGGGGTAAAATTGGTCTTACTTGGTGTACTTGGGTCCATCTAATAACAATGGATTAGATGACCAAAAAATGGTGTAACACCTTGAGATATTTCCAGATATATATTCTACATTCACATACTATAGCCTATGTTCCAAATGCAGTGGTAAAAGAGATTCTCACCCAAATTGATCCTGAAGGTCGGAGAGGTAGGTGGATAGCATCTATGTTAGAGTATGATCTCGAGATTAGGCCTACCAAATTGATCAAGGGGCAAGGGTTAGCCAAGTTGATGGCTGAATTCAACTTGCATGCTCTAGACATAAACCTTATTGCAGCAATGTTAGAGGATGATGAAGATGGCACTCTAATATAGGTATCAGAAATGTTTCTCACTTCACCATGTTATTCTGATATAGTGTATGTTCTTCAGCACTTATTTCATCCTCCTGGAATGTTGAAAAGTCAGGGTAGGTATTTGAAATTGAAATTTGCTAGATACTGCATTCTAGGGAGTGCCCTTTATTGGAAAGATACAGGAGGTGTTCTTTTGAATTTTCTGGTTGAAGATGAAGCTAAGCAGGTAATGGATGATTTTCATAAGGGAGATTGTGGAGGCCATTCGTTTTGGAAAAAAACAACTAACAAGGTGTTGAGAGCAGGGTATTATTGGCCAACTTTATTTTTTGATTTGTACAAAACAGTCACAAACTGTCATGAATGCCAGGTTTTTCAGGGAAAAAGGAAACTCCTTCCTCTTCCAGTGAAGCCTGTTGTAGTAAATGCTCTTTGTCAACAGTGGGGACTTGATTTTATCGGGGAAACTCATCCCACATCATCGGCACAACACAGATGGATTCTAACAGCCACCAACTACTTCACCAAGTGGATCGAGGCTATTCCTATAAGGCAAGCTATGGACACGGTAATCATTCAATTTTTAGAATTGAATCTTTTGTCTCGTTTTGGTTGTACTCACAAGATTATTACAGATAATGCTGTAGCATTTAAGTCAAAGAATATGGTTGATTTTTTCACAAGTATAATATCAGATTGGGCCATTCCACCGTATATTATCCACAGGGAAATGGATTATATGATTCCTCTAATAAATCTTTGGTGAATATCATTAACAAAATGTTGGAGGAGAACAAGCAAAATTGGCATAGGATGCTTACCAATGCTTTGTGGGTAGACCAAGTGAGCACTAATAAGTATATAGGTATGTCACCATTTGAATTGGTTTATGGTACAGATATAGTGTTTCCGACATCAATTGTAGACCCAGTTATGAGATTATTGCAGGAGGTAGATAGTGATGAAGATGATATGCAACTTTGAATCAATAAAATGATTCACCTTCAGCAAACAAGGGAGGAATTTTTCGAGACTTGTTCTAACCTTCAGGAGAGAATTAAGAATATTTATGATCGCATAACCAAAGCAGATAAATTTCAGCTAAAGGATGTAGTGCTGCGATGGGATGAAAAAAATGAAGATAAAGGTAAGCACAGAAAGTTTGAAAATTTGTGGAAAGGACCCTACAATATCTCATCTTATCAAGGAAAACATGCCTATCTGTTGAAGGAGATGAATGGAGAAGAATGTTCAGGAGGACAAGTCAATGGTAGGATCTTGAAACATTACTATTTCTGATGGAAATTCTGAAAGAATGTTCCACTTTCATTGTAAATACCAGTTTATATTTTCTGCAAGATTGGAGCTGAAAATGATAAAGGCTTGGGGCCCGAAGTGAAGGCTATAAATCTTGTTTATTTTTTGGTCTTTACAAGTTTTTAAGCTTTGTTTCAGTCAGTCTTGAGTCAGTTCAGTTTATTGAGTCGATTTTCATTCAGTATTCAGTTAGTCTTTAGCTTTTGACTCCATGTCCAATGAGTAGGAACTTGGTCTACGGTGTTACTGGCACCTCCAAGGAGTTACCATCCCCAGCTGGAGCCAATGTTAGTGTCAGTATTTGCATAGTCCCACCGGGGATCAAAAAAAAATTTCATGTGCATCTTAGGTGTCCCATATTGAATAAATGTTTCATCATTCCATTAGGTCATGAATTAAAATTGTTCCACTAGTGGTTGTCCTTGTCAATAAATTCCACTCACCCTCCAAGATTCATGTTGCTGACTCATTCCCATGTCCCCTTGAGCATAATAACACTTATGGAAATGCTCTTTCACTTGAAAATCTTTAAGTCAAAATCTCATGCAAAAGTCATGTCCAAAAGCAATCCCATTAGGTCATTAGGGTTTTTCATTTATCAAGGTAATTCCTTCCATCAGATGAGGTTAGCACATATATGAGAGGGGCTAATTAAGAAATTTTATTTCCAGATCATCATGATGTATTTATTGCACCTTCAAAGTTGTATTTTTCTGTTTAATTAACTTTATATCAAAATCAATATTTTGATAGAAAAGTCAAATATGTAATTTAGTTTTTATTTTTCCAAATGTAATTTTATGTTATTATATGTAATAATTTCATCCCAAAGCTGTCAAATGTAATTATGTCTGGCCAAAATGGAGCAAGAGAACCAAACTCCATATTGACAAAGCCTGTAATGCCAAAAGTCAGAAAGCAAAAGAATATCAGTGACAAAGAGGAAAGTAAACATTAGAAAAGTGGGTAATTTGAAATAAATTACAAATTCACTAGAGCTATAAAAGTCATCAAGAACCTCAAATCACATAATTGTTGCCAGCCAAACATAAAGAGCCTTCACCAAAGGATAAAATCTGAGTTTTGGAGAAATTTGGGCAAAAATTGCTTGGCATTGCACTAATTTCTAGGTTCTACGCTAATGCCTAAGAGCGTTGTGCTAATCCTTGAAAACTCAGTGCAAAATTTCTTGGCATTGTGCTAATACAGAGAGGCACTGCATAAATGTTCCAACGCTGCGCTAATGCCCAACTTGGCTTTTAAGCCCTGAAACTCATTCAAAATTTCTCAACTCTTCACCAAAGTGCCTTCTACCTCTCTTCCAAGTAAGTAACCAAATATTTCACCCTCTTTGCAGTATTTAAAAGGATTTTTATGCTGGTTTAGTGTCTATGTGAAAATTTGGAGGTTGTTCATGCTAAAAACCCTATTTTATTCCTTATTGCCAAATTTTCACGCTTAGATCCCACCTTACACTCATAAATAATTCTAAAACCCTACCATATCATCATATAGCATCATAAAATCCCTTTCCCTATCCCTTTTCCCTAAACCTAATTTCACTTCCCATTCCCTTATACCTCATCCCTAGGGTTTCGAAATTATTAAGCTTAAGATGACTGAAGAGTATGGCAGAGAGATCAGTGAGGAAGAAATACCAAAGAGAGGTGATCGAAAAGGAGGGAAAATCAATAGGTTTGAACCTATAACCACAAAAGAGCTTATGGCCTCTCCTCTTACTGTTTCTTGTTTCAAACATGTGGGTTGTGTTAGCCACCTATAAAATTTGTTATATCAAATGGTGGCTAAATATTTTTTAGCCTTCAAGAAACAATTCATTTCCAAATTTGGAGTTCTTGAAGTCTTATGAGTCCTTTATCCTTGGTATTAATCTGCACTGATGTTTCACTATTAGCCCTCAAGGACCTTGCTGTTTACCAAAAGAAAAACTGTTCATGAGGCTCCATTTTCCATCATTTCACTTCTCCATTTTCACTCATTTTTCCCTTTCACAAATCATTCTAAAACCTTTCATTTGACCCCTAAAAACATCAAAACCTTCTTAAACCCTTATATTTCCCCTTATTTGGTTTTGAAAACACTTTCTTTCATCTATCGGAACCCTCATTTTGGTTTTAAAATCCCTGTTTTAAGCCTAAATATGGTATTTTACACTATAAAGGTGTTAAGCCCCTGAGGGCTTATAGCTTTTAACCCCTTTTCCTCATATGTCCTAAAGCCCCACAATCAGGCACTTAGAACATAAGCCTTCATGCAAAAAACTTTTCCCTCTGTTTATTTTGTCATTTCTGATGTTATGATTTTAAATGAATTTGGACCATTGATATAAACTAATCAACAGCTATCGGGTCGCCTTTCCTTCTCCTCATTTCATCTGTCATCCCTTTTCCCTTTCAAAACTCCACCCCTTTATTGAATCTCGACAACCTGATCATCAGATCTGATGATCGGGACTTAACCCCATAAACCCGACTTTTCATTTAACACATTCACCCCATGACAAAAATGTTGACACAAACTGTGGTCCCATTGCATTCCTCATCCGCGCATCTTATCCCCTGTCACGTGCTATCTGTACCGTCGGATCTACCGATGATGATCCAACGGCCGAAAATATATATCGCGTAATTTTTGGCCCCTTTCCACAGTGCGCTACATCCACGCGATAAAATTGGTTTTAAGAATCCACGTGTCGATTGATGAGTCATATTGCATTCCATTCATCTAATTCCACTTACCACCTAGAGCCCGCGCGAAAAACGCTGCCAGTTTTCCCAAAACCACCCTTCTTCATATTCTCACCTTAATTCAAATGCGAGCCTGGTTAGCTGTTCTGCCCAGTTTTATGTCCTCCGCCACTACATTTCTTCATCCTCAAGCATTCCTACCACCTTCGTTGAAACTTTGAACGAATTTAATCCATATCCGCAGGGTTTATTAATCATTTTTTGTGTTTTTTGCAAAGTTTAATGGTGGTTGTTCTAAGAATTTCCACAGTCACAGTCAGGTGACATTTTCGGCCCAAAGTAATGATTCTATGGTTTCTATCAAAGAAGAAAGGGAACTGCAGGTTTGAAATCCAAGTTTAAATTAATTGGATCACGATCTAGGGTTTAATAGAAACCCTCCAATAGCATAAATCCACCTGTATAAACAAAGAACAACAAAGTGTATTAGAATGAAGACCTGAAGATGAAGATCAAGGCTTAATTAAGCCTAAACACAGATCAAAGGATAAATCACTATGTTTATAAAAACAGAGAGATATATCAGTCGAAAGAAGCCTCCACTGCCACACCAGAGGCTAAAATATCCTTTCAGCTAGAAAAAGTGCCACCTATAGATTCCATAAATTAAAAGAAGGCATAGTTATTGCCTAGTCAGTGATATTTTGTTAACATACGGCCAGAGTTATTGCCAGCCTGCTTAAAGAGTTTTAAGGTCAAAAAAATCTGCCAAGTAGCTAAACAACTTAATGAAAACCAATTAATATAGAGAAAATATCAGAAAGCTTCTCTATTGAACCCCTCAAAGACAAAGAAGCATTAACTTGTATTAATTGAACATATTTCTCTTTCCTTTCTTTCCACCCTTCTTTATTATTTAAATACTTCCTTAAAAAATAAGAGATTGTTGGTTGGTTGTTGGACTTTGATGTAATAGTTGATGTATCGAATCATTGTTGAATGTAAATAAGTTATGAAGCTCTGAAGCTCTGTTAAGTTATTGAAGAAGATAGGATGAGAAGAGAAGTTTGAAGCTGTGATGAAACATTGGCATGTAGTTTGTAACTGGATTGATAATCAATATACAAGCTGATTCTTGGGATCCTGGTCTATATCATTGGTGAAGTACTTCTTACTATTATTGTTTTCCTTTCATGTATGTCATTTTGTTCACTTTTCTCTGATGAAGAGCAACAAGCATAGAGCTAGGATTTACTGTTAAAAGTACCCTACTCTCACTGATAAGATTTATCTATATGTTTTCTGCTAATTGTGATATTTGGGAATGAGTTGAATTAAGTGTAAACATTGTCAAGGAATGTTGGTTAGTCCATTTCTTGATGTGAAAAACATGAAAGGAAGTTCTTGAATGATATTTTCATTACATTATAAGTAGAGTTAAACCAGAAAAGTTTATGGTTTTCCTTGTCTTCTGGTTATTTCTCCAAAATTTGTTTGAAAGTTTCCCTAAAGAGTATGCTAAAAGCAGGCCTTGATTTTAATACATCTGACCTGATCTTAAGCTGCACTTTGTTTTCTTATCTGTTTTCATACCTTCTGAAAGTATTCTAGTGAGATTACTGGTTTGTTGTCTGATAAGTTAGCTTTAATAAAAGCTTGTCCAAAGAAGTCTATGGTTAGCCCTGTCCTTTGGCTGGTTTCAAGCAGTTACTCAAAAAGGCTTTTCTTGTATGGGAAGTTGATAAATCATTGTTGAAATTATTGGCTTTTTCCATTTTCTAAACATTTTTAATGTTCCACTCCATCATTTAATCTAAAGTATCTTTTGATATAGATGACTTGCCCCTTGGACCACTCTTGAAATTATTGCACAATTAAAACCTTTTATGACTCCATTTCCCAATGGTTTAAAGTTGTTTCATACTAATCCTATCTACTGAACACTTCTCAATACACTTGCATCTTCACTCTTCGAAACTATTTCAATTTGTGATATTACATCCAATTAAAGATCAAAATAAACCAACCAAACAAAAAACCCTTGTTCTTAATAACTAGCCTAACATCATATTAAAACCTTAAGAGATAAATCAATCTTTGCACTTATAGAGAGATCCCTCTCTGGATTCAGGAGGGCTAGATCCTAGAATCCCAAAGTGGTTATGATGTAGGATCTGCAGCATTTAGTATTGCCACTCTACTAAATTACAGAGTCCCTAACATTACTGGTGACCATATTGGGGACTTTCTGAAGTAATAGATAACTTCACAACTCAGATAATCCCATTTTTAACAGATGAACCAAGTGTCTGTCTAGAGTGATTTTTTATTGTTGATGGTGAACAACATTCAAGCCCTGAAATCAAGTAAAAACTCTTCACCTGGTGACTCCACTGAAGATCAGAAGACCTGCTGATTTTCCTTGGTTTTCCAAAGATTCCACTGGGAAACCCTTTATCATTACATCATTTAAAACTCAGTAAAGAAGACTTTTGAGGATTAAATTTTTCTTGCTAAAGATCAGTTAGCCTACTAAAGATTGTCATATTTGGTTAAAATTTTCTTGTTATTGGGTTTGAAAACATAGCATAGTGGCTTCTAGAAGAGTTAATACTAGAGCCTATCCTAACCCAAACCCTCCTGAGATAGTTGATAATCCTGAAAGTATACTTAGGAAATCTCCTAAGGCTCAAGCTTCAACTGTTGTTAGGCCACTCCATAGAGCTAATTCTATTCCCGAAAACCTTACAGCTCTACAATATTCACAAGTTGACTTAAGAAACCCATTCAGAACTAAGTCACTTGATGATATATATTAGATAGATTTTGAGTCTCCACCTTCATCCCAAGATAGAGGTGAACATCTTGGTAGAAGAGAAACTACCCCACTTGATTTACATTTCCTGCATAATTTTGGTTTCTCTCATCCTAGATCTGCCCAATAGCTTCTTGCTGGTCCATGCACTTCTGTTATCCATACACCCACTATTCAAACCACCCCATTCCATCAACCCCCTCCACTTGTAAACCCCCAGTTTTTCCCACAACCTCCTATCATGGCAACATGGTATGCCCCTCTAGTCCTTCCTTTACCTTTAGTCAATTTGCCACAGGACTATCAGTCCAAGATACCATTATATGATGCTAGTGGTGCTACTATTGCTTCACAACATGTGGAAAAGATGAATGACTATTTTGATAGAAATGAGATTGATGGTGAAACCGTCAAACTCAGATTGTTTGCTCAAAGTCTAGGGGGAGAAGCAAGAAAATGGTTCAAAGGCTTAACCCCTAATAGTATTAATGACCTCCAAACCCTCCATCAGTCATTCTTAAACAAGTGGGAAGTTAGAAAAAAACCTCTCCAAATACTTTCATATTACAACAACCTCAAAAGAAACACCGGGGAAAGTGTTCAAAATTATTGCACTAGGTTCAATAGTGTTTATAATTCCCTGCCCCTGGATTTGAAACCTCCACAAGGCTCAGATTTGGCCAAATTTCCTGAAGGATTTGATCCTGAAATGGCATATCAACTAAGAGAAAGAGATCCCTTAACCCTGGAAGACATGAAAAAGGGAGCTCTTGCTGTGGAAGTAAATTTGATCGAGAAAAGAGTGAGGATGAGGAATGAAAAGAAAGTATCATTTAGGGAGGATTATGCACCCTCCACATCTAGCTAAAAAATGGAAAGGATGATGGAAGAAATGATGAAGAAGATGAGCATACTTGAGAGAGCACAATCTAAAGAAAACCAATCAGCTCCCCAAAACAGAAATCAATCTCAAAATGAAAATCAGAACTTTTGAAGAAATCGACCTCAAAAGAGACAAAGAGAGGATGATCAACAGATCAGACCTCCTTTCCAAGAAAACAATGTAAGTGAGGTTAAAGAAAAAATTGAACAAATAGAGGAAGATGACATAAACATGTTGGGAGTAGGTAGTGACCACTTTGATGTTCCTATTAATAGAAAAAAAGGTCTATACACACCCTATGATGATGAAAGAATAGAGGATGAACATTATTATCAAGAGCTGGAAAATGTCATCATAGAGACCCCAAAAGAATATGACCTTCAGAGTAAAAAGAATCAGGAAGCTCCCAAGAACAAAACCTCTGACAATTCTACAAAAAATAGCCCTGTGAGAAAACCCAAAAATGTTAAACAAAAGGACAAAACAGTGGCTGTAAATTCTGATCAAACCAAAGAGAAAGGCACTCAAATTAATGAAAAAAAGAGTGCAAACCTTAGCAACATTAGTACCTCAGATAGTGCTCCTATTAAAACAATTTTGACCAATGTAAATAAAGGAAATCAAAAAACTGATTTTTCTGATAAAATGGTGATTAACAAGGCTGAGACAAGCATTGTAAAAAATCAGCTGCCTTTTAGTTTGGAACAGGAAATTGGCAAGATTAAAATCTTTGTTCCCCTCCATGAATTAGTCACCCAAGATGTCTATAGATCACAAATTTTGAAAGCCTTCAACATAGGAGAAAATAATGACACTTTCAACCTCAATGATGACCAACCAGAGCTATTATTTGGTCCTAAGATTGAAGGAAGATACCAAGAAGGGCCAGTTCCTCCATTTTATGTTAGTTTGAAAATTCATGACAAAATTTTACACAATGCTATGCATGACTCAGGGGCCTCTCACAACTTAATGCCCAAAGCAGTAATGGAAAGTCTAGGTCTTGAAATCACCAGACCATACAAAGATCTATATTCCTTTGACTCTAGTAGAGTGAAATGTTTAGGTTTGATCAAATACCTTTATGTAAACTTAGCTCAAATACCAGCCAAGTGTTTAGTGATGGATATTGTGATGGCTGATGTACCCCCCAAATATGGTATGTTGTTATCAAGATCATGGGGAGCTAAGTTACAAGGAACAATGAAAATGATATGACATATGCTACCATCCCTACTTTTAATCAAACTAGAAGACTTTATAGAGAATCTCAGATGCAATACATGGTCAGTAGCCAAGAGAGACCAGAAAAATCTCCTCTTTATTCTATGCATACATGCCTTGACTCGTTTATTCTCCTCAATAATGAAACATTTGATGAGCAAGAAACCTTCACTGACTTAGTGGCCACCTCTCACTGTAACATAGTGGAAGACATAGAAAAGGAGGAAGACAAGACAAAAGTATCAAGACAGTTTTGCAAATCAGAAAATTATAGCCAATTAATCACGGGTCTAGGGCTACAAAGTAGTCATCCATTGGTTGTCAACCCTAAGAGTCAAGAGAAGAGTCCTCAACATAATGAATAACATGAGGAACTAAACCAAATTCAACATAGTAGTGGCTTACAAGAACAATCTAAAAGCACACAAGATAAAGAGGAGGGTAGTCAAACTAGTAAATCTGAAACTAGTCCTCTTTGGAGTATGAGTTTTGATGGTTCTCACAGTAAGAATAGTGCAGGTGCAGGAGTATGGCTTCACAATACAATGAACAATCATACTGAAGGACACTCATACAAATTGAACTTTCCATGCAAAAATAACATAGCAGAATATGAGGCACTCCTTCTAGGCTTGCATTTATTGAAAAAATTAAGAGCCAGAAGAATAATTGTTCATGGAGATTTTGAACTAATAATTAAGAAAATTAATGGGGAATACAATGTAAAACATCCCTGATTGAGAGCCTATATGAATGATACCCTGGATTTACTCAGAACTTTTGATGAGTATGAACTTACATTTGTCCCCAGAAACCAAAATATGCTAGCCAATGCACTGGCCATTTCTGCTAGTGCTTGCAAAAGGCCTTGTGAAAGAAAACAACACACAATTCAAGAGAAATACAGACCAGCCATACCAGACAATGAAAATACTGGAAATTATTTGAGGGGGATAAACAAATAGAAGACTTCCTACAGTTCAAAAATGGATTTGAGCTGCCAAGTTCAGATTCAGAGTATGACCAAGACTGTCTTATTAAAGAAAACCCACTTGGAAGAAGTAAAGCCTCCAGAGATTGCTGATATAAATCTGTGGTCTAATAAAATTGAACATACAATAGAAATTAGTGCAGATTTAGAAAAAGAAGACTTAGAAATGCTGCAAACTAACACACAAAGATTTCCAAAAGGACTGGTCCTGTTAGAAGAATTGTTTGATTTCAATGATGTTGCCAAAAAACCAAAACTGGAACCTATTGAAACTGAAGTAGAAGAATGTAACATGGGCAATGAACAAAAGTCAAAAATGATCAAACTGTCTAAAACATTTCCAGCTCACATCAAATTGAAATATATTAAGCTGTTGAGAGAATTTTCTGATGTATTTGCATGGATTTATGAGGATCTAAAATCATATGACACAGAGATAATTCAGCATAAGATACCCCTCAAGGAAAACCAGAAGCCCTATAGACAAAAATTGCACAGAATAAACCCTGTTCAATTACCCCTGGTTGAGAAAGAAATTAAGAAAATGTATGATGTTGGAATTATTGTCCCTGTTAGATACTCAAAGTGGGTGTCTAATCTTGTGTCAGTTAGGAAGAAAAAAGGAGAAATAAGGCTTTGTATTGATTTTAGGAACTTCAACAGAGCCTCATTAAAGGACAACTACCCTTTACCCAAGATGGATCACATTTTACAGAAGGTAGTTGGTTCTAGAAGAATTTCTTTGCTAGATGGCTTCTCAGGTTACAATCAAATTCTAGTACATCCTGATGATCAACTCAAAACAAACTTTACTACACCTTGGGGTACTTTCATGTATGTGAAAATTCCCTTTGGTTTAATGAATGCTGCTGCTACATTTCAGAGAACCATGGATATTGCATTCTCAGAAGAATTAGGCTTCTTCATCATTATTTACCCTGATGACATCACTCTTTTTTCCAAAATAGACGAAGAACACCTAGAACACTTGAGAAAAGTCTTTGAGAAATGCAGAAAATATGGGTTATCTTTAAATCCAAAGAAAACAATGTTTGGTCTCCAAGAAGGCAAACTACTTGGACACATCATATAAGGAGAAGGGATAAAGATAGACCCAAAGAGGATTTATGGTATATTGCAAATCAACGATCTTAGAAACATCAAGGAACTTCAATCTTTCATTGTGAAGGTTAATTTCTTGAGAAGGTTTATACCGAATTTAGCTAAACTCCTTAGAAACATGACCAATATGCTTAAAAAAGAAGAAGGAGTTAAATGGACCTTAGAAGCAAAGAAATCATTTGAACTGGTAAAACAAACATTAACCAAAACACCAGTTCTCATTAGTCTAGATTTTACAAAGGATTTCTTTATTTTTGCTTTTGCATCAGAACACACAGTGGCTGTTGTCCTATTACATAAAAAATTGAAGGGACAAGAGCAGCCAATTGCATTCTTTAGTAAGGAATCAAGAGATGCACCTATGAAGTACAATATCATGGAAAAACAAGCCTTTGCCTTAGTCAAAGCCTTAAAAGACTTTAGAGTTTACATTTTACATTCCCACATAATTGCATTTGTGCCAAACTTAGTTGTAAAATACATTTTAACCCAGGATCCAGATGGAAAAAGAGGAAAGTGGATTGCTGTGATACTTGAATACAATTTAGAAATCAAGCCCACTAAGCTCATAAAATGCCAAGGGCTAGCAAGATTAATGGCTGAGTTTAATTTTGAAGCTCTTGATATAAAGATGTTACATGCATTAGATGAACAGGAGGAGTTGTCAACTCCCATTATTGAAGATCATTTTCTATTTTCATCTTGGTATGCTGATATTTTATATGTTTTGCTAAATTTAAATACACCTCCTGGTTTGTCTAAAATGAAGGCAAGATTTTTAAAGTTGAAAGTTGTTAATTACTGCATTTTGGATAAATGTCTATATTGGAAAAATGCTAGTGGATTATTGCTTAAATGTTTTCCTGAGAATGATGCAGAGAAGATCAAGCATGAATTACATGAAGGAGAATGTGGAGGCCACCTCTATTGGAAGACAACTGCCAATAAAATTCTTAGAGCTGGTTACTATTGGCCCACCCTCTTTCAAGATGTCCACAAAATGATTATTGCCTGTCACAAATGAAAACTTTTTGAAGGAAAAAGAAAATTGCTTCCCTTACCTTTGCATCCAATCACTGTTGAATCTCCTTTTCAGCAATGGGGTCTAGACTTCATTGGGGAAATCCATCCAGTCTCATTTGCCCAAAATAGATGGATCCTCACTGTAACAGAATATTTTACCAAATGAATAGAAGCCATCCCTTCTAGGCAAGCCACTAACTCTGTCATCATAAAATTCCTTGAAAATCATGTCCTATCTAGATTTGGCTGTCCTAGGAATATTATCACTGATAATGCTCCTGCATTTGGATCCAAAAATATGGTTGAATTCTATCATAAATATCAGATTACATTGGGCCATTCTACTTCTTATTACCCTCAAGGTAATGGGTTGGCAGAATCCTCAGACAAAATTTTGGTGAATATAATAAAAAAGTTGTTGGAAGACAATAAGAAATCATGGCACACAAAGCTAGGACATGCACTATGGGCTGACAGATTAACTTAAGAAATCAATTGGAATGTCTCCCTACCAGCTAGTTTATGGAGCAGATGCAATTTTTCCAACCAGTATAGGAGTGTCAGTCATGAAACTGATCAAAGAAGTACAGTCTGAGGATGATGATATGACAAGAAGAATCAATCAGACTATACATCTTCAACAAACCAGGGAGGAATTCTACAACAGAGCACTACACAAGCAAGACAACATCAAGAAGTTTTTTTATAAAAGGACAAAGGCTAGTGATTTCAACATCGGAGACAAAGTTTTAAAGTGGGATTCTAGGAGAGAAGATAAGGGAAAACATGGGAAATTTGATAACTTATGGCTAGGCCCTTATCTCATTCATTCTACTGCTGGTAACAATGTTTATTTCTTGTAGGAAACGAATGGAACTAAAGTTTTTGGGAGTCCTGCCAATGGTAGGATGCTCAAACACTATTTTTCCTAACTATACCAGTTTGAAGCTTTTTCATTTTTCCCTCATTGTCAATATCATATCTATCACTGCTTTCAAAAGTTAGAAAAAAGAAAAATACAAAAATAATAAAAATAGAAAAGAGGGCAGAATGAAAACAAGAAAGGTACAACCCCATACCAAAAAAGAAATAAAATCTGAAAGTGTGCAAGCTTAAATTCCACTACCACAAGAAACACTTTCTATTCAATCATACAGTCAAATCATGATTTGATAAGTTTAAATTTACTGCTGATAGGTTAGTGAATCAGATTTTCCAAACAGCTCAATCTTGGCTTATCAGTAAGGTAGATTAGGATAGAAAATTGAAGGTTCAAACAAGCTCAAGTATTGAACCTATGATATTGATGAAGAACTGGTTCTAAAAAGCTCAAAACTTGAACCAGAAAGGAAAGAGGAAGCAGCTCAAACAAGACTAAAACCAGAGCTGAAGAAATAATGAAGGATGTTTTTAAATTTTCAGATCTTAAGCCTACACTATTTTTCTTTAAATTTTCTGTAAATTTTAGTATATGAGTAGCTTGTTTTTATGCCATAGTCCACAACAATTCAGACTGCTTAATCCTAGCTTGGCTGCTTTTAAATTTATGTTTTAGAAAATAGATAATGAAGTCTGTCAGATAGTCTAATCCTGAAAGATAGTAGTTACGTAGAGAAACTTATGAGTTCAACTGCTCAATCTAAACTCATGGAGAAATAAGAGTAGACTTAGACTAGTTTTGTGTTTTTAATAAAAGAATAAAATGATTGGTGAAAAGGTTGGCAAGTCCAAGTGCACCTTCTGAAGAAAAAATGTTAGGAAGTAGGTTGTGTAGGTAGATGTTTGGGAAATACTTTTCCGCTGATATATCAAGTTCTAAGTCATTTTTGTTAGCAGCTGATAAAAATATTATCAAAGTGCAAGGCACTGATCAAATTCCAAAGAAAATTGTCTGAAGTTCTTGACACCTTCAAGAAGATGCCATCCCCATGTGGAGCCACTATTAGCCACCTATAAAATTTGTTATATCAAATGGTGGCTAAATATTTTTTAGCGTTCAAGAAACAATTCATTTCCAAATTGTGAGTTCTTGAAGTCTTATGATGTCCTTTATCCTTGGTATTAATCTTCACTGTTGTTTCACTATTAGCCCTCAAGGACCTTGTTGTTTACCAAAAGAAAAATTGTTCATGAGACTCCATTTTCCATCATTTCACTTCTCCATTTTCACTCATTTTCCCCTTTCACAAATCCTTCTAAAACCTTTCATTTGACCCCTAAAAACATCAAAACCCTCTTAAAACCTTATATTTCCCCTTATTTGGTTTTGAAAACCCTTTCTTTCATCTATCAAAACCCTCATTTTGGTTTTAAAATCCTTGTTTTAAGCATAAAGATGGTATTTTACACTATAAAGGTGTTAAGCCCCCGAGGGATTATATCTTTTAGCCCCTTTTACTCATATGTCCTAAAGCCCCATAATCGAGGGCTTAGAACATAAGCCTTCATGCAAAAAACCTTTCCCTCTGTTTATTTTGTCATTTCTGATGTTATGACTTTAAATGAATCTAGATCATTGATATAAACTGATCAACAGCTATCGAGCCGCATTTCCTTCTCCTCATTTCATCTGTCGTCCCTTTTCCCTTTCAAAACTCCATCACTTTATTGAATCTCGACTGCCTAATCATTAGATCCGACAATCGGGACTTAACCCCATAAACCCGAATTTTCATTTAACCCATTCGCCTAGTGACAAAAATGCTGACAAAAAATGTGGTCCCATTGCATTCTTCATCTACGCATCTTATCCCTTGTTGCGTGCTATCCACATCGTCGGATCTACCGACGATGATCCAACGACCGAAAATCTATATCGCGTAATTTTTGGCCCCTTTCCACAGTGTGCTACTTTCGCTCGATAAAAGTGGTTTTAAGAATCCACATGTCGATTGATGAGTCGTATCACATTCCATTTGGCTAATTCCACTTACTGCCCAGAGCCTACATGAAAACCGCTGCAAGTTTTCCCAAAACTACCCTTCTTCATATTTGCGCCTTAATTCAAATGCGATCCTGGTTAGCTGTTATGCCCGGTTTTATGTCCTTTGCTACTGCATTTCTTCATCCTCAAGCATTCCTACCACCTCCGTTGAACCTCTGAACACAGTTAATCCATATCTGGAGGGTTTCTTAATGATTTTTTTTTGTTTTTTGCAGGGTTTAATGGTGGTTGTTTTGATAATTTCCACAGTCATAGTCAGGTGACATTTTCGGCTCAGAGTAACGATTTTGTGGTTTTTATCAAAGAAGAAAGGGAACTGCGGGTTTGAAATCTAAGTTTAAATTAATTGGATCATGATCTAGGGTTTAACAGAAACCCTCCAATAGCAGAAAGCGACCTGTATAAACAAAGAACAACAAAGTGTATCAAAATGAAGACCCGAAGATGAAGATCAAGGCTTAATTAAGCCTAAACATAGATCAAAGGATAAATCACTATGTTTATGAAAAAAAAGAGATATATTAGTCAAAAGAAGCCTCCACTACCATGTCAGAGGCTAAAATATATTTTCAGCTTCCAAAAGTGCCACCTACAACTTTCATAAATTAAAAGAAGGCATAGTTATTGCCTAGTCAGTGATATTTTGTTTAAAGACAGCCAGAGTTATTGCCAGCCTACTTAAAGAGTTTTAAGGTCAACAAAATCTACCAAGTAGCTAAACAACTTAATGAAAACCAATTAATATAGATAAAATATCAAAAATATTCTCTATTGAACCCCTCAAAGACAGAGAAGCATTAACTTGTATTAATTGAACAGACTTCCCTTTCCTTTCTTTCCACCTCCTCTTTCATATATAAATACTTCCTTAGAAGATGAGAGATTGTTGGTTGGTTGGTGGAATTTGATGTAATAGTTGCTGTATTGAATCATTGTTGAATGTAAATAAGTTCCGAAGCTCTAAATCTCTATTAAGTTATTGAAGAAGATAGGATGAGAAGAGAAGTTTGAAGCTGTGATTAAACATTGGACATGTAGTTTGTAACTAGATTGATAATCAATATACAAGCTAGTTCTTGGGATTATGGTCTATATCATTGGTGAAGTACTTCTTACTGTTATTGTTTTCCTTTCATATATGCCATTTTTTTCACTTTTCTCTGATAAAGAGTAGCAAGCATAGAGCTAGGATTTACTGTTAAAAGTACCCTACTCTCACTGATAAGATTTATCTATATGTTTTCTGCTAATTGTGATATTTAGGAATGACTTGAATTAAGTGTAAACATTTTCAAGGAATGTTGGTTAGTCCATGTCTTGATGTGAAAAACTTGAAAGGAAGTTATTGAATTATATTTTCATTACATGCTAAGTAGAGTTAAACCAGAAAAGTTTATGGTTTGCCCTGTCTTCTGGTTCTTTCTCCAAAATTTGTTTGAAAGTTTCCCTAAATAGTATGCTAAAAGTAGGCCTTGATTTTAATACATCTAACCTGATCTTAAGATGCACTTTGTTTTCTTATCTATTTTCATACCTATTGAAAGTAGTCTAGTTAGATTACTGGATTTTAGTCTGATAAGTTAGCTTTAATACAAGCCTTCCAAAGAAGTCTATGGTTAGCCTTGTCCTTTGGCTGGTTTCAAACAGTTACTCAAAAATTCTTTTCTTCTATGGTAATTTGATAAATCCTTGTTGAAATTATTGGCTTTTCCCATTTTCTCAACACTTTTAATGTTCCACTCCATCATTTAATCTAAAGGATATTTTGATATATATCACTTGCCCCTTGGACCACTCTTTAAATTATTGCACAATTAAAACCTTTTATGACTCCATTGCCCAATGGTTAAAAGCTGTTTCATAATAATCCTATCGGTTGAACACTTCTCAATACACTTGCATCTTCACTCTTCTGAACTCTTTCATTTTGTGATATTCCATCCAATTAAAGATCATACTCAACCAAATAAACAAAAAACCCTTGTTCTTAATAACTAGCCTAACATCATACTAAAACCTTAAGATATAAATCAATCTTTGCACTTATAGAGAGATCCCTCTTTGGATTCAAGAGGGATAGATCCTAGAATCCCAAAGTGGTTTTGATGTAGGCTCTGCAGCGTTTAGTCTTGCCACTCTACTAAATTAGAGAGACCCTAACAGGTTGTTTTGAATTTTGTGAGAAGCTATATAAGATCTAATATCATCCTTTGTTGATCAGGTTTTTCAACACTAATATTCATGATAGACAAGTTACACTTGTTGTGGTTACCTTTACCATGTCCACTAATGCCATTACAGATGCTACAAGGATCCCTAATGTGGGAGAGAAATGGCTTAAAAAGGTAAAACTTGATGTGAGCTATTATGAACCATACCTCAAACCTAGATATAAGGATGACAAGAAAGTTGTTTTCCCTTTATTTCATCTCCTTGACCAATATGCCCCTATGATGAAAATAATAATGAAATATTTCACTTGTGAGGGGAGGTTTACCCAACTCTATTCATACCATATTTGACTCCTCGTGAACTTCAATAAAGTAAGAATGGTTCACATACCTCGCTTTCCTCTCCAAATCATTGACAAGATGGCATACATTGTACAAAAGAGGCATTATAATCATCAAATGCAGAGTTTGTTTCACCACTCCCTCATCAAGATGGTGGTCATGCATCAACTGGAGCAGAAGAAAATTTCTTGGGACACTTTCATTGCAAATGAGATATTCACTTCCCCACCTATTCAATGAGCAAAGTATCTCTTCTTGATCTCATCCTCCCATACCTACTTCTCCATATCAGCCTGCTTCTCACACTTCATCACCTAGTCATATCCATTCACCATCACCACATCATGATACTGAGGCAGTTTGGGCTAATGTAACTGAGGTTGATCCATTTACCAAGACCTATTAGAGAGGCCACATGCATATGTTTTCTTCACTTGGAGTGAAAGGGGTCATGCCTTCTTCATCAACAAAACAGGTACACAAGGGAAAAGAAAAGGATATAGAGCCTAACATTGTTGAGCAGGAGGACAAACATGAAACTGAGCAAGAGTTTCAGCTGATTGACCTTGATGATGAGGATGAGGTTAGAATCACCCATGCATTTAATAGAATAAAATAAGAAAATATTAGTGAGCTTCAAGCTAATCTTTACATAGCACAGTATGTGATTGACTTCCATGAGCAAGAAAATTTTAGCAGCTGAAGGCCAAGCAGATCATTAGTGAGGTGAGGACCATCAAATCTCAAAAAGAGGAAGGGATGGCTAAAGCTTTGTTTGAGGAGACTTTGGAAAAACTTGGTGAGTTTTATGGTGAGGAGGATCAGCCTCCAAGAAAGAGACCAAAGACAAGAGGGCTTAGGAGAGATCTAGCCCGTGAAAGAAAGAGAGGCTGAGTTGGCAGAGAAGCTCACTCCAAATGAGATTCTTTCCCTTGAGATTATCAAAGATAGAGATTCATGGCTTGATAGAGCCAATTTTCATTTGGAGGGCTTATTGGAGAAGGCCAAAAGGGACAGTGATATTTAGAGGAAGATGACAAAGCACTATGCCATGAGAAACAAGATTTCAAGGGCCAAGCTCAAAAGTGCCCATGCAAAGATTCAAGCCTTGACCGAAAAGAAGGAGAAGGAGAAGCTAGATATAACTTTTGAGGTGTCTCTTCATGCCTCAAACACTTAATCAGCAATTGAAGTCACATTTTTGACAAATTTTGGTACTTCGATGAAAATTTTGGGTTTTTGAGAAATTTGACAGACAGAAATTTGGCTAAAAACGTAGCGCCCTTGGCGCTGCGCTTTTTCTTGGAGCATCCAAATGGAAAATGGTCATCATCCTCATGTTAATAATGATGACTAAATAAACCTCAAAAATTTTCAGGAGATTTGGAGCAGAATTGGTCTCCCAAAGGTGCAAAAAACCACCATTTTTCATGTTTCTGCCTCCTTTTTCACCTTGGCACTACGCTAATACCCGTTTTTGGAGAAATCAGTTTTGATAGGGCATATGGACACAATTTTGGAAAGTGAAAGAATATTTGGAAAATAGACTGATATACCTTTATAATGAGCTATCATTGATCTGATCTGGATGAGGGGAAGGCCTTCAAAAGTGGCTTACAAAACAGGTCAATTGTTCTGTCATGGGGTTGCGCTAATGGCAGGAAATTGTCATTTTCACCATCTTCAGTATTTTTGAATTTTTTACTTTTTTCTTGGGAAAATGAAGAAAATCATTGATGTAAATGGTAATGGTGAATTTAAATGTAATTTTTAAACTTTCATCTAGGTTAGATACATTGGATAAGTCCTCTAGAGGTCAAATGAACCAGTTTCCTCTCTTTTAGAGGCAAATTGTTGAGTTTTCCTAGTCTTCAGATTCTTGTTTGGGAGTAGGTGAAACTGATCCCTACCTCATGGATTCGATTCCCTGAGGCTAGGGAGAGTGGTATTGAGTTATATTTGATGTATTTCCTCAGTCATTGTAATGTTTGGACTCACTTGGAGCTTTTGCATCTCAAGATACATTTTGTATCAGTTTGGCTTGGACAATTAATGAGTAATATGCAGCTATTTCTTAGGGATCCATGTGGTATGCAGTGTTTGACATATTTTATTCTTTTTAATCATTTATATGAATGTATTATAAGTTTCATAAACCATTTTCATGTCTATGATATTCTTAATTTCAATATGAAACGAAAAATTCATGTTTCATGCTCTGTTTTGGGGGATTTAGCATAATTTTTTTACTTTCTTCAGTTTAGGGAGGATTAGTCTCAGATGCTCTTCCTAACTTCTCACTAGTCTATTCACCTCACCATAATCATATTTTAAGTGTAAAACATTCTACCCACCTTGCCCCTTAGAACACCTGTGGATTTTGACCTAATTTCCCTGCCCTAGCTGATAGACTCCTCCTGATCCAACAAACCCTACACAAATCAAAACCCTGAGCTACTATACCTAGTCTAAAATTTTCTCTTTTCTCAGTCACCTTGACTAATATCTATACGTATAGAGCCCTCTCATGGCCTAATAGGGCTAGCTACTTGGCTAAGCATGGTTTGAGGTTACCTCAGAATTGCCTCTCTCAGCCTGAGGTCAATCTGAGTGATAACATTTTGGCGACTCCACTGGGGAAGAAAAGTAAGAATGAAAAGAAAAATATTCCTAGGAAAAGAAAGACAAATATCTGATCTAAATGTTGATCGTGAACAATAGTTGGACTCACTTGGAGCTTTGGCATCTCAAGAGACATTTTGTATCAGTTTGGCTTGGACAATTAATGAGAAATCTACAACTATTTCTTAGGGATCCATGTCGTATGCCATGTTTGACATAGTTTATTCTTTGTAATCATTTGTATGAATGTATTTTAAGTTTCATAAACCATTTTCATGTCTATGATATGCTTAATTTCAAGTTGAAAGGTATAATTCATGTTTCATGCTCTGTTTTGGGGAATTTAGCATAATTTGTTTACTTCCTTCAGTTTAGGGAGAATTCATCTCAGATGTTGTTCCTAACTTCTCACTGGTCTATTCACCTCACCATAATCATATTTCAAGCTTCAAACCTTCTACCTTCCTTGCCCCTTAGAACACCTACGGATTTTGACCTAATTTCCCTACCCTAGCTGATAGACTCCTTCTGATCCAGCAAAACTCAACACAAATAAAAAATTAAAACTCCCTATACTCCTTAGCTAGCCTAAAATATTTTTCACTCTACCCTCTTGGTTGTGATTTTTTTGGAGAGATCCCTCTCTGACTTGGTAGGCTAGATACCAAGTCTAAAGTTTGGTATGTGGTTACCTCAGAATTGCCTCTCTCAGCCTGAGGTCAATCTAACTGATAACAGTGGGAACTGGACTTTGTTGGACCATTCAAACTGACATCGAATCAAAAGACCTACATACTAGTTGCCACTCATTACATGATGAAGTGGGTAGAAACAGTGGATGTATCGAGAGCTACAGAAGAATCTGTGATCACTTTTCTTTTTAAGCTATTTGTGTGGTATGGCTTACCTCGGGAAGTGATAACCGATAGAGGGGCACAGTTTGTAAGAAATAAAATCAGGACCACTCTGAAGAACCACCATGTCACCCATAGAGTCACCTCTTTGTGCCACCTGTAGGCGAACAGGTAGGTCGAAAGCACCAATAAATTATTTGAGGCAATTCTCACTAAAATAGTCTCAACACATCGCTGAGATTGGGCTACTAGACTTCCAGAGGCCTTGTGGGCTTATCGCACAACATGGCGAAACACCACCGGATATTTTCCATACCATATGCTATTTGGAAGGGAACCAGTTTTTCCTATTGAATTTGAAATAAAGACTCTGAGAACAGCCCAGGAAGTGGGGGTGGATTTGACGGAGGCCCAAGTTAGAAGACTGTAGCAAATAAATGAATTAGATGAAGCATGACTACTTGCTCTACAACACACTGTAATTATTCAACAACAATGAGCTAATTGGAATGACAACCTCATCAAAAATAGGACATTCCAGAAAGGAGATTGGGCACTCCACTACAACTCCAGATTCCAAGACTTCCCGGGTAAGTTACAAACAAGGTGGCTCGGTCCATAAAAAATTCAAGAAGTACACAACATTGGCACCATTACCTTGACCACCATACATGGATCTGGCTCCACCTTTTGAGCCAATATACACCGGGTGCAACTCTATCATAAACCAGTTACGAAAGATTCTTTCTGCTAACATGTGTGTGATGACTCCACCATCCAAATTTTAGCTGCAGGGGATGATGGCTCGGCAACTTTAAGTTCATAACAATTTGTTATTTCCTCTTGTAAATATTGTGTATATGATCCCTCAAATTTATATTTCTTCTCGTTGTTGTGCATTCCATCTCTTTTTCATTTTTTTTATGCTCACAGCTACATTATTTTTCTTTGTTTTCTTTCTTTTTGTGTTCTGATGTTCAAACCTTTGAACAATTGTTGTTAAATCGAGTTGAACAGTTGTTGTTCAATTGAATTGAACAACTATCATTCAATTCAGATGAATGATTTTTTTTGTTGCATGATTTTTTATTATTATTGTTCAATCGAATTTAATAGTTGTTGTTCAATTCAAATTGAACAGTTGTGTTTTCTTAGTGTGTTTATTTCTGCTGTTCAAACCTTTGAAAAAATGTCGTTCAATAGAATTGAAAAACTACTATTCAATTCGAATGAATGGTTGTGTTTTTAGTTTGTTTATTTCTAATGTTCAAACCTTTGAACAATTGTTGTTCAATCAAATTGAACATATGTTTTTCAATCGAATTTAACAGTTGTCGTTCAATTCAAATGAACGGTTGTTTTGCATGATTTTACTTTTGTTGTTTAATTGAATTAAACAGTTGATTTCTTTTCTAGTATGTTTTTGTCTTTTGATGATTTATTTTTGAATATTCGTTCTTCCTTTACACATCCTCACCATAAAATCCATTTTAGGAAAAGGAATTGGCACCGGAAGAGAAAAGAAGTGATATTATTAATATTATGATATTTTGAAATTTTTATGGAAATCTTTACTCCGGAGGCTCGCATGGGTTATCGGTATAATGAAGGGCTAGATATCTCTTGTTCAGAAATATTATTACACAATTCATTTCCGTAGTCTTATGTTGGTATATCTTTCTACACTCTCAAGTAGTAAATATCATTGACATGAGGATATAGGAATAACAGTATTAATTGTATTGGCATTATTTTTACTTCTTACAACATCCCTAACTCTTAAGGAGTTGATGAGTCTCCCTCCATTTATAAATAATAAAAAAACATTATGTCTATGTGAAAATTTTTAAGAGAGAATAGGGGGTCTCATCATGAGCCAACCTACCATGATCATAAGGGTTTAATAGGTGACATTCCCACAATGGCCAACACACCAGGGTAATGACCTTCTCGACAACTAAAACTTCTTGAAGGATAGGAGGCCTCATCACGAGCCGACCTGATCACTCTGTTACAATCCCCGTGAATGGCACTATGACTATCTGGCCACCACATGACCAAAGTGGTCTCTCCATAAAAGAAGAAAAAGGTCTACTTTTCAAAAATAAAAATATTATGTCTATGTGATTTTTTTTTTTTTAAGAGAGAATAGGGGGTCTCATCACGATCCAACCTACCATGATCATAAGGGTTTAATAGGTGAAATTCCCACAATGTCCAACACACTAGGGTAGTGACCTGCACGACAGCTAAAAATCCTTGAAGGACAGGAGGTCTCATCACGAGCCGACCTAATCACTTTGTTACAGTCCCTGTGAATGGCACTATGAATATCTGGCCACCACACCAGCACAGTGGTATCTCCATAAAACAAGAAAAATATCTACTTTTAAATAGATGATTCTGGCTCATTTATGGGTTAAGATAGAAACCATGTCGAGGCTATGAACACTTGTTGGTAGTAGTGGCTCTGCTTGTGGTATCGAATTATTTTTATAACAATATCCAATTAATTTTATATGCCCTATTTCCTATTGATCCATTCCTGAAATAAATTCACTACTTGAATAAGTGTTATCACTACCTACGCACATAATTAACTATGAGTGAATTATCTTTTCATGTTGAATTAAGGGATGATAGCATCAATCATAATCTATCACCTGTCATGCTTCCATCATGCTATGCCATCAAAATAGGACATCCTTTCATAATAATTTCTACTCTTCTTTTCTCCCCTTCTTCGGTCATTTCCACCTGATGTATAGTTGTGATGATTACCAACTTCTAACCTTTTCTTCGTGTGCATTCATGATTGTTACAATCTTTCCTCTTTTCTTGAGCTTCAAGGCTATGGACACCCTTCTTTTGTACATTTGTGATGATTACCAACTTCTGACCTTTACTTCATGTGCATTCATGATTGTTACAATATTTCCTCTTCTCTTGAGCTTTAAGGTCATGGATTCCCTTCTCTCATTGGAGGGGGTGCGAATATTCATAATGAATAAGCATGCAAATGACCCACATGTCTTACTTCAGATATGCTAATTGGACTAAAAGATCATTTCATTTATGTAATGAAGTTGAATTTTTATAATATATTCTTAAAAAGAAGCCGCATGTAGTGTTTATAATATTTGAGCCAATAGAACCAAAAGGAACACATATAGAAGAAGAAACCAGTTCTGATAACACAGTAGCCATGGGTGGAAATTCTCTCTGTAATGAAACCACAAATTTTCAAGCCTCAGACTCAACTCACATCGTTCTCTAGCAAGCTGGGTGGATTCCAAATCTACACAGACTACAAGGGTTTAATACAGAGATAGTAGTTGAATTCTTGCAAAACCTGCGGGAAGGGAATACCATAGTCAAAGGAAGAATCATACTAGTTTCTGAAGAAATCATCACTGAGGTCTCCAAACTTCCAATAAAAGGAGAAAGATGGATTGAAAAACATCTCCTTCTACAAGAAGAAATCTCAGTGTACCAGGACCCAGGTGAGCCACTGGAATGAAAAGAGAAAGGTATTAATCATGCGTCCTTGCAACAGCCTTGACAAGAATTGGTAGTCTTCATTCAAATATATATCACATGCAACAGATGTGAGGATGTGATAAAGTCCCGTCAACTTAAACTATTAGTTGTTCTAAAGCGAAAAATTTCTATTAATTTTCCCTTTTTCCTAAATTTTGTATTGCATGATACTGTTGTTTGAATTAGAAGAGCTAAAAACCCCCAACCAATTGTCAGTCACCATGGCTTGATTATATTGATCATCATTCATGAGTTAAACAAAAATCATATAGCATGGGACAACTTTGTTAATCTTGCGCTACCTGCCCCTGAGGAAAACCCTAACATTGAAGAGATTGAACTCCCTAGAATAGCCATACCCAGGAGAGAAATTGGGAAGAGAATCCATGTTTCGACCATAGAACTAGGAAAACGAAGATGGTTTGAAAGGTTAAAACTATGAAAAAACACCTTTGTATTGACAGATGAGGTGGGACCATCCCATACACCGCCTTTCAGCACTAAAAATATGTCCTTACAAGACTACGAAGAAGAAATGGCTCAAGTAATAGAGCAAATGAGAACATCTCGTTAAATTAGAAGCCCATTTGAACAATCCAAGGAGCAGCCAGACCTTTTTTAACCAGTCTGCCACTACTAGTAGCTCTAGCCATACTAAAATCCTACCTCCCCATGATGAATTGTAGGCTTTGAGGGTTTTATCTCCCTCTAATAATGAATGGGTGAGTAGGGAAGAATAGATAGAGAGAATATCTAAATCTGGAAACCAGTCAGTGGACACTGTTCTATTAGAACAAAACAAGTATTGAGACAGTTCCCCTGACGCCTGAAGAAAATATTATTCCACCCAGTCAGGAATTTAATGCTGAAATAACCTGTTGGATTCCTGAAGAAAACACCATTTCTGATAACCTTAGAACTTGAAGAACCTTTCCTGAAACCGAAGCCACTGTTGCTCCTTCTCCTACCAAAACCCTACTAAAATAAAAATCAATTGAGATTAAGTTAAGAAAAATGAAGAGGAAATGTAGGAAACTGAGAGAAATGGTAAAATAGCTTAGGAAATAGTTGGAAGAAGCAGAAGAGGCTTGGAAGCCTGAGAAGAAATTGGCTACCATGGGAACCCAAACATATTTTTTTACCCAAATAGTAGATATTGCTGAAATTTTTGTACATACTGATTTAATATATAATGCTGAAACCTATATAGAGACTGAGTTAGTAGATACTATTGAAGTTCCTGTATAGACTGATTTAATAGATACTGTTGAAGTTCCTGTATAGACTTATTTAATAGATAATTTTGAAGCCTATGTACAAACAGATTTTATACACACTGCTAAATTCTCTGTGAAAATTGATTTGATACTTATAGGAGATAAGGGGACTCAAACAGAGGGAACACCTGCCTACACTTCCCTGGTAGAAAAAGCTACCAATTAGAAGCTTGGCAATGAATTAATTCAAGTTCAACGTGAATTGGCCCGATGTATGAAGGAAGTAGTACCCTTACGAGAACATTAGGCACTACTAAAGCGATTCAAAAACCTTTTTGCAACTGAAGACAAAACCTTTGGCCAACTCAGGTAAGAAAGGGAAAAAGTGAAGAAGGCACAGGATCAAGTGGAACAGGTTAAGAAGAAAACTAGTATGGTTTTCTCTCTTTACTCAGATGTATTTACTTGTAGGGAAGAAACCACTAATTATGTTTTATTCTTACTGGAAAGATATTTAATGTTGAAAATAAAGGCTGTCAGGGTAGGGAAGCCCACTACTTTTAAAACCATTGAAGAATTTTTCCAATGTTGCAATGAGCACGATGAGCAGGCCAACATATTTTTTGTGAATTGTATTTACACAATTTCTTTCTAGAGGAGGATAGGGATAGTAACCCTAGTCCCTTCATAGGGGACATTCAGTTCCAAGATTTTCTGTCCTTTTCCAAAAATCAGACTAGATGGGCTAAGACCTACAATACCCTTCAGAAAAGAGAACATGGCCTAGATCTATGGGTCATAGGGGAACCTACTAAACCCCTATAATTTTTTACTCAACATAATAAATTCATGCAAATGAAAGGAGTGATATCCAAATTGGGACCTATTCACAAGGAAATTGTGCAAAATGGGCGGGCATACCAAGTACTTCCAAGACATTCAGGAAGAAGCATTATCAGTAGCCAAAAAGAGATGGCTAGCCTCTACAAATAATGTTAAGAATAGAGAACCATTTGGGTATAGGAACTTTAAAGCTTCTTCTTCCCGGTTCCTTTTGTACAACAACCTAATTTTTAACATGGGTCCTACGTGGATAAAGTGCAGATACAGATGCCGCATCATATGGTACCCCCCTGAAAACTATCATCATGATTATGAGTTACTAGAGGTGCACACAAACTCAACATTTGCAAAGATAAAACATATACATGGCTTTAGACTTTAAAAGGAAGAAGTATATCTTGCATATTCTTTAACCCAGCTACACCTCAACCATTTTTTTGCACGAGGACCTACAAAAAGGTAAGCAGGGGAGTATGTTGGGCCAAGGAGAAGGTACATTTTACCCCTATCTTTACCACGATTTGTCATTTACTTTTATATATATTTTTCCTTATCTTAGCAATAAAATAAAGGGAAATAATGAAAAAATAAGGTAGAATGAATTATTAATAAAAGGTGTGTTTAATAACATAAAAAATTATTTTTCACTGTCTTTATTGATAGGGAAGAGAAACAGCCAAACTACTAACTAGGATGACCAAATGATAGCAGACAAGGAAGGTGAATGGAATCGTATCTGCTCCTATGAGCCATCGGAAGATGTAGAGGCACACATACTCTTGGATTGTTCATTCGATAGCCACAAAGTGGAAGGATCTCATAATGAGAAGGATCCATTACTCTGTTTGAATTTTCCTTTAAGCTATAAAAGGCCAAAGGTGAACAAGACGAAAGACAATTCATGTATTATAATTTTCCCTGTAATAAACGTTTTCAGACAGAATTTTCAAGTTCGTGCTAATGTATTTATCTACTGATTAATGAAGAAATTGGTGTTTTTAGTATAACAAATTCTGAGTACTCCTTAGCGTAAGTCTTATAGAGGCTTCGGGCCCAGCCCTGGGGGTTCTCCTACTATTTATGTACTATACATTTATTTACAAAACTTTCATTTCTAGTTATCCTTTGCGCTTCATAACATTATCATTTAATTGCTTAATCGCAAGCGTGAAATGTTATAACTTCCTTTACTCTACATTAGAATTATTATTCATTTTTTCTTATCAAGATTTGATGCTTTTACATTCGTTATACTAGTTTCAGCACGGTTTCCTCCATTTCTGATTTTAAACCATCTATGTCATCTTCGGTTGCTCTTCGTAAGATCAAAATTTGTTGCACTTGGTACCGTAATTTAGATATCTCATACTGCAATTCTTCCTCTTCATGCGTCATTTCATAGCTTTTTTAGGGCTTAATGGGTATGGAATTACTTTTAGGTGGCATTTCAGAACCTAATACTGAAATATATGCTCAATAGGCCCTTGGAATCACTTCAAACTGATTTTTTTTTTTTTTGACAAAAAACTTATGCCATTCGGAAAAAACACACACCTTTTTCTTTCTTTTCAGGAGCTCGATATTGAAACTGAATTATCTCAGCGATTTCAAATCTTAAGTATCTAAAATTTGGCACTGAGGTATCCCTCTTAATTCTCTTTCGAATTCCACAGGTCTGACCTGATTTTGATTCTTCAAGGCAACGTTATGTCCAATCTCCCACAATGCCCTAATTATTGACTAGTTCAGTAGAGCGAACTTGTGCGACTTGCCACATGTCACTGTTTCATCCTTTGGATCTGACATTTACAAATGGGAAAGTAAATTCCATGTACTTCCAAATAGTTTTTACATAATTCCAATATGATGCTTAGAGAGAGATTTATGAAGATATTCCCATGATCACCTCTTTGAGATGAAATTCGGGAGCCTGAAAAAGAGTTAACTTCCATAGATCATATCTCCAAAAATATTCCGAACGAAGCTCTAAAATTTTGCGATGCTCTTCCTCAGGATTTCAGCTTCGCGCTCTAAACATTTCAACTTTTGAACCTTCATAGAAAAAATGGTATAGCAACAATTTCGTGATGACCTGTTTAGGTGAAATTCAGTAGCCTATAGAAATCCCTAACTTCCACAGATCATATCTCAGAAAATATTGCGAACCAAGCTCTGAAATTTTGCGATGATGTTCCTCAAGCTTTCTCCTTCGCACTCTAAAAATTTCAACTTTTGAAAATTCATAGAAAAAACAGTATAGCTAAAATGGCATGATGACCTTTTTGGAGCAGCAAAACCCTAGAATCCAAAGCTCTGTTACCAAATGTTGTGAAACCAGCTCCAAAAATAGAAGAAAAGAGATATCAATGCCTTAGGAATAAGCCAGTTTGAGGGGGAAACCTCCAATACATTTCATGAATGAACAATTCTTGGATGATACTGTTGTGTGGATTAATCCGTCTTGCGGACAAGACCGATATCCCTAGTAATAAAAGTATCTAGCAACAAACAACCAAATAAAATAATCTTTATCTAAGCATATATGATTTACAAAAAGCTCTATAGAGGTGTAAAATACTTACCGTATGTCCAGTGCTTGTTTGAAGTCGTTGTTGTCCCTCCTGCACTTGAAGGAGTTATCCTCGTAAACTTGCAGTCACAAACGAGCAAAATATTAAATAGCACCTGTATAGACATCATCATAAACCATGCTTATCATAGTGATCAAGGAATCTATGAAATAAACCATTAACTAACAGCTTATTGAGAAAAATGAGTATATTTGTATTAATTTCAAAACAAGGAAAACCTTACAACCTGAGCCTTGATGTTGCACGGGCCTTCCCGGGGTCCGAAGCAGGAGTCTCCTCTACTTTGATAAGCTCTACACTCCTCCAACCAATAAAATAGAGGTATGTAATCTCTCCTCACAAAAATCTTAGTTAACTGAGTCTGAATCCCAACAGCACTTAACCTCAAATATTCTAAAGCTTGAACTCCCCTTGAGGCTACCCAATGCCTCTTTTTATAGTGGAAAAGAGGAGGTTTTCTGTTCCAACTATGAAGGGATAGAATCTTCCTTCAAAGGGATAAGCTCCTCACATCAAGGGGTTAGCTCCATAAGGTAAGGGATACATGAACCTCAAAAGAGCGGTTCTGCCACCGCAAGATTCTTTCTAGAGGCTTCTAGAATTTACTTTAATTGAGATTTTTGGAATTTACTTGCGCCTTTTTTATCTTTACAGGGGTCCGCACCTATAACACAGAGAAAGTGAATTCAGATACGTAGGAGAGCTAAACATTAGGTGCGGGACCGCAGGCAAGATAGAGAGAAATTGTGACACCAAAGTTTAGGATATTTTTAGGAACTTTTCTCTGATTTTCAAGGCTTGACATGAGGAACTGATATGTTAGACTTGCAAAGAGGGGAAGTATGAGTAATAATGAGCTCATACACATAGCAGAATGTTAGCATGACAATTTTCAGTGTAACAGATTGCGCCCTAAAGTGCAAAGTATGGAATAGATGAAGTTGAAGTTTGTCATATATGAAGAGTGTAGTACTTTATCATTTCAAGGATCATCCTGTGGACACCCTAGTTGGAACCTATAAAAACATTCAATTCAAAATATATATGTATACATATCATCACTGAGGTAGGAATTCCCATACTCAGATCAAAACTAACTAGAAACTGATTCAAACTGTTCTGATACAGGAATGATTTTGAATACATCACAGTATAGACATGTGTAGACATAGTATGGACACAACCATCTGTTTATAAATAGTCCACTGTATAAATGATAAAAAAATTCCTTGCAGCCTGGATGGTAGAAACTAGATCCAGGGTCTTGATTTCCGCATCTCGAACTAGTACGATTCTATCCATGTGAATGAATGTGTCGAAGTCAAACATGGTAGAAACCACTTGATTACCAGTCAATGATGTAAACTGTTAACAAGTGTGAGAGTAACCACTAGTAATGTCAATGGCTCTCAAAGTACACAGTACAATCCATGAAATGTGAATGAATGAGCTGAAGTCGAACATGTCACGGAATCATTCGATCGAAGTTCAATGATGTAACCTGTCGTCAAAGGCGAGAAACTTGCCATTGAGGCATGCATATTTCAAGGTACTGACGATTTCTAGATCAACTTCCTAGATAATGAGTTGTCGTCGATAGAAAGTGATCCATCGTAGGCAAGCCCACAACACGAAATCATAGATCAAGTTTTGAAAATATATTGGCAAGGAATGACTCAGGGATGGTCAAAATGGATGACAAATATTTTGCAGATGAATGGTTTATTTGAACTGTCCTCTTGAACACATAACGACACTGCAGATGGCTTGGTGACAATTGATCGAAAGCTAATACCCAGAAATCGGATGAAGACTTTCAATGTAGTTTGATTAACTGTTAGGCAAAGGATTTCCCAACCTAGGTGAATGAAAGTGTCGTGTTCAAGAGTGGTTAACTGGATTTTCAAAAAATCAAAATACAACAAACAAGTCCATTTTTCTCTCTTTTCTCCCACCATTTCTGGAAAGTACCTCTTTATTTTTGACAAGCTTGAGGAGGATAACATTTTCTTGTTTATAATCTCATCCTTCAGATGAGTCCAACCTAGTTTAAGATTCGAACCCTAAGAAGGAGTGGTCCGTTCCTATTTGAAATTGAATAGGTCCTTTAATGTTAAATTTTAATGAGTCCAGTATAGGAGAAACTCGGTGTTTTTCAATTTTACGGAGTCAGAAGAAAAAACTTAAGAAAACTCCATGGGTGTACTTTTTTGTAAATTTAGTCTCTCGAGCCCGAAAAAGGATAAAATAATGATGGAGAGAACTCTATTGACTGTAATTAGTCAACGTATACCTTTTTTGTAAATAGTCCATTTCAGTCTGTAAAAGGGGTAAACTTATACTGAAGGGACGATTATTCATTTACTTTAATGAGTTCGAATAATCAAGTTCTCAGCAATATTTTCATGTTTTAGAGAGTCCGAAAAGGGCTTAAAAGAGAACTCCAATGTTTCGCTTTTTCGTAAATTTTTTGAGAGAGTCCGAAAAAGTGATAAAAGTATGCTCTTTGTTGAAAAATGATCAATTCTCCTGAAAAATCCAATTTCTACACAAAAAATTGAAACATTACACATACCTGTTTAATATAAGTAAAAATGCTTTCAAAAATACCATTTTTAAAGTGAAAAATAAACAAATTAAAAATTTATCTATTCGAAAAAACTTATAAAGAGGAATTTTTCAATTTCATTTTTACCGTTCAAGTTCAGAGTGAAAAGTAAAAGCTTTTGGGTAAAAAAGTTCCTGTGAATATTCTAGAAAATCCGTCCGATGAAATCGAGAACCGTCAGATCCAGGTAATCCATGACCTCCTAATCTTGTATTTCATCTATTTACATTTCATTTTTAGGCTTTAGATTTCATTTTTAAGGGAAAAATATGTTTTAAGAAATCGCCCGCAAAGGTCTGCAGGTGCAACACATGGACCCTGTGGACCTGTTGTGACCAGCAACAACCCCCCTTTTATTTAATATTAGTAATAATACTAAATAAATGGGGACCCTTAGTTAAAAAATCCAAAAAATCAATTAGGATTTGTTTTCCTTTTCAAATAAAACTTTCTATCATAAACTTATAGAAATCCCTTAGAAAGGACATTAAGAAACACTTAAGTTTATAATAAATTACAATAAAATTTCTCTTTAAACAAAACAGCGCATCCATAGCAAAATGGTATATAAAACTGAAAATGCGATTTTGCGCTTTTGCGATAATGCGATCCCAAAAGCCTATACAATAAATGCATTGGTCGCAGATCGCATAGCGCCGAAAACAGAAGTATGAATACCTTTTGCGCTTTTGCGAGAATTTGCGATGTGCGCTTTTGCGCTATTGCGCTATTTTACATAACAACGATGGCTTCATATTGCGATATTGCGATATTGCGACATTGCGATATTGTGATATTGCGCAGCAAATCGCAGATCGCAATGTCGCAGATTCATGTAGGCGCGTTGTCCAAAGGCAATCTTCCCATATATCAAATCTGTTATGCACTTTAATGATTAAATTAAATGATTGGATTGACAATTAATGGTAAATGAGATTTTGTTTTGATTGAAAGTTGTTTCATGATTAAAATATTATATTTCATCCGCCTTCACATTTAAAATAGTCTCATCACCTTTCTTATGCCATTACTCTCATTTACTCGTAAAACGCAGGCACGGAGGAGCAAACTTCTATACAAAGCTTTCACTAAACACTATGGGTAAGAAGAAGAAGAGCTCAAATTCTAAAAATAGAGAAATGGCTTCGCTGTATGCAAACACTGCTTGTAATAAGGATGTCGGTATATCCACTTGGGAAGGAATGTATAATCTGTTAGAAGAAGAAAATCCTGTGGTGATGAAAGTTGTGGCTACAACAGGTTCTAGTAATACATCTGAAGCGACCCTCAAAGAACTGGCTTGTTCATTTCTCCATAGGATAGCAGCAAGGCCAAGGATTCTCCCATATACGGACATGGTGAAATGGGTGCTGAACAGCACCGATATTTCAGACAGACAATTCAGAACTCCATCTGAAGAGCTAATCGAGTCATTCACCACAGAAGATCTGAGATTAATGTATAAGTTTCCAGAATCTCATGCGCCTTATAATAAGCAATTTATGAGAGAATTTACCAAAGAACGTGCGAATTTGTCAGAATGCACACAGGAATGGACCAAAAGAGATGAGCCATTGAAGAAAAACAAACACGGGTGGACAGTACCAAAAAAGGATGTTTTAGACGCTGTTCACAAGTTCAAATATCCAAGTGGGAAAATTGACACAGTTTCTACCACAAGATAAGGTATGTAAGTTTGCCAAAATTATCCTCTATAGAGCTTTTAGAAGTTACTAAAGAAACTGTTGGAGGTCAAGAGTTCTCAGAGAAACATAAAGCTCTTCTTGAGAAAAGTCGGGAGTCGAAGAGACTTGAAATAACTGTAAGACAAAATGAGGAAACATTGACCAAATTCAAGGCACTTAATGCTGAGTAAGGAAAAATATGTGGAGCGTGTTCGGCACAGAGAAAAATTACTGCGAAAGATCAAATCGATAAAAATAAACTACTTTGGCTAAAGTATGATATGAGAAAATGGTGAAGCAAAATCAAGATGAAATTGCAAAATTAATAACAGAGAAAAAAGCTCCAATAAAGGAAAATGCACAAAGAGAAGGCAGCAGAGGAGGCGGCTACAGCGGCAAACATTCTTACTGATTGTGTAAATGACAATTTACACAAAGCTAATTTGATTCCTGAAACTGTTCCAGGATATCTCCCACAGGAAAATCAACTGCAAATAGAATGGAGGCAAAAGGCAGAAGAAAGAGAAAAATCTATCCAAGGGCTGACAAGATTGAATTGGGACTCATACTGGATGTACTTGGTGAAGCCACACAGTCAGCACAGTGCACTTAATTGTATCATCAATGCTACAGAGAAGATTGCTCCTACGCTTGCCGACTCTGTCTTTTCAGGACAGTTGAATTCCGAAGTCGGTCAACCGCATCTTCTCAAAACTATGCTAGATGCTTGCAAGTTTAAAGATCAAATTCATAGATAGATAGATTTAGTTTTAATTTCACTGTATTTTAGCCTAGGAAAAGGACGGTCATTGAACCGAATCCTTAATTTTTGTAATAAACTATTTTTAGATTTAGCTAAGTAGTATTTAAACCCCTCTCATGCATTTAGAGGGGGGTCCTGGATCTTAATATTTTTGGACTTGGAGATTACATTTCTGTACTCCATTGTCTTATATATTTTTAAAAAGGATCACATCTGGTGATTTTCATGCGGAATTATCTTTGAAGTGTTGCATTTTTGTACCTTGGAATTTGATTTTGCATCAGAGTTACTGGATTAGAGTATCAGATTGCATTTGAAAGTCTTCAAGATGAACAAGGTATTTCTATCTGTTCACTATTGATTTCTTTTGTCTAATGATATTCGCTTTTAAAATTGCTATCATTTATATATATTTGTTTTCACAACGCTTCCTTTTATATATCATTTCTGAGTATAATTGAAACGTTATCTTTCATAAGTATATATAGATGGTATACAATGATGAATGCAATATGCTAATACAACTCTGTTTAATTTCTTAAACAGAGTTATCTTTATTTGTTTCTGCATATTTCAATTTAAATAATAATATATTTTCATGGTTATTGTTAAATTGGAACAATCTTAAGTTGTATTCACATATAATTACCTGGGTTAGTGTTAGAATTTATTTATCAGTATTTAGTTTAAATTAGATAGTTTTATTTCAGTTAATTTAGTCCCATTTCCACCCATCCAAACCAATCCATTTAGTTATAAGGAAACTGGTCCTTTAAATCCAGTCGGAGCCACCATACCAAATGGAAAAGGAGTTGTCTTAAGGTCCCGACCGGGTGGTTTTCCCCGATGTTTGAAGCAGATATTTTCTAGGCTTCAACATTTTTGGCGCTAGAAGGAGGGCATGAGCTATGAATGGCAAGTAAATCTTTATCCAAAAGCCATTCTGAGAGCAAAACACCCTCATTAACTTCTTCAATTTCTTCTGAAATTCAAAATCCTAGAGAAGAAATTGCAGAAAATATTCAGACACCCACTACCAAAATCTCAAAACATTCAGACAATCAAAATCCTGAGTCTCCCGAAGTTCAAGATTTAATTCATAAATTGAAAGGATTCTCATTATCTCTAGAAGAGTCTAAAATATCTGAAGGTAGTGTAACTTCAAAATTTGTTTGTTCCCAACCTCTTACTAGGCTTCAAAGTGAAAAACTTGGTATTTCTCCTAAAGAATTCCCTTTACCTAGTAGAAGTAAGACAAGAAAAACTCAATCGGAATTAGTAAGTGATATAAGTTCAAAATCTAATATTCAAATACCTGTTTCCGAAATCCTAACTCAACGAAGTACAGTTGTTTCCATATCATCTCCCCAATCATCATCCGCTCAATCCTCATCAATCTCAACGTCATCTATTCCAACAACTTCTATTCAAACACCACCATTTTCTACTACTCCTCCAATAGTTGTTCCAATAATGGCTATACCATGGGCTACTCCAGGGGCAGTCAACATGGCTGCACCTTTACATGATTTACCAGACAATCCTGGAAAATGGCTTCCAAAGTTTAGCCCAGATCTTAACATTCAAGCTGAATAACATATCAATAACTTTATGCTGGCTATTAATTTGAATGGAGTCACACATGAAGATGTTGTAGTTAGACTATTCCCTTATACTCTTCAAGGAATAGCAGGATCATGGTACTTTTCATTACCATCAGGATCCATAACAAGTTGGGACATTTTTGCAGATCATTTTTTAACCAAATTTGGAGACGACCGATCAATATCAAATTTACTCAATGACCTCTCAAATTTGAATATATAACCCAAGGAACCCATTAAAGAATTCAACGCTAGATTCAACAAACTCTTGAACAAAATTCACACAGATTCACATCCCAGTGAACAAGTCAGAATTGAATGGTACATAACTGCCTTACCCTCAAACATAGAAATTTTCGTAGACAGAGCTGCAAAGCCTACGTTAGCTGAGAATATGAAAGAAGCTATTGCAGTGGAAAAACGAATTACTTCTCTGGAAAAGAAAAATGCTATCGAGGAAAGGAAATCAAAGAAAGTCAGCTTCAAAGATGATTCAAAGAAAAAGGCCAAATATCCATACGACATGGAAGGTTTACAGAAAGTTCTTAAAACCATGTCAAATGAAATGGTTGAAATTAAAAAACAAGTAGCTGAAACTTCTACCAAGAAACCATTTTGAAATTTCAGAAGAAACCAAGTTGAATCTAAACCTCCTAATGCAATCACTAATGCAGAATCAGAGGAAGAGGAAGAAGAAGAAGATACATCTCTAGTATCAGATGAAGAAAATGAGAATGAAGAAATAGCTGAATTAAATGGAATGTGGGATTTTATTCTCCCTAATTCTGATAGCGAAGAAGCTATGCCTGTAAGTACTAGGAGTAAATCTATATCGGAACCAGTGCAAACAATTCCTAAAAAGAAAATTACAACTCCAAGTACCAAAGACAAATCCCCTGTAAAGAAAACTTCTCCATTACCTACTCAAAATCAGCCATCCTCTTCTAATCCTCCTACATCAACAGCAAAGACTTTAGTAGTGTCAGATCCTATGGAATACAACATTGTCGAAGACATGAAAAAGATCAAAGCTAACATTTCCTTACATGAACTCAACAAACTAAAACACCAGCAAAAGTTGTTATTGAAAGAATTAAATGCTACACCAATTGCTCCTTTACCAAGCGGTGTAGTTGCAAAAGAAGCTAGGGGAGCTGGTAAGCCACCAGATAAGGTAGATGCTACTGATATAGTGCTCATTGGAGAAAAGTCAAATTCTCAAACTCCTCCTTTTCTTTTGACTTATGAGATGTACAATAAAAATCTGCACAATTGTTTGATTGATTCTGGAGCTTCCTCCAATATAATGCCTACTTCTGTCTATGCTAAATTGAATATCGAACCACAGAAATCAGCAGTTCATATCGTTCAATTGGATCGCTCTAAAGTTCAAGTTGTAGGAGAAATCAATTCAGTTACTATCAGATTAGATTATGATCCTAGGATTTTCCAAAGAATTGATATTTTGATTGCTGATATTCCTGAATTCTATGGATTAATCTTGAGCAGGGACTGGTCTGCGAAACTTAATGGTTATATCTCAACTGATTATTCACATATGTGGCTTCCCTACAAAGGGAAACCAAATCAAATTAAAATTGAACAAGAAAAACATATGACGCACACCGTCACTAAATTCGAACAACCTAATGAGCCTGTGGCATTCAACAACAATATTCTTGGAGGTTATTCTGCTGAATCATTTCTTGGAAACTTCGAAGCTCCTCAATCACCTTTTTCTGTAAATACTTTTGTTTCTCAAATAGAAAAATTTTCACAATCTGATCCTTCCAGAATTGTAAATATTTCTGATGTAATTGTAGATAAGCCAATAGATAAATCTTTATTTTGGTCGTTATATTTTGATGGATCAAAGTCTAGTGATGGAGCTGGAGCTGGATGCATCTTAATTGATCCAGATGGAGAGAAAACCATGCTGTCATGTAGGTTAGAATTTGAGTGTACAAACAATACTGCAGAATATGAAGCCTTGGTTCAAGAACTTTATAAAACTATAGGGTTAGATGTTAAACACTTGAAAGTCTTTGGTGATTCCAAAATTGTCATAAAACAAGTTAGGAATACTATTCATTGCCTTTCAGGACATCTTAAACACTATCAAACCCTAGTACAAGATCTCACCACTCATTTTTTAGCATTCAATATTTCTCCTATTCCTAGGAATCAGAATACATCAGCTGACTCGTTGACTAATGTTGCATATAAACTCCTACCTGCTGAAGATTACAGTCCTGATAGGTTTTCTGTAGAATTGATTTTTCGTCTATCTGTCCCAGATAATGTTACAAATTGGAGAGTATTCTATCATGATCAAGATATTCTAAATTTCATGACTTCAAATAAATCATATGATGAACAAATTATTGACGAAGATGATCATGATTTAAAAATTGCTTCAAAAGGTAATGAAAACCCCATTCCAAAATCTGTTGTTAAATTAGAGGATTTATATGACATTAAAGACAGATTCAAGAAAGTCACTAATGCTAAACTTCAAAGCTCTACTTTGAAGTTTGAATTAGTAAATCTTGGTTCTGATTCTAAACCTCAAAACGTTAACTTAGGACTCAATTTAACACCAGAGGAAAGGAATGCGTTCATTAAACTGCTGAACAAGTATAAAAACGTTTTTACTTGGAATTATGATGATCTAAAAACGTATGATACTTCGGTTATTCAACACACAATTCCAATGCTTCCTGATATTAAACCTGTTCAACAGAAGTTGAGAAAGACCCATCCAAATCTCGAAATTCAAATCAAATCAGAACTTAATAAACTTTTAAAAGCCAAAATCATTTTTCCAGTCAGGCACTCCAATTGGGTTTCCAATATGGTACCTGTAAGGAAGAAGAATGGTGATATAAGAATCTGTATTGATTTCAGAAATTTAAACAAGGCATGTTTAAAAGACAATTTCCCATTGCTAACCATGGAACAGATACTTCAAAAGGTAGCTGGTTCTGAACTTATGTCCTTTCTCGATGGATTTTCGGGCTATAATCAAGTTTTAGTTCATCCAGATGACAGATTGAAAACAACTTTCAGAACAAAATGGGGAACTTATGCTTATCATAAAATGCCTTTTGGTCTAATAAATGCAGGAGCAACTTTTCAAAGAGCCATGGATATAGCATTCAAAGGTCTGATCAATAAATCAGTTGTTGTTTATCTTGATGACATAACAGTATTTTCAAAAAAGAGAGCCAATCATCTACATGATTTAAAACAAATATTTGAAAGATGTAGAAGGTTTGGTATTTCCTTAAATCCGAAGAAATCTTTCTTTGTTTTAGATGAAGGAAAACTTTTAGGATTTGTTGTGTCAAAAGATGGTATATATATTGATCCAAATAGAGTGAAAGAAATTTCTGATATTTCTTTACCACATAACAAAAAATCCATGCAATCATTTCTTGGACAGATCAATTTTGTTAAAAGATTTATTCCTGATTTTTCTTTTATTGTTTTACCTATGCAAAATATGATCAAGAAGAATTCAATATTCAAACGGGCGCATAAAGAGAAAGAAGCTTTTGAGGCAATCAAACAAGAAATCATTAATGCACCAGCATTGAATACCCCAGATTTTTCTAAAGATTTTACTTTGTATACTCTGGCCACTGAAACATCGTATGCATTCGTTTTAACACAACTCAATGATCAAGAAATCGAAGCACCAATTTCTTTCTTTAGTTCAAATCTGCAAGGAGCTGAGCTAAATTATTCCAATGTTGAAAAACAAGCCTTTGCTGTATTTAAATCAATCAAACATTTTAGACCTTTTCTCTTGAAAACACATACAAAAATCATTGTCCCATTTTCTGCAGTGAGGCAATTATTAATTCAAAAAGAAGTAGAAGAAAAGAGAGCTAACTGGGTAATAGCCTTGCAAGAATATGATATTGATATTAAACCAGCTAAGATTGTTAGAGGACAAGGTTTTTGCAGATTATTGGCAAGAGCTCATAACATACCAGAAAATCAAGATTCAAATCAAGATATTCAAGTAAGTCAAATAAGTGTTACAGATTCTGAATCCCAGTATGCTGACCTTATCTATTACTTGAAAAATGGGTATTCTCCTTCTAATCTCAGCTATAAGAGTAAACGCGCTTTAAGGTTTAACGCTATTAAATATGAGATCATTGATAATGTGTTATTTAGGAAAAATTATGATTCAATTTTATTAAGATGTCTTGAAAAGACTGAAGCTGAAAAGGTTTTGCAGGAGTTGCATGATGGACCAGCAGGAGGTCATTTTGGAGGAGATACCACAGCTCACAAAATAATTCGTGCTGGTTATTACTGGCCTACCCTTTTTAAAGATACGCATGATTACGTAAGGAAGTGCCGAATTTGTCAAACTGCAAGTGGAAGACAAAGGAAACCAGCTTTTCCTTTGCAACCAGTGACTATTGAGCAACCATTTGAACAATGGGGGCTTGAAATTATTGGTGAGATAGTACCTCATTCTTCCAAACAACACAAGTACATCCTTACTGCAACTGATTACTTTACAAAATGGGTAGATGCAATCCCGTTGAAGGTAGCCAATTCTGATGCAATTATTGATTTTATAGATCAATTCATCATAACCAGGTTTGGTGTACCTAACGCTCTAGTCTTTGATAACGCATCTTACTTCTCTGGAAATAGTTTAATAGAATTTGCAGTCAAAAGAGGTTTTAAATTAAAATATTTAGCAAATTATTATCCACAAAGTAATGGTTTGGCTGAATCCACTAACAAAAACCTTATCAAAATCATTAAGAGGACCATTGATCAAAATCAAAATAATTGGCACAAGTCTTTAATTTTTGCATTATGGGTTGATCGTATCACTGAAAAAGCTTCGATAGGGACTTCACCTTTCAATTTGGTTTATGGAAAAGCAGTTGTGATACCATCAAATTTAACTCTTCCATCATTAGCCCTAGTGCAATTTATTGAAGAAAATCCTTCTTCATCCATTCAATTGATATATGATCAAATCTTTAAACTAGAAGAAGATAGGGATAAAGAAAAAATTACTCATGAAAAACATCAACAACTTGTAAAATCTTCTTTTGATGCAAGTTCTACCGGCTCAAAAATTTTGTCAATTGGTGATCTTGTTCTGAAATGGGATAAAGCACATGAAGAAAAAGGTAAACATATCAAATTTCAGAAAATGTGGCTTGGACCATTTCAGATCGTTGAGAAGATAGGCTCAAATACATTCATACTCCAAGATCTAACATGTAAGAGAGAATATCTTCCTGTAAATGGGCTTATCTTGAAGAAATTCTTTTCATAAGGAGGTAACCCCTTCTTAAACTGTATATATTCCTTTCTGCAGAATTTTGATTGTTTTTGTTTTTGCAAATAAAGGTTGTTAATGAGTCTCTGATTGACTGTTTACTATTTAAGAAAATTTCTTCGGAAGAATATTATAAATATTTATTTTGTGTAAATAAGAATTTTTAAAGTAATGATCACAGTTTTTTGAATAGTTTAAAATAAGATGTTAAACCTTGAAAGATTATTCCAATCATTTGCATGATCTTTTGAAAACTTGAGAAGAATGTAAATCATCATAAGTTTATTAAGCAGAGAAAGGTTATCTATCAAAGTAAAGATTTTTTCAAAGTTTTGGAACTCAAAAAACTCTCAAAATTGTCATCCATTGATTCTTAAGGATAAAACTATTTCACCCCATCCATTTAAGTTGTGATTTTTTAGAATGTAATTCTAAGAAATTTGAAAATTTAAGAGATAAGAGGTCTCATTATGAGCCGACTTACCATATTCATAAGGAGTAATAAAACTGACATTACCAATACTACATACCAAAACAGGGTAATGGCTTATAAATATAAGACAAGGGGTCTCATCACGAGCCAGCTTGTTCAGTTTAATTATAACTAGTGAATGGCATTGTTATTAACTGGCTACCAAACCAGAACAATGGCTCTTAAAATAAAAATAAATAAAAGACAAAAAACATGAGATAATAGGTCTTATGAATTTATCTTTTAAAAAGTCATAATTTTAGTTGGATGGGACAATGAATGGTTAATGGTTTAAAGGTAACCCTGTCGAGACTATGAACGTTTGTTGGAAGCAGAGGCAATACCTATGGCAATAGAGTATATTATAAAACCAAAAATTGGAGAGATCCACTTACTTCATTATTAACACCAATCAAAGCTTGAAATAACCCAAAATGTTTTTATTCTTAAGGAATTAGAAAGAAATTATGAAATGATTTTTTTTTCTTTTTCATAGTTACATTTTATTTGAATTATCCTAAGATGGTTTTCATTATCTTTAAAAATCTTTACTTACTAAAGATAGAATGTTCATTTTATTTTTTCAGAGATAGCTGTTTCTTTCAGTGAATCGCCAATTGTTGTGACCAGCAACAACCCTCCTTTTATTTAATATTAGTAATAATACTAAATAAATGGGGACCCTTAGTTAAAAAATCCAAAAAATCAATTAGGATTTGTTTTCCTTTTCAAATAAAAATTTCTATCATAAACTTATAGAAATCCCTTAGAAAGAACATTAAGAAACACTTAAGTTTATGATAAATTACAATAAAATTGCTCTTTAAACAAAATAGCGCATCCATAGCAAAATGGTATATATCTTTTATAAAACTGAAAATGCGATTTTGCGCTTTTGCGATAATGCGATCCCAAAAGCCTATACAATAAACGTATTGGTCGCAGATCGCATAGCGCAAAAAACAGAAGTGATTAATGAATACCTTTTGCGCTATTTTCAATTTTGCGCTTTTGCGAGATTTGCGATGTGTGCTTTTGCGCTATTGCGCAATTTCCACTTTTGCGCTATTTTACATAACTGTGATGGCTTCATTTTGCGATATTGCGATATTACGATATTGCGCAGCAAATCGTAGATCGCAATGTCGCAGATTCATGTAGGCGCGTTGTCCAAAGGTAATCTTCCCATATATCAAATCTGTTATGCGCTTTAATGATTAAATTAAATGATTGGATTGACAATTAATGGTAAATGAGATTTTGTTTTGATTGAAAGTCGTTTCATGATTAAAATATTATATTTCATCCACCTTCACATTTAAAACAGTCTCATCACCTTTCTTATGCCATTACTCTCATTTACTCGTAAAACGCAGGCACGAAGGAGCAAACGTCTATACAAAGCTTTCACTAAACACTATGGGTAAGAAGGAAAAGAGCTCGAATTCTGAAAATAGAGAAATGGCTTCGCTGTATGCAGACACCGCTTGTAATAAGGATGCCGGTATATCCACTTGGGAAGGAATGTATAATCTGTTAGAAGAAGAAAATCCTGTGGTGATGAAAGTTGTGGCTACAGCAGGTTCTAGTAATACATCTGAAGCAACCCTCAAAGAACTGGCTTGTTCATTTCTCCATAGGATAGCAGCAAGGCCAAGGATTCTCCCATATACGGACATGGTGAAATGGGTGCTGGACAACACCGATATTTCAGACAGACAATTCAGAACTCCATCTGAAGAGCTAATCGGGTCATTCACCACAGAAGATCTGAGATTAATGTATAAGTTGCCGGAATCTCATGCGCCTTATAATAAGAAATTTATGAAAGAATTTACCAGAGAACATGCGAATTTGTCAGAATGCACACAGGAATGGACCAAAAGAGATGAGCCATCGAAGAAAAACAAACACGGGTGGACAGTACCAAAAAAGGATGTTTTAGACGTTGTTCACAAGTTCAAATATCCAAGTGGGCAAATTGACATAGTTTCTACCACAAGATAAGGTATGTAAGTTTTCCAAAATTATCCTCTATAGAGCTTTTAGAAGTTACTAAAGAAGCTGTTGGAGGTCAAGAGTTCTCAGAGAAACATAAATCTCTTCTTGAGAAAATTCGGGAGTCGAAGAGACTTGAAATAACTGTAAAAAAAAATGAGGAAACATTGACCAAATTCAAGGCACTTAATGCTGAGTAAGGAAAAATATGTGGAGCGTGTTCGGCACAGAGAAAAATTACTGCGAAAGATCAAATCGATAAAAATAAACTACTTTGGCTAAAGTATGATATGAGAAAATGGTGAAGCAAAATCAAGATGAAATTGCAAAATTAATAACAGAGAAAAAAGCTCCAATAAAGGAAAATGCACAAAGAGAAGGCAGCAGAAGAGGCGGCTACAGCGGCAAACACTCTTACTAATTGTGTAAATGATAATTTACACAAAGCTAATTTGATTCCAGAAACTGTTCTAGGATATCTCCCACAGGCACATCAACTGCAAACAGAATGGAGACAAAAGGCAGAAGAAAGAGCAAGATCAATCCAAGGGCTGACAAGATTAAATTGGGACTCATACTGGATGTACTTAGTGAAGCCACATAGTCAGCACAGCGTGCTTAATTGTATCATCAATGCTACAGAGAAGATTGCGCCTACCCTTGCCGACTCTGTCTTTTCAGGACAGTTGAATTCTGAAGTCGGCCAACCGCATCTTCTCAAAACTATGCTAGATGCCTGCAAGTTTAAAGATAAATTTCATAGATAGTTAGATTTAGTTTTAATTTTACTGTATTTTAGCCTAGGAAAAGGACGGTCATTGAACCAAATCCTTAATTTTTGTAATAAGACTATTTTTAGATTTAGTTAAGTAGTATTTAAACCCTTCTCATGCATTTAGAGAAGGGTCCTGGATCTTAATATTTTTGACTTGGAGATTGCATTTTTGTACTCCATTGTCTTATATATTTTTAAAAAGGATCACATCTGGTGATTTTTATGCGGAATTATCTTTGAAGTGTTGCATTTCTGTACCTTGGAATTTGATTTTACATCAGAGTTACTGGATTAGAGTATCAGATTGCATTTGAAAGTCTTCAATATGAACAATGTATTTCTATCTGTTCACTGTTGATTTCTTTTGTCTTATGATATTCGCTTTAAAATTGCTATCATTTATATATATTTGTTTTCACAACGCTTCCTTTTATATATCATTTCTGAGTATAATTGAAACGTTATCTTTCATAAGTATATATAGATGGTATACAATGATGAATGCAATATGCTAATACAGCTCTGTTTAAGTTCTTAAACAGAGTTATCTTTATTTGTTTCTACATATTTCAATTTAAATAATAATACATTTTCATGGTTATTGTTAAATTGGAACAATCTTAAGTTGTATTCACATATAATTACCTGGGTTAGTGTTACAATTTCTTTATCAGTATTTAGTTTAAATTAGATAGTTTTATTTCAGTTAATTTAGTCCCATTTCCACCCATCCAAACCAATCCATTTAGTTATAAGGAAACTGGTCCTTTAAATCCAGTCGGAGCCACCATACCAAATGGAAAAGGAGCTGTCTTAAGGTCCCGACCGGGTGGTTTTCCCCGATGTTTGAAGCAGAGATTTTCTAGGCTTCAACAGGACCCCGAATTTTTCCTATGTAGAAAAAATTCGTGGGTCCGCACTTGTCCCACAGTGTGCATGTGTTTTTATGCACTATGTATGAAGACAAAGTGCGGTCCCCACGTATTTAAATTTCAAAATCAAATTTCTCATTTGCCGCCCAAAATATTTCAAATTAGATTGTTCTAACATATGTTTTTATGCATTTTAGGATTAACAAGATGTTGATTTGGAGAGAACGTGAGCATGAGGACGTGGATGATGCCGCAATGCTCCATTTTCCCACAATGCAAGCATTAAGAGCATGCGGTTTGTATAAATTCTGGGCCATCCAAGGCATAAGGGCACATGTAGACCTCCTAACATGGCTGGTAAATAGGTGGAACGTACAGGACCAGTGTTTCATTATTGGCGGCCACCGGCTCGAAATTGAGCTGGAGGATATTTAATTTCTGACTATTTTTTCCAAGAGGGGCGAACACATTTCCTTGTTTGGGACTAGGCCAGGTGGCTAGACTGTCGCTAGTCTTCGACAAGAGTTCTGTAATGATCAGGAAAACCCCAGGGACAAACGGATTGACATAAAAACTATCATCCATCCCTAGCTGAAAGTTATTACATTTACTATTACCAGACTGTGTGGGAGTGCAGCACTGCATGTGGCTACCGATTCCCAGATGCGCATTGCTGTGGATTGTTTTCGAGGCACCATTTTCAACTGGTGCGAAGCTGTGTTGGCCAATTTAAAAGGCCAACTAACTAGAGAAAAGAATGGAAAACTAAATAACTTTGGATATGGATCCATCATAGTCACCTTTGCTCTAGAGAGATTCCCCATGTTAGCTCCGCAGAGCATTCCTATCGATGCCGGTCGACCTAGAGAACCTAGGATGGTTTGTTGGGTTGCATTGATGGCCCGTAATGGTATTGACGGCGCCGAGATTGTTCGATTTCCTCCTTCATATGTTCGTTGGCTGGAACGCCAAAATTTTTTTATAGAGGACTTTCCATACGCTAGGATAGATTTCCGCGGTGACCGAGAGATGACTCTCCCAATAGGGGAACAGTGGGATGAATCAAGTAAAATCATTTTCAACAATTTCTAAGTTCTAATTTTTATTTTATTTTGATCATCTTGAAACTTAATAACAATTTTTTTTTTGAATGCAGATGTGGGCCCACGGCGACCAGCCCATCTCCAACGTTATGAAAGAAGACAACCAGTTGCAGCCGTACCAGCCCCAGCAGGCCAATCAGCAGAAATCTTGTCTGATTTAGAGCATCACCTAGAGCGTCTGACTCTAGATATTCCAGAGATGGACATAGATGAGATTCAACTCAGATTACAGACATACGTGATTGGTGTTCTAGGACCTTTTAGGAGGTTCCTATGTAGGGTAGCCTGGGCAGTGGTCTCTTATCGTGAACACCATCAGTGATGGGATGATCGTGTCATAGACTCATATTTTTGACTTTTTGTATTACCATTTTTCCGATCATAAGGTGTTTCCAACCTTTGATCGAAGACGATGTATATTTTTTGAAAAAACTTCTATACTATGATATATCACTATTTACTGACTATCTATATACATGTTATGAATGTAGTTTGATTTATTGTGTTGATTATTGCAAATGTCGATTTATCATACTAGAAGCAACTGCATTTGCTATTGTATTTAAATGTCTTGGAATATGTTGATATTAAATGTAATCAAATTCACGTTCCAAGAGACGAACTCTTAAAAGTAACCGTAATAACACTGGATTTCTAATGGCATAAACCCTGTTAAGCTATAATACAACAAGTTCAGAATCCAACCTAACAATCAAACTCCGAATTCCAAATGATATGGATTCAGATAATAACTCAATCACTGCACTATACTCAGCAATGTTATTCATTGTTTGAACAAGGCTTACCCCACGCACGGATACTAACTTGTCAGAGGGTGAATAGATAACCCAAGTTGTGGAAGAAATTTTCTATGTACTACGATAAGCACCATCATCAAAACCAATGTAGGTTTGAAGAGACGTCAACATCTGCATTATCAGGATTAAAACTCAGATAAGCAGGAATAGTGATAAAAAACACACTTCTAAACTAGACATACTTTTCTAATCTAAGACACACCAGCAGTAAACAAATCTAATCTAATAAAAATATCCACACCAAGTTTAAGCATAATATCGCTTTAGATAAAGCCCATTTCTGGGTTTATCTAAAGGGACACTATCAAAATCTATCAACTCATAGGCCCCTTTTGCCAGCTTTCGCTTAACAATGAAAGGACCATGCCACATGGGCATGAATTTCCCAGTTCCTAGCTTATCATTGGCTTGATCATAAACTAAGACTAGGTCTCCTTCAGGGAAAATTTTAAGGATGGAAAATTATTTTGAAGTTTAAAAAATTGGCGAATCTCACTAGTCCCTAATATGCAAACTATACATTTTTTATTGATGTATTTGTAAATTTAATCAAATTTATAATGATACTCTATATATTGTCTATATAATTTTGGCAATTTTTAATGTAAAATAATTTTATAGTGTAAAATTTGGGCGAATAATTTTTATAAAAAATGGAAATTGGCGAATCTTTTTTTTGGAAAAACCATGGAAAATTAGCCCACCTGCGAATATTAGCCCCTGAAATTTTCCATGCTCTCATTCTGAAAATTTTCGAGGGGTAACACTTCTATCATACTGAGCTTTTATTCTTTTGACATGAGCCTCATTTTCTATTTTAGCATTTCGTCGATTCTCATCCAGCTGAGCTAAGTACAAAAAACGTTTCTCCTCTTCAGACGTAGCTGGGAGTAATTCTATGGCTAATTTCAATGATGGAATTTCGCATTCAATCGGTAACATAGCTTCTAAACCGTAAACCAGTTGAAAGGGAGTGAAACCATTTGATGTTTTTACTGAGGTTCGATATGCCCAAAGTGCTGAAAATAACATGGAATGCCAATTTGTCTTGTGAATACCAATAATTCGTCTGATCATGGTAACTAAAACTTTATTTATGGCTTCAACCAGACCATTGGCTTGCGGATAATATGGAGTGGAACTATCGTGGCGTAGGCCAAGTTGATCTGTTAGTTCAGTCATCATGACATTCCGAAAATGACTTCCATGATCTGTAATAATGGCTTGAGTAACACCGAACCTAGAAATTATGTGATTAAATACGAAAGTTGTAGCAGTCTTGCCGTCAACAGAAAATGTAGGCATTGCCTCGGCCCACTTAGTAAAATAATCTACCACTAAGATAATATACGCATGCCCCTCGACCGAGTGAGGGTTACATGTAATAAAGTCAATACCCCATTTCGCAAAAGGACCGACAACAATTATAGGGTGAAGAGGAGCAGGTAGTGCACGCATCTTATGATCAAGAAGTTGACAATTGTGGCATTTCTGCACTGCATAAATTCAATCTTTGAATAACGATGGCCAGAAATAACTAGCGCACAATATCTTTTGGGCTGTGGCATACCCAGAAATATGACCGCCACATGCTCCAGAATGGTATTCATTTAAAACCTTTTTAGCTTCTTCATGAATAAGACAGCACTGGAAAATAGAATCTGCTCCATGACGATAGAGTGTATCACCAATAATATTGTACTGTTGGGATTGGAAGCGTATTTTCCATCACTGAGATAGTTAGATTTCAGGCCGAAAAGATTGGGTTTGGAGATAAATGATAATATCCCCATACCATGGATCAAGAGTATTGATAAGAAACAGAGATTCGTTTGTAATGGGCTCATCTGCCACAGTTTCAGTATCAGTAGAGGGGAAATCACACATCAATTATGTGAAAACCAAAGATTTCTTTGCCTTGGATTTTTCAAATTCCAAGTCAAAATCCTGCAGGATGACTATCCATTTGGAATAATTTCCCCCTAGCAATTGTTTAGTTAAAATGTATATCATAGGATTACAGTCAGAAATTACTGTGGTTTTGCATAATAAGATGTAGTTTCTAAATCTTTGGACAGCTTGAACAGCTGCCAAGGCCAATTTATCCACATGTGTGTATGTGATCTCAGTTGGATGTAGATTTCGACTAAGATAGTAAATCACATGTTCAGTGTTGGATTCATCTTCCTGAAATAAAACCATCCCAATGGTGGAATGAGAGGCGGTGATGTACAAAACGTAGTCCTAGTTGTAGTTGGGAGGATGCAATAACGGTGCATGGGTCAACGCGTGTTTAAGTGCATCAAAAGATCGATCAACGATCTCATCCCAAAAGAATGGAATGTTCTGTTTCAGCAATCGGCTAAAACCCTTTGTAAGCTCGGCATAGTTAGGAATGAACCGATGTAAAAAGTTTTCTTTCCCCTGCAAACTTTGGAGTTGGTGTAAATTCGAAGGAGGAGGTAAGTTGACAATAGCTTCAACCTTCGACAGATCGACGCGAATGCCTGTTTTCGAAAAAAAGAAGTCCCAATAAGCGACCCGATTCTACACAAAAAACACATTTGTGTGGATTCAACCTAATTCGATAATGCCTACATCTCATAAAGATAGCTCGTAAGTGAGTGATATGGTCAGCCCTACGCGATGAATGAGCAGGTAAATCATCGAGATAAGGCTACACAATGTGCTTAATGTTAAATGCGTAAGACATGGCCCTTTGAAAAGTTGCTCCAACGTTCTTCAATCCAAAAGGTAGTTTGCAATAAGCAAACGTCCCCCACAGACAAATAAAAGTTGTTTTTGGCTGATCAGTAGAGAGTATGTTTATTTGATTGTAACCGGAAAAACCATCCATAAAGGAAAAAATTTCACTGTCGGCACAATCATCGATTATTTGATTGATATAGGGGGTTGGATAATTGTCTTTAGGACAAGCTCGATTAATATCCCTATAGTCGATACATACTCATATCATTCCTTGTTTTTTAGTCACAGGAACAATATTCGATACCCAATCTGTTAAGGGAATTGGATAAATGAAACCTGCATGAAGTAAATTTTCAACTTTTGCTTTGATAGCAGCAACTTTTCTAGGATGTATTTGACGTAGACATTGACGGACAGGTTTGGCATCCGGGTAAGTCTTGATTTCATGTACGACAATTGACGGATCGATTCCTAGAATTTATTCGTAGGACCAGGCAAACACATCACAAAATTCTTGAAATAGGGCTTTATAAGTTTGAATTTCATCTTCCATACAACAAGCACCTATATGAATGTTTTCAATTATTCTTGGTTTTACTAAAATGTCAATTGGAATTGTTCGAGACATATTTTCCAAATTTAAATTAGAATCTAGATTTTGCAATGGATTCTATGGTTCTTTGACATATTTAGCAGTAAAAATAGAAGCGAAATCATCTTCAAAATGATCCATCTCAGGAAAAAAACGAAGATTGGTGATGTAGATCTTCCCATGGTAAATCGTCAATAGACAAAATTTCACGAATCTTCTCATCAGCATGAACAAGATTAGGAAATGTCGTTGTGGCTAAATTATATATATAAAGTGATTCCTCATGGATCCCATTCATTGGATCGGTTTCAGGTGAAGAGGGGTCGGAAAGTGACTGTACAACCTGATATGCAATTTCAAATGGACTCAAAGGCATCATGCCATCAAATGAATCTAACTCGGAGTCGGAAGGTATGATCCAAGGATCATCAAACATAACAGTGTCTGACGAAATCATGTGAATAGTTGCAATAGAAGGCGATATGTTAGGAGGAGGAAAGGAAAAAGTTCCTAGTAAACCATAATCTTTAATCAAACCTACTCCAACATCCTTGTAAGGGATAGTCGCTTTACCAACGTGCTGGATTGTTTCTGTAGAAGTTGGGTTGGAGGAAAAATAAGTTAACTGATCTATTGTAAAGATCCTTCCTTGATATGGAAATTTTATGAGTCGAAAGACCGAAGAAACAACAACAGTCATATCATAAGTCCAACTATGACCCAGGAGAAGGTTGTAATCTAAAGGGGCATCAACCACTTCCACATCTAGATTTACGGTTTTACCTTTGACCCCTATGGGTAAATCTTGCAAAATACCGAAAGGGTGGAAACCTCGACCATCAAAAGCCTTAATAATCGTCGGAGACTAGTTGAGTGTAGGAGAACCAAGCAATTTCCAACACTGAATCGACATAATACACGTTGAAGCTCCCTCATCAATCACAGTCTAAAATATTGGTCTGTTTTTGGCTAATACTGGAATTTGGAAAGCCATTTGGTGAGGTAGGTGAGGTGTACTATTTTCTAAATCGAAGATTATAAGGTTGGAATCCTGAATATCGATAGCTCCTATGGCAAAAAAAAGAAATTTATGCTGTGCTAGGCATGATTGCAACACTTCCAAAGCCGACATTGCTGAAGGAGAAATAGCTAAGTCTTCAACAATGTTGTAATTCTGAGCAGCTCTCGCATGTGGATTGAAAGTTGATTTACGAAGAACACCTTTAGCAGGCGGTTTGATTATTAAGTCTGTATTTGGTTTCTCGATCTGTAGCAGACCAGAAATAGGAGGAGGTGTAGGTGATGTACTTGCACTAGAAGATTTTGCTTCTTTACCATCAACAGGATTATTAGTACCATAATCTTGTGATCGTGTCACAATCCTTACATGAGACATCATCAAAATCGGCTCTTCTGAGGCAGTTGAGGTGGAACCAACCATCTTACTATCTTGAGTCGAAAAAGGATCCTTCAAGATAGCAGGTTGTTGTGAACCTTTAACGAATTTCGCAACCTCTGCTCTATGTGGGCATTCCTTAGTAAAATGATCCTCGTCACAAATGTAACAAGGATAGCAGGTTTGCATTTTTCTTCATTGGATTCATTTTTATCAGTTTTCTCTTTTGAATTCTTTTTTTTTTTATTCTTCCCTTTCTTTTTACCACTAGATTTAGATTTGGTCGTAAATGTCTCTACGACATGAATATCGGCCGAAATTTCGGGAGAATATTCTCCCTTTGGGGAATCAGGTAAAGTTATAATAGGAGAAGAAACTTTTGAAGATTTCTTCTTACTTTTAGTATTGAATGTACCAATCATACCATCATCGGCATGAGACCCTGAAGGAGCGGCAGCTATTTGACCTTGTTTTGGAGGATCGAGGATTTTTTTCATGTAAAGTACCTGACTGCGTATAAACGAGGTCAAGGTACTAAGCTTGAGAAATTACTTGCTCTTCGGTAACAACACTAGCCTTAGCTACATATTCAGTGATTTTGGGTAACAATGATTTAACAAACCATTCCGCCAAAATTTGATCCGGAATGTAAACTTTCACCAAACGCCTTCTACGTCGCCATTCATGAATATGATCAGAAATATACATGGACGTGGATTGTTTCAGTGAAGTTAATAGTTTTGTGCCATTGTCATATTTGACAGGCAACTGAAAATGAGTCAAGAAGGCAGTTGCTAACTGACTGAAATTATTAAATGAGCCTCGTGGTAACTCAATGTACCATTTGGCGGCAAGACCAATAAGAGTTATTTGGAAAAGACATAAGCGAATTGAATCATCAATTATTGAATTAGATGTACACCAGAGGTGATAAGTCATGACATGATTTGATGGATCCTCTCCTAACTTACCTTTGAATTTCGATATATCACTAGGAAACTTATGCGGCATTGGCGGCCAATACGGATAATAGAAAATTGGATCAATCATAAGGCGTGTCAAATCAGGTAAATCCAAAGTTGCAATAAATGGTAACTGACGTTTAGGGTCGCGAAAACCTTGAGTAGCCAAAGCAGTTCCAGGAGGTGGATACCCAGGATAACTGGGAATCGGATTTGCATTAGGAATTGTGTAACCTCTCGGGTAACCAAGATTAACCGGACCAAATTGGGGTTGTTGAGGATGTTGATAAGTATATCCAGGGTATGGTTGATACTGATAACTTGGATTTGGTGAAACATGACCGAATTGAGGCTGTCCCTAGTACGATTGATACATGAATTGCGGTTGACTTGTAACAACTGTACTTGTACTGGCTTGTCCCGCAGGCATCTGAACCGAATTCTGAACTGAAGGTCCTGATTGGGGTACCGAGACTTGAGGGATTTTCACGGATGCAGGGATAGAAGAACTCGGAGCTATAGATACTCCAGAAATAGGTGTTACAGGTTGAACAGACGTTGCAGCAGTTACAGCAGTTTGAGGCGAAGTCTGAGGTGTACTAGGCCCAGACTGCTAAACAGAACTAGGTGCAGGAGTTTGAATAGTAGGCTGGACAGGTTTCTGGGTTGGACCAGAAACCAAAGGCTGTCTAGGTTGAAAAGGAAACTGCACATTAGGCTGCATAGACTGTTTATATTGGGACGGAGCCCACACCATGTTCATTTCGGGGTATTGTCCTGTAGAAGGTTGAACGTAAGGACCATAGCCTGGTTGAACGTAGGGTTGATAAGTGGTAAATTTCCGGCTCCTTATATATATGACTGACCAGAAGGCTGTTGGAAACCTTGAATTGGGTACTGACCTTGAGGTTCATAACCCTAAGGTGCGTACTGAAGCTGGGGTTGATAAGGACCCTGAGGAGCATATTGAGCTTGGGGTTGACCTTGGGGTATGTACTGTCCTAAAGGTTGATATCCTTTAGGTATGTACTGTCCTTGGGGTTGTCCCCCAAAACAATATGATTCCACAGTTTGTCCTGGGAAAAAGCTACCTTGAGGTTGCCCCCCAAGTGGTAACTGACTTCCTGAAGGTTTCCCCCCAGGTGGTAAATGACTACCTTGAGATTGCCCCCCAGGTGGTAATTGATTTCCCTGAGATTTCCCTCCAGGCAGTAACTGAATGCCTTGAGTTTGAGGATTTAGAATATTACCAAACATCATAAATATTTTCTCTGCATTAGACGTTTCAGTTTTAACTCCATTAAGATCAAATGATAATACGTGTTTAATTGGTTGAGGTGCTACTCCCGAGAAAGTACCAGACAGAGCCTGATATCCCGAAGGAACAGAAGGACCACGGTGTAAAAATGCTTCTGGTGTCTGGGAAAACATGGATGACTCTCCTGCCATAATGGATGACGGATAGTAACCTCTGGGTGTAGGATGAAATGGAATTCGAGGTGGAGAAAAAGCAAGACCCGGATTCTCTAAAATTTTTGTCAAAGATAGATACCAAGCACTAGTTCAAATAGGGTTGTAGAAAATAGATTCACGCTCCCTAAGATTTAAAGACTGAGGGGATTCGGGAAGAGATAACTCTTCATCTATATTAGTAAGTTCTTCAATAGAAATAATTCCAGATGGAAGATCGTCAGTGACAATATTTCTTACCCTAGGTGAACCAGGATCGCTAGAAGTTGGTGTAATAAATCCTGAGGATGTTTCCAAAATAGAAGATTCAATTTCAGGTTCAGAGATTTTAGGTTCGTCAGCTAGTTCACTGGAAGGAGAAATACTACCAGTAACTTCAGAAACTGAAATCGGTTCTTGAATGTGTTATGTTGTGGGTAATTGATAATCAGGATGAACAACTATAGATGAAGTTCCAATTTCTATTAATCTAATTCTACCACTGCTATATGATACCAAAGCACGAAGCCCTTCAAGCTCACCTGGTGTATATTCATGGGGTTTCACTTGTAGTCTCCGGGATTGTCTCGGCAATTCTGCCATGATTAAATATTAACTAATCACACGCAAACAAAGAAAATTTCAATGAAAACACCTAAAGTCTCTAAAGAAACAAATAGATGAATCACACGCTTAAAATCTAAGAGTTCAAACCACACATAAACAGTAACTTCCCATACTAAAAACACTAGTTGGTGATGAAATCCAACTTAGTAGAAATTTAATACAGAAAGGGCAATTGGAACAGTTACCCCGACAACCTGCTTAATGAAACAGACTGGCACAAGTTTCCTCACAAAACCATCTTGTGTGAAGAGAACCCCGCAGAGATTCCAAGTGAGTCTAGTCGACGTCTGCTCCAGGTACAGTGAGATCTTTCCTTCACCGTCACCTTAGGAAATAATCTTAAGTTTATGGACACTAAGGTTACCAACAGTAACAAATATAATTGGGGGAACAGTCTACAATCCAATCCCACGCGCAAGGGTAGAGTAACAAAGCTCAATCCCTTTGAAGGTTCCTCGACATGGTTAATCCAAGGTTTACCGGCAAGTGACCCCAGGCTCCTCGACAATGGTTAATCTGAGGTTTACCATTTGTAATGCGTGCAAAATATTCTATCTTCCCCAATGAAACATAATTGATTGTCTCAAAGGTTCAGACATGATCTCGTGATTGAATTCTTTAAGAGAAGCTTCCCAGATTATACAAATTACAATTGGATTTATTTCCTACCACAAGATTTATCTACTTGTTTTCTTTTACTATCTTGGAGAGTTAATTACTCCCTACTCCAAGATACTAGCCTACGCTATGTTGGTGATAAGAGCCCTAGAAATATAAAGATTACTAGATGAATTTTAATTAAGCGTTACTTTTATGAGTTGTTTCTTAAGTCAATGGGTGTGGAAATGAAACTTTGATGGTGTGAAGACTCAACTTCCAAAAACACTAAAAATGCACCTAAAAATGATAATCAAATTGTTTTCTTTCAATGAAATTCTAGCTAAAGAAAGAGTTGGAGAATGCAATTCTTTTAAGAAACAATTCCTTCTTTGAACATAAAGAATAATTGAAAGAAAATATTTTTGTCTTTTCAACAATAAATCAAAATGAGAAAAATTATCAAAGCTCACAATAAAATCCTTTCACTTTCAAAAACTTGAAGCTACAAAAACAATTTTCCTTCAAAAGAAATCTACAAATTTTTAAAAGCACTCAAAACTACAAAACTAATTTTGAGATCTAGAAACTTTAACAATCTAATTGAATAAAAGCTTTAAGATTTTTTGAAGAATGATTTACTTAGTTGTTCAGAAAACTAAGGATCTATTTGTCCAGAATAACAAACAGATCAAAAACACTCAAATATGTTTTTAATAAAAATGAAATTCAAAAACCTATAACAAAGTTTTTTTCAAAGATTTACAAAGAAACAAGTAGATCTATTTCTCAATAAAGGATGATTTCACAGTCAGGTAAAATTCAGTAAAAAGACAAAAATACCAATGTAATCTGAGGTACTTCAAACTGCCAATGCTTCGAATCACTACAAAGACCAAGTGAAAAGCAATCCAAAATGCAAAACTTCTAGAAAAACATCAAAACACCAATACTGTTGGAATTCATTCAAAAAAGGCTTTTGATAGAAACAATCATCAATCTGGACAAAAACAAAAAAATCTAAATCAAAATAAGGATAAACTGAAGAAAGAAATCTGGAGTTTTTCAAAATTTTAAGAGGGTCCGCAGGCTTCCAGAAGTAACAGGTGTGGTCCTACACTGTTTACTTAAGGAAAGTGAGAAACTTCCTACGCTATGCAAAGAAGACAAAGTGCGGTCCCCAAAAAAGCTAGAGAAAAACATAAAGATTTCAAAATTTTCAAAAAAAAAGAAAACTTAAGCTACCCAGGCAGATATCTATCAATCAAAAACTAGGAAAAACATTTCCTCAAATGAAAATAAAAGAGAACCAAAAAACAACAAGTTCTTCCCCAACGGAGTCGCCAATTTGTTGTGTGGATTAATCCATCTTGCGGACAAGACCAATCTCCCTAGTACTAAAATTATCTAGCAACAAACAGCCAAATAAATTAATCTTTCTCTAAGCATATATGATTTACAAAAAGCTCTATAGAGGTGTAAAATACTTACCGTATGTCCAGTGCTTGTTTGAAGTCGTTGTTGTCCCTCGTGCACTTGAAGGAGTTATCCTTGTAAACCTATAGTCACAAACAAGAAAAATATTAAATAGCACTTGTATATACATCATCATAAACCATGCTTATCATAGTGATCAAGGAATCTATGAAATAAACCATTAACTGAAAGCTATTGAGAAAAATGAGTATATTTGTATTAATTTCAAAAGAAGGAAAACCTTACAACCTGAGCCTTGATGTTGCACAGGCCTTCCTGAGGTCCGAAGCAGGAGTCTCCTCTACTTTGATAAGCTCTGCACTCCTCCAACCAAGACAAATAGAGGTATGTAATCTCTCCTCACAAAAATCTTAGTTAACTGAGTCTGAATCCCAACAGCACTTAACCTCAAATATTCTAAAGCTTGAACTCCCCTTGAGGCTACCCAATGCCTCTTTTTATAGTGGAAAAGAGGAGGTTTTCTGTTCCAAATATGAAGGGATAGAATCCTCCTTCAAAGGGATAAGCTCCTCACATCAAGGGGTTAGCTCCATAAGGTAAGGGATACACGAACCTCAAAAGAGTGGTTCTACCACCGCAAGATTCTTTCTAGCGGCTTCTAGAATTTACTTTAATTGAGATTTTTGGAATTTACTTGCACCTTTTTTAATCTTTACAGGGGTCCGCACCTATAACACAGAGAAATTATGTTCAGATATGCAGGAGAGCTGAAAATTAGGTGCCGGACAGCAGGCAAGATAGAGAGAAAGTGCGACACCAAAGTTTAGGATATTTTTAGGAACGTTTCTTTGATTTTCAAGGCTTGACATGAGGAAATGATATGTTAGACTTACAAAGAGGGGAATTATGAGTAATAATGAGCTCATACACATAGCAAAATGTTAGGATGAAAATTTTCAGTGTAACATATACAAATGGCCAAACCTCCTTTATATATATAGGTGTCCATAGGGCCACAATGTAATCCTAGTGGGGCCACAATGTAACCCTAGCCGACCTAACAATAATAATGTAAGGGCACAATAATAACAATATGGGGGTTACAAGGGTACAACAAAAACAATAAGGGGGGATACACTAACATAATAAGAGACTACACTATTAATATAGGGACTTAACATGCCCCTCTCCTTCAAACAAGTGTTGTCCTCAATGCTTGATTATTTCTTGATGCTTCTGTATAAAATTCTCATCCTCCCATGTTGAATCTTCTACAAGAAAGTTCTTCCACTTGCTAAGATACTCTGAAATTGATCGTACTTGTCGATTTCTTATTTCTGTGACTGCTTCGAAACTTCTTTCGATGTGATGTTGATATTCCTATTGTTTCATTAGATTCTACACCAAAGTTAGGTTATCCTTTGGGAGTTGGAGAACTTGTTGTTGATGCTCGATGTGCTCTTCCACTAATTTATCATCCATATTAGCTATTATTTTATCCTTCAGACCATCCAACATAGCCTCCATTTATGATTTTAAACCATCTATTTCATCTTTGGTTTCTCTTCGTAAGATCGAAATTTATTGCACTTGGTACCGTAATTTTGATATCTCATACTGCAATTCTTCCTCTTCATGCATCATAGTATAGCATTTTGAGGGCTTAATGGGTATGGAATTAGTTTTAGGAGGAATTTCAGAACCTAATACTAAAATATATGCTCAATATGCCCTTGGAATCACTTCAAACTGATTTTTTTTTTTACACAAAACTTATGCAATTCGGGAAAAATACATACCTTTTTCTTTCTTTTGAGGAGCTCGATATTGAAACTGAATTATCTCAGTGATTTCAGATCTTAAATATCTGAAATTTGGCACTGAGGTAGCCCTCTAAATTCTCTTTATAATTCCATAGTTCTGACCTGATTTTGATTCTTCAAGACAATGTTATGTCCAATCTCCCACAATGACCTAATTATGGACTGGTTCAGTAGAGAGAACTTGTACGACTTGCCACATGTCACTATTTTCTCCTTTGGATCTAAAATTTATAGACAAGAAACTAAATTCCGTGTAATTCAATCATATTTTTACAGAATTCCAATCCGATACGCAGAGATATTTTTATGAATATATTCCCACGATCACCTCTTTGAGTTGAAATTCAGGAGCCTGAAAAGATCTAACTTCCACAAATCATATCTCCAAAAATATTGCAAACCAAGCTCTGAAATTTTGCGACAATGTTCCTCAGGATTGTGGCTTCGCGCTCTAAAAATTTCATCTTGTGAACCTTCGTATAAAAAATGGTATATCACAAATGTCGCGATGACCTGTTTAGGTGAAATTGAGGAGCCAACGAAAATCCCTAACTTCCAAAAATCATATCTCCGAAAATATTACAAAAAATTCTCTAAAATTTTGTGATGATGTTACTCAGGCTTTCGGCTTCACACTCTAAAAATTTCAGCTTTTGAAACTTCATAGAAAAAAATTTATAGCGAAAATGGCATGATGACCTGTTTGGAGTAGCAAAACCCTAAAATCTAAAGCTCTGATACCAAATGTTGTGAAACCAGCTCCAAAAATAGAAGAAAAGAGATATCAACACCTTAGAAATAAGCCACTTCGAGGGGAAATGTTCAATACATTACATAAATTAACAATTATTGGATGATTCAAATTACAAAACCTCCTTTCTATATATAGGAGTCCGTGGGGCCACAATGTAATCCTAGCCGACCTAACAATAATAATTTAAGGGCACAATATTAACAATATGGGGGTTACAGGGGTACAACGATAACAATAAGGGGGGATACACTAACATAATAAGGGACTGCACTATTAATATAGGGACTTAACACACTAGATGCAAACCAAGGAATGGTGGAATACTGAGCTTGAAGAAATTTTCCCCTACAGCCTTGGTGATGGTGTATGGCTCATATCAAAGTAGGTGAAGCTTGTAGTGGGGTCCAATGATGCCCTCCTTTTGCAAATTTATCCACAATATTTCTCCCACCTAGAAGTTGTGTGGCATGCGATGTTGATCATGTCACTACTTGTGCTTGCTATTGGATTTCTCCAAGATGTCATGGACCTACTGGTAGACATGATGGATGCGTTCAATAAATATGGTTTCTTTATCAGCCTTAGATAGTACATGTGTGTTATTTTCTGTGGTCGCGTGAGGTATGACAACATCGGGAAGGGACGTGCTTGGGGTGAGATCAATGGATTGCTTGACCTGATAGTGTAGAGGAACCTTTATGGGTGAGGAGAAAATTTCCTTGTATTCCTCCATGTCTCTTTCCATTTGTTGTTGTCACGTAGGGGAGTCCTATTTGGAGGCTGCAGCCACAATCTTCTTCTTGCCCAGTGGGTGAATCATAATGAAAAAAAAAATTCCTGGTTTGAGAAATAATCTTACTGCATTGCTTTGAAGTACTCAAAGAGATGGCAGAAGGCAGTACTACTTCTAGTATCCTATACTATTTATTTCCAAAAGTAATAATAAAACAATGAGGCCTAGACTCATACACAACATGTCACTTCCACAAGTATGTTGACTTAATAATACATCAGACACATCAAGAGGAGCAACATCATACAATACCTCATCCTTGAAGGGCTTGATGTTGTACGAAAGGAAAAACTGATGGCTGATGCAGAGATCTCTTTCTTAGTGAGGCCACCCGATGGTATATAGCTATGGGTGTGCTATGGTCGGTAGGCCAAGCCGCTTCATGACCTATACGAAAATGAGGTTCTTTTTTCTTCTGTTATTGACAAGGAATTACATTGGAGAACCATTCACCCACATTTGGGAATGGAAGAGGCACTCCCCCTCCTCTGGATCTTTGGGTTCCTCCTTCTGAATCTTGTTGTTGGAAACGGTGGCACTAGGTTTCGCATCAATGATTTTATTTCCTTTTTCATTCCCCTAGTATAGTTCTTACTCAGAATCAAAACATGCATCTGATTCAAATTCCTTCAGTTCATCCACCAATGATTGTTTGGTACAACACGTTGTGAGTGGAGATGTTATGAAATTCACACCACTTCCCTGTGTCCTTCTTTGGCTTTGTGGTGTTGTTCTGAGTCACCCCGCTTTGACATTGACCCTTTTTCTATGGTTCGGGGAAACCTTTCCTCGACTTCGGATTCACGGATCCAAATTCTCATTCTTCTGCTTAAATTTCTACTCAATCTTGGCGGCATATCGATATGTCATGCCAATCGAGGTAATGTCAAGGAACTCTATTTCCTCCTCAATGTATTTGTGCAACTAGCTACGATACTTGAGCACCAAATGTCTCTATGAATATTTAATACCCAACTTCTTGAGCAAGGTATGGAACACATTCTTCAACTTGTGCACATCTTGATCCCTTTGTTGCCACATCGTGGTCCATTGGATGTACTTGTCGTCATAGCTTCCCATGGGGTAATATTGTTCCTTGATGCCATCTCAGAACAAATTCCAAGTGGGTTCAGTCGAGAAAAAAGAGCGTTCCCTCTCATCCTTTTGCTCATAATAGGTTTCCCACTAGTCTTTGACATGGGGGGTGACTTTAAGGAGTGAAAAGTTAATGTTCTCTTGGTGAGAGAAATCACGGAATGAAAAATACCCTTCTAGCAAATTCAACTATCTATCTACGATGCATGCATCTATCTCACCTTCAAATACAGGAATTTAAAAGTTAAATTCTACCTTGAAAAGAGTGGCACCTCTAGAGTGGTTGTTGGATGCAGATGCACCGTCAATGGGTAGTCATGAAGGATATGGAAAAATTTATCCATCATCTCGTTCCTTTGTTTCTAGAGGGCCTCCTCAAGCAATATTTTGATAGGATATACTACTCCCCCATATTTCTTTTCTTCCACCATGGGAGGTTGTTTGGGTTTGCGAGGATGATCTTGCAAAGGTTCAACCAGATCGAGCCCTAACTCCTTATACCCTGACCTTGTTGGGGACATGTAAAGAAAGATCGAGAAAGAGAAAATAGCTCTGATGCCACTAATCCTGATTTATGCAGGAGCACAATAAAATATAGAAATAAAAATAAATTCACAGATGAAACAAAAATAAAACTTAATTTCATTAATATCAAATGAATAAAATATGCTTACAGATAGAATGGAAATAAACTAGCTAGGGCGCTAGTAGCTTATCTCTAAGAAGAGATGTGGTGGTTACGAGCCTATGAACTGTGTTACAATGAGGCTCCAAGGCCTATTTATCGTTTAGAAACAATGGAAAACCATAAACATCCAAAAACCTAACCCTAGGAGATGAAACACCAAAACTATCGGACTCGTTTAGGTAAATTGGTACATCAACTTCCCAGGTATGTAACTTTGGCATATGATCTTAGTTTGATGCACACAATACCTGGTTAGAAATATCTATCTGAGTACTAAAATTTTTGAGTGAGAAACATCGGTCAAAGACCCATGTTACTCTCGGTTTTCCCAAAAGATGTCGTTTAGAGCCTCGAAACGGCTCCAGAAGTTCAAGACCCGAAAAATTTCTAAAAATAGTAAATTGTGCTACAATTAAGGAAAATGAAAAAATGAAATAAACAATGGTGGGGGTCCAAGTGGAATAGGCAAGTGGCTACCAATATCCACCTGGATCACCGACGTGATTGAAGGTTATGATTTGCAAGGTAAATTTTACTGAGGTTAGACTTCTCTTGAACATATTGACAACATGACACTTGACTTGGCAGCATTTGACTCAACGATAATACCCAAAACTAGCTGAATACTTTCAATGAGGTTCAAATAACTTTGATACAAATGGATTTTCCAACTTGGACACAATTTTGATAGATTGTCATGTTCAAGAGCGAAAGGTTGCCTTTAATAACAAGAAAATAATGTTCTTTCCCAATTCGCCCCCCCCCCCCCCCCCTCCCACCATTACTGGAAAGTGAGTCTTTGTTTTTACACAAGCTTGAGGAGGATAACATATGCTTGTCATATAATTTCATCCTTTGAACAAGTCCTCTGAAGTATTTTTAACGAACCCTAGGAAGGAGTGGTACAGTCCCATTGTAATCGATAGGTCCTGCACTGTTTAAATTTTACAAGTATAGTGTAGGGTTAAATCAATGTTTTTTCATGTTTAAAGAGTTTAAAAATACACAAAAATAAAACCCATATTCTTATTTAAACGTAAATATTTAACAAGCCCGAAGAAAGCAAAACTCGATGATTTTCAATTTTAGGGATTCAGAAGAAAAACATAAGTAAACTCCATAGTGTTATTTTTCATGAATTTAATCCCTCAAGCCCAAAAAAGTATTAAATAATGCATGAGAGAACTCTATTGACCATAATTAGTCAATTTATACCTTTTTTGGAAATAGTATAGTTCATTCTGGAAAAGGGGTAAACTTATACTGAATAGATGATTATTCATTTGCTTTAACGAGTTCAAATACTGTACTCGACAATCTTCTCATGTTTAGGGTGTCTGAAAAGGGTTTAAAAAATGACTCCAAGGTTTCATTTTTTCGTAAGTTTTAATGAGTTTGAAAAAGTGATAAAGGTGTATTCTAATGACCAATTTTCAATTTGGCAAGTTTTCAATTTAATTTACGAGCATGAAAGTACGAAAAGAACTCGACATTTTCATTTGTTTTATGAGAATTAAAGATAGCAACAGAAGCTTGGGATTTTCATGTGTTTAACGAGTTTTGAAAATAATAACCGAAATGGACTTGAGATAGTTTAATTTTTATACAATTTTGAAACAAAGGAAAACAATGCTTGACATTGGTTTAATTTTTACACAAGCTTGAAACAGAGAAAGTCGTTCTTGAGATAGGTTTGTTTCTTTTTTACACAAGCTTGAAATAGAGAAAACTATGGTTGGGATAAGTTTTAATGCTCCCCAAGATTCATTTAATTCACCTAAGTAGATTACTAGTTACTAATATATGGATGGAATGAATGTTCATTTATGATATCAGATGAAAGAATCGACTCAACATTTATGAGATATAGTCATAGACTCGACTCAATTAGGGAAGGATTTTTTTTTTCAGTTTTTGACGAGCTTGGCACAGAAAATAACTATGATCATGGTGACTTGATTCATTTTTTAATGAGGTTAACACAGTAAAAGAACCATCCTCATGGGCACCTATTTCATTTTTTAATGAGGCTGACATAGGAAAGGAAATTATCCTCATGGGCACCTATTTCATTTTTTAAAAAGGTTGAAATCGGAAAATAACCATCCTCATGATGACATGTTTCATTTTTTTACAAGGTTGACATAGTAAAAGAAGCATCCTCATGGAAACCTGTTTAGTTTTTAACGATGTTGACACAGTAAAATAACCATCCTCATGATAACATGTTTCATTTTTTAACGAGGTTGACACAGTAAAAGGAACTATCCTCATGATGACATGTTTCATTTTTTAATGAGGTTGACATAGTAAAAATAACTATCCTCATAAGGATCTTGATCACAGATTCCAACTGGAAGGAACACATGCCAAGGGACACACCTCAATCATGGCTTCCAAGAAGTATTCATTAGATGGAAGAACTGTTCTCTGGAAGGAACACATGTCAAGGGACCCAATAGGGATAATAAAATGTCTTCAAATACCCCCATAGGGTTCACCATGGAAATTAACCAATCTAAGTCAAAATAAGTCGAGAAAATAGTGAGATGCTTGCTTACAATGATAACTAAATACATGGGATAGGCTACCACATAATTAACCTACAGTAGGGTGGATACCGCTTCCATATAAGGAACATTCAAGGATGGTGAATAGTTGGTAGTCGAGTCAAGATCAATGAATGAAAGTTGGTAAAGAGTCACAATGTTTCCATTGTGAGGGAAAGACATCACGCAAAAGAGTGTCGATATGATAGCTTTCATGCATAGACATATTCTCTCCCAAGGAGTAAATTTAAATCCAAGGGTCATTGCACTACCATAAGATTAATATAGATAATTTTACCTTCCAAGTTAATAGGAAACTTAGGAAGGATCCCTAAAGGTTCACTAATGGTTATGTTAAAAGCTGACAGATCCATTGTAACTGTTACAAGTTGAGGGGAACCCAAAGCTTGCCAATCAATTGAGGATAAATAAATAACAAAAGAAACTTCATCTACTTTTTTGCGACACACATTCTTACCAAAAGCCTTTACAATAATTTGGAAACGGATGGAAGAAGGAAAACGAGGTTCTATCATTTTACTCCAATCAAAGGAAAATACCTCGGTACTTGGAGGGGGTTTTGTGGGAATAGGTAAAATTTCCCCCGGTGTAGAAAAATCTGAAGTAACAGGAAGAACCTGAGTGGTATGAATTTCACTCTCTACAGGGAGAGTGAGATCGACTAAATGTGAAATCAAGTCGACCACTTGATCAACTAATGGTTCATCAACTTGAGTGATATGTGTTTCACTCTCCAATGGAGGAGTGGAATTAACTGTACTTGGAATTAGATCAATCACTTCGTCAATTGATGATAGGTTGGGAGAAATTTTATGGTAACCAGTTGGAAGTTGTTGCTGTGGAACAATAACATTTTCCACCAATTTTTAGGTTTCATCCATATGAGGGAAAAGGTGACTATGATGACTCCCTTTGCATAACCTATAAAGAAAAATTTCTTTACCCTTTTTCCATAGAACCTGACAATCACTGGTTGATGGATCAATAGTAATTTTATAAGAATTTTTTGACCATACTCCCAATACCTTAGGAATACCAGTACAATTGATGAGGAAGTGGTCAACCTTAGAAATCTTGCAAGGGAATTTGGGCTTACAATGCATGTTGGAGGTTTCCTCAATGTTACCAATACTTATAGCCATGATTGGTTGGTTGACTTCATTCTTATCTTGCTTTTTCTTCTTCTTCCCTTTCTTCTTCTTTTTAGCCACCTGGTTACTAGCATCAAGGATTTCACCAAGTGAAGAAGAATAAAGGGAGGAAGACATGTTGGGCGAAGAAGATAAAGGGTCAACATGAGGTTGGTGATGTTGAGATGGTGAACTAGATTGAGGTGAATCATCTGATTGAGGTGGAACAAATTGAGTATTCGAGGCCAAAAAAGTTGAAAATAACCATATCGGTAAACCTATGAATAATCAAAATAATGACAATGTAGCCATATAAGGTGGACCAAAATTTCCATAGCAAGTAAAAGGACTAGGATTCTCGTTAAAAGGGGTTCCTTGGTTGACGAATTACAAAATTGTTGCCATTAGTTTCAAATTCAGTGAATTTTATTAAACGATTTAAAATATTAACAATTAAAATTCACAGTTCACACCTATGGTCTGTAAAAATAAAAAACAAACAAATGGACACGCTCTATCAAATATAGGAGTCAAACAACAAAAAAAAAAATTGTTTTCAAAATGAAATCATTAGTTGGTAATGAAATCCAACGTTGCAGAAATTGATGTGAAAAACTAGTGGATGGAACTAGTTACCCTGACCACTTGCTTAATGAAACAGTCTGGTGCAAGTAACTCTACTATGTCATCTTGAGTGAAGATTACCCTCCCAAACATCCAAGTGAGTCTAGTCAATGTCTATTCCACGTACAATGGGACCTTCCCTCCACCTCCACCCCAGGAAAATCCTAAGATTATAGCCACTAAGTTTACCAAATTATACTCGTAAACCTGGGGGAATATTTTGTGGCCTGATATACATGCAAGGGAAAAGTAACTAAGCTCAATCCCCTTGAAAGCTCCTCAACATGGTAAATCCAAGGTTCACTGACAAGTGATCCCCGACTCCTCAACACTGTTAATTCGAGGTTTACCGTTTGTAATGCATGCACATATTATATCTTTACCAATGAAGTAGGTACGATTAATCCATTGGGTTCAATATGATCTCATGCTTGACACTTTTAAGAAGAGCTTCCCAGAGAAAAATTGCAACAATTGGAAATTTTCCCTACCATAAGATACTATTTTTTGTTTAGTTTCCTTGGAAAGATAACTAATTCCCTATTCCAAAGCACTGATCCTCATCTAAATTGGTGGAATGAGCCCTAGAAAATATAAAAATTTATAGATTAATTTTAATTATCATAAACCTCGGATTAACTTGAGCCAAAACTAAATGCAATCAAATATTTTAATGAAATATTTTCAGTTCGATGAATCCTAACTAAAGTAAGAAGAGAGGTTCCATTCACTTCCAACAATGCAAAAATTGATAAGCAAGAGAAAATATAAAAAATTATCTAATGCACTAACTTTCATTAAGAAAATAATAATGCTAATCAATTCAAGGCAAACAAATTTTATTTTTATGTTTTAAAACAAGCATAAAAACATGCAAATTCAAATCAAGACTATCTTCAAAGAGAAATACTATATTTTCAATCGATGAAATAACTCTTTAAAATAGGCATAAATGAATATATGATGAGATTTACTGAAAGAAAAGAGATTCACATAATCAATTCCAGAAGCAAAAGACTCTTTTTTGATAGATCATAAAAACAAGACAAACTAAAAACCCAAATATGTAAATATAAGTGATTTTCCTCAATAAGACAATCAAAGACATTGATCTAAATCTACAGTTGAATTTTCCAGAATGTAAACTATATAGCTGTAATTTATGAAAAATTAGATTGAAAACTATGGAAATGTAATCTATGCACAATTTTCGTTCATATTCTGAAAATGAGAATTCTAAATATGAAAATTTAATCTACACAAGATAATTCTCCAAAATAAACACACGATGATTCCAAATCAATGAAATAACAAAAATATTATTTTCATTCACTAATATAATCTAAGGAACGAGTCAAGTGTAAGTAAATAAAATTGGGTGAAAAATCCAAAGGTTAAAAATAATAATACTCAAAGGCACTCAGACAATTTTTTCAAAAACAAAAGCAAAAAGATGCAAAAATTGTTAAGAAATTGAGAAAAACCTCGAAGTAATGACCAAAGGAAATCAAATTAAGAATTTCTCAAAAAAGAAAATAAAACACCCAATCAACTTAACAGAGACTTAATGAGACTATAAACAAGCTAACACGATCCTAAAACAAAAAATCAAGACTTAAATCAGAGAAACCTTAAATTTAAAAAAAAAATTAAAGGATTGTATAGGTAGACAACAGAGTTCAGTGTGCATGCGCATTTTTTTTGAAGAAAAACTGTGTATATCTGTGCTCTGTGTCTGAACATAAACCACACAGATCGAGAAAATTATGAAAAAATAAGAAGTCTCAAACCAAAAATTTCAATTCTTAAAAGGGTCTAAAGGCATCAAAGGCCACAAAAGGAAACAAAGGAGAATGTTCGTTCCCCAATATGGTCACCAATTTGTTACTTGGATAAATCCCTCTTGTGGACAAGATCGATGTCCCTAGAATCCTAAAGGAATACTAGAAACAAACAAAAAAAACAATAGCTCTTTCCTTACACTACAACCAAAACATGAAACGTGTAGTATGTGAAGGATCACTTACCTATTGATGAAGTGCTTGTAGAATTCCTTTCAGCGCTTTGCAAAACCAAATTTTCCTCAATGCCAAAAAGTATTTCGGAATGCTTTCCATAATTTCTCCATGATGCTCAAAAAGAGATATGCATGTTCAAACACATTCAAAGAGATTAAAGAATATTGCATAAAAAAAAAGGTTAAATGAAATCCCTAATATAGTACACAACATATAATTGAATCAATAATCAATCATAGACTATGTGAGTGATCAAGGAATCCCACAAATAACATCAACAACATATGTAATTAGGAAAGAACAATTACTTTGTATTAGAAATCAAAGGGAAACAAGCTTACAACTTGGTTGCCTTGACGTCACAAGCCTCTTCTAATGGTCTCCTTTCCTTCCCTTGATGACAAGCTCTTCAGACCCAAAACCATCAGCATGAGTTTACAAATCCTAGTCTCAATAGCCTCCCATTCCTTTAGTCCTATGATGAATTTATAGAAAGGATGAATAGGTTTCTAGTTCCTCTTCTGAAGGGATATGATGCTTAAGAAAAGGAGTTTAGTTCCATATACCAAGGGATGATGCACATGCCTATAGCAGTTCGAGATTTCTAATTTGGATAAGATTCCTTAACCAAAGCTTCTAAAACTTACTTTTTAATTTTTACCTACATGAACAGACTCACACAGTTTATAGTGGAAGAAACTATGCAGATCTATAGAGTTTATGTGAGAATATTAGATATACTAAAATAGCTATATATCTAAGAAACCAACAACATATCAACATATAAATAATAAAAAAAATAGAACAAGGAAAAATTATACAACAGATATATGTGGTTCACCCAATTGGGCTACGTCCACAGTAAGGTTGTCTTCTATTATGTCCAGAAATATTCTGCAATCTTACAAAGAGAGCAATTAAAAATAACCCGGTACAAATAAAAATATGAGCACAAGTAGAGATGTGATAGTAATAAAAAAGGCTCCCTTGACCCTATTATATACCTAGATATGTGGAGGAATTACTCTCACATATTGAATGTGGGATAATATAATTCTCCAAAATAACACCTCTTTATATAATACATGGGTACGAGAGAATTCTATGCCATAATGAATATGGGATATAATGTGTTACTCTTTTACATAAGATTGCATTCAACTCCCAACATAATGCAAATACATTATTACCGTCCAAGGAATATAATATATTCCAACAATTTACAGTGGAAGAAACTGTGTTGATCTTCAAAGTTTACAGTAGAAGAAACTGCGCATGTGCAAGTTTTGTTCTGGAAAACCATGCAGATGCTCAAAAATGGGTTTGTTTTAAGAAGTGAAAACCAAAATTCCTTTTTTCCCTATTATTATTTTACTTCAAACTTCATAGGGGATTCACTTGTTACACTCCATCGAATGGAAATATATTTGAATTGACAGTTATGGTGACAAAGTTTAGTGTAACACCTCCCCACATCTACAGGTTTATGCACTCTATAATAGATCATGTGGTTTAAATATGCTAAAACACGTCTCTAGCCTTTGAAAAATCTACAAATACTATAGGTACCACTAACCTAGAACGCACTTTGATACCACTTATTATGCACTTGACCTACTAGGAAAGCCCGAGTACCAAACATATGAAACAATATAACCGAAACTAAAAGATATCACATGAAAGTAGAAAAGTTTCAAAGATACTTTATTATTCAGAATCAAAATACAATGTTCACTTGTCTCTTCAAGGGGGCAACCTACAACAAAGAAGAGCTCAAATACAATACGACACAAAAATCATTATTCCCTTCTATCTAAGATTATTTATATCCAAAACCGTAACTACTAGTGGTCCCTTGCATAACATGGGATAACCACTTTATTTATTAACTATGGCACATTTATAACTAATTGTGGTCCCTTTTCTAGAATGCGGGTCAACCACTTACATTTATTATTAATGCGGATAACCACTTACGAGCTTTATTGACTCAATTAACTAACTATGTCTTGGACTAGGCCCCCTTGGGATTATTACATAAATAAATGGGTTAGGGTTGGACCCTATCATATGTGGAAATCATATAATAGGAAAGATAAGCCTAGCTAGACATCTGGATGAATTAGTAATGATTAAAGTTAAGTTGTGGAAATACAATGTTTCAAAGTTATGGGAAAAGGAATGATCAACATATTCACCAAAAGATAATAGAAAAGGAGCATACTAGATGTGCACCACTCATGTATGTCACCATTAAAGGGAAATACAACTTGATCTCCTCCCTCTAATTAAATTCTCTAAATCATATAATATTTCTCAGGATTTTAATATTGTGTCTAACCTCAAAGTTGTTGATGATTTACATGATACTTTTATATACTTGTTCCTTCGATTTTTGTTTCTCTATTTGAGATGGAAATAATATTGCTTAAGAAATTGTTCAAACATATAGTCTCCATTATTTTGAATTATTTTCTTGTAATACCTTGATTGTTTTCTAAACTTCTCTTGTAGGATCAAGTGACAAGATTTCTAACAGAAATAATTGGGTTTTGTGTATTCAAAGGCCCCTTTGTTATGAGTGCATGTTGATATATTTGTAGTAGATATTAGTTAAATATGATCATATAATTTCAATATATGTAATTTTTTGGAATGTAATAATATTAATAATGGAATTATCGGTTAGATTTTTTATATTTATTAAATAAATAATGTAGAAATTTTCCATGAACAAGAACTCTAGAAATTTATTAATGTTCTTTATCTCTCTAATAATAATATTTAGCTAGAAATGGAAAATAGTGCAACCTAAGTGTGCATCTTTGTTACTTAATCTTCATTCTTATCAATATTAATACATTATGAAATATCAAATGTTTTTTTTCATCATAGTTCTATAGTCAATATTATATAAATTAAATTATTGATCAATATATTGTCTTTATGTTTGTAGAACCCTAAGAACTATGTGCTTATGTTTAATAATGATATTTTTTATGTGTAGAATAATGGTTCAATGTCACTGTAAATTTTATCTAATTTAAAGTAACAAAATTGAATGTAGAAATAACTCGAAATTTGAAACTGCTAATGAAATCAAATTGAGATCAATATACACAATTTTCTTCTACTAAATTTTGAAGATGGAAAAATGACAATAGAAACACATGCAATCACTCAAACACGGGAACAAAATTTTTACTAGGGAACCCAGCTGGGAAAAACGGCTCCTCTGTTTGCATTAAAATAAGATGAGAACAATGATCTATTATAATGACAACTTCAATCCTTTAAGCTCAACTTGCACTACAATGTTGATCTCCTCCTTTTGAGTCTGATCTGCCCAATACCAAAGAAAAATAGGCCTCCTTTTTCCTCCTATTTCCTTGCACAAATCCTAAGAGAATTGTCTCACCTACTCAATGAAAACTCTGTATACTCACTAGTATACAATGATGTTTACAATTATGCCTTTTTTCCTCCATTCCACTAGGAAATTTGAATTGCATGCATGAAAAGGGATATTTTTATAAAATTGACTATTTAATTGAAATATCGGCGAGTTAACAACAATTACTACTCAACTAAACTCATACCAACTCTATTCTATACTACAACTCAAATAAATGAGTTTTACTAAATATAACCCCAATAGATTGCTAGATATTAGCAATAAACTCATGCACAACTATACTTCTTTCCCACAACCTTGAATTTATTAACTTAACTCAGTGACATTTCCATGTCACTCCTACTAACTAAATTTCAATTCATCCCGTTGAAGTGGAAATTTGAATTTCTCCATTTGGCTAAGGCATGAGTCAAATGAATCCTTTTCTTGCTACAATTTAACAATCCCTCTTAGCAAGAAAATGGTTATGAAAACCCAAATCCTTCACTTGTGGAACTTGAAGGAAAAGCCTTTGTCAAGATATATGCATCTTGCTCCTCTGTAGGAATTCATTGCAACATAAAAATCCTCCTTTGCACAAAATCTCCCAGGTGATGGTACTTGATGTCAATGTGCTTGGAACTATCATAAAACACTGTATTTTTAAATATTTGTATACAACTCTAATTTTCACAATTGATTAATGTACACTCTATCCCTTGACTTAAGATACCACATAGGATTTTCCTCATCCAAATAGCCTCACATGTTGCTTGACTAATAGCCATATACTTGGCATCTACTGAGTTGAGTGCTAAAAATATATGTTTCCTATTGTGCCAAGAAACTATTGCTGGCCCAACATCGAAGACTCATCCTGATGTGCTCTTCCTATATGAGTGAATCCCTGCCCAATATGTGTTTAGAAAGCCTTGGAAATTAACTCCATCAATATACTTATACCATAAAAAAAGTAATTTATGCATTCAAGGTATGTTAGAATACGTTTTTTTTCTTTCTAGTGAAGCTTGGAAGGATCCACAATGAAATAACTACAAAACAAATATTGGGTATTGGGTCTTGTGTTCACCAAGTACATCGAAGAACCCACTATAGAAAATCCATGTATATTCAAGATGTCTACATCCTATTCCTCTATAGGAATGTACTCTAGCATCATGATCCTCCTCTGCACACAATATATGAGATGGTGGTACCAAATGTCGATATTCATGGAACTATCATGAAAAATCTTATTCACCGAGATTTTGATGCAACTTTGGTTGTCACGGAAAATCACTATAGGATCCATTTGTTGGCCAAACAACCCAACAATGATATTTCTAATCCATATAGCCTTAGAAGCTGCTTGAATAGCAACCATGTACTCTACTTCTACTGAACTAAGTGTAAGTAATCTTTGCTTCCTTCTGTACCAGGAAACTGATGCTAACCCAACACTAAAAATGCACCTTGATGTGCTCTTCCTTTCATATGGACTCCCTACCCAATCTACATATGTGAAGCCTTAAAGCTTCACTCTCTTTGTCTGCTTGTACCAAATACCAAACTGAGTGGTGCCTCTGAGGTATCTCAAAAGATGTTTGGTTTCATTCCAATAGAGATTGGTTGGCTTAACCATTGCTCAAATAAGTTGGTTAACTACATAACACATGTTTGGTCATGTGTTCACCAAGTACATAAGTGAACCCACAAGCTTCCTGTAAATGGTAGCCTCTACCACTTCACCCGGAGTAACATATTCCTTCCTCCAATTCCCCACTAGAGGAGTCTCCATGGGTTTGTTTCTTTCCATGTGAAACATATTTAGTATCTCATTCGCATACTTGCCCTGATATATAAACAGTTCCCCATCTTTTTTCCAAATTTCCAAACCAAGGAAATAATGCAAGAGCCCCATGTCTTTCATCTTGAATTATCTTGCCAAATATTCTTTGCAATATTTTATTAGCTTCTCATCACCTGTTAAAATTAAATCATAAACATATAATACTATAATAAATAATTTACCTTCAACCACAATATGGTAAAGGTTCTCATCTGCTTCACTTTTGGTGAAGACCAACCTGATGAAATAATTGTCGATCCTGGTGTACCAAGCATAGGGTGCTTGTTTCAATCCATACAATGATCACTTTAGTCTACACACATGTGACTACCTACCAAAGCTCTCAAATCCTTCTGGATGATTTATGTACACCTCTTCCTCAATCAATCTATTGAGGAAGATTGTCATCACATCCATCTGATGTATCTTCCATCCCATCTGCGCTAAAAGTGCTAGAATAGATATTATTGAAGAGTGCCCCCCTACCGGAGAAAATGTATACTCGTAATAAATTCCCTCCACATGAGACAACTCCTTGGCCACAAATCTATCCTTGTGTTTCTCAACACTCCCATCTGCTTCTTGCTTCACCTCGTAGATCCACCTGGATCCTACAATTGTCTTGTCTGCTGGTCTTATGAGAAATTCCCATGCATTTTTCTTGATAATAGACTCATACTCCTCTACCATGGCATCAATCCATAATATATGTTGCACTACTTCCACGAATGAGGATGGATCAATATTTTCACTCTCAATCATAAGAGCAATCTAGCCAGTGTACCGCTCTGGGGACCCCCTTTGCCTATGTTTTGATGCGGGTGCTCCCCATTCTCTCTAGCATCATGCATCATCTTGTCATCCTCTCTGGTGTACTTCCTTCCATATCTATATGTCTCTACATGAGTGGGTGCTTCCACTCTCTTCTCCTCTATTTTTGGATGATCCACAAAATCTTGAGGTTCTTCCTTTGGAGGTAATAACTCTACATATCCATGCAACTAAAGCTCCCTCTAAAGGGAACATCTCATGGAATTCTCTTCCTCAAATTTCACATCTCAACTAACAAATATAATTTTGTGAGATGGAAAGTACACACAATGGTTGTGAGGTGTATCAATGTACCCCACAAATATGCCAAACTCATATGTTGCTTCTATATTTTTCCATGCATCCTTGATAAATGATAGTAAAATAATGAACCAAACAATCTGAAATGTGCCACACCTGGGTTCTTACTTGAAAAATATTCCTCTAGTGTACTCATCCCAAGAATACAATGAGGAATTCTATTCTTTCCATATGATGTTGTGTTGCTTGCTTTAGCCCATAAGTGCAACGATAGGCTCTAGTCATGTGACATCGCTCGTGTCGGTCCCACAATACCTTTGTTATTTATTTTTTCAACCCCAATCTGCTGTGGTTTATGAGGTGCTATCAACTACCATCTAATTCTTTATGATGAAAAAAAATTCTTGAATTAATTCGACACATATTCTCCACCATTGTCGCTCCTGAGAGCCTTCACTTTCCTTCCCATGTATTTCTAAACAAGTGATTTGAACTCACAAAATTTTGAGAACGTATGATTTTTCTTCTACATGAAGAATATCTAAAACTTACATGATAAATCATCTACAAAAATCACATAATACCTCTGATTGGATGTGGAGTCTTTAGAGAATAGTACACACACATCTGAGTGAGCTCTTTCAAGGATTGCTTGCACTTAACTATCCTTATCATGAAATGTGGCTTTTTTGTATTTCCCGAATGTACACCCTTTTCATGTATCATGCTACTTTAGATAACCCTTGGGAATTCCTATAGAAATATATTGCATAATATTCAAAGTGCCATGGTACAAATGGACAAGTCGTCTATGCCATAACTCACCAATGTTTGGGCTCTGGACCTTCTCTACTTTCATGCTTAAGGAAACATCATATTCTACATCTAACTTGTAGAGGTTCTTTACTCAAACCCCGACCTTCTTCACTTTTCCTATGGCAATGTGATGAAGGAATTCCTTTCCTTTTCTAAATATGACACCATAGACACAATATTCCAACATAGCAACTAAAACTAAATTATTCTTCAAACCAGGAACATGCATGACATATTTTAATGTGAGAGGAGAACCAGACTCCCTATGAAAAGTAACAGTACTGATTATGGTCATGCTATACCTTCCATCATCTCCCATCTAGATGTGCATTTGGAGGTCCTTCTCCTCCAAGTCGCTGAAGAATGCTTTATTTATGGTCATATGGAATGAGGCTCCACTATCTAGGTCCCACACAAAACCCCTCATCGATGTCAGCATGCAAGTAATGAGTGTGAACTACAACTTGAATTGTGAAGTAAGAGCTTCACCTATCACTCTTCATGAGGGATTCTTGTCGGCCTTCTTATGCAGACACTTCGTGGCATATTTTCCCATCTCATGATAGTGAAAATATTTAATATTCGAAAAGTCCTTCTTCTTGCTAGCCTAACTGGAATTACCTTTGGATTGTGACTTATTCACTTTATATTTATTTTCCTTTCTATCCAAGTCATGGTTCTCCTCATCGTCATGCTTTGATGAGGTTCCAACATTGGTGTTCCTCCTAATCTCCTCCCGCATGAGGTAATACCAAAGTCGCTCCCACTCTGGTAGCTTCGCCCTCCCATTAAATAAATCCTGGTAGTTGTGCCAGCTCTTGGGAAGGTATATAAGTGCTAGGATCACCATATCATATTCCGAAACTATAAAAATAACACTCCCAAGCTCATCCCAATAATGGGTGAACTTGGTGAAGTATTTTTTCATTGTTTCACCCTTCTCCATCTTGATTTTATGAGCTTGTCCTTCAGTGCCAACTTCTTGTGGTCATTTTGGTTTTGAAACAAGTCTGTCAAGACTTTCCACATTGCATATGGAGTCTCCTTTCCATGGAGATTTGAGACAATATGATCTCAAACTCCTTTTAGTAATATCATTATTTATTTTGCTACACATTTCTTCCACTCTTCTAGATCATGTGCATCATTAGGAGTTGGTTTCAGGATGTCCTTCTCAATTAACTCCATCAATCCATTTTTCTCCAAGACTGCTTCCATCTAGTTGGTGAGCCCTCGTATTGCACCAAGAATGCTGCAACTCCCAGAGGATACTCTACTTTAATTTATCAACCAGGGGTCCGTACAAGCTTAGAGTTAACCTTGTTATATACACAACAAATGCATTCTAATCATGGCATTCTCTTCTGTCCTATGAAAGGGTGTTATTTGTAGGGTTTATGAATGAAGTCTATCACACTTTGGAATTTATACTTAGGGCTACAAGCGATTTAAATCCATTACTCTATCAGCAATAAAATAACTATTCTATAGCAAGAAAGTACATCTAGCTACTTTGCAATGAAAGAAATCTACAAATTAAGCTATGGCAAGAAATGGAAGAAAACTATGCAGCTTTCATGAAGTAAATTGTTGAATTAAAATTGCAGAAAGAAGACTAACCTAATCACACATTTTTGGTTAAAATGGATAAACACACTATATCTAATTCATGCTTTAACTATCATTATTTTACTCATGCATCTAATCACGACCTAATTATGCTTGTAAATGCACTATTTTGCAGCAAGGAGAAGAAAGTCCTAAGGTAGATTAAGAAGGTCTTGAACTCATGGATGCAGGGCTAAAGGTGTCTTTATGGTTTTTGTAGGCTTGGATGAGTTGGATCATGGTTTTTGGGCTTAATTAGAGGCCCACTGGTTCTGCTATAGGTGCTACTATAGGTTTCCTGTAGTGCTACAGGAAAGTTATGAATTGCTACAGGAAACAGTCTGAGGGAAATTCGAGGCCAAAAATGGTGGAGAAAATCATAGGGGAAGTGGAATGAAGGTGTATTTGGATGAATGGAAGGTAGAAAACCCCTTGTCCAGGCTCAAAACCCCTTGAGAAGCCCATATTTTACTTATAAGGTTGCTCACGATGTGAAGGTGAAAATCTTAAAAACAAGGCTGAAGGCGATTTGATGGAAAGAAGGTTGATGATAGGTGAGAAATGAAGCTAAGGGTGCTAGTGAATTCATCGTTTTTTGTGCAAATTGAACCTACAATAAAACTACCTGTTCATGCAAGAACCATTGGAAAATATATGATGAAGGAAATGGAAAATATGAGTTGAATTTGGAAGGAAAACCTACTTAATAATTCAAAGAGAAATCTAACTCAATATTATAGACATGTTCATGACACTACAACAACCTAACTAAACTAAAGAGAAATTTTGGCATGTGGTGAAGATCTACCTTCCTCATGCTCCAATGAAAGAGATGAGAGAGGGAGGCTTGACACAATTTTCTAAGTTTATAAGCTATTATACCAAAATTTATGCAAGCTTAACTACATCAAAGACAAATGGAAGCAAACTAAAAACAATGAATTGAAATGTGAGAAAACTAGCTTAAAATCATAAAGAAAACTAGTTGCAATAACATAAAAATAAACATGAATACACAATAGAGACTAAGGCCAATGGATTGGGGCCCAACCCACAATCCTAGCCCTCTAAAACTAATTCAGTGAAGGAAAATTTGAATACTCATATTATTGCAGAAAATAGTCTCATTACATAATCATAAAAGTCTCAAAAATATATTACAAGAGCTAAGAGTCTATTAGCTTCATTCAAAGCTTGAATCCTAATGACCTCTTGCTCAGCCCTGTTTAACCTAGAGGGTATCTACAAACAAGTCCCTAAAAATTAGGTGATGTGTCCTCTTTGGCTGCAAGAGAAGTGGAGCTTTGGTACACTTGATCTCCCTCTTTCTTAGCTGCCCTTGGTTTGGAGATGTTGGAGGGAATATCAAGGATCCCTTGGCTTCCTTTGGGAGTTAATGAGGTGGAAAATCCCCCTAGAATCTCTACTTTCTATCTATTCCAAGATTTAATTGCAAAATCTTCATCAAAGTGCAATATATTCGTGATTATCTTGCATTTAACTCATGTTAGGCATTCGAACTATGACAAGCCTTAATCACCATCTACACTAGAAAAATAAGACAATAATATAATTTAAATGTGATAAAGAGAAACTTAATAAGGCTAAAAAGGTGACAATCAACCCCTCCAATTATACCTAATGATGGAGCTCATCATCACCTCCCTACCAAATGGTTTCTCATCCTTTGAGAAAATTATTCCTCATTCTACATCTCTTTCAAAGCTTTAATGGACCCTATGAATTCCCAAGGAAAAAGTGTGGGAGTCCCTTTAGGAGGGTAAAATCCATCATTCTTTTTTGCTTCCTCCCATTCTTTTTTCTGCTCATCTTGGTTTTTCCCATCACCCAATACCAACAGCAAGGGTGGACTAAGTTTCGAACCAAGCCACTGAATCTTCCTGGCTTGCATGGCCCTCTTGTATAGTGGTGCCCTTTCTAGAGCACTTATCAAACTTTCTAGTGTGTGGTATTCCATGTTTCTAAGACTGTGAGGGAGGCTATTCCATCTCCTTTGACTAGCCATTATGCATTCATCTCGCAACAACCTAGAAACATCATCAAAGTGGGCCATGGCTTGTGCTTGTGTGCTAAGGTACTTTTCTACAAGTTCATCATCCTTTTCTATCTTGAGATGGTTGTTGATAAGTCCCCTATGGCTGAACAGTTCTAACCTAATGTGTAGAGGCTCCCTGATTTCTCTCCTCATGACCCTCCTTACTTCTTGTGCTCTAGGTTCCTCAATAACCATCCAAGAGGCTAATTCCATTAATTGCATGTCTCCCATTCTAGGATTAGGGTCCCAAATGTTCAAGTATTTTAACACAAGATTTTGCATGTAGAATTCTGCCATTTTTTCTTTGTCTTCCATGCTTGACTAGTTTCAAAATTCAATGAATTGTCTGTAGTTCTAAAAAGGTAAGGATCCATGAGAGGCTAATATCTTGATTTGAAATAGGATCCATCATTCTTTGAGGTATACTACATAGGAATATGATGGGTATCTATGTTTAATGGCCTCCATGCACAAATCTTCCATGGTGGCCATTTTTTTTACTTTTTTCTTAAGCTGATATTGCAATCTTGCATTATCTTCTTGGGATTTATGAAGATTCTCTTTAAACATGGATTCTCTAAGCCTAGCATCACACAAATCCCTTCCCAAATTAGTCACTTTTTCTTCCTTGACCCTTATGTCAGGCACACCTTTGGTTATAGCAGTCTTCATCCAATGATGAGTGTGTGCCCTCTCCTCTTCCAACTGATAGAATAAAGGTATTGTAAAATCTAAGGAATCAATATTCCCTCTTAAATAAATGTATATTAGGAGTTGATATTTGGCTAAGGGATAGAGTGTGACAGTACTGATACATATTTGGGGACAAGTTTTGGTGAGGTAGACTCCTCCTTGTCATCTTTATCTTCCTCCCCTTTGGAATCTCGCCCTTCATTTTGTGCTTTTTCCTCAAGTTCTTGGGCCTCTTTCCCATCCATGGGTGTCTATTCTCCCTCATCCAAGGTTTATTTCTCTAATTCTAGGCCTTCTGGAGTTTCATGTAGCAAAGACATAGTTTCATGTAGAAAACTCTATTTTTCCTGTGGAACACCCTCTCTTACTTGTTTTCCCCTTTTTTTTGTCTTTTGAGGGTCTATGGGGGTCGGTAGATGTGTATGGGATTCCAACCTTAGTGAATATCTTATTATGTAGGTCATAGGGGTCCTCACAGGTGAGGTGACCTCTTGAACCATTCCTTCTTCTATTCTTATTTCATCATCCCTCTTAGGTGACTCCTCAATGGCAATAGGACTTCTAGTTGGAGTCTTTGGCTTCCCCTGCCTCACCCTTTGGATCTTCCTAGTCCTGAAATACATGTGTGTTTGTCTCTTCCTCTTTCCTTTCACTGGTGTGCTCAAAGTGGGTATGGTAGGAGCCCCTTCCCAATATATAATATCTGGCGATATGCTAGTGTGTTGAGGAGAGGCATCACTGCCAAGCATAGGGTCCAATATTTCCTTCTCCTCTGTCTTCTCTTCCTTCTTCCCATTAGTCTTTTCCTTCTCTTTGTTTTCTATTTCAACCTCCATCTCTTCTTCTTATTCCCCATCTTTAACCTCCTCCTCTTCTTCTTCTACCTCCCTCTCTCTAATAATATATTCAGAGGTTTGTCATGTTTAAGTGGTTATGAAGGCTTCCCTATCCATGCTTATGAATGAGGACCAAGACACAGGGAGGTTTAATCTGATCATAGAATCACTGACCATCAGTTTGATAAGGCCATTATGGGCCAAATACTGGTATTTCCTTTCCCTCACCTTTTTTCTCATGTCTGTTATTGTGTTCAAGAGGAAATGAGGGATGCTCAATCTTTTTTCTAGAGGGAGTTCTCCTTGAAATCTGAGCTCATTCAACAACCTGAAATGGTATACATAGACTATGATATAACCAAACTAGGACTAATTGGGTTGCTCAATAGTCAATTTAGTGTAACTATTCCAAACCAAATTTTAACTGGAATTTATCCCTTCCAGTCTGAGATGGCTCTCTCAAAATTCCTATAAGATTCCAAGTATAAAACTGAAAACTTCAAAAGGATAATTCTATATTTTTCATGAGATTATGCAGGTGAAATAATGTGATGAAAGCCAACATTGGGAATGGAGTCAACTAGGGAAAATCAAATAGAAACAAACTGCTTTCATGGAAGCTAAGGAAAATCTGGCTTTAATATGATACGAGAGAAACTTTTACAGTAAAATAGAGCAAATGAAGAAATTTGGAGCATCTTACATGAATTCTAAGTTATCAAATTTCTATGAAACTGATAACAATACATAATACATGAAGATGTAATATATGAGCCAAAACATAATTTCAGGTGAAAAATTCAGTCTGATCCAAATGTATATTAGCTAAAAAAAAGGTTACAAAAGTGGGTCTCCATCACATCATCCATCCCACTTTTCTAACTCTAAAAATTCCCTATTTATAGAGTGAAAAACCTTTTACATAGGTTTGTCTCTTGGGCTAGACTCTGGAAACTAATGTAGAGTTCTAATCCCAAAAGGAATTCATTGCATTGAGATAAATCAGGGATAATTATGTTGGAAAGAGTTTTTAACCTAAAATGACTCTATCATTATTAATTTCATTCAAAAAAATTTAAATAACCCATACTAGTGTTGCTTATCGAACCAAACAATTTGTCTAAGGTGGCAAACTGTCATGCTAAAATCTAGGCTCTGATATTCATAATTTGAAATGCTGGAGCTAATGTGTTGCTTGATTTGGATACTCTTCCATATGTTACCAAGTGTCATGGATTCTTTCTAACTGATCATTAAATTCCTAGAGGTTTCTTCTAGATGAATGATCTTCTTAAGTTGTCTCTGACCTCAAAAAATTCCACCTCATACTTTGATTTTTGTTGAAATCATTAAACTGTCACCCAAATTTCCTATAACCACTCTAAATTGTTGTGCCACCAGCTTTGTAAATGTTAGTATTTTTACTGCTGAAATTTTTGTTGAGATGTGCTTCAGGATTGAGGATCTGATCTTTACTTTACCGATTTCATGCCTGGAAATTTGGAAGTGATGTTCAAATTTCCCTTTGGAAACGCGGGGAAGGATTTGACACCAATCATATAATCTGGAAAAACATAGGAGGGTTAGGGTCGATTTAGGAGGGTGAGATGAATGGTAGTGGAAATGTGGGTATGATGGAGGTGCCAATGTTTCCGTTAGGGGTGAGGATAATGGAACGGTAAGAGGGAGCTAGATCATGCGGGTTTCCAGGGGGGTGCGAAGGGATGAGGGGATGACACGTTAGGTGGGTCTAATGGGGATGAAACCACCTTTTCGGACCCCCCCCCCCCCCAAGCCTGCCGATAAAGGTAGGATGGCGAGGGGGGGGGGGAAGTTTTGTATGCCATTGATATGGCAACTTGCTGATCGAGCGGTTGGGTGGTGCATGAGACTTAACCACCAATGAAAAACTTCTTTTGTCATTTTTGACCCTTGTGAAATGAGTAGAAAACTTGGTTATAATACATAATGCCTCAGAACTTTGGATAGATACATAATGAGCTCAAACTTTGGATAAAGTGCACTAATAAGACTATACTTTAAGATAAAGCCTTTGATATAAAATTGACCTCCTTTTAGTGTTGTTGGTGCTGAATTAGCCTTCAATGGTTTGATGATTTGGAGATACCCTTTGAGATCAGCCCTTGACTTGGAGATTAGCCCCAAAGGCTAATAAATGTTTATAAAAATTGCATGTGATAATAGTGGCTCCAACTAGGGAATATGTCCTCGTGCAGGGCAGCAAAGAGCCTCAGATCCGTAGTTCTAGTGCCTTACCATTTGGACTTCTCTCGAAGCTTTGACATACATTCCTTCGGCCATGCAATGCTGACCTATAACCTACTCTCTAACTGAAGAAAAAATTCCAAACTAAAAAAAACAAATGTACAAACTGAAATGAAATTGAGAACTAAAAACCAAACTTTCTCATTCCTATGAGATTATTTTTTTACATGGAAACCTACTCTAAAAACTACAAACTACATGTCTGATTCAAGTAATATGAATCTATCAATAATGTGAGTCAAAGAGCTCATCTAACACTTGGGATCCTTGACTGTGGTTGAAAAAATCAGAAATAGATCATCTAGTGGCAACTCAGAACAAAAATTGAATCCATAATCTAAACTTATAAACAAAATAGATTCTATCTTCACTGATAACTTAAACAAGTTAAACAAAGGATAATGAAATATATGCAATTTTTCTTTTCTTGATGGACCAAACCAGGGAGATAAGCTTCACTTCTAACTGCTATCCTTTGTTCTATGTTTTCAATTCCAATATCATCATCAATTTGTAGAAAATATCTAACACAGTTATAATACCATGTAGAAATTATAGCAATGGACTCAATCTGATCATGCAATATACTAGAGTAAGATACTCGATCTTTCTACAATTAATTTGCAAAAATTAAACATGATCACACAATCACACAAAGTAAGAGAAAGCAAATCAATCCACAACACAAGGTATTTTCCTGGGGAAATCTTGTTGCTCAAAACCCCTGTATCTCTATTGTATAATGAACCAAAGAATCATGAAACAATACAAGCACTCTTCTCACAAGATTCTATTGCACTATCTTGACTATCTCACACTGATCCAGAAAAAATCGACCAACACTTAGCCAAGGGATACAGGGGTTTTGAGTAGCAAGCTTTCCTTAGAAAAATATCTTATGCTGTGGATTGATTTTCTTTCTCTTACTTAGTGTGATTGTGTGATCATGTTTAACTTTCACAAATTAATTGTAGAAGGATCCAGTATCTTACTCTAGTATATTGCATGATCAGATTGAGTCCATCTCTATAATTTCTACATGGCATTATAACTGTGTTAGATATTTTCTAAAAATTGATTTGAGGAAATTAAACACGATCACACAATCACACCAAGTAAGAGAAAGCAAATCAATCCACAACACAAGATATTTTTCTAGGGAAAGCTTGCTACTCAAAACCCCTATATCTCTATTGTATAATGAACCAAGGAATCATGAAACAATACAATGCACTCTTCTCACAAGAGTCTACTGCACTATCCTGACTCTCTCACACTGATCCAGACAAAATCAACCAATACTTGGCCAATTTCCAGCCTCTTCTCAGACTGTGTTTCTTACGCAATTCTAAGAATGGTTGATAGCTATTAATTAGGAAATTCAACCTTCCAAAATTGTGAAATACATCATGGGAAATCCTATGGTTGTCTAATTGTGCACCGTCAATTTACTAATAATATAACTGATAGATAACATCCATTTAACCTCTGTCTCAACTGGGTATTCATCAGAACTAACATGCATGAAGCTATTAATAGTAAATCAGTAGTCACTTGACATATCACTACATGTGAATTAAATCTAATTTAAGTCACTTGAACTCTCAGTAGTGCAACAATAAGTTACAACTAGTTAGACTAAATTTAACTCACTTATTCGAGTTAACTAATTTCTCACGCGTTAAACTAATATACTAACTGCAACTTGGACTCTAAAACAAATAGAATCACTCTACATGCCTCACTAACCACCCTCAACTCAAATTTCATGAGCTAACTGAGTTTATCAAACTCAGTTAACTATTACAAGTGATTATGAGATAAGATTACAATTTATTGTCCAATTTATTTAAGGGATAAACAAATTTGACACACATTTCTTTCAATTTAATTAAGAAATAATTAAATCAAAAACCTCCATGGTAACCATTTCTAGGTGCCTTATTTTCTGGATGCCAATTTCACTATTTCTTGTTACAAATTTCAACACTCCCTCTCAACAAGAAGGGAATCAATATGTCTCGATCTGATACCTTTGGAATGTTCTGCATGCAACACTTCTAAAACTGAATAGCCTCCAAAAAAATGAATCAATATAATGCATATGTCATCAGAGTCTTCTGACTACTATTAATTACTGCACATGTCTACTAGACTCTCTGCACTGTTGACATCTGCATCCATACACTTTGCACTGCTGCCAATTCTGATATGCACTCCAGTATCTGACACATGTCACTCTATGATTTATGTCTTCCTGACATCTGACTATATTAATCTAACTGATACTTTCTACTATTAATATACTATGGGATCACTGTAGCCAAGTTCAATCCATGAGATATACCATCTCAATGGAACCTACCCAAATTTATTCTTGGGATTATATCTACACATTTCCCCACCTCACACCTAGAGGTATAGCTGCATGTACTCCCTCTACCCTTCTGGCTCGAAATTCCCCCTCCTAGAGGTCTCTGCTTGAGTGGAATCTTCCACTTGTTCTCCTCTCTTCTTCTCCAATTGTGGCTTCTCCACAACCTTCTGAGACTGCTTCTGAGGCTGCATGTTGAGAGATAATTGCTCCCTCTCAACCACCAAGGCATTAACCACTTCTTTTCTCCTCAAAGAATTGTTGCATGCATCCTCAACCTCGAGAGCATACAGGTTCTCAACTGTTGAACCGATCTTCTTCACATGTCCCGTGGCTATGTGTTTATGGAATGGAACATAAAAAATATATGCTAGAATGAGATGAGAGTCATTCTCCCTCTGAAAGGTAATTGTACCTATTTAGGTCACGCTATACCTCCTGTCATCTCCAAACTCTATGTTCTAATGGAGGTCCTTCTCCTCCAAGTCACTAAAGAGATCTCTATCACCCCTCATATGGAAAGAGGTGCCACTGTCTAAATACAACATGCATCCCATTACAATGCTAGCCATGCATGAAATGAGGGTAAAATCAAGCTCTAACTGTGAAGCCAATGCTTCACCTGTTGCAACTGCAGGCTTCTTCTTGATTACCTTCTTCTGTGGACAATTTTTAGCAGATTGCCCATGTTCGTGACAGTGAAAACATCTGATCTTGGACCAAGTATTTCTTGCCTACTTCACCTTGGGATTTATTTCCCTTGGCCTTCTTTGCCTTACTGGCCAAGGTAAAATCTTCCTCATCATTAGTCTTGGATGAAAATCCATCCCTAGTATTCTGCCTGAATTATTCTTGTACCAAATCCGACCAAAGTCACTCCCAATTTGGTAACTTCGCCCTCCCATTCACAGAGTCCTTTTAACTATGCCAGTTCTTGGGAAGGCCTAGAAGTGCTAGGCTCACCAAGTAATCATCTAATACAGTCACACCAACACTTCCAAGCTCATCTTGACATTGAGTGAACTTAACCAAGTATGTTGGTATCGTCTCACCCTCCTTATTATTTATTTTCCTGAGCTTTTCCTTCAGCGCCAACTTCCTTTGGTTGTTTTTGTTCTGAAACAGATCTGTCAAGGCCTTTCACATAGCATATGGAGTCTCCTTGCCATGGAGACTCGAGACAATGTGATCTTGAACTCCTTCTAATAATATCCTCCTCGCCCTTGCTACCTTCTTTTGCCAAGCATCAAGAAGAGTAGCATCTGTTGTTGCGGGCTTGGCAATATCATTATCAATGAATTTTTTCAACGCATTGTCCTCTAGAACTACCTCCATTCTATCTTTCCATGCAATATAATTAGAACTTCCGTAGAGTGCATATTCCAATCTTAATTCATTGAAATCCATCTCGATTTTCCTGTCGCACCAAAGAATATTTTTGCAAATTTGAATGTGTTCAACACAAACTCAATTTCTTCTCCTCTATAGTGATTTATGGTGCTTCGATATGATGTAGAAAATATATAAGACAATTATAATACCATGTATAAATTATAGCAATGGACTCAATCTGATAATGAAATATACTAGAGAAAGATAACAAATCCTTCTAAAATTAATTTTGCGGAAATTAAACACGATCACACAATCACACCAAGTAAGAGAAAGAAAATCAATCCACAACACAAGATATTTTTCTGGGGAAATATTTTTTCTCAAAACCCCTCTATCTCTATTGTATAACGAATCAAGGAATCATGAAGCAATACAATGTACTCTTCTCACAAGAGTGTGTTGCACCATCCTAAATTTCTCACACTGATCCAGACAAAATTGAACAACACTTAGCAAATTTCCTCCCTTTGCTCAGCCTACCTTGCTTACGCAATTATAAGAACAATTGATCCCTATTAATTAGGAAATTAAACCTTCCAAAACTATGCAATACATCATGGGAAATCCTATGGTTGTCTGATTGCGCGCCAGAAATTTACTAATAATACAACAGATAGATAACACCCCTTTAACCTCTGCCTCAACTATGTCTTCATCAGAACTAGCATGCATGCATCTACTATTAGTAAGTCATCAGTCACTTGACAGATCACCACATGTGAATTAAATGTTATTTAATTCACTTGACCTCTCAGTAGTGCAACAATAAGTTACAACTAGTTAGACTGACTTTAACTCACTTACTTGAGTTAACCAATTTATCATGCATTAAACTAATGCACTAACTACAAATTGGAATCTGAAACAAATATAATCACTCTACATGCCTCACCAACCACCCTCAACTCGAATTTCATGAGTTAACTGATTCTATCACACTCAGTTAACTATTACAAGTGATTATGAGATAAGATTACAATTTTTTGTCCAATTTGTTTAAGGGATAAATAAATTTGACACACATTTCTTTCAATTTAATTAAGAAATAATTAAATCAAAAGCCTCCATGGTATCCATTTCTGGGTGCCATATTCTAGATGTTGTTTTATGGATGCCAATTTCATTGTTTCTTGTTTCAATTTTCAATTAACTCTCTGATTTCTTGAACAATCTCTTGAAAAGAAAACATGCTTGACTGAGATTGTGTTATATCATTTTCATCACTCTCTTGTGTATTTGTTTTATAAATTCATGATTTGAACTATATATTTTTTGATACTCTATTTCATGTACTTGTTCAATAATTGATATCTTTGTGCATGTGTTTTCAGATACTTGGTCCTCACAAACCCTTTTTTAAGACACAGACTCAGACAATAAGAGGTTTGAAACATAATTTGGTGGGAAGTCTTTAAAATCATGAAACATTACCTCTTGTTGAACAAAAAAAAGAAGGGATATGCTTTCAGATATAATGGATGATAATTCTTCTTCATTTGTTTGATCCTTCTTTAATAAAAATGCAGTAACGTTATCTTCCATATTATCTAGATCAGAGACAATATTTGTATGTTCTTGCAGATCATCAATTGAGGTAGCCAAATCAGCATCAACACAAATATCTACAAGTGGCTTTTCATGTATATCACAAAGAGAGTTGTCTTGTCTTTGAAAAAATTATATATCTTGATCATTTGAAGGTTGGTGAAAATTATCATCAACATCAAAAGATGGAAGGTCAATGTCATCATTTGAAATTTTTTTCTCAAGTTCACTATCATCTAAGGTATAATCCATGATCTTCTCATGGCGGTGAAAATGGTTTTCATTCAAAGCATACAAGATTTCATCATTCATAAAATATTCATCCCCATAAGCACTTTATAGATCTTGAATAAAATTCTCAAAGTAATCACAACAATTCTCAATCAAAAGCAAAGAAGGATAGATTTCTCTATACTTCTCAAAAAATACTGAGTGGAAATACTTGAGAGAATAAATACAAGAAGGAGGTAGGCCTTCATACCAAAACCATGATTTTTCTTCTAATGTGATCATGAACATCTTCATTAAACAATCTTCATGAAAATTAATCTCCAACTTACGCACATGCATATCAAATCTTATTAAATGAAGTGTAGCACCATACCCTTTTCCATCTCTAAATTTTGGTAAGTATGTTTTCCAATATACCTTAGGAATATGATTTGGAAAGCCTGGAATATGATCTCGATGCATAGGAGCATACCTTGGATTTATTCTTGCAGTAGAACTCATCTTGAAAAAAGTGAAGTCACCAAGAAACTTCTCAAGCTAATAATATTCAAGCAGTGGAGTCACCATGAATTTTTGATTCTCCTGTATCATTTTTCCAATGGAATCACCTTCAAACAGATTATCTGATGGGTGGAGTCACCAGAGAAGGAATACAACCAATACGTGCCTAAGTGTCTGCTGTTCTCAGACCTTAGAACTGAAACAATTTCATTCTTCCCAGGGAAAATAATAGCAATCCATCTCCTCGGAAATGGCACCAAAATGTTATAACCAAACTGGGACTGATTGGGTTGCTCAAAAGTCAATTCAATGTAACTATTCCAAACCAAATTTTAACTGGAAGTTAGCCCTTCTAGTCTGAGAGGGCTCTCTCAAAATTCCTATAATATTCCCAGTATAAAACTGAAAATTCAAAAGGCTAATTATGTATTTTTCATGAGATTATGAAGGTGAAATAATGTGATGAAAGACACCATTGGGCATGGAGTCACTATGGAAAATCAATTACAAGCAAACTGCTTTCATGGAAGCTGAGGAAAATTTACCTTTAATATGATATGAGTTAAACTTTTCTAGTAAAAGACATGAAATGAAGGAAGTTGGAGCATCTGACATGAATTCCAAGTAATCAAATAGCTATGAAACTGACAACAATACATAATACATGAAGATGTAACATATGAGCCAAAACAGAATCTCAAGTGAAAAAGACAGTCTGCTGCAAATTTATATTTGTTAAAAAAGGTTACAAAAGTGGCTCTCCATCACATCATCCATCTCACTTCTCTAACTCTAAAACTTTCCTATTTATAGACTGAAAACCATTTTACATAGGTCTGCCACCTGGGCCAGATTCTCGAAACTGATGTAGAGTTCTAATCCCAAAAGGAAGTCATTAAATTGAGAGAAAATAGAGATAATTATGTTGGAAAGATTTTGTAACCTAAAATGGCTTTGTCCTTATTAATTTCATTCAAAAAAATTTAAATAACCCATACTAATGTTGCTTATTGAACAAAATAAATTTGTATAAGGTGGCATCAACCATCATCAGGTGGAATAATATCATGTTAAAATTTAGGCTCTCATATTTTGAATTTGAAATGTTGGAGCTGATGTGGTGCTTGCTTTGTATACTATGACATATGTTACCAAGTGTCATGGATTCTTTTTAATTGATCATTAAATGCCTGGAGGTTTCTTCTGGATGAATGATATTCTTAAGTTGCCTCTGACCTCAAATATTTCCACCTCATACTTTGCCACTATTGTTGAAATCATTAAAATGTCACTCAAATTTCCTATAACCACTCTAAATTTTAGTGAAACCATCTGCGTAAATGTTAATATTTTGATTGTTGGATTTGTTGCTGAGATGTGCTTCAAGATTGAGGATCTGATCTTTAGTTTGCTGATTTCATGCCTGGAAATTTGGAAGTGATCTAAACTTTCCCTTTGGAAATGTGGGGAAGGATTTGACACCAATCATCTAATGTGGAAAAACATAGGAGGGTTAGGGTCGGTTTAGTAGGGTGAAATGAAGGGTGGTGAAAACGTGGGTATGATGGAGGTGAAGATGTTTCTGTTAGGGACGTCAATAATGGAACAGTAAGTTGGAGTTGGATCGGGCGGGTTTCTGGGTGGGGGGTGTTGTGAATTGATGAGGGGTTGACACATTAGGTCGGTCTAGCGGGGAGGAAAACACCTTTTCAGACCCTCCTGCGGGTAAATATAGGATGGCGAGGGGGGGACGAAAAGGTTTGTAGGTTTTTGATCTAACGACTTGGTGATCATGCGGTTTGGTGGTGCATGAGACTTAACCACCAGCATCAAAATTCTTTTTTTATTTTCGGCCATTATGAAATGAGCAGAAAACTTTGGTTGTAATACATAATGCCTCTTAAATTTGGATAGATACATAATGAACTCAAACATTAGGCTATTAGTGCATATTTTATAATGTTTCTCAAACTTTGGATAAAGTGCACTAATAATGATATCCTTTAAGATAAAGCATTTGATATAAAATTGACCTCCTTTTAGTTTTGTTGGTGCTGGCTTAACCTTCAGGATATTGATGATTTCAAGATTAGCCTTTGAGGTTAGCCCTTGACTTGGAGATTTGCCCCAAGGGCTAATAAATTCTTATAAAAATTGCATGTGATAATAGACTACACTAAGTTTGCCTTCATAGGAAATGAATTTCATGATATGGAAGGCTAATTCATCTTAGGGGTATGGAAGGATTTATCTCCTCACTCCATTATTTCCCTCAATGTATTCTTCTCCTGGCAGAAAGAATATTTTCTTGGCTACAATTTTTGGCATCCTTTCTTTAATCCCCTTAACTCCTAAGGGAAAAGTGGTGATTCTACTGATTAGTTCAGGTGAAAGTGTGATGGCTAGGCCCCTAACCACAGTGGTGGCTCTCTCCTCTCAGTGTGATTGCAGAGCCATTGCAAACTCTTAGGATACCTCCTCATCAAAACCCTTCAAAATCTCAAAGAAACCTAGCCATTGGTGGTTCCTTTAAAACACCATTACTTGAGGATGTTGTCTTATTATTTTAATATTAGTGGGCTCGCTTCTATTAAATCTCCCTCCCATTTTTATGGCTGTGATAGGAAGGTGGTAAGATGGTTTTTTTTTTAGAGTTACTTGTGAAGAGGTCTTGGAGATTATGGTGTCAAACAAATTCAGATTTTCACCATTTAATTCCCAAATTATAACTGACTATGTGTAAATTACATGGATAAATTGAAATTCTAGAGGGTGGAAACCACTTACCTCTATTCTCTAGTGTTTTTTCTTGGGATATGGTGGCCTTAGGAAGTAATTTGACCCAAAGGTGACTTTTTTTTTCTCTCCTTATCACTGTTGATCTTCTCGTGTAAGTTTCTTGTAGAACTTCACTGTTTCCTGTAGCACGAGGGTGCATGCAAGATCAGACTCGATTCTCTTCTCTATGATGTGTCCTATGACTTCTTTTGCTCCCACTTCTCTCAAAATTCTCAACAGAGTGGGTCTAATGAGGCATAACTTACCTTTATGGTATTTTTAACCAAATTTGGAGCGAGGTGCTGACTTGTACTTGGCACGAGTTTTCATCTTTGGGACCGTTGGTCCCACTCTAGTTAATTATTGCTTCGGCCTCAAAATCACCTCCTCGTCCTTGTTCACTCCCACTTGACTGATTTTATTTTACCAGGTGGAATGTACACTTTAATTTTCATTCAGTTTAACTTTACAAAGTTGTCCAAGTTAACTTGCCACCTTTTTACCTTTTAAGTCCTTAAAGCTCGAAATTAAACTATTTTGATCATTATGAGTGCATAGTGAGAGTTGAAGAGCCATACCTGAGCCTACCTAGTGATGGTGTGTTACAGACATGATATGGTTTAGGGAGTTGGAGTTTGGTGTTTTATATATGATCTTTCTCTTGTCGTGTTTTTATTTTTTTGTTTATTTTATGAGTGAGCAACTTTTTTTCAGAGTGAGCTTCTTAACCTTTTATTTGTATTTTCTTCTTACCGGTGCTACATGGAGGTCCACAGGTGCCTTGGCTAGTGTGTTCACTCTCCTGGAGTATGTTGGTGATTCTCTGAAGCCATATTCTTCAACTTATCTTTAGATTCTCTCCTTGTTGTGCCTTACGCATAATTGCTACAAGAAAATTTCCAACTTCTTGTAGCAACCTTATTTCTGCTTCTTGGGGCTCTAGATTTCTTAGGGTTGAAGTGAAATGGTTTATGGAGGTCAATCATGGAGTGATGGAATGATTGGATTGATGGAGAAGTAAGGGGAGATGTCTCATTCCAAGGTATAAATGATTTAGTTTCTAATGGCATAACATAGGGTTTAGAGAGTGAATCCTTGTGCATGCAGTGAAGTGAGGGTTAGGAGTGGTAGGTATAGGGGAAAAAAACTTTATCATGCTTGTTTTGAAGTGTATAAACCCTTGAGAGAGCTTATTTCCTCATAAATAAGTTTCCTGTAGCATTTACAAGGTTTCTTGTAGTGGTACAGGAATCTTGTAGCTGTTAGACGTTCCTGTAGCAATTACAGTCAGGGAAAAAAGTGGAATTTTTTGCCTGCCTGTGAGGTGAAATGAATGAATGGGTGCATATTGGAGTGGGTCATGGAGTTTGTAAGGAGAGGAGATGCATAAGTGAGGGAAAAAATTCTCCTCTGGATCCAAAAACCATATTTGATCAAATAATATGCAAAACAAAAAATGAGTGCACAGGTATTATCTTTCTCTTTTATTTTGGTTTCTTTCCTCTTTTCTTCTTTTTTCTCTTTTTTTGAAGGTAGGTGGGCTACCTCCACAGGGTTTTTCAACCAACAAGCCTACCTTTGGTGCCTCGAGGAGGTTTTCAACCCTGGAGTTGCGTGCCACAGAGAGGTTTTCACCCATGCCTCTTTATTTTTCTATTTTTTCTAATAGTGGGAGGTGCTAGAAACTATGGATTCTCTAATGACACACACCTCCCTATTTATGGAATTTATAAATCCAGCCTTGAACAAGGGGCTTTTTATAACCTTTGAGCCTGTAACCATTGACAAATAGGGGAATCCCCTCCTCATCTATGGTCCTGATATGAACCGTGCCATTATCATAACATTTTTCCTTTTTGTAGGGTCCTAAACATCTTTTCATATTTTTTCCTTTGAAATGATTGAACCTTGAGGCATACAACAACACCAAATATCCTTCTTGAAAGGTCTTCTCCTTAATGTGCTTGTCATGCCAGACCTTCCTTTGCAGCTGAATCAATTCTGTGTCAAGGATTTCTTGCATCCTGAACTCATATAATCCATTTAATTCCAAAAACCTTTCTTTTTGGGCCCTTGATATAGCTAGGTCTAACTCAGATGCCATCCTTAAGGTGTTGAACTCAAATTCAATTGAAAGCAGAGCTTTCTTTCCATATACTAAATCATAAGGAGTGAACCCTTTTGTTGTTTTACAAGTAGTGTTGTAGGCCCAAGTAGCTTCTACCAATATTTCTGCCTAATATTTTCTACTGCTGCTCACAACCTTGGTGAGGATATTCACCAAGGCTTTGATGGTCACTTCAACTTGACCATTTTCTTGAGGGTGGTAGGAAGTGGAATTCTTATACTTTATCTTCAGTCTCCTCAAAAGATTCTCAATGAGATGAGATCATGTGAATTTCCCCCCTGATCAGTGACTACCTCTTTGGGGTATCAAAATTTTTAGAACACATTATCCCTCAAAAATTCTGCTACCTTCTCCTCGATTGCTACCTTTACAATTTTTTTTTCAACACACTTTGTCAGGTAGTTAGTGCAGACTATGATATAATTTTTCTGGCCAGATGGTGGATCAAAGGGTCCAATGAAGTCCATGACCCACTTGTGAAATGGCTCTAGAGACACCTAAGGGTGCAAAGGAATCTCATCCCTCTATGTATGTTTCCCCATCCTTTGGCATTGGTCAAACTTGCTAGTGTATCTTCTAGCATCCTGGTGAAAGGTAGGCCAATAGTAACCTGTCTGCAAAGATTTGAAGGTTGTACTTTTTGCAGGAAAGTGGCCCCCACAAGGGCTATCATGAAATGCAAAGAGGATGTCAAAAATTCTTCCTCCATCAGACATCTCCTAAGAATTTTTTCAGGGCCTAGCTTGAAGAGATTTCCCTCGATCCAGGTGAAGGGGTCATTTGCTCTTCTCCTTCGATGAGAGGTTCAGAGGGAACTTTTCAACAACCAAGTAGTTAGCAATGTTAACAAACAATGGAGAGATTATGGAGATAGCAAAGAGGTGTTTATCCGAGAGCTGGTCATCCACCATTCCTTCTTCATATGTAGGTAGAGCTAACCTGGATAAAAAATATGCAACAACATTCTCCTTTCTAGGTTTATCAACAATGGTTAGGTTAAAATGTTGTAATAGTAATAACCATCTAATTATTCTAGCATTAACATCAGGTTTGTTCCTTAAATATTTGATGGATGCATGGTTGGTGTGTATAAGGGTCTGATAACCAGTGATATAATTTCTAAATTTGTTTAAAGCATGGAAAATGGCTAACATTTCCTTCTCTATGACAATATAATTGAGTTCGGCCTTGGACAAGTTCTTACTAATGAAATAGATTTCATAAGGTAATTTGTCTTATAACTTCCCCAAGGCTTCCACCACAAATTTTTCTAATGCATCTGTGTCGATGTGGAAAGGGAGAGTCCAATTTGGACCTCGGAGAATGGGGGTAGGAGTTAACTTTCCATTAATGAGCTCAAAAGCTTCTTAACAGAGACTAGACCAAGTAAACTCTGAGACTTTGGCCAATAAATCAAATAGTGGTGAAGAAAACTTGCTGAAATATTTGATAAACCTTATAGAGTAACTAGTTAAACCTAAGAAACTCTTTCCATCTCTCTTCTTTTGAGGAGAAATTACCCTTTTGATGATCATTATTTTGTTCGGGTCCACTTGTATTCCTGCTTGGGAGATTTTGTGGCCCAATACTACTCCTGCTCTTTTCAAGAATTCACACTTTTCTTGGCTCAGCGAGAGTTGCATCTCAATGCACCTCCTCATCGCTTTTCCGAAATTGGAGAGAGCTTCTTGGATGTCATCCCCATAGGGTGTGAATTCTTCCATGTATATTTCAATTGAGTCATGGACTAGTTGAGATAAAATGCTCAAGAAAACTCTTTGGAAGGTAGCTAGGACATTGCACAACCCAATGTGTTAGGTCCCTATATCACTAGTATAGTCCCTTATTATTGTTAGTGTAATGCCCTTATTATTAGTATTGCACCCTTGTAACCCCCATTTTGTTATTATTTTGCCCTTAAATTATTATTGTTAGGTCGGCTAGGATTACATTGTGGCCCACTAGGATTACATTATGGCCCCATGGACTCCTATATATAGAAAGGAGGTTTTGTAAATTGTATCATCCAAGAATTGTTCATTTATGTAATGTATTGGAGGTTTCCCCCTCTAAGTGGATTATTTCTAAGGCATTGATATCTCTTTTCTTCTATTTTTGAAGCTGGTTACACAACATTTGGTATCAGAGCTTTGGATTCTAGGGTTTCGTTGCTCCAAGCAGGTCATCGTGGCATTTGCGCTATAAATTTTTTTCTAAGAAGTTTCAAAAGCTGAAATGTTTAGAGTGCGAAGCAGAAATCCTGAGGAAGATTCTCTAAAAATTGCAGAGCTTGGTTTTAAATATTTTCGGAGATATGATCTGTGGAAGTTAGGTTTTGTTTCAGGCTCCTAAACAAGTCATCGTGGCATTTGCACTATAATTTTTTTTCTACTAAGGTTCAGAATTTGAAATTTTTAGGGTGTGAAGCTGAAATCCTGAGGAAAATCTTCAAACCATTTTAGAGCTTGGTTCGAAATATTTTTGGAGATATGATCTGTGGAATGTAGTGCCTTTTCAGGCCCCTGAATTTCATCTCAAAGAGGTAATCGTGGGAAAATATTCATAACTCTCTCTCTAAGCATCGGATTGGAGTGCTGTAAAAATTGGTCACAAGTACACAGAATTTAGTTTCTTTTCTATCAATTTCAGATCTGAAGGACGAAACAATGACACGTGGCAAGTCGTACAAGTTTTCTCTACTGAACCAGTCCAAAATTGGGTCATTGTGGGAGAGTGGAAATAACTTTGTCTTGAAGAATCCAAATTATATCAGACCTATGGAATTTGCAAGAAGCTTTAGAGGGCTACTATAGCGATGAATTTCAGATATTGAATATTTTTAATTACAGAGATAATTCAATTTCAATATCGAGCTCCTCAAAGCAAGTAAAAGGTGTGTATTTTGTTTTTTGAATTGCATAAGTCTTGTTTGAAGAATCAAGTTGAATTGATTCCAAGGGCATATTGTAGAATAGATATCAGTATTGGATTCTAAAATGGCCCCTAAAAAGAATTCAACACCCATTAAGCCTTTACAAGGCTCTAATATGACTCATGAAGACGAAGAATGGAAACATGACATATCAAAATTACAAGAGCAAGTGCAACAAATTTCGTTCTCGCAAAGGACAACAAAAAATGAAATGGAAGTTTTGAAGAAAGGCATGGAAACTAAAATGGATAGTTTGATGAAAGGCGTGGAATCTAAGATGAGTGGTTTGGAAGCTAAGATGGATGGCATGGAAGTGGGCATGGAAGCTAAGATGGATGACATGGAAGCTAAGATCGATGAAAAAATGAAAGACAACATGGAAAACATGAAGAAGGATCTAAAAGTAGACATCAAAGGTTTGGCAAAGTTGATACAAGAAATGTTTCCTAATGGTGAAAAGATAGTAGAGGAAACTCATGATGAGAATAAAATAAATGTTAATCGTGATTTCATAAACTCTACTGTTGGAGGGAAGAACCACCATATTCCAAAAATGGATATGAGGAAGTTTGATTGAAAGGATCCTGTAACATGGATACTACAGACGGAGCAATATTTTGATCTCCATAATGTGCAAAAAACAAAAAAGTTACGCATTGCAACTTTACATTTAGAACAAAATACATTTGTATGGTATCGATGGCTTTGCTCTCGTAAAAAAATTGTCAGTTGGTCAATTTTTACGGAGGAAATGATAGCACATTATGAGGATACAAAGAGCAACACCTTCTTTAGACAATTGAGGGCTTTGTTATAGTTGTGATAGCAAATACACTAAAGGTCATAAGTGTGCTAATAAGAAATTATTTTACATAGATTGTGAAGAAGAAGAAGAAGAAAATGAACAAGAATAGGATATACACCAAGAACCAGCCCTAGAAGAGGAAGAAATGAATCCGATCATATCGTGTAATGCACTGGCAGGAATTACCACTCCTCAAACTCTCAAGATAGAAGGACATATCAAGAAGAAAAGGGTAATAGTGTTGATTGATTCAGGTAGCACCCATAATTTTATTCATTGTAAGGTAGCCAAGGAATTAAATTGTTTCCTATACCCAGCACCAGAATGTCAAGTGATGGTTGCAAATGGAGGAACTATAATTTGCTCGGGAAAATGTCATAATATCAAGCTAACCATGGGGGAATATGTATTGACTAGTCCAATGCTTTCCATTCCTATGGGAGGTGCTGATGTTCTACTAGGAGTACAATGGTTACAATCTTTGGGGACGATAGCTTTTAATTTTCAAGAACTTTTCTTGAATTTTTTTTTTCAGAAGCAAAGGAAGTCGAATTACGAGGTATTGCAGGGAAGATAGGAAGGATAATAAGCTCTAATGTCATGACAAAGCTTCTAAATAAATAAAAACGAGGCGTAATTGCAAAATTATGCTCACTAGAAGTTTCAACATCAAAATCATCTATTTCTGCAAATCTCCAACAAGTCTTGGACGATCATTCCAAGGTCTTTGAAACTCCCAAAGGACTCCCACCTATCCGTGATCATGATCATGCTATTCATTTTATTCCAGGAAGTGTTCCTCCAAAAATCAGGCCTTATATATATCCTTACGTCCAAAAGAGCGAAATTGAATGTATGATTGCAGAAATGTTAGAGGCGGGTATAATTCAACCTAGTCAAAGTTCTTTCTCTACTCCTGTAGTATTGGTACACAAGAAGGATGGATCATGGAGAATGTGTCCAAATTATAGGGAGCTCAATAAGCTCACCATTAAAGATAAATTTCCCATTCATGTGATTGATGAATTACTGGATGAATTACATGGAGAAATTTATTTTACGAAGTTGGATCTTCGTTCAGGATATCATAAAATTAGAATGAAGACTGAAGATATTCCAAAAACAACATTTCGAACTCATGAGGGTCATTATGAATTTTTGGTCATGCCTTTTGGCCTTACCAATGCACCTTCTACATTTCAAGGGTCGATGAATTCCATTTTCAAACCCTTCCTTAGAAAATTTGTGCTAGTATTTTTTGATGATATACTAATCTATAGCAGGTCTTGGAAGGATCATGTTGAACATGTTGACAGGGTGCTCAAACTATTGCAGGAGAAACAATTATATGCAAAAACATCCAAATGTTTCTTTGAGTACAAGAGGTGGAATATCTGGGTCATATTGTATCTCACGAGGGTGTTAAAGTAGACCCTAACAAAATTAAAACCATTAAGGAATGGAAAGTCCCCACAACCATAAAGAATTTGTGAGGATTTCTCGGGTTAACAGGGTATTATCACAAGTTTGTTAAGAATTATGGGAGAATAGTAGCACCTCTAACAACATTATTGAAGAAATATGCATTTTCGTGGACTGTTGAAGCAACTAAGGCCTTTGAACATCTTAAAGAGGCAATCTGCCTAGCACCGGTCTTAGCTACGCCAAACTTCACAAAAACCTTTATTGTGGAATGTGATACTTGAGGAAATGGAATTCATGTTGTTTTAATGCAGGAAGAAAGACCCATTGCTTTTGAAAGTCATACAATCAAAGGAAAGTATTTACAAAAACCTATTTATGAGAAGGAAATGTTAGCAATACTGCATGCACTAAAGAAATGGCGAACTTACCTAATGGGAAGACACTTCAAGGTAAAAACTGATCATGATAGTCTTAAACACTTTTTGGAACAAATACTATCTTCAGAAGAGTAGCAAAAATGGGTCACAAATATGTTGGGTTATGACTTTGAAATAATATACAAAAAAGGAAAACTTAATGTTGTTGCAGATGCACTCTCAAGAAAGAATGAAGAGGTGGAAGCATTGCCTTGTGCCATTTCTATTATCCGACCAGATTGGATAACCAAAGCAAAAGATGAATGGAAGAAGGAAAAAGATGTATGGACACTCATTCAAAAGTTTCAGCAAGATCCTAGTACATCTGATACATTTAGTTGGAAAAATTATTCCTTATGGTACAAAGATCGCTTATATATTTGTAATAATTCCCAACTAAAACAAAAGATTCTTCTGGAATTGCACACTTCTCATTTAGGAGGACACTCGAGATTTTTAAAAACTTACCACAGGGTGATGAAAGAATTTTTTTTGGATGGTCTTAAATTTGATATTCAAAATTTTGTGACGGAATGTTTGGTTTTCCAGTAGAATAAAATTGAGACAATTAATACCTCGGGACTTCTACAACCTTTATCCATTCCAAGTCAATGTTGGGAGGAGATTTCAATGGATTTTATCACAGGTTTACCTAAGTCCAAAGGAAAGAGTGTCATCATGGTGTTAGCTGATAGACTTACCAAGTATGCACACTTTTGTGCATTATCTCATCCATTTAAAGCAAGTACAGTTGCTACTACATTTATGGATAGAATTCAAAAGCTACATGGAAGCCCAAGGGTTATTGTGAGCGACAGAGATCCCATTTTTACTGGAAATTTTTGGACGGAGTTATTTTCTTGTTTGGGTACTCAATTACCTCATAGCTCATCTTATCATCGTCAATCTGATGGTAAAACTAAGATAGTAAATAAATTTTTGGAAGGATATCTTCACTGTTTTGTATCTAATAAACAAACACAATGGGTCAAGTGGTTACCTCTCGCTGAATGGTGGTATAACACTTCCTTCCATACTGCAGCAAAAATGACCCCATTTATGGCACTTTATGGATATCATCCACCATCCATCACATCATCTTTAAGAGAAAATTTGAAGGTTCAAGCAGTGGAAGATCACATCGAGCATCAGCAAGAAGTTCTCCAAATATTAAAGGATAACCTGAATTTGGCACAAAATCGAATGAAATAACAGGTAGATCAACATCGCAGCGAGAGAAGTTTTGATGTAGGAGATTGGGTATTTTTACAGCTACAACCAAACAAAAAAATGTCCCTCAAGCAAGCTAAGAAGGATAATAAATTATCACCAAAGTACTATGGTCCTTACAAGGTGTTGCAAAAGATTGGTACTATGGCATACAAATTGGAGCTTCCTGCTTCTTCGCGAGTACATCCAGTTTTCCATCTTTCATGCTTAAAGAAGGTTATAGGTGAAAATATTCCATTTCAAAAAATATTGCTAGAACTTGATGAGGAAGGAAAAATCATATTGGAACCTGAAGCGGTCATGGAAACAAGAATTTGACAGCTACGGAATCGATCAATTTCAGAGTATCTCATCAAGTGGAAGAACTTACCCACTGAAGATTCTACACGGGAGGATGAGAATTTTATACAGAAGCACCAAGAGCTACTCAAGCATTGAGGATAACACTTTTTTGAAGGAGAGGGGCATATTAGGTCCCTATATCACTAGTATAGTCCCTTATTATTGTTAGTGTAACCCCCTTATTGTTATTATTGTACCCTTGTAACCCCCATTTTGTTATTATTGTGCCCTTAAATTATTATTTTTAGGTCAGCTAGGATTACATTGTGGTCCACTAGGATTACACTATGGCCCCATGGACTCCTATATATAGAAAGGAGGTTTTGTAAATTATATCATCCAAGAATTGTTCATTTATGTAATGTATTAGAGGTTGCCCCCTCGAAGTGGCTTATTTCTAAGGTGTTGATATCTCTTTTCTTCTATTTTTGAAGCTGGTTACACAACACAATGGGTAGGACACTCTGAGTGAAGGTACCCCAAGGACATGTGGAAGTATTCTTGTCCTGGTCTTCAGGGATAATTTGGATCTGGTTATACCCACTAAACCCATATAAGAAAGAAAATAACTTCTTTCCTGCAAGGCCATCCAAGACTTGATCTATAAATGGGAAAAGGAAATTGTCCTTCTTGGTAGCTTTGTTGAGTTCCCAATAATAAACACAAATTCACCATTTTCCATTCTTCTTCGAGACTAGGACAAGAGGATATACCCATTCACTGTCTGATATAGGATAAATGAAACCTGCATCCAACAATTTTTGTAGTTCTTCCTTGACTATGTATTTTAGAGCTAGGTTCATTCGCCTTTGGGGTTGGTGCACAAGCTTGCATCCTTCTTTAATGTAAATATTATTTTTTCACACCGAGGGATGCAGCCCTTTCATGTCCTTGTAGTCCTAAGAAAATGCATCTAGGTTTTCTTTCAAAATATGGAATAACTTCTCTTCTTCTCTATCTGAGAGGTTTGAGTTAATTTTCAAAGATTTGGATGGGCCAAATTCCATAAACTTGGTGGTTTCAGAGGTTGAATCAACTGAGTGCAGTTCCATCCAAGGATGGATTTTGGATTCTTTGACTAGGTTTTTAAGCGGGCTGTTAGTGGGGGATTGGTTATGAATTATTTGGTCGATGAATTCATCTTCATCATGCTATCCCCCTCTAAGAGTAATATCTATGGTACAAGTAGGGTAGGTGTAGTGTTATATAATTCATCTTCTTCTTCTTCTTCATCCTCCAACCATATAGGTAGGTCATAGCCAATGGAAGGTTGGGCTAGAGGATATAATACTAGTTGTTTAGACAAGGGCCCATTCTTAATAGTCATGTTTCTAGCCCGACAGCTGATATAAAAATCGGTAGTGGCTAACCAAGGTCTCCCTAGAATGAGAGGATATCCATTCAGCTTGGCTTTTGGTTGGAGAACCAGGAAATCTGTAGGATACTCCCAAGATTCAATTAAAACCATAACATCCTTAAAAATTCCTTCCAGAGTTACTGTGGACAAATCTGCATGTTGCAGAACCGTTGTGGTTTTCCTTACATTGATGGCAACCCCGAGATCAATTAGATTTTTGGGGACTATGAAACCATCTATGTGTACACACTATAGGGAAAATACCCTCTAGTAGATTTTTTTGAGGAACCCCTTATAAAAATAGCCTAGATATTCATTTGTAGCAAAGGTTTCTAGAGGAGGTTGGCGGGTGGAGGATTTTGTGGATGTTTTTTGTTTGGTGCATTTCTCATCCTACATCGCACCAATGCATTCAACTAGAAAAGCACTAGTGCATACTAAAAATTGGCACAAAGAGACACCGTGATCTCCATAGAAACCCTCCTGGTACATCTAGTCACTATAGTGCACCGATACGCTAGACATATTTAGCGCCGATGCGTCATAAAAACCCGTGCTAAACTAAAATAGCCCTGGTGTGCCTAAAAAACCCGCGCATTGGAACAAGGGTAAATATAAAAAAAACTGCCCAAAAAGCCACATTTTCACTTCTTCAGTGCTCCATAGCTCTCAAGAACCAGTGTGAATTTCCCTTGTGTGAGGTACCCTACCATCGGTGCTCCCATTGCACGCACTGCTGTCGTCCATTGCCCACCATCTCGATTTCAAATTTGGGAAAACAATGGGAAAATTTAGTTTTGAAAAATCTTCAGCAAATGTGCCTCATCGATGCCCAAATTTATAGGTATTTTACTTGTTTCACCATAATTAAAATTTTTAGCGGATTAGATTTCTAAAAAAACTTAAAATTTACCCTTTAAAAAAAAAAAAAAAATTCCCACACGGTGCCTTCGAGCCGTTCAACTCACACCGGTTCACGGTGCTGGCTGTAAATTTATAGGCTTCACTATGACTAGTGCTAATGGTAACCACACCGGTTCTGATGCGGTACTGAAACAATGCACCATGTTTTTTTTTTTTTAAATACATAAATGGTGGTGTGGTCGGTTAACCGGTCGCACCATTGACTATGTCCAAGTTCGGGAGGGCAGTGCACTGACCAAAATATGTGCCATGGGGTGGATATTTTGGTCAGTGCACCACCCTCCGAACACTGATACATAGTCAATGGTGTGGTCTTGTGAATGACCACACTATTGACCATGTATTTATGTTGGGAGGGTGGTGCACTGACTAAACTATACGCCTCGGGGAGCATAGTTTGGTCAGCGCACCACCCTCTTGATATTGGTACATAGTCAATGGTGCAGTCAATTAAAAACCACACCATTTACTGTGTAATGATGCCAGGAGGGCAGTGCGGTGATGAAACTATCCGCCCTAGGGCGAGTAGTTTTCTTAGCGCAATGCCCTCCTGAACTTGTACATAGTCAATGGTGCGATCGGTTAAACGACCAACGTAGTTATATGCCATGGGATGGATAGTTTCATCAATGCACCGCAAGAGAAATTACATTTCATGTTGTGTGGTGCGCTGAACATTTCCAGGCGTAACACGGACGGTGCGGGTTAAAAACAGATGCACTGATACCGATGCATGACTATTTTTTTTGGCGCACCAACTATTTTTTTTTCAATATATATATATATATATTTGTAAATACATGTCTCATTTTATAAAATAATTGTATATAATATGTGAATCATTCAGGGACATCAAAGGAGAGAAGAGAGGAAACATCAGGAACATTTGGCAGACCAATATAATATGGTTCGCCTGTGGGAGGCATGAGAGAGGGAGAGACTTATGTACCCTCACCCTATTACGGTAGCCACCCATGAGCTCCTAAGGGAGGTAGGCCTCCTCAAGTTATATGAGGAGGCTACATCCATGAAGGGCTATAATGGGTTATTGTGACATCTTATCTTTAAGTGGAATGCCCACCGACAGGCTTTCTAGGCTGGTCCTAACTAGTTGGTATGCACCCACTGAGGAGCACATGTATTTTATTACTAGACTATCTAGGATAGGGTAGTATTTTCCCTCATTCCCAGAAATCCTTGTCATATATGCAGCAGTGAGTCAGTTGGTGTACCACTAGAGATACATTAGTGCTGATATACTATCTCCTGCAGATTTTTAGGTCTCCGGTGGTTAGTTACGTATTTCTTCATTTGGTGGAGAGGAGGTGAGGTGCCTCTCACTATTGTTGTCAGCCATTGCAAACCATGTTAGTAATCAGTAATTTTTTCTTTTTATAGGTGACTAAATGCTTGCCCTAGATTTCTAGAAACAAAATTCATGAATATTATGAGTTTTAGAAATCTCACTGCCTTCATTATCCTTAGGATATATTTTTTCACTATTTAACTATCCTATCATGTCATGGTCAACCTATCACTCCCAAAAGACCCACCATGGGCCAATGCCACTCATTTTCACTATGTTTTTCCACCTCTAACCTTAACACTGTATTTTTGACTTGCCTAACCCCTCCACTTGCCACCTAGGATCACTGACCAACCTACTTATTCTTGTGTTTCTCGGACACATCAAGCATTGATGGTCTCAAAACTATCTCTCTAGGCTCTTTAGATAAATCAAGTACCTTGGATTTTGGATCTTCAATACATCAAATTGTCAAAATCTCTGTTTTTTATACTTGAAGACCTCAAAGCCAAGCTTTCAGTCAAAGACAAGCCCAAAGAGCCTCCCACTAGGTCATTTAGGGTTTCATAAGTTGTAGGATTGTTTTGGTGTTCTAAATCATTGTTTTAGATGTGCCAAGAAGCTGAATCAAGTATGAAAGAAAGTCAGTACATGATTGTCTAAAATGGATCAGGAAATCCTTCAAGGAAGGCCTCCTTGGTCAAACACAAATTATGCAAGGGACAACTGCCCATTTTGATATTTCTACAGGAGCGTCAAGGTGGCTATCAACAGAAAATGAGGTAAGGTAAGATGCCAGCTGCTCACAAAAGGACATCCACATGAAAGAAAAGGAAGCATGCCTATGTTCAAAGAGAATCAGGGTTCTTAGGATTGATTGAGTAAACAGTGTTTCCAATCAAGGAGCCAATGCATAAAAACCACAAGGATAGAAGGAACATTAGCACAACCAAGCATGAATTGAATATCTCTAGAGATTATGAGTGAAGAAGGGAAAATGGTGAGGTGAACTAGACAAAAAAGAATGAACTTGAAAGGGCTATAAAGAACTTATAAGACAACACTAATTATTTTTCTCTAACAGCCCTAAAACCTAAAGTTTTGGTAAGATAGGAAGAGTAGGTGAAATAAAGATGATGGGCCTCCATCATGACAACAGAAGGTTTTCAAAATCTATTGAAAGTGACTTCTAGGGTTTTCCAAGGTAACAATGCTTCACTACATCAGAGGGAAAATTCAAAGAGTATCAGTATGAGGGAGATCAAGCCTCCATTTTCAGTCATAGACCTCAAAATGGTCAAAGGAAGGAAAGCATAAGGATAAGTTTCACGACAAGAAATCAAGCTAGTCATGAGTTTACTGTAGAGTAACTGAAGTTGTCAAAATCCAAAGGGTGACAAAGGAGACCAAAAAAAACTGTGTCATGGCACCTACAACAAATCAGAAGTGGCCAAGAAGAGACATAGCAAGAATAATTTATAATCTCTGTGAAAGTGCATGTGTCACTGTCAAAATCAGTAAGAAGGTAAGGAAATATGTTTTCAAGATCACTTACACTCAGAAATGTCAAACAGGGATAAAACATGTTTTACAGTTTCGCAGTGCAGAAATAGGTTTGACATGCCAAGATCCTCAAAGGTTAAAAAGGACCTCTTCATCTCTCTAGCAAGCCATCATCAAAGGAAGAAGAATTACCTTGAAAATTTTTCAAATCACCTACAAAAAGGTCAAAAAGGATATCAGTCAAATGATAAAGTGACAAAAACTTAGCAAAGTGGGTTTTTTTATTGAAATTTATTTTTCAAAGGTATAAATGCATCCCAGTTATCATTTTTTAGCTCACTTGTCATTTGCAAGGAGAGAAAACCCTTCAGGAGAAATTTTCTGAGTTTTTGTCGAATTCTGGGCAAGTTCATTGGTGCTACACCCAGACACTGGCGCTGAGCTCACAAACCCTAGTGTTGTGCAAAGGGAGGTCTCCACGGTAAAATTTTTACACTGCACTGTGCATATATCGGGCAGCACTATGCCCAGGCAGACCGACACACACGGGGTCACGGCGCTGCGCCCACAGGCCGACCCGACACCCATTCTTCCGCCTGGCGCTGCGCCTAAGGGTCGGCAGGCCTGCACAAGACAACATTACTGCGCACAGAGCTCCCAAATCACTCGGCTCTATGATCAGAGGCACAAAACAGGCTTGACATTGTGATAATGCAGAAAGTCCTCCAAATTGCAAGAAAATCTACCAAAAGCTCAAGGACACCCTCAAATTTTCCTTCAAAAGCCTGCAAATGAGTGAAAACTGGTAGATGGCATCCTTTCCTCCTCCTCAAGTTATTTTGATGATTTAGTGGTTAAAATAAATATTAAACCCTATTTTTTGCAATACCTAGGTCCTCATGGAAAAAATATTGTTCTAACCTCCAAGTAAACCATTACGAAATCAGAGGGGTGTGAATCTAGGGTAATCACAAGTTGGTTCAAGATAGCCCTTTTTAAAGCTCAAGGAAAAAAAATCATACACTTGCCTCCATATCACTCATTTGCAAAGGTTTCCTTCACCATCATTTCCATTTCACTCCTCTTTCCTAAGTTTCACAAGAAAACCTAATTTGTCCACAAACAACCCTAATCACCATGTAAGGAGCAGAAAATAGTAGCAACAATGAAACAGGCCAAGGGTCTATGAGGCCAAACCATAAGGGAGGGAAGGTAAATAGATTTGAATCCAAAAGCACAGTATATATCACTTCCTCTCAGATTATCCTATCATGCTTTCAGAATGTGGGGTGCTTTGTAATATTCCAAATCTGGAACAGCTAGCAAGGCATGACTTGAAAACACATTTTCCAGTAATGGTTGCTACAGGAATTGAAACCAGGACCTAGATCCCTTATATTAATGTTTCTAAGTGCTAAATCCAAGAGGAGGCTCCAAATAAATCCTTCTAGGTGGGTTAAACAGATCTCCCACACCTAATTGTCCTCAGAAAAGTGCCTGATGAGGGACTTCAACATATACAAGAACATACAATGGAGTATCAACGTTAATTGAATGAGCCAGCATGCATGAAGTTATGAATAGCCTTTCCTTTGGTATTATATCAGATAATTTATACAATAATTGAGGAAAAATCACTCCAACTAGGCAATGAAAGCCTCAATGATACATGTACATGACAATAGAGGTACACTGCTATGCAGGAATGTCACAAAGCTAAAATAATGCAGTTCCTTGGAGAAACTGCAACATAAAAAATGAGAATATAATGATATTACAATATCATGCTCAAGAAATAAGGGGGATAAGGCTCTCAACCCCTGAAAATAACAATACAACAATCCTCAAGGAGGACTGGCTGAAATACATGTACAAATGGCAATTCTGCAGAAATGCCGGAGTTGTAGGGTAGCAGTTTCAACACAAAATTGATACAATATGTAGATGGATGAATGAGGTGTCTAGTATGTATCAAACCTCCTCCAATGGATCTATCAAGTGATAGGCTAATCCTATCCCTGAAGGTCTTGCCCTCTAAGATGCTGGTGCAGACTCCCCCTGCAAATGCACTCTAGAATAACACAGTCAAGGAGCTGGACTACACTGTAGGAGATAAGAAATTCTTGGCCTGGTGCCAAAGATTTATAATCAGCTCTATATCCTCCTCCACTGATCTCCCAGAGGAATAGGAGCCCCCTCCTTTAAAAGATGAGCCAAGGAAAGGTGTTGTGGAACCCCTCCACTGAAACACCCTGCAACACTACGTTATACTTCACTAGAAATAACGCAGTGACTAATGGAAGTGGCTTTGGCCTTGAGCCAATATGTGGAGAAATGAAGTGCAATCCTTCAAAAGGCCTCTCAAGAAGGAGAGGAAATCCTAAGCAAGAATCCCTCATGCTAAACAACACTACAAATCTTCTAAACAACCAGAGACTGCAAATAGTCTAATTAGACAAATAATCAAATGCTCAAAGATGTCTCACTATGGCTGCCTCTTCCTCTTTTTATGAAAGTGAATGTCTCTTTGCCCTAGACCCCACACATTAGGGTTTCTTCTACAAATAATATTCCTCCCTCTCAAACTGTGTTGTCTTCTCATGCAAGCTACACCCTCTTAGGTAGTGTTGTTGACTTGGTCAAACTTGACCTTGTCCTCATGCATTTGCCCCCTTTTCACACTGGAAGGTGAAAAATCAAGCTACTCCATATATCCCTTTCACATTATGAGGGATTTTATTCCTACTCATGGGCCTTTTACCCATTTTATTCATCTCCTAGATGATAGAAGAAAAAATTAATATTGCAATTTGATGCTTACAAATTTTGAAATATTACAGTCCTCCCCTCTCAAAGATTGCTTGTCCTCAAGCAAGTGCAAGGATAGACTAAATTCTTCTTTCCTCCTCTCCCTGTAGCATCCATGTATGATGATCTCCTCCAAGTGAAGTGATGCTATCTCATCAATCAATCCTCCACATTGTTCATCCTTAGCATGTAACTCAACTATCAAGCCATCATCGTGTAAAGGTGAGATACTCAAGAGGATAATAAGGTTATGTCTAGAGGTCCCTTTGAAGAATGGGATCTGAAATATAATGGGAACTATATTTCCCATATGGATCCTCCATCTCTAAGCTATGTGCCATGCAAAATGAGTTACCTCCCAATTAGGCAACTCCTGGAAACAGTCCTCCACCTTGGGCTCCGACAAAGTAGGTGGGATGAAAATCTGCACATGGTAGACAATGTAACCTAACCCACGCTGTCCATCTCTCCAATTATGATAAGTGTAGAGTGTCTTCTGATCCTGGGCTGCAATAAGGTTTCCCTCAACTGGCAATATGAGGATTAGATCTCCAAATATCTCTCCTACAATGCTGTAAATAATGTTGGCCCATATATCCCCATAGACGATGAGTTGGAAGTCATCATCATATGGCATCTCATCCATCATATGGTTCACCTCATAAAGTGAAAAATGTGTTGTTAATGTAACCATACCATGTCCCATGCTCCCCTTAGAACATGTAGTGCAAGAAGTGTGAATAATTTCTCCATCAAAGGACACATCCGCCCCATGTGTCTCTCTCCCCAACATGCTCCTCATAAATATGGAAACCATAGAATAATAGGGAGAAAAAATGAGATTCATGCTTGCTACCACATGCAACAAATGAGAAGGAAAATGGTCCCTCAAGTGCAACCAATGTAGCTTGACCCTCAACTGCAATAGAGACTGATAAAATGAGTGGCCTCTCAACCACTTTCCTGCTGCTCCAATCTCCTCATACGTATGGAGGAAGTGAATAATGCAAGGTGTACAATGAGCATGTCCTCCATGATATATCTCTTCCCCAAGTCCTCCTAGGGAATGGCCATCAATCATGCTCAAGGCCTCATCTAAACCATGTGGTCTAGAAAAAAGAATGCTCCTCCTTGGAGTATCATCCTGCACATGTATGATTACAGGATGCATATATATATTGTACAAAGAACCATGTAAACAACAATGAATACCCTTACCATATTTTCTGCTCATAAAAATGGAGTGGATCATAAATGAGCCCCCCCTCATCCTTAAAGATAATAGGGGTGGTTGTTCTGACTCCTCCATCTCTATGTAATCCATGCATCTACTCATATGCTGATATATCTCCTCCTCAAAGCCCTCCCAAAAATACCCCTCCATGATGGTGTGGTATGCTCTCATAGAAAAAGTGGGAAATCCTCATGAGCTGCTTGTAGCACCTTCTCTTTGAGCTTGGAAGCTCCAGATAAGAAGATCTTTCCCTGATAGAAGATGACCCCATCTCTGATTGAATACTCCTCCAAGTGCAACTGGCCATCCAATATCCTTTAAGTATGAATATCCTTGGAGTACTCCACCAACAGCTGGGAGTTCCAATATGGATCTATCCTCCATAGTGATAGAGCTGATGATCTCTCATGAAGAGCACCTGTCACATGGTCACCATCTCCTCTGACATCTCCCATGCCAAAGATGCAGTTTCGAAGGTTGTTATCCTTCCCCTACTACTTCTTCTAGAGCACAGAATCTGAAATTGAAGTGGGTACTGATGATGTTGAGAGAATTCTCCCTCTCTCCTTGAGTCTACCCAAGACTCCCAACGCTGTATCAAGCTCTCCCAAGGTTCGTACTCCTCTAAAATCACTGAGTGGTGCCCCAACTAGTGAAACATCCATCCTCCTCTACTGATCCAGTGGTCTCCCCAAAAAAATTTCTCCATGCAATGAAACATCATCATCAAGAGATGACTTCATAAATGAATGGACAAATCTACCCATGCTTCCACTGTGTAATCCAATCACCTCCTTAGGTGCATCAACCTCCTGAAGTGAATAGGGATGTATACATCTCATCTCATGAAGATATTTCTTCTCCCTACATCCTCCTTGTGTCTCCAAGGTTCCACACCTCCTCAACAATGGCACATGAGTTGTGCCTTGATCTCCACACATGAGATCTTGGGGACTTCCTTGCAAAGATGCAAGCATCCCTCTATTTGGAGAAAGAGATCCTCCTTCCTCTGCATGAGGCACTAGATAATCTCTAGACATGACAGCGTTATTGCTCTCAATCTCTACAAAATGAATAGGCAACCCTCCAATGATTGGATCCCTTTTTGGAAAAGAGACCTCCATGCTCTCTTGCTCAAAAGTGTGAGAATAAAGTCTTTCTCCCGGCAAGTTATGGTGCAAGTTTTCAGCCTTCCCCATGGTTTTCTGAAATGGTACTGTGTTCTCATGCAAGGGTTTTGTTTGAGTTTTCTTTTTTAGTTCCAACATGTGTGTCTCATGAATCTTTCTATCAAATCTTTCCATTAATTCCTTAATGGAACTAGCATAGGATGCAATGTTTACATTCCTTGAAGAAAAGGATTCAAAGATCCACCAGGCATAGGCCTTACCTCTCAAATGCAGCATTGCAACCTTGATGGCTTCATCTTCAAGAATGTGGTGGTGCTGCAAGAAGGTCTCTAAATCCTCCATCCAAGCTTTGGATGAACAAGTAGGTGACCCTTCAAAGGCAGATAGATGAAATCTATCCTGCTGCTCTCTTCCCTTCACCTTCATCTTGCAAAACTCTGAAAAACTGAGATGATCTTGAAATTTCTGAGTTTGAGACTCATACTCCTTTAGGAAATCACTAATATTTTTCCTCCTAGCAACCTCTTCTCCTCTTTCCATCTCTCTTCTAGAAATCCTGGGCATGTGACTGCGCTATGTATTAGGTTGTGTAGTTGCTTGCTCACACTCCTCATGTGTCAATCTAGAGTTTGCTTTAGGTTCAAACTCTTTTGGACATTATTCATACATCTCCCTCTAGATCTTCTTGAAATCCTCATGAATTTTATGTACATATTTAGGAAGAATATTTTTAAGCTTGTCCCCTTTCTCTTCTCCAAAAGATGGAGTCTTTTTCCTGCTTATTTCTCTATCTCCTTCTCGATGAGAATAGGAAGTGCAGGGTTCTTCCTCTTCTTTTTGATTTTCCTCCTTGGGGAGGTTCTTCATGGATCTGAAATATGATGAGATAAAACCCATCCTCTTCAATCTTCTTATCTCTTGGGCTTAGACTTATAGGTTGAGCGAAGACTATGCTATGATACCACTGTAATATTCCAAATTTGGAATAGCTATCAGGGCATGAATGGAAAACACATTTTCTAGTAATGGCTACTACGGGCATTGAAACCAGGACATAGATCCCTTAGATCAATGTGTCTAAGTGCTAAATCCAAGAGGAGGCTCCAAATAAATCCTTCTAGGTGGGTTAAACAGATCTCCCACACCTAGTTGTCCTCAGAAAAGAGCCCAGTGAAGTACTTCAACATATACAAGAACATACAATGGAGTTGTAGCATTGTTTGAATGAGCCAACACATGAAGTTATGAATAGCATTTCCTTTGGTATTATATCATAGAATGTATACAATACTTGAGGAACAATTACTCCAGCTAGGCAATGAAAGCCCCAATGATAAATGTACATGACAATAGAGGTACACTGCTATGCAGGAATGTCACAAGGCTAAAATAACGCAGTTCCTTGGAGACACTGCAACATAAAAAATGAGAATATAATGATATGACAATATAAATCTCAAGAAAGAAGGGGGATCAAGCTCTCAACCCTTGAAAATAGCAATACAACAATCCTCAAGGAGGATTGGCTGAAATACATGTACAAATGGAAATTCTACAGAAATGTCGGAGTTGTAGAGTAGCAACTGCAACAAAAAAATGATACAATATGGAGATGGGTGAATGAGATGTCCAATATGCATCAAACCTCCTACAATGGATCTCTCAAGTGATAGGATAATCCTATCCCTGAAGATCTTTCCCTCCAAGATGCTGGTGCAGACTCCCCCTGGAAATGCACTCAAGAATAACACAGTCAAGGAGCTGGACTGCATTGTAGGAGATACGAAATGCTTGGCCTAGTGCCAAATATGTACAATTAGAACTAGAACCACCTCCAATGACCTCCTGGAGGAATAGGAGCTCCCTCCTCTGAAATATGAGCCAAGGAATGGTGTTGTGGAACCCCTCCACTGCAACACCTAGCAACACTACGTTATACTTCAGTAGAAATAATGCAGTGACTGATGGAAGTGGATTTGGCCTTGAGCCAAGATGTGGAGAAATGAAGTGAAATCCTTAAAGAAGCCTCTCAAGAAGGAGAGGAAATCCTAAGCAGGAATCCCTCGTGCTAAACAACACTGCAACTCAGCTAAACAGCCAGGGACTACAAATAGTCTAATCAGACAAATAATCAAATCCTCAAAGATGTCTCACTATGGCTGCCTCTTCCTCCTTTTATGCAAGTGAATGTCCATTTTCCCTGGACCCCACTCATTAGGGTTTCTTCCACAAAGAAAATTCCTCCCTCTCAAAGTGAATTGTCTTCTCATGCAAGCTACACCCTCTTAGGCAGTGTTGTTGGCTTGGTCAAACTTGACCTTGTCCTCATGAATTTACCACCTTTTCACACTGGAAGGTGCAAAATCAAGCTACTCCATAGATCCATTTCACACTATGAGGGATTTTATTCCTACTCATGGGCCTTTTACCCATTTTTTTCATCTCCTATATGATATAAGCAAAAATTAATATTCCAATTTTCTACTTGCAAATTTTGGAATATTACATGCTTCCAGTTTTGTGAGAGAATCAAACAAGTGCAAAATCACCCAGAGCTTACAAGGATTTTCATTCTTAACCTACACAACAAACAATCAAGCCTTGCAGGGGTGGATTTTGAACTGTCAGCAGATGCCATCTCTAACGCTACAGGTATCCCCGTTGTTGGTGAAAAGTGGTTTAAGAAAGCTAAATTGAACAAGAACTATTATGAGCCATCTGTCAAGACTAGGTATAGAGAAGGCTGCAAGGCTATTTTCCCTTTTTCACACCTAAAAGATGTTGAATTATTAGTTAAAATGAGAGGGGGGATGAATGATTTTAACACATACATGATATTTTTAAAATTTTCATCAGCTTATTTACAGCTTACTTTTATAACCAAACCTAATATATGAACAGTCTTAATAAGATGCAGCAAGTATTAAATTAATGTGATATCAACCTTGTTATGAGAGAAAAAAACATTAAGTAGATTTGGTAAGTCCTCTTAGCACACAGGCAACACAGATAGAGACAACAGATATAAGTGGAAACCCATAAAGGGAGAAAACCACATCTTATTATTGTTGTGATGCAAAGGCAAGCTCCAACTCCCTCTCGCCACTGTTTTTCTGCAGGCACCAACCTACAGAAGGCTCCAACCTCAATTCTGCAAGCTACAACTTGCAAGGAAGCTCCAAATCCCTTCAATTTTCTGCGGGCACCAACCTACAAGAGGCTCCAACGTCAATTTTGCAAGCTACAACTTGCAAGGAAGCTCCAACTTTCTCAATTTATCAAAAGAAATGTTTGTTGATTTACCTCAGATATTAGCTCTGTTCTGTAGCATCTCTTTCTGTTTCTCTCTTCCTTATCTTCCCTGCCTCAATTTTCAAAACTCTGCATTCTCTCTTTTCACTCTCTCTCACCTCACTATTCATATCAAGATGATATTACTTATAGATATTTTCTTATGACTGTATGTATTCCTCAGGGAATTTTGAAATAGATGGTCATACCCCTTAGTCTTCTGCCTTCTCATTTCTTTTCCAGCTTACTCAAAAATATAACTGTAGGTACCAATTTAACATTACAATGGGATATTTTTTCTCTTACGGAGACTTGCCAATGCATCACAACAATATGAATTAAAATCATTTACATTCAATTACAATGCAAACTCCAGCTCACTCATTCAGCCTCTTGGCTCGCTGTGCATTTGTCTTTTCTTTGACTGTGTCTTTGTCCCATTCGGCTCTGTTTGTTTCCTTGTTCACTGTCGTAGGGTAACAGACATATTCCATACATATGTAACTATGCTTTTTATATCATGCTAATTGATTCTCGGCACAATAATAATAAGGTGTTTTAATATGTGCACTGCTGTGGTGTAACTGCTATGTATCTGTAACAATGCCTTTTATATATAATGCAATTTCAACTCTCAGCATAATTATAATAACGCGTTTTTAAATATATGCACTGCCGTGTTATCTAACTTATGTAACTTCTGGCGATATAATGCTAAGAGGTCATGTTAATACATAAAATTCCCTTACGGGCTCACTTCACCAAACTTGCGATGCGATGTATCACTCCTTCTCCGATGCGATTAGTCACTGTTCACCTTGAAATGCCGATGCGATGACCTACTTTGATGTTGGAAATTAAGCACGTATGAATCACAATTTAGAATCCCATCGGGTCCAGAACTTCATCGCAATCGCAATCTTTTAATATAGAGCTCCAACGTTCTGCTTCTTTCCGATGTGATAGCCTATTATAATGTCGGAACTTAAACATGTATGAATTACAGTTTATATGCCCATCGGGTCCAGAACTCAATCGCAATCGCAATTTTTTTTACATGTTCCACAGCCAATTTTCTCCGATGTGATTACTCTGATCCGATGCGATGAGATTACTCCGATTGCGATTAATCGCAATCACAACTTTTAGTTGCATGTTTCGATGCTTCGATGCAATTAGGCCGGAATTTAAGCACATATTAATCACAGTTTATATGCCCATCGGGTCCGGGCTTCAATCACAATCACAACTTTCTGTTCATATGATCCGTTGCCAACCTTTTTCCGATGCGATTGATGAGGGTCCCACCATATGGTACTTTGCCTTTGATAGAACCTTTGGTTCTTTAGATCTCGCGCTACATATAGATATATATATATGTGTGTGTGTGTGTGTGTGTGTGTGTGTGTGCCTTGGAACTTTGCGTATAAGGCGCAACATAAATAAGGCGTTGCATATATTTAGGCATCTGCTTCCACTTTAATGTATCCTCCAGCTAGGTAATGATTCTCGAAATTTTCTATAGAGGGGTCCCACCTTGTGGTACTTCGTATATAGTGTGTTGCGCATATATATATATATATATATATATCTGTGTGTGTGTGTGTGTGTGTGTGTGTGTACTTTGACGCTTCAGTATTTAGTGTATCTTCCAGCTGGGGTAGAGATTCTTGGAATTTATGTAGGGGGGTCTCGCATTGTATGTACAATATCTTCAATCAACATTATATGAAGTCTTGGACTTAGACATAATTCCAGCACCAATATATATATATATATTTATATAACTTCTTGGGTTCCATTTCAATAAAGTTTGGTCTTGTAACGGCTCTGCCTCTGCCTCTGCCTTTCTGCCTCTGCTGCTTGACCTCTGCCTCTACTGCATGACCGTTTCATCTCTTCCTCTATATTTGTTGCCTCTGCCTCTGCCTCTACTGCTTGACCTTCTCTACATCTGCTTCTCTCTTTGCTACCTCTGCTACTTCTTTGACTGATGCTTCAGGTGCTCCTCCTTTGTCATATCCTTTGCCATCAATGACAACATTTCCAATAGTCTCCCCCTTTGGCATTGATGGCAATACACTTCATCTGATGCTTGTTCTTCCTCCCCCTTTGACATCAATGGCAAGGGGTTGCTCATTTTTCAGTGTGCTTCCAAATCTTGTCTTTGACCTGTCTCATGCTTCCCTTGCTAGTTGATCTCCCCCTGGAATGATATTTTCATTTCTGTTCTCCCCCTGAATCCGTGCTTTCTCTTCATATCAGAGTGTAGCATCTACAGATACTACCCCTAGTCTATCTCTCAAATATTCAAATGGTTCTCTAGCAAGAGGTTTGGTAAATATATCTACTGTCTATTCTTTTGTTGGTACATACTCTAGTTTTACTATCTTCTGAGCCACTTGTTCTCGAAGAAAATGATACTTGATTGGGATACGTTTAGTTTTTGAGTGAAGCACAGGATTTTTAGATATACTTATAGCACTTGTATTATCAAATTTTATTAATATAGGTTCATTAATGCTTACCTTCATGTCTTGGAGGGTTTGCTTCATCCACATGACTTGTGTACAACATGCTGCTACTGCTATATATTCTGCTTCTGTTGTAGACAGAGAGATAGATGTTTATTTCTTTCTTAACCATGCCACCAGACTTTCTCCTAAATAGAAAGCACCTCCACTTGTGCTTTTCCTGTCACCCACATAGCTGGCCCAATCTGCATCTGTGTATGCTGTCAAAGTGAAGCTTTTGCCTTTAGGATACCAATGTCCATACTGAGATGTTCCTTGTAGATATCTAAATATTCTTTTGACTGCCAGAAGGTGGTTTTGTTTAGGTGCTGCTTGATATCTAGCCACTAGTCCTACTGCTAGCATGATGTCTGGTCTTGATGCTATCAGATACAGCAGACTTCTTATCATGGATCTGTAGAGTTTTTTTATCTATATCAGCAGATCCATCGTTAGCACACAACTTGCATCCCGTGATCATGGGAGTTGACACAGGTTTGTAGTCCTCCATTTTGAATTTTTTCAACATTTCTTTTAAGTATTTTTCTTGTGAGATGAATTTTCCTGTGTTCTTTTGCTGAATTTGAAGTCCTAAGTAGAAACTGAGTTCTCCAATCATGGACATCTCAAACTCTGATTTCATCTCCTCAGCAAACCCTTTTTCTAGTTCATCTCTGTTGCTTCCAAACATAATGTCATCAACATATACTACAACTATCAGGAGTTCATTTTCATGGGTTTTTACGTATAGATTGATGTCTACTCCACCTCTCTTAAAGCCTTGTTTTTGCAAATACTTATCTAGTCTTGAATACCAAGCACGAGGAGATTGTTTCAGTCCATAAAGAGCCTTCTTCAGTCTGCACACATAGTTTTCTTTGTCTGTTAAAGAGAAACCTTCTGGTTGTTCCATGTAGACTTCTTCTTCTAGATCTCCATTCAAAAAAGCAGATTTCACATCCATTCGATATACTTTGAAGTCTTGGTAGCATGCAAAGGCTAGAAACATTCTGATGGCTTCCATTCTGGCTACAGGGGCAAATGTTTCATCATAATAAAGTCCTTCAATTTGTGAATATCATTTGCAGACAAGTCTGGCTTTATTCCTGATTACCTGTCCTTCCTCATTCATTTTATTTTTGAATACCCATTTTGAGCCTATGACATTTTTCTCAGTGGGTCTAGGAACTAGTTCCCAGGTATTTTTCTTCTCAATTTGGTCCAATTATTCATACATAGCATTCACCCAAGACTTTTCCTTGATGGCTTCCTCAAATTCCTTTAGTTCTATTTGTGATAACATGGCTATGTATACCTCTTCGGTCTATTCAGTTAGCTGCCTTCTTGTCTGGACCCCTTTTCTCTTGTCTCCTATGATCTGATCTTCAGGATGGTTCTTCTGAGTGTATCTAGAAGGGGCTTTAGAGCTCAGTTCAGCATCTTTTGTTGTCTTGCTTGTTTCCTCATCATCTTGGTTTTCTTCTTCATGGTTGTCTGATGGACTACTGCAGTATGTATCTCTTGTATGGTTTGGAAGTTCTTCATCAAATCTCACGTCAATGCTTTCTACTATTTTTCGAAGAGTCTTGTTGTAGCACCTGTACCCTTTACTTTTGGATGCATATCCTAGAAATATCCCTTCATCTGCTCTTGCATCAAATTTCCCAAGATTTTCATCATTATTCTTTATGTAACACTTGCTTCCAAAGATTCTAAAATGTTTGATTGAAGCTGGTTTCCCATGCCATAGTTCATAGGGAGTCTTTTCACAGCTTGGCCTTAAGTGGGCTTTATTTAGAATATGCATGGATGTGTGTACTGCTTCTGCCCAGAAGGTTTGAGGAATATTACTCTCTTGCATCATGGCTCTGGCTATTTGCTGTACAAACCTGTTTTTTCTCTCTGCTACTCCATTCTGCTGAGGTGTCCCTGCAATAGTAAATTGTTGCTTTATTCCATGTTCATTGCATAGGTCTGCAAATTCATAATCAGTGAATTCACCTCCTCTGTCTGATCTGATGCATTTTAGCTTGCATCCTGTCTGATTTTCTACTAAAGCTTTGAATATTTTGAATTTTTCCAGAGCTTCCAATTTATTCTTGAGAAATGCAACCCATGTCATTCTCGAGAAATCATCTATTATTAGCATGAAGTAGGATTCTCCACTCGGTTTTTTAGTTCTTGTAGGTCCGCACAGGTCCATGTGTACAAGTTGTAGTGGTCTTCTTTTTGATAACTCATCCTTGGCCTTAAAGGATGTGCAGGTTTGTTTGCCTAATTGACATGATTTGCATATGGTATTAGAAGGCCTATTTATTTCTGGCATGTCTCTGACAACTTTTTTCTTGCTTAGTCTGATGATATGATCGAAGCTGAGATGTCCCAACCTTTTATGCCATAACCATGACTCCTCAAGTTTGCTAAGATGACATGCTTCATCTTCCTCTTTCACAATGTAAACATTACTCTCTGTTCGAACTCCTTCGAGCAGAGTCTTACCTGTGGTGCTTGATCTGACTTCACAATCTTGTGCTCTAAAAAGGACTTCACAGCCTTTATCACACATTTGACTGACACTTACAAAATTTGCTTTCAACCCATCTACAAATAATACATATTGGGCCTTTCCTCTACCATTGTCTAGGATGACTGAGCCTTTTCCTTTTATTTTTCCTGATTTATCATTGCCAACGGTAACATTGCCAGATTTCTTTTCATCAAGAGTTATAAAATTGCTTCTGTCTCCAGTCATGTGTTTTGAGCAACCACTATCCAAATACCATTGGCTTTTCAGGTCTTGAGCAATTAGAGCCAAGTCACATTTATTCACCTTCTTTATCCACTAGAGGCACCCTTTTGTTTGGTATCTTTTGTGAGGTGATGAACTACATCTTCTTAGAGGACATTTGGAAGGTATATGTCCAACTTGATTGCATACAGAACATTTGATCATAATTTTTACAGAATTATGAGTATGAACAAAATTTCTTTGATTCATAAACCTCCTTGAGGTGTTAAACATCAATCTTTGTCTATACTTTCTACACTCAATGATTTTATGGCCAAATTCCTTACAATAAAAATAGTAACCATAGAAATTGCTTGCATACCTGATGTAAGGTTGTCTTTTCCATTTGTTTGCTTGAGGCAGTCTCTTCACTGTTTGCATATTTTGGTGGTTTGAATTACTCCTCCTTGTATGACAATATGCAGCAATGTGTCCCAGCTTATGGCAGACATAATAGGTGGCATTCTTCATAAGATGGAAGAATCTCCTTTGATGGTTTCCAAATTTGACATACCCAGGGGTCTTAGTTTTTATTACATTCTTTGCTACTAGAGGTTTCTTCTAATATTTGTCTTCCTCATTACAGGTTTCTTCTTTTGTAGGAATTGTTTGAGCTGCTTCATCATTCTTCTTTTCTTTTACAGAAATAATCTCTCTGTTTTCCTTTTCTTTGATTTGATTTGATTCTCCTTCATAGCCTATTCCAGTTTTTATCATAGGAGATCTTTGAGCATCCAGAATTTTGTTCAACTTACTAGAGCTTTTTGTTTGAGAGGAATTTGTAGACATTTTCCTCTGAGCATTTTCTAATTTTCTCCTCAAATGTAGAACTTCTTCTTCCATCTTCTCTTGTTCTCGAGTTTTATCCTTGATTTGCTGAAGTAACACGTCTTCTATCTTCTTGGCTTCTTCAAGCTCTACCTTCAGTTGCATGAGGACTTTTGAATTTTGTTCTTCTCTTACATACTTGAGGAGAATGTCCTTTTGTTTTCTGCACTTCAGTTTGAGTCTGTTAATCTCCTCCAGAGCACTTCTTAGCTCCCCTTCAAGGTCGACTTCACCATCTTCTTCTTCATCTTCTAGCAGGAGTCCTTCAAGTTCTTCTATGGCAATCAATAAAAATTTAGAGGATCCTTCTTCACTTGAGGGTTCATTTGAGTCTTCAGATATACTACTGTCTTGTTGAGCATAGAAGGATTTTCTGCTGAAATTATTTCCTTTCTGCCAGTTATTTGATGTATTTTTCTCTGACTCTTGAGCCTGATTCCTTACTTTCTTATGAGGACACTTAGCAACATAGTGTCCAACTCTTCCACAGTTAAAGCATTTGAAAGGAAGTTTACCTTTGTATTTACTTGAGCCTCTATCCAATTTCTTGACAAATTTTTCCTCTTCTTCATCTGAGCAAGAGCATATGTCTTCCTCTTCTTCTTTCTTCTTTTCTGTTTTAAAGGCTGCTTCCCCTGTACTTGGCTTCTTCTGTGGAAGCCTCATCTCATATGCTGTTAGATTTCCAAGTAGCTGGTTCATGGTCAAGGTCTCCCAATCAGTCTTTTCTTCTATTGCAGACACCTTGGGATTAAACATGGATGGAAGAGATCTAAGATTATTTTGCACAATTATACCTTCTGGTATGGTCTCTCCAAGAGCTTTCATATTGTTTACAATTTCTGCAACTTTTAAGAAGAAGCTGCCAACATCTTCATCATCATTCATTTTTAAATTTTCAAATTGGGCTCTATATACTTGAAGTTTGGCAGTCTTTACCTTTTTATCTCCCTCATGGATTTTCTCTAGAGTATCCCACATCTCTTTGGCAGTGTCTTTGTGCATTACTTTGATAAATTTTGCTTCACACAATCCATTTAAGATGCCATTCATGGCTTTTGCGTTAGCTACAAAATCTTGTTTGGATTCTTTCTCTGAGTCAGTTGCCTTTGGGGCATATCCTAATTCCATATCAGCCCAAACTTCTATTCCTAGAGACATTATGTATGTCCTCATTCTAATTTTCCAGAAAGCATAATTAGTACCAGTGAAGAAAGGGGATTTATTCGTTGAGCTTCCTTCTTGACTAGCCATCTTGGAGGCCTAGGATGTCCTTTCAGTGGTTAAACTGGTATAAAAGGAACCTCGCTCTGATACCAATTGTTGAATTCTTAGTTAAAATGAGAGGGGGGTGGGTGAATCAGTTTAACACATACATGAGCTTTTTAAAATTTTCATCATCTTATTTATAGCTTACTTCTATAACCAAACTTAATATATGAACAATCTTAATAAGTTTTTTATATGTGATACTTGGACATTGATTCAGACTTATATTTCCGGGCCCTGCTCAGATGATTCACTATGTACTTTCAGTTCAGTTATACTTGTATACATGTTGGATCTATTCAATACTTTCTATATATATGATGTATTTTTGACTGAGCATGGGTATGCCCGCCTCAGCATGTGTTGACTCTCTGGTTTCTTTCATTGGTTTTTGGCAGGCTGAACTCTGGTGAAGTCCTCTCTTGTCCTTGCGAAGTTCTTTCTATGTGCATAATACATTACGGCCATCATGTACCCCTTCTGGCCTCATATATTAGGGGGCATCTGTTATAGCATCATTTCTCACCTTGACATGATTCATGATTGCTTTATGGCTTTATGGGCACCCATTCCTACAGACTTGGACAAATTCACTTAAAACAGTGTAAAATCCTCCATACGCGACTATGCCCATGTTTTTCCGCGTGTATACACGAGTAGAGCTAGACTTTTCCGCGTATGCCATTAAAATGATTAAAAAATATATAAAAAATCCCTAATTTCGCGCTGGGTTGATGGTTACTCAGGTAGTTCAACCACCCCAGCCCGTGGCCAACTGTTTCCAACTGCTGAAACTACTTGGAGGGACTATAAAAATCCCTCATGTGTATGGCCTAAGGGAGAGAGAGAGAATTATTGATATTATACTCTGTTGGTATTCCCTATCCAAGTCCGATTCCCCGTGCCTCCTGCACTTTCCCAGTTCATTGTAGGAAACCCTTGTTTCCTTGAGATACACATCCCTTTATATGTTATCTCGTATGCACCAGTTTGGAAGGAGTCTTAGCGGGGCAAGGGCTGGACGGATCCGGACGACGGTCTGCGAAGGCCTTGGAAGGATCAGGTGATCTCTCCACTTGATTACTTTTGTACGTACTATTTATAATACAAAAGTATCATGTTGTTCCCGAAATAAACGTGTTAGTGTATGCTTTTATGTATGAGAATATTTGTTATACAAGCATTCATTATGATTTATTTAATGTTTTATATGAATCTCACTAACATATAGAGTAGATATATGTTGTACAACTTGTCCTTTGTGCTGGTTTCTTCTTGTATTTCAGGTTAAGGAAGAAGGACGGTTGCAGGGAGTTTGAACTCCACGTGGATCTACTTCAAACGTAGGACCCACGGGTAAACCTCTCATCTTACTCTATTTGGTTTTTCTGAACGTGCATGATTGTGTGAGTCTCTGTTAAGTAGTACGCCCCTGCTCTGTGGAGGTTGTATCCCAACCAACCTCTAGGGTGTTAATTCCCCGAAACAATAAGTTGCAGCAAGTATTAAATTAATGTGATATCAACCTTGTTATGAGAGCAACAAACATTAAGCAGATTTGGTAAGTCCTCTTAGCACACAGGCAATACAGATAGAGACAGCAAATATAAGTGGAAACCCATAAAGTGAGAAAACCACATCTTATTATTGTTGTGATGCAAAGGCAAGCTCCAACTCCCTCTCACCAGTGTTTTTTTGCAGGCACCAACCTACAGGAGACTCCAACCTAAATTCTGCAAGCTACAACTTGCAAGGAAGCTCCAACTCCCTTCAATTTTCTGCAGGAACCAACCTACAGGAGGCTCCAACCTCAATTTTGCAAGCTACAACTTGCAAGGAAGCTCCAACTTCCTCAATTTATCAAAAGAAATGTTTGTTGATTTACCTCAGATATCAACTCTGTTCTGTAGCATCTCTTTCTATTTCTCTCTTCCTTATCTTCCCTGCCTCAATTTTCCAAACTCTGCATTCTCTCTTTTCACTCTCTCTCACCTCACTATTCATATCAAGATGATATTACTTATAGATATTTTCTTATGACTGTTTGTATTCCTCAGGGAATTTTGAAATAGATGGTCATATCCCTGAGTCTTCTGCCTTCTCATTTCTTTTCCAGCTCACTCATTCAGCCTCTTGGCTCACTGCGCATTGTCTTTTCTCTAACTGTGTCTTTGTCCCTTTCAGCTCTATTTTTTTCCTTGTTCACTGTCGCAGGGTAACAGCCATATTCCATACATATGTAACTGTGATTTTTATATCATGCTAATTGATTCTCGGCACAATAATAATAAGGAATTTTAATATGTGCACTGCCGTGGTGTAATTGTTATGTATCTGTAACAGTGTCTTTTATATATAACGCAATTTCAACTCTCGGCATAATTATAATAAGGCTTTTTTAAATATATGCACTGTCGTGTTATCTAAATTATGTAACTTCCGGCGATATAATGCTAAGAGGTAATGTTAATAAATAAAATTCCCTTACGGGCTCACTTCGCCAAACTTGGGATGCGATGTATCACTCCTTCTCCGATGCGATTAGTTACTGTTCACCTTGAAATGCTGATGCGATGACCTAATTTGATGTTGGAACTTAAGCATGTATGAATCACAATTTAGAATCCCATCGGGTCCAGAACTTTATCGCAATCGCAATATTTTAATATAGAGCTCTGAAGTTCTACTTCTTTCTGATGCGATGGCCTATTTTAATGGCGGAACTTAAACATGTATGAATTACAGTTTATATGCCCATCGGGTCTGGAACTCAATCGCAATCGCAATTTTTGTTTACATGTTCCATGGCCAAGTTTCTCTGATGTGATTACTTTGATCTGATGTGATGCGATTACTTCAATTGTGATTAATCCCAATCGAAACTTTTAGTTGCATGCTCCGATGCTCTGATGCGATTAGGCTGGAATTTAAGCACATATTAATCACAGTTTATATGCCCATCGGGTCTAGGCTTCAATCGCAATCGAAAATTTCTGTTCATATGATCCGTTTCCAACCTTTTTCCGATGCGATTGATGAGGGTCCCACCATATGTTACTTTTCCTTTGATAGAACCTTTGGCTCTTTAGATCTCGTGCTACATATAGATATATATATATATACTTTGTATTGTAGTGCTAGTCCTTTGTGTATAAACCACTCCATATAAATATATATTGTTAGTATGATTATTTCGTCGTAAAAGATCACATTAGCTATGCATATCAAGTAGCCCTAACCTCAAATATGGCTGCAAAATATCCTTAAGTTTGCTGCATAAAATTAGATCTAAGCATAAAAGATATTCAGCAGATAAGATATAAAATGGCTCCATGCATCCAATGAACAAGACAAGAACAATGTATAAAAAGAATCTTATATTATATTAAAGAATGGGGCACCTGAGAGGAAAACAAGAAAGGTGTTTTCCAGTTCTCCTGAGTGGGATGGGTTCTTGGAAGTCCTTAGTGTTTGAGATCTAAAATTCCTCTATTTGGTTAATGTGGAAAACCCTAACAAACATGGAACTCAATGGGAGTTCAAAATGCAAGCAAATGGAAATGGTGACCAAGAGTAGATCTAGTGTGATCTAATGCAATGGAGGTGACTAATGAATGGGGAAAACCCTTCTATTTATAACAAAATATTGGAGTGTTCTAGAACTCGGTGCATGAATACAATATTATTAATCACATTCTAGAATCACCCTTTAGGAATATTTTATTATATTTGTTGGAGGGAAAAGGGTTTTTGACTTGGGTCAATTCCTTTATTTATAAATAACAAATAAATAAATGATTTATTTATTATTTAAGGGAAATGAGGGGAATATAATTAAATAAATAATGGTTTATTTAATTATTTAAAAATGATTTAGTCAAATTTAACTATGAATAGTATTTAAATAATGATTTAAACAACTTATTCTTAGGAAATAATTAAATAAATAATGATTTATTTAATTGATTACCTTGTTTTGGGTTAAATGTGACCAAGAAATGTAAACAGATGTGGTGAAAGCAATTTTACTTGGGGTAAAATTGGTCTTACATGGTGTACTTGGGTTCATCTAACGATAATGGGTTAGATGACCAAAAAATGGTGTAACATATATATATATGTGTGTGTGTGTGTGTGTGTGTGTGTGTGTGCCTTGGACCTTTGTGTATAAGGTGCAACATAAATAAGGCACTGCATATATATAGGTGTCTGCTTCCGCTTTAATGTATCCTCCAACTGGGTAATGATTCTCGGAATTTTCTGTAGAGGGGTCCCACCTTATGGTACTTCGTATATAGTGCGTTGTGCATATATATATGTGTGTGTGTGTGTGTGTGTGTGTGTGTGTGTGTGTGTGTGTGTGTGTGCGTGTGTATGTGTGTACTTTTCCGCTTCAATCTTTAGTGTATCTTCCAGCTTGGGTAGTGATTCTCGGAATTTATGTAGGGGGGTCTCGCATTGTATGTACAAGATCTTCAGTCAACATTATATGAAGTCTTGGACTTAGACATAAGTCCAACACCAATAAATATATATATATATATATATATATATATATAACCTCTCAGGTTCCTTTTCAATAAATTCTGGTCTTGTAACGGCTTTGCCTCTACCTCTACCTTTCTGCCTCTGCTGCTTGACCTTCTCTACATCTGCTGCTCTCTTTGCTGTCTTTGCTACTTCTTTGATTGATGCTTCAGGTGGTCCTCCTTTGTCATCTCCTTTGCCATCAATGACAACATTTCCAACAAAAGAGAGATTTTCACCCTTGATGAAATTCATTATGAAGTACTTTACCTGTAAGGGGAGATACTCTAGGCTCTACTCCTACCATGTTATATTTCTCATGCATTTCACAAGGGTCAAGATTCTCAACTTGCCCTACTACCTCTACAGGAGTATGGACAAAATGTTTTCTGTTGTCCGGAGGAAGAATCCTTCACAAAAAATGCAGATTTTTTTTCACCATTCCTTGATCAAGATGGTGGTTCTACATCAGTTGGAACATAATGGTATACCTTGGGAGGTAAAAATAGCCCATGAAGTCTTCACAAGCCCATAGCCTCCTCATCAACCAAACTTTCTCTCATCATCTACAACAGTGTCCTCACCTCAATAAAACCTCCTTTCCTACCCTTATCTTGATGCATTAGGTGAAGAAGGAAGTGGCAATGAAGAATCAAGCGATAATGAAGGCGAAAATGACCATGAGTCAAACCAAACTGAAGATGAAGGAAATGATCATTTGATCCCACAAGAGGTAGAAGATATGGAAATATAGGAGGGTGATGATGATGAACAAAGTGATGAGAGTGAAGACGATGAAATTAGTGAGGAAGAGGGAGATGATGAATAAAGGGAAGATAATGAAGAAAAGGCATATAATGAAGGAATAGAAATTGAGCAAAACAGTGACAAAGAAGCAGAAAATGATGAGTTGAGCCAGCAAGAGGCAAAGGATATGGAAACAGCGAAAGAGGATCACAGTGAATAAAATAAAAAAATATGATAGTGAAAATGAATTGGGCAGTGATGAAGGGGGAAACTAGGATAAAGATCAAAACAATGAAGAAAATGCAGAGGTTAAGGGAAACAGTGACACCCAAGAAGCAAGCCTCAGTGATAGAAAAGATATAAAAGAGGAAAACATTCATGACAATCATGACAACAGTCATGATAGTCATGAAGACAGTCATGAATATAATGAGGAAGATGAAGGGGATGATAATCAAATCTAAGATCACAACAGTGAAGAGGAAAGCAACTCAAATGAAGAACAAAATGACAATGCAGAAATAAGTGAAGAGGATGAGAGTGCTGATGATGTGGAAGACAATGATGAGCCAGAATAGATGATTACTAATGATACCAAAAATGAATATGAAGAAGTTGATGATAGTAGCAAGGACCCCACCCATGATAAATACACCAACAAGGCCACAATCACACCCCTTTCATTCACATATCAGAGAGGATCAAGGCTTGTGTTTGCTGCTTACAAAAGGCAAGGGACCAAGCAGTCCACCTCAACTCAAAGGCTTGAAAAAGGGAAAAAAAAAGGTGAAAAGAGATAAGAAAGAGCTTAAACAAGGACTTGGCATCATTGACTTAGAGAGTGAAAGTGAAGACAAGGAGAGGGCCAATAGCATACCACTTCAAAGAAAAAATGTAGAGATTAAAGAACTACAAAGGAGTCTTGGCATGGCACAATAAATCATTGATTATTAGAAGAATGAGCACAAGTACATGAAGAAGGTGAAAAGACACCTAGGCCTATAGAAAAATATGGTCAAACACTATGCCTTGAAAAACAAATCTCTAGTGCCAAGATCAAAGAGGCCCTCATTGAAATTCAAGAACTAAAAGGAGGGAAATACCATGAAAACCTTGGAGTCTTCACTGAAGCTTCTCAACGGGTCCCTCAAATCCCTTGAGGGACATCCACCAATTTTGAAGGAATTTTGAAAAATTTTGGTTTTTGAGAATTTGGAGGCCTATAAGTGCAGCGCCACTGGTGCTACGCTTTTCCCTCAGGCATCCTCAGAAGGAGAAATTTACATTTTTGGATTTCTCATGACTATTACACTATTCTCACCAAATTTTAGAGCATTTGGATAATTTTTGACCCCTTAAAAGGTCAAAAAACACCTCATTTTTCACCTTTCTTCCTCATTTTCAAGCCTGGCACTGTGCTCAGAGAAGTTTTGGTAATTTTACTTTTTTAACATATTATAGGTGATCAATAAGAAAATTAAAGGTATATCTAGAAATAATACTCATCATGATTTCCAACGGGCCATCACAAAGCAAAATCTGACATCAATAAGGTCCCCAGAACTTGGCTGCAACCGGACCTATTTTCTACCTATGATGGCACTATGCTTATACAATTCACTGTGTGTTTTTGGCCAAAAGTAAAAAAAAAACACTCATTTAATGCAAAATGATATTTTAATGTTTTTTAAGGAAAATTACTCCAAAATTAGGTGCAAGAAATTATTTTGGAATTTATTTCATGGAATATCTTGTGCCTTGGGCCTTGCATGGTCTCTTAGGCATAAATGACATTTATGACTTGTTTTGACATTTTCAAACCCTATTTAGGGTTTTTTCCCTCCTTTGCTCAATAAATATAGCATGAGGGCTTCATTGTCAAAGGTTGGCATTTGATGAATTTTGAGAGCAATACATGGTTTTCTTGAGTTCGAATAAGAAATTGATGTTGTGGAGTTTTTGAATGGCCTGCTTTGATTGATGATGAAGGAGGATAGCTTGCAGGATCCTTGAGCATGGTTAATGGTGATGTGTCTCTATTTAGTTCTTGTTTTCATGTTTATCATTATGTTAATCTTTCTATTTTGTAGTAGAAAAGAAAATTATAGGCTAAGAAATGTTGTTTGAGGCACCTTAGTCCTTCCTGCTTTCTATTGCCTTTGTGTTTTCCTCTGCTGGGTTTGTTTAAGGAATTCTTAGTTGCTTCATAGACCTACCTATGCTTTTTTATTCCATGAATGGTTCAATATAGTAGTTTTCAAGTATGTTTTATGGTTAGCCCTGCTTATTTGATGCTATTTAAACTCTGTTTTGGAATCTCTCTTTGAAGTACTACTTGTTAGGTTTTAGCCAAAGAGCCCATGCTCTGATCATGCCCTTTGTCCATGCTTGAGGAGTTGCCTTAAAGTTCTTTGTAGCTTGATCAAATATGCTTAGGATTTCCCTTTTCTTTCATTAAAGTTATATGTCATATTATATGTTTTCTAAACCTTGAAGGTGAAATCACTAGAAGCTAGATAAGTTTCTTTCTTTCCATGGTTCACTGAATTGTTCATCTTGAATGCTTGTTTGCTTAAGTATAGTAAAAAATTTATTGGTTTGCCATATTTTATGATTATGCCCTTATGTTGATCATTATTTCAAACCATCTTGTTTACAAGTACTTGTTTAAGGATTCTTCACTTCCCTTTCACACCTATTCTGCTCACAAAATTTATGTTCACTTCACTTCACACATGCCTTAAAGATCCATTTGACCATGCTAGATTTGCCATGTTATATATCCTGTTTCATTTTTGAGATATCCATGACTTTCATAAACTCCATAGCCCAATGATTTTAAGACTTCTCACTCCACCTATTCTACTTGATCATCTTACCCAACCAAAACAAACAACAAACCCTACACTTAACAACTAGCCTAAAATCAAACCCTAAAAGAAAACAAGCTCACATCCCTTGCATACAAATAGAGAAAGCCCTCTCTGAGTCCAGGAAGGCTAGGTCCTAGGACTCCAAAGACTATTCTGATGTTACCCTGTGCATTTGGTCTACCAATCCGCCAAATCACGAGACCCTAACATAATGGTGGTCACAGTGGGACCCTTCTGAGTACATAGTTTCCTGAATATCTCTTAGAACTCATATGACCCTCAGTTAAGCTTATAAAATCAACTGATAGCCAAGAGTAGAATCTAATTGTTTTACCATCCTAGCAAAATGATAACTCAACTAGACGACACTCATTAGAAACCTTATTGTTGTAGAAAGAAACTCAAAAAACCCCAAAAAAAAAAAATTATCTTAGGTTGGTGTTTTGTAAACTATTGGTGTTGGACCACAAACACATCTCTTCAAAATAGTCAAAGAAAAAAAATCCACGTGGCGACTCCACTAGCCCCAGTAGGCCTATTAACTCTACTAGTTCTCATTAGACTCCCTGGGATTGTGTCAAATCTGCCCTAAGAAGTCTAGAAGCCTAGTTATACACTATGTGAGTTTAGCAAACACTAAGAGAGGTCAGCCTTCCAAAAAACAGTTATAAACTTTCAGCCTCTCTACATTTTTAATTTGAAATTTCGCTTCACAAAGGATCCATACCAGAACTCATCTAGATCCAGACCATCCTACTATAGTTGATGACCCAGAAAATATTTTGTGGAAAACTTCCAAAAATGAAGATTCAACTACTGTTAGGACCATTCATAGAGCAAGCTCTGCCCCTGAACACCTTATATATTTGCAAGACCCCCAATTTGACTTACACCATACAAAGAACCTTTTCAGAACCAAGTTACAAAGTGGGCTTGACCAGATTGACTTTGAGCCCATAGATTTGCGGTAGAGTTCCAGTAGAGAAGCCTCTCCTTCCACTCCCCCCAAATTTCAGCTTCTCCATCACTTTAACTCTTTTCATCCCAAGTCTACTCAGAATCAATTTGCTGGTCCAAGTACTTCCACCATACCCATCCATACCTCCACTGTTCAAACCACTTCACTTCATCCCCCACCACCTCTCACAAATCATCCCCTTGTAAATCTTCCCTGGATTCCACTATCCCCCATCATGGAAGCCTGGTATTCCCCCTTGGTTTTACCACAACCTCTAGTACCTTTTCCAAATGAATACCAATCCAAGATCCCTCATTTCACAGGAGCTGACTTTACCACTGCCCAAAAACATGTAGACATAATGAATGATGCTTTTGACTACATGGAAATAGAAGAGGAAACCATGCAAATGAGGATTTGTGCCCAAAGTCTAGGAGGAGAAGCTAAAAAATGGTTTAAAAAATTAACTCCCAATAGCGTCCATGATCTCCCTTCCCTCTACCAAACTTTCATAAATAAGTGGGAAATCAAGAAAAATCCCCTCCAAATCCTTTCAGAATATAACAATCTTAAGATGAATGCGGGGGAAAGTGTACAATATTATTGCACCAGGTTTAACAGTGTCTACGATGCCCTCCCACCTCACGTGAAACCCCCACAAGGCCTAGCACTAGTAAATTTTCTATAAGGCTTTGATCCTGACATGACCTACCAATTGAGGAAGAGATACCCCACAAATTTAGAAGAAATGAAAAGAGGGGTTGTGAGTGTAGAAGCCAACTTGATTGAAAAGAGAGCTACGATGAGGTCGAAAAAAAGAGTCACTTACAAAGATGATACCATAGCCTCAACCTCCTCATCTGATTCCAAAATAGATAGCCTAGTTCGGACCATGGAGAGGATGATGGAAAGGATAAACTTAAATGAAAGATAACCTCCTAGGGAAAACCAAGCCAATCCCCAAAACAGAAATAGGAATCAAAACTTCAGAAGGGACCGTCCCCAAATCAAACAGAGAGACAATGACCAACAGATCAAGCCCCCTTTCCAAGAAAATTATTTAGATGATGAGGAAAGAGAGACTGAGGGGTTGGAAGAATATCACATCAATTTACTAGACTCTGACAATGAGGGTGATGCTTCTCTCACTATAGAGGAACAAAATCTATTTTCCTTAAACCAAAATGAAACCAATTATGAAGACTCTGAATACTAAAAATTGGGATTTGAGAATGCCATAAATGAGGTTCATAAGCAATATGACCTTAGGAGAAAAAATAACGAAGATGCCCCCAAGAAAAAAAATCTAGAAACTGTTGTTAGGAAAACCCTTGAAAACACTCCTAAAAAGATAGCAAGCAACACAAACACTATGGCGAAGAAAACTTATCCAAACAAAGAAAAAATTAGCCAGCAAAATAGTGGCCCAAGCTTCCCTAGTACATCAACTAGTGGCCCTAAAAAAATTCTATTGACTAAAGCCCCAATCAACAAATTAAAAGTGTAGAAAATTTCATGGCTGACAAAACTTATGTAAATATGCCCAAAACACAAATACCTTTCAACTTTGAGGGAGAAATTTCCAAAATCAAGATAACCATACTTCTCACTGAACTGGTATCTCAAGAAGTGTATAGGTCCCAAGTTTTGAAGGTCTTGAACATAGTAAATGATACCGACACTTTGAATTTAATTGATGACAAGCCTGAGTTGTTGTTTGGACCTGAGGTTGAGGGAAAATAACAAGAAGGAGTTGTCCCTCCTTTCTATATCATCTTAAACATACATGACAAAATATTACACAATGCCATGCTAGACTCCAGTGCCTCACACAACCTCATGCCCAAAGTTATGATGGAGATATTAGGCCTAGAAATAACTAAACCTTACAAAGGCTTGTACTCATTCGATTCGAGTAGAGTTAAGTGTTTTGGCCTAATCAAGGATCTTTGTGTCAAACTGGCACAAATACCTGCTAAGAGCCTAGTCATGGACATAGTTGCTGCTAACATTCCCCTGAAGTATGACATGATTTTTTCTAGATCATGGGGAGCCAAACTTCAAGGAAGCCTTCAAATGGACATGACATATGCTACTATCTCTGTATTCAATCAAACCATGAGGTTATACTGGGAGTCCCACATGAAGTATATGGTAAGTAGCCTAGATAGGCCAAACAACACCCCTTTCTATTCCATTCATTCGAACTTAGAATTATTCATCTTGTATAATGAAAATGGCATTAGTGAACAAGTGAATGAAAATGACAAAGATCTAGGCCCACCAAAACAGTCAAATTTGTCCTCAAATAAAGAACATATCATCCAAAACTCTAGCAACCCTGAACAATAACATAGTGGTGAACATGAACTAGAAACACTTTGGAACATGAGCTTTGATGTCTCTTGTGGCAAAGTAGGTTCAGGAGCTGGTGTCTGGATACATAACACAAATGAAGGCCATTCATACAAACTATATTTTCAGTGCACTAATAACATTACAAAATATGAGGCTCTCCTCCTTGGCTTGCATTTGCTTAAAGACTTAGGAGCTAAGAAAATATTTGCCCAAGGAGATTCAGAGCTGATCATTAAACAAATCAAAGGTGAGTATTCAAAAAATAATCCAAGATTGATATAGTACAGAAATTATACCCTAGATCTCCTCAAAACCTTTGAGAAATATCAGCTCACTTTCATCCCTAGATCCCAAAACTGCCTTACCAATGAGCTTGCCTTTGCTGCCAGCAATTGCCAAATACCCCATGCAACTGAAAAATACACTATCAAAGTAAAAAACCGGCCTACAGGGCCTAACAACATAAACCATTGGCAACTATTTTAGGGTGATGAACAAATTTATGACTTTCTGCAATCTAGGAATTAATTTGCAAGAACAAGACCAAGCCTAGAGCATGATGAAGGTGTTTTTGCTGAAGAACAAGCCCATAAAATAGAGTTGTCCTCTATTTCTAATATAAATCTACTTGCACATCCTTGTGAGGTAGAATTGTTTGAGGATATAGACCAAAGGTACATTGAGGTCTTACAATGTAAAGATGATACATTACCAAGGGGCCTTGCACCATTAGAAGAGATGTTTGACTTTAATGGTGTGGCTAAAAAACCAAAGATATAATCCACCAAGAATTATGTAGAGGAGTATAACATAGGCAGCCTAAAGGAACCCAAAATGATCAAACTCTCCAAAACTCTTCTTCCTCACATAAAACATAAATATATTGAGTTTTTTCAATATTTTGAATATGTGTTTGCATGAGGATATGAGGATTTTAAATCATATGACACAAGCATTATTCAACGTAAAATTCCTATTAAGGAAAATAAGAAATCTTTCAAACAAAAATTGAGCAGAATAAACCCTATCTTACTACCTTTAGTTGAGAAAGAGATTAAAAATATGTATGCTGTCGGGATCATAGTTCCTGTAAAGACTCGTTCCTATGATTTCTTACATGCACTTATCTGATTTTTGATTTAAGTATAAAATCTAATGAGAGGAGCTTAATAGCTTAAATTGAAATTTCAACTTACAAAGTAACTATCTATACATAGAGGAATACCTGAAAACCAACAACAAAACCTGAAGTGGGCTGAATATTTCTTGAGCGGTGGTTCTCCTTGTGATGCTATGAACAGATTACCGAAACAATCAAATCCTCCCAGCCAATCTAGGAGAAATCCTAGACCCAGAGGGTGCCTCCTCTACCCCCGTGCCCAGAATTCCAAGAACCCAGAGACTCCCTTTCAAAAAATTTCCTCTCCCTCCATATTGTCACTTGATAATCCTATAGAATTCCCAAAAACAGACCCCTTTCTCCTTCATCTTTCATCCCTTAAATAACCCTCTTCCACCGTCTCTTACCTCTCAAGATCTTATCCACATTAATGTTGATATTATAAGTATTTATGGTGAGGTGATTCACATTAACGAGGATAAGGATATATTTATGGAGGTGGGTTATATGACTGTTCTATTTATGGAGCATTTGTCTTATATTTAAGTACTTTTTAAGATTAATTTTTAATATTTGAATATTCCTTTTTAACTTAATGAATTAACTTTATATTTTAATTAAATTATAGTATTTTCTTTTATTAGTCCTTTTTCATATAATTTATGCTTATTTAATCTTAATATTAATCTTTAATCTTAATATTAAATCTCTAACTTAGGTAATATTGATATAGTAGGTAGGTGTACTAGTGCAATGTGCACAATATATGCATGTGTAGCTATCAAATGCACATATCGTATACACGCTAATATTATTTTGAGTATAACTTGGGAATGGGTCGTTACATACTTCCTCCCTTCAGAAAACTTCTTCCCGAATTTTAGGGTTTTATATACTCATATCAATAATTGTGTTTTTAGAGATTAGGGTGATTGTAGAATGCTTGTATTTTAAGATTGAATTTTCGTTTGAATAAGCATGTATCTGTAATTTAATTGTTACTTCCCACCTCAACCGAATCTCCAAACTATTCTAAAATCATCCTATCCTTCCTAATCTCTTCCACTCCCATCCTATCCGTCCTCTATAGGAATATGCCATGGCATCCGTTTTACTGATCCATTCATAGACCTTAAGGATATCAGTGTCGATTACGTTGACCTAACATGATTGTAGGCATCCGGTAGTCATCATCACACGTCTAGGGGAGCATGACTCACACAGTCCTCCCATGACTCCAGGTATTGGAAGATAAATGGTGGGCAACACCTCCACCCCTCCCAGTAAGACTAGGGTCAACACCCTATCGTGGGATCTCAGGGAGTCTCAACTGTTCTTAGAATTCTTTCATCACGTAGATTGTTTCGGTAATCTGTGTTTTGCAAGGTAATCACTGGTACACAATCTGCAATGTAAACACTCGTACACACATTAAAGCATATGCATCTATATTATTCATAACAAATTGTTACCCATATAACAATCTCTACAGATTCCAAATATATTGCTATCTATGATATTGATCCTAGAACTTATATAACATACTTGGTTTAAAACGCTTGTCCACATATGTATCAATATGTCTTAATACAGTTTCTTGTTTAGATACTGCTCCTGTTTAGTTCGTATATGTTCTATCTATGATGCATTGTTTTAACCATGTTCAACCTATATAGAAATATGTTTCACTTTGATATTTAAAATGCAGTTACTCTTCTATTTCTTTTCCTTCAATCATATTTAAGATATAAAATGAAATGAATTGATAGATAGTTTCATTTATAACATTTAATCTATGATTTCATATTCTTGCAATGTTAATTTAAATGACATATTGCATATCGGTACCCATGCACCAATAAATTTAAATAAACAACATATATCCTGTATCACTAGAGTGAAGTAGCATTCTATCTTTATGGGTATCCATGTACCAGCAAGGTAAAACTCATCCTTACGTGATATTTCAAAATAAAGTTTCAAGTATCAAAATAGAGTAGTCATATACATATAAAGTTCTCAGTTCTCAAAATTTAGCATAAGTTGGGGTAATTCTGGCATAAAGTCTCAGCATCCTCCCAAGTCGCGGATCCAGGACTATATTTGTCCCACTGGACTTTAACTTGGTCTATTCGGTGGTTCCTGAGATGTCGAACCCTACATTCTAGAACACGTAATGGTTCAACCGTAAGGGTTCCCTCGTCCAATACCTGCAGTTCCTTCCATTGAAGGTCATGAGATTTGTCAGCAATATAGTGTCGTAAGGTAGATACATGAAATACATTATGAATTTTGTGCAGGTGGGGTGGCAGTGCAAGATGATAAGTGACAGGTCCAACTTTTTCTAGGACTTCAAACGGTCCTATAAATTGGGGGGATAATTTTTTCCCCTTCCCAAACCAAATGGTGCTCTTATTTGGTATAATGCAGATGAAAACCAGATCTCCCACTACATAGCTTATATCCGTCCTATGAGCATTAGCATAACTTTTCTGTCTATCCTGTGCCTCTTTCAATCGTTGCCTAATCAGTTTTACCTGATCCTCCATCTCTTGGATCAATTTTTGTCCAACGATTACTCGATCTTCTAACCTGTCCCAACTCAATGGCATTATGCAAGGTCTCCCATATAATGCTTCAAATGGTGGCATCCTGATTGAACTGTGATAGCTATTATTGTAAGCAAATTCCACCAAGGGTAAGTACTTTTCCCAGCGCGACTGTTGGTCCATAACATACATTCTTAGGATATCCTCAGGTACTTGATTTACCCTTTCTATTTTCCCATCGGTCTCAGGATGGTACGTTGTACTCAAATTTAATTGAGTTCCCAAGGCTGACTGCATACAATTCCATAATCTTGATGTGAACCAAGGATCTCTGTCGGATATGATTTTCTTAGGTACTCCATGAAATCTGATAATTTCATTTATGAATACCCGAGCTACATCAGCTACTTCATAAGTATCTCTTACTAGGATGAAATGTGCTCTTTTTGTTAATCTATCCACCACAACCAAAATGGAATTATGATTTTGTTGCGTAAGAGGCAGCCCAACGATAAAATCCATATAAATTATCTCCCATTTGGTCATAGGAATTTCGTGAGGTTGTAAGAGACCTGCTGGGTGACGATGATCAACTTTTACCTGCTGACATTCAAGACACCTAGCGACAAATTGGACAATGTCGTTTTTCATGCCTGGCCAGAAGAAGAGTCTCTTAGTGTCAGCATACATCTTCTTTACCCCAGGATGTGCACAATACATTGCTCGGTGTGCTTCCTTCAAGATGGTGTTTTGGAGATCTCCACTATCTGGTATATACATCCTTCTGTGAAATCGTAGAATCCCATCCTCTTCCAGATCATATCCTTTGAAATTAGGTTCCTTTGAATGGTTTCTCTCAAGCCCCGACCTTAATTTTAAGTACCAACTATCTCTTACAATATTTTCAAGTACTTGATCTCTCAAGTTCACCCTGATAGGTACGAGGAAGAATATTCGAGGTCTTCTACTTAATGCATATGCTACAACATTCTCGTTCCCTTTTATATATGAAATCACAAAATCATATTCGCTTAGGAGTTCACTCCATCATATTTTTCTTGCATTCAAGTCTCTTTAGGTGAATAAATACTGCAAAATTTGGTGGTCACTTTTAAGCACAAAGTTTCTCCCTACCAAGTAGTGTCTCCACATCGTTAAAGCTAAAACCACTGCGGCTAACTCTAAATCTTGCGTAGCATAAATTTATTCACGGGGCTTTAATTTTCTTGAAATCTATGCTATTACACCTCCTTCCTACATTAATACTTCACCTAAACCTTGCTTAGATGCGTCGGTACACACAGTAAAATCTTTATCCATATCTGGTACTCACAAAATTGATACACTAGTTAATAATCGTTTAAGTTCAGAAATTTTTTTATCACATTCCTCAATCCATTCATACTTAACACCCTTGTGCAGGAGGTTTGTGATTGGCTTTGAAATTTTGGAGAATCCCTCCACAAACCTTCGGTATTAACCTGCTAAACCCATAAAACTACGCACTTCATGTGCATTCTTAGGTATCGACCACTCCCTGATTGTATTTACCTTTTCAGGATCTACAGATATTCCTTCACCTGATATGACATGACCTAAGTAATGGATTTTCTTCTAAAAGAAAGTGCATTTGGATAATTTTCCATATAACTTGTGTTCTCTGAGACAGGCTAATACTATCCGAAGATGCTCTTCATGCTCCTTCTCATTCTTAGAGTAAATGAGAATATTGCCCAAGAAAACTTGTACAAATTTGTCGAGATATTTGTGGAGAACGCTATTCATAAGGTTCATGAAGACTGCAGGTGCATTGGTCAACCCAAATGGCACCACAATGAATTCATAATGCCTAAAACGAGTCTGGAATGTAGTCTTAGAAACATCGCTCTCGCTAATCCTGAGTTGATGATAACCCAATCGCAGATCGATCTTTGAAAATACTGTAGCTCCTTTCATTTGATCGAAAAGGTGATCAATGCGAGGCATTGGATACCTATTCTTTACCGTGGCCCAGTTTAAATCTCAATAGTCCACACACAACCGTAATGAACCATCTTTCTTCTTGACAAAGATTATAGAAGAGCCCCAAGGTGAAACACTGGGCCGAATGTGTCCCACATCTAACAGTTCCTTCAGCTGTATATGTAATTCTTGAAGTTTCGGGGCAGTCATTCTGTAAGGGGTTTTAGATATAGGTTCTGTACTATGTTTCAATTAAATGGAGAGGTCTAGCTCTCTCTTAGGAGGCAGTCCTGGTAATTCCTTAGGAAAAACATCCAGAAATTCTGATAGAATCGGATACTGATCTAAGGAATGCCCTTTCTCTTTGATTACTTCTTGCACTACATACACTTGGCAACCTTTCCTTAAGCACTGCTTCATTTTCATAGCTGAGATGAAACGCAAGGATAATTTTATCTTAATACCTTGAATTTGGGTTGTCTCTCCCTCATCATTCATGAAAAGTATTGTTTTCCTGGAACAATATACCCATGCTCGATGAGACTCTAACCAATCCATTCCTATCACTAGGGCGTAAGTTCCTAGGGCCCTTACATATACTTTTATTTTGGTCAAACATACTCCTAGATCAACTTCTCAATCCTCAACACTTAATTCTACCGATTGAAGGTCTCCCGAAGCCATTTCTACCTGTCTGAAATCGTTTTTCTTACAGGCTGCCAACCCACATTTATTTAATGTATAAGATGAAATAAAACTATCAGTAGTTGTAGTTTCAAATAATATTTTGAGTTTTATTCCATTGATTGTACCTGAAGATTCCACTACCGTGGATTGATGTGCTGCTTGGTTGTTGTTGACGACAGCATGGATTATATGATTGCTTTGGGCATCTGATGATGGTCCTTTTCCTGTTCGCCAAGAGTTCTTTGGACAATCATGCCGAAGATGAGGTCCTCCACAACCCTAACTGTCCACCCGGGCTGGTCCCTTTGAGTTTGACTGAGAATTTCCAGACCAAGAGCTTTGTCCCCTGGTGCCACTTCCTCTTCCATTCCTTCCTTGATTACCCGTCCCTCGAGATCTCCAAGGGCTGATGTCTGAGGATTCAGAAGCTATTGTATTTATGGTCATGGGAGCTCCTACTCCTGCTCCTCTTGGGGTAAACTGGTTACCATAAGGAGGTGGCCTCGAGTTATTTCCTCGGAAGAAATTTTGGGGAATTTTTCCTGTAATGCCTACGGTATTGGTTCAGCTGGCCTGAAATCCCTTTTAATCCCAAAATTTTCTTCTACATAACGAGCACATTCAACCGCCTCTACCACCATCGATGGCTTCCACATTCTTACCATGGCTCTGATTCAAGGATTTAATCCAAATATGAAATGCTCGGCCTAGCGTTCATCTGTGTCTAGATAAGGAACATATTTTACAAGTTCCATAAAATTTATCTTGTATTCTTCCACGGTTTTACCACCTTTGGTTAGGGTATGGAAGGATTCAGCTTGATACTCTTGAAAGAAAGGTAGTAAGTATTTCGCATGGAATCGGTCCACAAAAAACTCCCAAGGAACCACATCTGACGTGAGATGCAACTGTTTTTCCATATTCCCCCACCAAATTAGAGCATTCCCCTTGAGTTGGAATACAACGATATTTGCTTTAGAAGTTAAAGAATATTCTCTTAATGCGAAGCATCTGATCATCCCTTCCAACCATGCTTCAACATGTTCTTCATCTCGTCCTCCAGAGAATTCCAGGAGTTTAATCTTTTGCAGTTCCTGCGAAATATCTTCTCTAAGAGGCTTGTAATCATAATCCTTAGGATTTTCTGAATGTTTTTCGTCTAGATAACGTCATTCCTCCTTATTCTTGGTCAACTGTGACTCTTTTAATGTTTCCAAAATGGCTTCTAATGAGCTCATCACAGTAGTAAGATCGGGTGGAGAAATAGGCGCTGACGCCGATCTTGATGGTGGCGATGGTGATGGTGAAGGTGGAGGTGGTGGCAATGCATTTTGCTGGTGTTGCTGCCTTTGGTACGTGTTAAAAATTGTAACTTTTCCTGAAATACATAATAAATTTATGAGAAATGGGTAAATTTTAGACTGACTAAATATAATTTTCGTAAAATTTGAGCTTGCATACGGGTATAGTTCTTTTGCTATTTTACCTGTACGTAGGTCTTACTGGTACTGAGGTCAAGGAGCGTGGCAACACGATCTCCTTGTTCTATGCATGGTATTTTATGCGTACTAACTCTAGAGTGAAATGCAGGGCTTTTCATAGATCATAGTGTTGGTTCATAAAATTTGTCTAGAATATTCAGTCCTAGATGCAGTTATAGAAGGGATTTATTGATTTTCAGCTACTTATGACTATAAATAATACTTGAATATTGATTTTCTTCACCATTGCGACTCTCCCTACTTTCGTAAAAAAATAAATGACAGTTACAAATACAATTTTTTTAAGTTTATTTTGTATAAAATCAATTCTAAATAATTTATTTATAATATAAGTAACATTACTCAATTTATAATTAGCTTGATCCCACTCATTTTTATAAATAATTACTATGTATATAAACAAAATACTTATGATACATTTTCACTCATAAAATCATTTTAAACTTTCACATCATATATAAAAACTTTTGAATCTCCACCCTTTTTTTTGAAGTGAAGTATTTAGTTATGTGATTTAAACTATTTTCTATATTAACCATAGTTTAATGTATACGCTCTTTAAGCCATAACATAATATGAGGGAATAAATATCATTACAATTTCATTTTTTTCGAATAATAAATTCCATATGCTACGGTTGGAGGTTTTATAACATATGGTTTGGTCGTATATATATAGGATATATTAAGACATCATATATATATATATATATATATATATATATATATATATATATATATATATTCGATGGCAGTTTGATACATAGGAGGGGTGAACATTACTACCAACATTATGATTCGTATATACTAACATTATAATTCCCTTGGAAAGTTCCGTTCAACGTAATTACATGGTTGAGTATTAATGTTCGAAGGCAATATGTTACTATGGTATATATATCAAATTCAATCCCATGGAATATATATATGGGTTCGTATTAAATTTGGGCGTGGTTTTAAACGCATTTTATTAGATTTTAAAACCCATAAGAATTTTTAAAACTTGGCACATTTAAATTACTTAAGTCCGCATCATGTCAGGTCGAGTATTAATTTAAATTAATATATATACATCTGCATTTTATTGGAAATATATATGATAAATTTTGACAGTTCGACATCCGAAACAACACGATCTCAATAAATCGATAACCCTTGAACTCCTGGGGAAATAGGTTGTCCAACAATGCACCAAGAGAGTGGTCCCAGAAAAACACGACTCAAGTGGAAATTCAACGCACAAGGGTTCAGGACATCAACCTCCACGAAATATTTAGTTACTACTCAGCAAATTTGTCCTTCTTCGAATAGGGTGAGGAAAAACTTTTAATTTATGACCACCTAACACGAAATTCCTAACTTGGAAATCGAATCTAGGATGAGTAGTTAAAATTTGGATATGTTATATCCATACTTGGAAACACGATAAATATATATACGGTGGCATATCGGTGGCATAAACCTTAGCGTGGCTTCACCTCTGATACACATCGATTTTGAGCGTTCGACAACGAATCATACGAAACCCAGATGGAAATTCAATGTCCAGGTTGATTTCTTACTTACACCTCAAGAATTTTCATTAAATTTTTCTCACATAGCAAACGAAAATATTTCGAGTGGGCAGGTTTCGAACCCCCACCCTAGCTAACTCTAAGTCTGGTTCTCGTGGCGCGTTCGTAGAAGGTTTGAAGAAATTTGAAGATGGGTTTGAATGAAATTTTGTTTTATGAATTTGGCCCAAGTCACTCGTACGCTCGCTGCTGATCATGCTGGCTGTTAGAGCCTTACTAAATTCTCATGCCCTCTCCATTCACAAAGATGGTCACAGATTCAATTCCCCTCCCTTTCTTTCATTCTCATCCACGTCCATTAGAATAGCAAGTTCAAAGACATTTGCAACCATGAATAGGGCGAACCCCACCGAGATGCAAGTAGAGGAGTACAAGGGCCTTCAAACTTCCATGACTTTCTTCGTTAAGACTGTGGCTGCCTGAGGTAACACAACTTCTTGAGAGAGATACACACTTGGATGTATAACTCATCTTCCTTTTCATAATCCTTACCTATTTTTATAGCCTGAGTATGATACTAGGATGTTCATACTTCATTCTATCCACAATCTTCAGGTATCATAATTACAGTGCCATAGAGTTTAGATTCTTCATTTTTTTTAATGTCTTAGTAATAATCAATTACTTGTCACAGTATGTTAGGAACCTTGCTGTGAGATCTGCATATTTAGAGATACTGTAGCTTTTATTTCAGACTATAAGATACTATTGAAACAAGAGTAGGATAATAGCAAACAGATTACGAATGGTCGTAGAAATCTCCCTCTCCCTCAGGCTGAGGTTCCCACCTACTACGTCGTCTTTTACCAGAGTCCACAACATTTCATTACCAAAATAAATAAATAAAAAGTTGATTCAGTGTAGGTTTATATGTATATATATCCACATATGTAATTCTCTCTTAATATTTAATTGCTGGATAAAATGGATTCGTTGTAGGTTTATATGTATATATATATCTGCATCTTTTATTTTGCGTCTAAGATTTTGGGTTCTGAGAGGTAGGGTTCCCTCACAAGGAAGATGGAGATGGAGAAGGGAGTAGAGATAGCAAGGTTTCAGTGAAGGAGGACAACGAGGATCTGGACTTCCTGCTGCGGCAATGCTGACAAGACCAAAATGTTTACAGTTGGTGACGAAGTTATCACTACTGATTGTAATAAAGCATGCAAAAATCTGAAAAAAACATGGATTCACATCTGCAGCATTGAAGGAACAGCTAAACAGTCACACAGTATTGTATTTATTGTTGATCATCTTGAATTGTACCTTTGACCAGAATTATCTATCTGATAATTGAAACTTTATTTATTCAGTCAGCAAGATCTGTTCTTGGTTTCTGAACTTCCTAAATTTCCAATTATATTACTTCTTTTTCTAAGTAATCAGTTCAATTTTTTTTTTTTAAGGAAAGTATGATTTCTGATACTTGATACAGGCCTAATCTGCATATACCTATTAAGCAACTTTGGGTCACCCTTGTATAAATTCTGAAGACACAAGTAGGTTTAACATCAATCTAACAGGTCCAAAAGTTTGAACAAGAGCTCCGATACCATGTGTAAAGACTCGTTCCTATGATTTCTTACATGCACTTATCTGATTTTTTATTTAAGTATAAAATCTAATGAGAGGAGCTTAACAGCTTAAATTGAAATTTCAACTTACAAAGTAACTATCTATACATAGAGGAATACCTGAAAACTAGCAACAAAACCTAAAGCGGGCTGAAGATTTCTTGAGCAGTGGTTCTCCTTGTGATGCCGTGAATAGATTACCGAAACAATCAAATCCTCCCAGCCAATCTAGGAACAATCCTAGACCCAGAGGGTGCCTCCTCTACCCCCGTGCCCAAAATTCCAAGAACCCAGAGACTCCCTTTCAAAACAGTTCCTCTCCCTCCATATTTTCACTTGATAATCCTGCAAAATTCCCAAAAACAGACCCCTTTCTCCTTCATATTTCATCCCTTAAATAACCCTCCTCCACTTCCTCTTACCTCTCAAGATCTTATCCGCATTAATGTTGATATTATAAGTATTTATGGTGAGGTGATTCACATTAACAAGGATAAGGATATATTTATGGAGGTGGGTTATACGACTGTTCTATTTATGGAGCATTTGTCTTATATTTAAGTAATTTTTAAGATTAATTTTTAAGATTTGAATATTCCCTTTTAACTTAATGGATTAACTTTATATTTTAGTTAAATTATATGATTTTCTTTTATTAGTCCTTTTTCGTATAATTTATACTTAGTTAATCTTAATATTAATCTTTAATCTTAATATTAAATCTTCAACTTAGGTAATCTCGATATTAGTAGGTAGGTGTACTATTTCAATGTGTGCGATATATGCATGTGTGGGAATGGGTCGTTATATACCTTGTGTCAATTAGGAAGAAGACCAGGGAGATTAGGCTTTGCATTGACTTTATAAATCTAAACAAAGCCTCCCTAAAAGATAACTACCCCTTGCCTAAAATGGATCACATACTTCAAAAGGTAGTTGGCTCTAAGAGAATCTCATTGCTTGATGGCTTTTCCAATTACAACTAAGTGCTATTACTCCCAAGTGATCAACACAAAAGTACCTTCACCACACCTTGGGGTACATTCATGTATGTTAAAATTCCTTTTGGGTTGATGAATGCGGGGACTATTTTCCAAAGGGCCATGGGCATAGCTTTTTCAGAATAAATTGGCTACTTCATAGTCATTTACCTTGACGACATTACTATTTACTCTAAGACTGATGAAGAGCACTTAATCCACTTGAGAAAAGTTTTTGAAAAATGTAGGAAGTATGGCCTATCCTTGAATCCCAAGAAAACATTGTTTGGTCTCCTAGAAGGAAAACTCCTAGGTCACATCATCTTTGAAGAAGGAATCAAAATAGACCCAAAAAGGATTGAAGGCATATTGCAAATCAACCATCCTAGAAACATCAAGGAGTTGCAATCCTTCATTGGGAAGATCAAATTCTTGAGGAGGTTCATCCCCAACCTTGCTGAACTCTTGAGGAATATTACAAACATGCTAAAAAAGGAGATATGAGTTATATGGACCTTGGAAGCTAAACAATATTTTGAGCTGGTTAAACTAGCACTCACCCAAACACGGGTTCTAATCAGTTCTGATTTTACCAAAGACGTCTACATTTTCTCATTTAACTCTGAACATATCGTTGCTGCAGTGTTATTGCAAAAGAACATGATGGGACAAGAGCATCCCATAGCCTTATCCAACAAAGCCCTTAGATATGCTCCTCTAAAGTACAACATCCTGGAGAAGCAAACCTTTGCCTTGATTAAGGCATTGAAAGACTTTAGAGTTTATATCTTACATTCTCATATCATTTCTTTTTTCCCACACATAGTTGTCAAAGACATTTTGAATTAGGACCCTGATGTTAAAAAGGGAAAGTGGATTTCTATCATCTTATAATATGACTTAGAAATCAGACCCACTAAACTAGTTAAAGGACAAGAACTTGAAAAACTTATGGCTGAATCAAATTTCCAAGCATTAGATATGAATATATTTGATGCTTTAGAAGAACAAGAAGAGTGCACAATTCCCCATATTGAAGAAGTATTTCAGAATTCATCTTGGTATGTTGATATCCTATATTTTCTTTTCTATCTTAATGCTCCTCCTACATTATCAAAGACAAAACCTAGATTCCTGAAACAGAAATCTTTAAATTTCTTCATTTTAGATGGATTGCTATATTGGAAGAATTATGTAGGCATTTTTCTTAAATTTTTGATTGAGGATGATGTAGATAAAATCATGCATGAGCTGCATGAGGGAGAATGTGGAGGCCATCTTTACTGGAAAACCACGGCTAATAAAATCCTCAGAGCTAGATACTATTGTACCACTCTTTTCCCTGACACCCACAAACTGGTCATGACTTGCCATAAGTGCCAAATTTTTTATGGCAAAAGAAAAATCTTACTTTTGCCTTTGCATCCCATTACTGTTGAAGCTCCTTTTCAACAATGGGGTTTAGAATTCATTGGAGAGACTCACCCCCCCTCATTTTCCCAACACAAGTGGATCCTCACTGCTACTAATTACTTCACCAAGTGGATAGAAGCCATCCCCTCTAAAAATTCCACTGAATCCGTAAGTATCAAATTTCTTGAGACAAACATCTTGTCTAGATTTGGTTGCCCCAGAAAGATCATCACAGATAATGTTTCTTCCTTTACATCCAAAAGAATGGTTGAATTTTTGTTATAAATACCACATCACATTAGGACATTCCACAACTTATTACCCTCAAGGTAATGGGCTAGCTGAGTCCTCTAACAAAAGCTTGATCAATATCATGAAGAAGCTTCTAGAACAGAATAAAAAAGCATGGCATGGAAAGCTAGTACATGCACTATGGGCTGATAGACTAACCACCAATAAATCAATCGGTATGTCTCTTTATCAACTAGTGTATGACATGGATGTCATTTTCCCAACATCCTTGGGAGTCCCAGTGATGAAGCTTCTCCAAGAAGTGCAATCATAAGAAAATGACATGCAAAGGAGGTTGAACCAAACCATTCATTTACAACAGACAAGAGAGGAGGTTTACGAAAGGACACAAGAAGTACAAGAAAATATAAAGAAAATATTTGACAGAAGGACCAAGGCTAATGACTTCAAGATTGGGGATAAAGTGCTGAAATGGGACTCTAGGAGGGAAGACAAAGGTAAAAATGGTAAGTTTGAAACTTTATGGAAAGTATCATACATCATCAGTTCAATTAGAGGTAACAATGCTTTCTTTTTACAAGAGTTGGATGGAGGAGAGATTTTTGGAGGTCCTATCAATGGCAGGACATTGAAGCACTATTTTTGTTAAAATATCTAGTTAGAAAATTTCATTCATTGTACATAACATTGCATGATGAGAGATTAAAACAAAAACCAAAACAAAAAAACAAAGAAAGAAGGAAAAGAGGGCAGATTTGAAAAGAGGTACAACCCCATATCCAAAAAATAGTACTACTGAAAGTGTGTGAGCATAAATGCCACTACTTGTTCAAAAGGAAGATCTTGTTCAGTCATATAGCCTAGTCATGGCTAAACATGTTCTTAATTTTGTGTTGATAAGTTACTGAAAAAGAGCTTGTCAAATCATTCAAACTTGACTTATCAAAAAAGGAGAGATTAGGAATGAAAGATACTGGGTCCACATGCTCAAACTGAACCAAAGAGAAAGATGGGGATGCATTGCAAATGATAGATCACATTCCTTATTTTTCTAGTTTTGTTTGTACAAAAATATTGTTTGTGTGCAGCTTGTCCTAATGCCACAACCCATGGTAAGTCATATTTTCTAATCCTGATTTAAACCATGTTTTCAATTTCATGTCAATAGATTAGAGAATGAAGTCCGTCAAACAACTTAATCTTGACAGTCAAATAGTCTACGTAGAGAGTAAAAGAGTTCACTAGCATAATTTGAACTCTTGGAAGCAATAATGATACGAGTAGGTAGTTTTTTTTTGCTCTAAAAAACATTTTCAAGGGTTTGCCAGTCCAAGTGCACCCAAGGAACAAAAAATGTTAGGCAAGTAAGATGGGTAGGTAGAAATAAAGTTGAAGTAATCATGTTTTTCATATTATTGAGATCACAACTTCAAAGAAAAGAAGGAAAAATCTGTCGAATGGATGAGGCACTGGTCTTCATAAAACCAGAGATCTTAAGTTCTGGAAAACTCCTAAAAAGGACCTGCCCTCCCCAAGTAGAGCCACTGTTAGTCATCAGTAATTTTTTCTTTTTGTAGATGACTAAATGCTTATCCTAGTTTTCTAGAAACAAAATTCATGAATATTGTGAGTTTTAGAAATCTCACTGCCTTCATTATCCTTAGGATAACATTTTTCACTATTTTACTATCCTATCATGTCATGGTCAGCCTATCACTCCCAGAAGACCCATCATGGGCTCATGCCACTCATTTTCACTATTTTTTTCCACCTCTAACCTTAGCACTCTATTTTTGACTTGCCTAACCTATCCACTTGCCACCTAGGATCACCAACCAACCTACTCATTCTTATGTTTCCTAGACACATCAAGCATTGATGGTCTCAAAACTATCTCTGTAGGCTCTTTAGATAAATAAATTACATTGGATTTTGGATCTTCAATATATAAAATTGTCAAAAACTCTATTTTTTATACTTGAAGACCTCAAAGCCAAGCTTTTAGTCAAAGACAAGCCCAAAGAGCCTCCTGCTAGGTCATTTAGGGTTTCATAAGTTGTAGGATTGTTTTGGTGTTCTAAATCATTGTTTTACATGTGCCAGTAAGCTGAATCAAGTATGAAAGAAAGTCAGTACATGATTATCCAAAATGGATCAGGAAATCCTTCAAGGAAGGCCTCCTTGGTCAAACACAAATTCTGCATGGGATAACTGTCCATTTTGATATTTCTGCAGGAGTGTCAAGGTGGCTATCAACAGAAAATGAGGTAAGGTAAGAGGCCAGCTCCTCACTGAAGGAGATCCATAGAAAATAAAATGAGGCTTGCATATGTTCAAAGAGAATAAGGGTTTTTAGGACTGATTGGATAAACAGTGTTGCCAAGCAAGGAGCCAATCCATAAAAAACCACAAGGACAGAAGGCACATGAACACAACCAAGCATGAATTTAAAATTTATAGAAATTATGAGTGAAGAAAGGAAAAAGGTGAGGTGAACTAGACAGAAAAGAATGAACTTGAAAGGGCTATAGAGAACTTAGAAGACAACACTAAATATTTTTATCTAACAGCCCTAAAACCTAAATTGTTGGTAAGATAGGCAGAGTAGGTGAAATAAATATGATGGGCCTCCATCATGACAGTAGAAGGCTTTCAAAAGCTATTTAAAGTGACTTCTAGCGTTTGCCAAGGTAACAATGCTTCACTACATCAAAGGGAGAATGTAAAGAGTATCAGTGTGAGGGAGATCAAGCCTCCATTTTCACTCATAGCCCTCAAAATGGTCAAAGGAAGGAAAGCATAAGGATAAGTTTCAAGACAAGAAATCAAGCTAATCATGAGTTTACTGTTGAGTAATTGAAGTTGTCAAAATCCAAAGAATGACAAAGGAGACCAAAAACAATTGTGTCATGGAACCTACAACAAATCAGAAGTGGCCAAGAAGAGACATAGAAGGCATAATTTATAATCTTTTTCAAAGTGTATGTGTCACTTTCAAAATCAGTAAGAAGGTAAGGAAATATGTTTTCAAGATCACTTACACTCAGAAATGTCAAAAGGGGATAAAACATGTTTTTTCAGTTTCTCAGTGCAGAAAGACGCTTGACAGTGGCAAGACCCTCAAAGGTTAAAAAGGACATCTTCATCTCTCTAGCAAGCCATCACAAAAGGAAGAAGAATTACCTTGAAAAGTTTTCAAGTCACCTACAAAAAGGTCAAAAAGGATATCAGTCAAATGATAAAGTGACAAAAACTTAGCAAAGTGGGATTTTTTATTTCAATTTATTTTTCAAAGGTACAAAGGCATCTCAGTTATCATTTTTTAGCTCACTTGTCATTTGCAAGGAGAGAAAACCCTTTAGGAGAAATTTTCTGAGTTTTTGTTGAAATCTGGGCAAGTTCACTAGCGCTACGCCTAGACACTGGCACTACGCTCACAAACCCCGATGTTGTGTGAAAGGAGGTCTCCATAGTGCAATTTTTACATTGCGCTGTGCATATACTGGGAGGCACTGCACGTATAGCCTGGCGCTGCGCCCAGGTAGACTAACACACACAGGGGCACGGTGTTGCGCCCACAGGCCAACCTGACACCCATTCTTCCGCCTAGCGCTGGGCGCACAGAGCACTCGACAGGCTCAACGATGTGCCCAAAGGTCGATAGGCCTACACAAGATGGCATGGTTGCACACAGATCACCCGACTCACCCAGGGCTATGCTCAGAGGCACACGACAGGCCCGATGGTGTGCTAATGCAGAAATTCCTCCAAATTGCAAGAAAATCTACCAAAAGCTCAAGGACACCGTCAAATTTTCCTTCAAAAGCCTACAAAGGAGTGAAAACTGGCAGGTGGCCTCCTTTCCTCCTCCTCAAGTGCTTTTGATGATTTAGTGGTTAATGGAAATATGAAAACCTAGTGTTTGCAAGCCCTAGGTCCTCACGGAAAAATTATTGTTCTAACCTCCAAGTAAACCATTACTAAATCAGAGGGATGTGAAACTAGGATAATCACAATTTGGTCCAAGATAAGCCCTTTTTCAATCTCAAGGAAAAAAAATCATACACTTTCCTCCATGTCACTCATTTGCAAAGGTTTCCCTCACCATCATTTCCATTTCACTCCTCCTGCCTAAGTGTCACAAGAAAACCTAATTTGTCCACAAACAACCCTAATCACCATGACAGGAGCATAAAACAATAACAGAAATGAAAGAGGCCAAGGGCCTATGAGGCCAAACCATAAGGGAGGGAAGGTAAATATATTTGAACCCCAAAGCACAACAGAGATCACTTCCCCTCACATGATCCTCTCATGCTTTCAGAATGTGGGGTGCTTCTTGTTTTGTGAGGGAATCAAACAAGTGCAAAATCACCCATAGCTTACAAGGCTTTTTATTCTTAACCTGCACAACAAACAATCAAGCCTTGCACGGGTGGATTTTGAACTATCAACAGATACCATCTCTAATGCTACAGGTATCCCTTCTATTGGTGAAAATTGACTTAAGAAAGCTAAATTGAACAAGAACTATTATGAGCCATTTGTCAAGACTAGGTACAGAGAAGGCTACAAGGCTATTTTCTCTTTCTCACACCTAAAATAGAGATTTTCACCCTTGATGAAATTCGTTATGAAGTAATTTACCTGTGAGGGGAGATACTCGAAGCTCTACTCCTACCATGTTAGATTTCTCATGCATTTCACAAGGGTCAAGATGCTCAACTTTCCGTACTACCTCTATAGGAGTATAGACAAAATGTCTTCTGTTGTCTGGAGGAGGAATCCTTCATAACAAATGCAGAGTTTGTTTCACCATTCCTTGATCAAGATGGTGGTTCTACATCAGTTGGAATAGAAGGGCATACCTTGGGAGGTATTCATAGCCCATGAACTCTTCACAAGCCCACAACCTCCACATCAACCAAACTTGCCCTCATCATCTACACAAGTGTCCTCACCTCAAGAAAAACAATTTTCCTCCCCTTCTCTTGATGCATCAGGTGAAGAAGGAAGTGGCAATGAAGAATCAAGTGAGAATGAAGGTGAAAATGACCATGAGTCAAACCAAAGTGAAGATGAAGGAAATGATCAGTTGAGCTCACAAGAGGTAGAAGATATGGAAATAGAGGAGGGTGATGATGATGAAAAAAGTGATGACAGTGAAGGTGATGAAATTAGCGAGGAAGAGGCAGATGATGAAGAAAAGGCAGATAATGAAGAAGGAATAGAAATTGAGAAAAACAGTGACAAAGAAGCAGAAAATGATGAGCTGACCTAGAAAGAGGTAGAGGATATGGAAACAGATAAAGAGGATCACAATGAAGAAAATGAAAAATATGAGAGTGAAAATGAACTGAGCAGTGATGAAGAGGGCAGCCAAGATAAATATCAAAGCAGTGAGGAAAATGCAGAGGCTAAGGGCAGCAGTGACACCCAAGAAGCAAGCCTCAGTGATGGACAAGACAAAAAAGAGGAAAACATTCATGACAGTCATGACAACAGTCATGACATTCATGAAGAAAATCATGAAAATAATGAAGAATATGAAGGGGCTGATAATCAAATTGAAGATCACAGCAACAAAGAGGCAAGTAGCTCAAATGAAGAACAAAATGACAATGCAGAAATCAGTGAAGAGGATAAGAGTGGAGATGATGTAGAAGAAAATGATGAGGCAAAAAATATGATGACCGATGATACCAAAAATGAAGATGAAGAAGTTAATGGCAGTAGCAAGGATCATAGCCATGATAAAGACACCAACAAGACCAAAATCACACCCCTTTCATTCACATATCAGAGAGGGTAAAGGCTTGTGTTTTCTGCCTCCAAAAGGTAAGGGAACAAGCCATGCACCTCAACTCAAAGGCTTGAAAAAGGCAAAAAAAAGGTGAAAAGAGGTAGGAAAGGTAAGAAAGAGCTTAAACAAGGACTTGGCATTATTGATTTAGAGAGTGAAAGTGAAGACAAGGAGAGGGCCAATAGCATACTACTTCAAAGAAAAAATGCAGAGATTAAAGACCTACAAAGGATTCTTGGCATGGCATAATACATCATTGATTATTACAAGAATGATCACAAGTACATGAAGAAGGTGAAAAGAGACCTAGGCCTACAGAAAAAGATGGCCAAACACTATGCCTTGAAAAACAAACTCTCTAGTGCCAAGCTCAAAGAGGCCCTCATTGAAATTCAAGTACTAAAAGGAGGAAAATACCATGAAAAAATTGGATTATTGGCTGAAGCTTCTCAACAGGTTTCTCAAACCCCTTAAGGGAGACATCCACCAATTTTGAAGGAATTTTGACAAATTTTGGTTTTTTGAGAATTTGGAGGCCCATAAGCGCAGCGCCACTGGTGCTATGCTTTTCCCTCAGGCATCCTTAGAGGGATAACTTTACATTTTTGGATTCCTCATGACTATTACACCACACTTACCAAATTTCAGATCATCTGGAGCATTTCTGACCCCTCAAAAGGTCAAAAAACACCTCATTTTCACCTTTCTGCCTCATTTTCAGGCATGGCGTTGCGCTGAGAGCAGTTTTGGTAATTTGGATTTTTTAACTAGTTACGTGTGCTCAATAAGAAAACCAAAGGCATATCTAGAAATACAACTTAGCAGGCTTTCCAATGGGCCATCACGGAGCAAAATCCGACATTGGGAAGGTCCCCAAAATTTGGTTGCAGCAGGACCTATTTTATGCCTATGATGGCGTTGTGCTTATATAATTCACTATGTGTTTTTGGCCAAAAGTCAACAAAAAACACTCATTTAATGAAAAATGATATTTTAATGTTTTTTAAGGCAAATTACTCCAAAATTAAATGTAAGAAGTTATTTTGGAATTTATTTCATGGAATATTTTGTGCCTTGGGCCTTGCATGGCCTCTTAGGCATAAATGACATTTATGACTTGTTTTAACATTTTCAAACCCTAGTTAGGGTTTTTACCCTCCTTTATTGAATAAATAGAGCATGAGGGATTCATTGTAAAATGTTGGCATTTGATGATTTTTGAGAGTAATACATGGTTTTCTTGAGTTCGAAGAAGAAATTGATGTTGTGGAGTTTGTGAATGTCCTGCTTTGATTGATGATGAAGGAGGATAGCTTACAGGATCCTTGAGCATGGTTAATGGTGATGTGTCTCTATTTAGTTCTTGTTTTCATGTTTATCATTATGTTTGTCTTATATTTTGCAGTAGAACAGAAAAGTATAGGCTAAGAAATGTTGCTTGAGGCACCTTAGTCCTTCCTGCTTTCTATTGCCTTTATGTTTTCCTCTGTTGGGTTGGTTTAAGGAATTCCTAGTTTCTTCTTAGACCTACCTATGCTTGTTTATTCCATGAATGGCTTAATATAGTAGTTTTAAAATATGTTTTATGGTTATCCTTGCTTATTTGATGCTATTTAAACTATGTTTTGGAATCTCTCTTTGAAGTACATGTTAGGTTTTAGCCAAAGAGCCCATGCTCTGATCATTCCCTTTGTCCATGCTTGAGGAGTTTCCTTAAAGGTCTTTGTAGCTTGATAAAATATTATTAGGAGTTCTCTTCTCTTTGATTAAATTTATATGTCATCTTATATGTTTTCTAAACCTTGAAGGTGAAATCACTAGAAGTTATATAAGCTTCTTGCTTTCTATGTTTCATTGAATTATTCATCTTGAATGCTTGTTTGCCTAAGTATAATAAAAAAGTTATTGGTTTGCTCTTTTTTATGATTATGCCCTTATTTTGATCAATATTTGAGACCATCTTGTTTAAAAGTACTTGTTTTAGGATTCTTCACTGCCCTTACACACCTACTATGCTCACAAAATTTATGTTCACTTCACTTCACACATGCCTTAAAGATCCATTTGACCATGCTATATTTTCCCTATTATATATCCTATTTCATTTTTGAGATATCCATGAATTTCATAGACTCCATATCCCAATGATTTGAAGACCTCTCACTCCACCTATTCTACTTGATCATCTTACCCAACCAAAACAAACAATAAACACTACTTAACAACTAGCCTAAAATCAAACAAGCTCACATCCCTTGCATACAAATAGAGAGAGCCCTCTCTGAGTCCAGGAAGGCTAGGTCCTAAGACTCCAAAGACTGTTTTGATGTTACCCTGTGCATTTGGTCTACCAATCTGCCAAATCATGGAACCCTAACACACCATACTAGTGACATGCAACACATTATTTTTCCACTTTTATTTTATGTTGATTCTTTATTACAGGCGCCACAACTTGTGAGGTGGCCTACGATTTTTTTGCGATAGTTCTATACAGCTTTAGATAGATGTCATTCTTAGGCACAAGGGAGGGTGAACTTCCCTTTTTCATTTGAGCTATTTTATTTATTTTTTGAGAGGTTTCCAGAGACGAGGCCTACATTTTTTCGGCAGCCTCGTAGGTCGATTTTGCATGTACGAATGCAGATGTGGGGCTAGATGATGCCCAAGAGGGGTGATTCTGACTTTTCCGTGAGGATATATCATGATGCACTGGAGTTGCTATCTAGTGTTGATGATCACGCCTTCGTTATGGTCGCATGTCTGTATGCTGGTTTGGATTGGCGAGGGTGTGCCAACATCCTCTTCATAGTTGATGAGCCTCTAGATGAGAGAGGTAATATTAGTGTTTCCTTTAAATTTATTCTAACATGTTATTTAACTTGTTTTTATTAAATTGTTTAATGAAATTGTCTAATTATTTTTGTGTACTTATATATATTTTGTATATATTGGGTCATTTGTCAGCGTTGAGATGCCACCACCACCAAATGATCCAGGTGTAGATCCTAATGACGATCAGGAGATGGCAGATGCAGAGGATCAGGCCAGTGACAGACCTGGTCCTCATGATTATGCACATGTACCGATGGGTATCAAGCGTAGATCAGACACTAGATTTAGGATGGAGTTGGGCGACCAAATCTGTTGACTCCTAGTGGAGAAGGGAGTCAGGCTGGCCACTATCATAGAGATACAGGTTGATGATAGGCTGACAACGATATGGAGAGGCATGCCATGTGATATGTTGACCCTAATGCGGCATGTCGTTGGAGCTACCAGCTTAGTGGTGCATTTGAGGAGGGTCCTTAGACGTAGGCGTGGTGGAGATGTAGTACGTCGACAATCGAGCAGTGCATCATCTAATGATCACAATTAGGGGACTGATAATCATTCAACTGGAACTCCACCTCCTCCTCCACCTCGTGCTGAAGATGAGCAGCCTGCAAAATCCAACAGTCATGATCATGAGCACGCTGGACCATCCATGTCGAGTCATCATGAGCAGCCTGCAGCATCCAGCAGTCATAATCATGAGCAGGCTAGACCATCCACATCAAGACATCATGAGTAGGAATTTAATCCTGATCACCATGAGGCACCTCCAGATCGACAAGCATGTGATGATTAACATCTATCTGAGCATTTTGAGGTTGCACCATTCACTGAGCAGGCCTCGACTAATACTACTATTGATGTACCAGCAGTTGATATTTGACATTTATATGGAGTTATATTATAGTTGTATCTTTTTGACATTATATATATATGGTCAATTTATTTTATGTTCATGTTGTAGTTGTACTTAATTTACATGTTGGTGATCATCATGATGTGTATATTTTTAGGTCATGTTAGATATGTTCATTTAATGTGCAGCTTGCAGATAGATGTGTATGTGATAGCAATAACTTGACATGAGATGTATATTTGATGTTTTTGTTGTGATGATGTTATACAATGCTTGTGTTTTGTTAGATGATCACGATCATGATGATTAGATGATGTTAGCTAATTTGAATGTGAATTTTAGTCGAATATGATGTTTGTACAATGGTTATCATGATCGTGATGTTAATTTTAATATTAAATCATGATATTTAATAAATATTATGTCATGATTTTAATTGAAATTTTAATTTTAATTGTATGTAAAATTGTAAAATTGTAATTGTAATTTTAATTTGAATTGTATGTGAAATTGTAAAATTGTAATTCTTATTCTAATTCTAATTTTAATTGTAATTTTATGTAAAATATTTGTAAAAATTTAATTGTATTAATGTGAAATTATTGTAATTGTAATTGTATATATGTAAAATTGTAAAATTGTAATTGTAATTGTGATTGTAATTTTATGTAAAATTCTAAATAATTGTAATTGTAATTGTAATTGTATGTATTGTCATCATTGAATTTTATCAAAATTTTAAATTTGTAAATTTGTAAAATTGTAAATTAATTGTCAATTCTGAACCATAACTACCGTAAGTAAAATGTATACCGTAAATATTGTTAAATTACCATAATTTTAAAATTGTAAATTTGTATGAATATAAATAATTGTAAAATAATAAATCTAGAACAATATGAATTTTTGTAACATAATAAAGTTTAGAAAATAATGCAAATAAATTCATGTACTTTAGAATTATCATTATTTTATCATGATATTACATGAAAAAAAAGAACTTTATACAATACTCCATTGTTTTCGAGATCAACATAATTGAAAATTATCAAGTGAAATGATTTTAACATTAACACAATGAAAATTACCAATTAATTCAAAACACATATTATAATGTTTCGAAAAAAAATGTCTTATTTATAAGGTAATTAGGTCATATTCTTTATAAAAACCCATCTTAAAAAGTATAAATGATGAAATAACACATGTACCATATCACTCTCGTTTCTCATGATCACCCTCATTATCTTCTAGCTCACTTGGCATGTTAACATTATTTTTCTCAAAAATACGTTTTGATCTAGGGTCATGTCTCAATACGAACCACCAATCCCTATCCAACATATCTAGGTAAAAAAAACACCCTAGTTGCAGTGTTTGGGGAAAACATAGGGCTCCTTAGCTTCATCCCACATGTTTCTAGAGTTGATACATATCAACCTACTATCGCGATATTCCTTTACATTATTATGATGAAAGGTGTCCCACCACTTGCACCTAAAAATAACACATTGGAAAGAAGAGAAATCCATTTCAATAATCTGTTGTATCTTTCTGACATAACCTAACATCCCTTGTACTAGGTTTTTATCATGGTGGCTAGATCGACTAGACTGATCGAACTCGACTTTCACTCCATAGTCTTGTGTCATGTTTCCATCATCAACATTTTCTATGCGAAAATGCTGTCCATATGCCCACACAGATGGGAACAAATGCACTTATAAAAAAGTTAAAAAATCACAGTGTCATGTGCCTTATAATAACCCAACAGTTAAAATATGAAATATAGATGTAATTAAATTTCAAAGGTGCATTATTAAGTTTAAAAATTACATAAATATATTATTACTGAGTGGGTGCACCCAATCCCTACGTTTAGCGCATCCTCTTTAGCACACAGGTAACAACCTGTTACACCGTATCTCTCTCTGACTTGGTCAGTAACCCAACTGTTGAGGCATATTTTTGGCATATTTTCTTTTAAATGATCAGGATAAGGCACAATTCTACCATTCAAACTTCTGAATTCTTTCCTATCACTATCCGATTTCATCCTCTTTTGTTCATATAGTGCGACCCACGGTTGTGTCACTTTGGAATTGCAAAGAACGAATTTATTGATTGCTTCAATTTATGCATTCGCTGATGAAATCAAACCGACATATAGTACATATGAGATCAAAATATCCATTACATCGAAGTTCAACATGAATATTTACTTTGTGTAAATTTGAAAAATTATGTCTCTTACTCTTTTTCGAGTGCCTTTTCCATTTTTTTGGAGCAGTTCCCCTTCTCTTTTGTCTTCATTCATTTCATCGTCCCAAATTGCTGCACCTAGTATGTTGTCAATCTTCCTGATGTACTCACTGGAATAATAGAAAGATTCATACGATATGTACCCCTCTGCCATAGGTCCCTCAGGTTTTTCCCTTTGTCGAACAAAACCTTTCAATTTCTTCATCTACCTCTCTAAGAAAAAAATCCAACAACAAGAAACCACCCCAACTAATTCAACCTCATCTACTAGGTGGATTAGAATATGAACCTGAAAGTCCATGAAACTCGTCAACAATTCCTTCTCAAACATACAAAAACTCTCAATTATCTCTTGATGCCACCGTGGAATGCTAGCCACATGAATCTCCTTTGACGTGATCCAACATAAAAATGTAGATAATTTAGATATGGCACGTCCTACGGCTTGGGGGAATTCATGTTTCACACACGCACACACTAAAAAAGGATAATGACACCGAAAATTTATAAACACATGCAATAATATATAAAATTAGTTATGTTTTATGATCCCTACATGGAATAAAATTTATCAATATAAAAAATAATAAAATCATGCTTTTGATATTATACGTACTCTTAGAATATTCAAATGGTCATGAAATTTAAACCCCGACACATGGTCATCCATGGTGAAGAAACGCCATAGTGAAGACCCGTATGAAGATGGCACACTCACACCCATTATAACTTTCTTTGCCAAAGAAATATCATCTCTTTTAAAAATACATGGGACATCACCTTATTTGAAATATAATGAATTAAAGGGACCAACGCCTGCCTCTGATCTTGTACTTTCTAATCGTCTTGGTGAATTTTTCTTTTTAGTTTTTGAAGTAATAAGATCTTTCCTAATATCCAATGTGTCACTCTTTTTTTTATGATATGTGCCTCCATAAAGAAGATAAATCATTTTTAAATATATGCATGGGATATGATAAGTGGGTAATCTCAAGATGCTCCCAATATGGGAGCTTATAAAATATAGATTTACTTTTCATCCCAATGGGAAATTTCTCAACATAGGTGTCGAATAATTCTGGATCATCGAACATAGCCTCCCCATTTGAATCGAACATTTCTATGAACTCCTTTCCTTCTCTCTCTCATATGATCTAAGCCATTCAGTTGGTGTCATTATTGGAGGCCTTTGGGTTCTCTCTCGTTTACCATTGAAAGCGGATGCTACTCTTCTCTAAGGGTGTTCTTCTGGAAGGAATATCCTAGAGCAATCATACATTGGCTTTCGTAGGTCATTGGACCATCTAGCTTTTAGAGAAGGTCCACATCATTTACATCCAAAATACCCTTTTGTTACAAGACCTACGAGATTATTGTACACAATATATATGCATGGCATGTTAAAGAATATCATGAAGATCAGAACAATTACAATGAATTAAATAACTAATATGCGAAAGAATATTGTTACGTATATAAATAAATAAATAAACATGTAATTTACCAGAGAAAACTCCAAATCCTAGATAATCATGTGTTGTGTAAGCACATATGCCATACAATGTAAAACTCCTCTCTACTTCGATGGGTCTTGATACATCATATACATTTATCCCATATCGTAATTCCTTCAATTCATCTATTAGTGATTGTAAGTAGACATCCATATTCTTCACTTGTCTTCTAGCAGGGACTATGAGAGAAAACATAAGATGTTCATTCTTCACAGATAACCATGGGGGGATATTGTTATTGATCACTACCACAGGCCAAATAGAATAGTTGGTGTTCTGGAGGGAATATGGGTTGACGCCATCCATGGCTATGCTGAGTCATAGAATTCGTACTTCATCCTTGAATTTTTTGGGCCATGCATCCTCTATATGCTTCGTAGCTATTGAATCTGTTGGAATTCGCATAAATACCAACTCACTTCTATGTGAGGCATGCCAACCCTGCAACATAGCTAATTATTTGCAACAAAAGATCCTTTGAATCCTTGGGATTATAGGCATGTGCCTCAATATCTTAAAAGGAGGAACACGTGATTTACCCTTGTTTTTTGATTGATCATACCTATGATGCCCACATTTCAAACATATCTCTTTGTCTGCATATCCGCGTCTATATAGAATACAATAATTTGGACATGCATGATATGATATGTACTCAACACCCAACATTTTCAATAATTTGTTTCCCTCTTCGCAGCTACCAGGAAAGACATTATCACTCAGAATAACCCTATATTTGAATAACCTATAGTTAGTGATCATGGAAAAAATTAAATGTACATTAATGTCGATATAATTATTAACGTTCATAAAATTGACCATTTGTGATGTTAATTTTGTGATTATATTTCTCAAAATATAAGGGAAGACTTTATGATAACTTACCACAAAATTCCCGAGAAACATGCATTCAACAAGGAAAACTTTGCTTTCAAGTTGTATAGTAACATCATTGTCCCCAAGTGGGTATACTTTGACTGACCGCCAAGTCCAAAGAGAGGGGTGGTGGAACCAAATTTAAGGCTTTCGAAAAAGGTGCCAGTGATATGAGCATCATCCCCTAGCTGATCATCGTTATGGAATGCATCTAACAACATTGTCTCCATGGTAGTCATATCCCTTAAGTAATCATCCATACCAACCTCTATTTTATTGCCTCCATTGCCAGCTTGTGAAGAACTACTATTGTTGTAGTCATTCCTAATTGGTGAATCTGGACGTGGTGGGAATTAGATAGGTGGTTGATTCAACCATTCTTGGTATCGCTCCTCTTAATTCATCCTTCTCTCAATTTGACATTATCGTGGGGTGAAACGGAAGATGGTAGGTAGGTCACTCATCATCACTAGAAACCTAATAATTTCAAAAACTATATTTGAACATGATTAGTACAAAATATATGATATCAATTAGTAAGCACGTTGACAATGCATGATTAATTGGTTTGGCATTGAAATAATTACATTAATATACCAAAAAATTATTATTACGATCATTTTCCCAAGATTGTGGCTAGAATATGCAATATTCTTACAATTGGCAGGGTGAAGCGGTTGTCCATTTTCATCTACCAAATGCACCTTGCGGTATGCTACTCCTGATAAGAGCTTCTAATGTTTTGGAATTGTTTGAATATTTTTTTCATCTGAACTTGATTTTGAGTCTGCATGAACCTACAAATTTGTATACATTATAAATTTTATTAAGCTGATTGACATGGATAAAAAACATATATTCAATTAGATAATGAAAATATAAATACAATATGAAGTAAATATTATGTTTCGAGATGGATAGGAAGAACTCCATGATAGAATTTGAGAAATATTACGGAACGAGATGGATTTTGAATAATTTTCCATTCGATATAATTATGATATTTTCTTCCTACAGTTGAGAAAAATCAACAATAAATTTTGGTGTACACACCTAAAACTCATTTCGGTGCCTTAAAAAAAACTTATCGTTATCGGTGCTAATGCATAGATAACCACACTGGTGTGTTTTAGTTACTAAACATCAGTGCAATGTTATTAATTGATGCATCGGTTCGGAATAGCCACAAATAAAAAAAGAAAAACTTTATTTTTTGAAAGTGAAAATAAAGCGGTAAATTAAAAAATGGGTGGAAAAATATTTTCAAAAATCTAATTTCATAAAACAATTCTTAAAATAGTAAACATTTTTCATTATTTCATTATTTTTGCAAAAAAATTCAAAGAGGGATTTGCATGATACATACCTCGAGAAAGAGAGCACAAGAGCACTATGGAGCAACGAAATACTTCCGAACATAACTATTCATACAATCAGAATTCCAAACCTCTGGTGATTCAAACCCTGTAGCATAGAATTTCAAACCATCTGGTGATTAAATTTTATTTTATTTCTTACATTTTCTATAGTATTTTTTATGTAGTAAGTAAAAAATTCAAATTTAGTGTTCATTTTCAAAAAAAAAAAAAACATTCTTATGCTAAACCCTTGATTCTTTTTGTTTCTACCCTTACTTCTTCTTGTTTTTGTGATTTCAGAATTAGGGCTTTTCATTTTAGATTTATAGTATTTGTATTTCTATATATATAGGCCTATGAAATCTAACCCACGGGATGAATTTCATAGTTGGATCCCAATCCATGTTGGCCCTTGCATGAATTTTTAAAAAACATAAATTTTTTAACTGGTGTGCCCTGTGTAAAATATCGCACTAGTGCGTTGTTTTATCACAACACAATGCACATTTTTTAGTTTTCTTCCATTTGTCTTTTCTGTAGTTAAGCTTGCATAAATGTTGGTATAATAGATTATAAACTCATAAAGTTGTGTGTCAAGCCTCCCTCTCTCATCTCTTTCATTGGAGTTTCAGGAGGGCAGATCTTCACCACAGGCCAAATTTTCTCTTTAGTTTATGATTTCTTGGAAAGAATAGTTAGGTTGTTGTAGTGTCATGAACATGTCTAGAATACTGAGTTAGATTTTTTTTTGAATTCCTAAGTAGGTTTTATTTTCAAATTAAAATCATCTTTTCCATTTCCTTCATCATAGATTTATCAATGATTGCTGCATGAACATGTATTTTTCTTGCAGGTTCAAGTAGCACAACAAATGAGGACTTCACCAACACCCTTAGCTTCATTTCTCACCCATCATCAACCTTCTTTCCATCAAATCGCCTTCAGCCTTGTTTTTAAGATTTTCACCTTCACACCGTGAACAACCCTAGAAGTGCAAGAAGAGATTATCAAGATGTTCTGAGCTTGAATAAGGGGTTGGCCACCTTCCATTCATCCAAATACACCTTCATTCCACCTCCCCTATGATTTTCTCCACCATTTTTGGCTTAATATCTCCCTCGTACTGTTTCCTGTAGAAATTCAAGACTTTCTTGTAGCACTATAGGAAACCAATAGCAGCACCAGTGGGCCTCTCCTTAAGCCCAAAAATGATCATACACCTCATCCAAACTTTCCAAAACCATCAAGACACCTTCATCCCTGCGTCCATGAGTTCAATACCTTCCTAAGCCACCTTAGTGATTTCTCCTCTTTACTGCAAAATAGTGAATTTGCAAGCATGATTAGGTCATGATTAGATGCATGAGTAAAATCATGATAGTTAAAGCATGAATTAGAGAGATTTTTTTTATCCATTTGGCCCATCAATGTGTGACTAGGTTATTCTTCTTTCTGCAATTTCAATTCATCAATTTAATTCATGAAATATGCTTAGTTTTCTTCCATTTCTTTCCATAGCTTGATTTGTAGATTTATTTCATTGAAAATTATCTAGATGTACTTTCTTGTTGTAGAATAGTTCTTTGATTGTTGATAGAGTAATGGATTTGAATCCCTTGTAGCCGTAGGTAAAAATTTGGAAGTGTGACAAACTTCATTCAAAAACCCTAGAAATAGCACCTTTTCGTAGGACTCAGAAGAGGATGACATGAGTAGAACTCATATGTTGTGTATATAACACTATCACCTCCAATTTTGTATGAACCCCAGGTTGACAAAGTAAAGTAGAGTAGCCTTTTGGAGTTGCAACATTCTTGGTGCAATACCAAGGCTCACCACTTTTTGGCATAATTTCCTGGGAGGTGTCTAGTAGATGCTTTGATTCTATTTTAGCATTATTTTTTGCTTTACTTTTACATAATGTTTCAAAAATATTGAAAAAATAAAAAGAAATCTGATTTTCATGCCTCATAGGAGTAAGGATAGTTAAGGAATTTTTTTACCAAAAACCCCCACATCCCCCACATCCCCGCATAGTCACCCTTCACTCTTCTTTAGTGACTATGAAGTTAAACACGCCATAGGTGAGCCTTTTGAAAATTTTGAAGAACCTATTGGAGAATAAGAAGAACTTGTTTCACCAAAATAACCTGCTTCACCTATTCAAGCCATGGTTGAGACTGAAGCTCAGGGAGTCTTTCCCATTAGAGAGATAGATGGGGAAACTAAAATGAAGAAAATTATCCCCTCAAACCTTCCACATTTCTATGGAATTACCTCTGAGGGTGCTAGCACATTCATGTTTGAATTTATTGTTGTCTATAGGACCTATGACTATGCTTCATATGATCAAAAGTTGAATCTATTTCCATCTACCCTTAAGGATGAAACCTTGCGCTGGTTCATGAATATACCTTGGAACAACACCACTACCAGGGAAAAAATTCAAGAGGCCTTCAATAACAAGTGCAAGGAATATTGTAGGTCCAAGGAAATTAAAGAGGAAATATTTAGGATGACTCTAGGGACTGACGAATCCCTAGAGGACTATGAAGAGAGGTTCTAGTTAAATTTTAAAAGAGCCAATTGTAGCCTTGATCCTAGATCACTTAAACTAGTACTTCTCTAAGGGATCAGGGAGGAGGTGATAGAAACCCTTAATATGTTATCCGGAGGATATATCTACCAACTTCCTTATGAGACAATCAAAATTTTCTTTAGGAACCATTCTATGGCAGCTAGGAAGAAAGGTAGAGCTAGCCAAAGTATGACCAATACCCCTTCCTCTTCCACCTCCATCAAGGATGAGATTGGAAATTTGTTGGATGACTTCAAGAGTGATATGTTGCACACCTTTGCATTGGAAATGGACACAATGTAGATCAAGAGGAAGCAAGAGGAACCAGAAAGATCCTTGGCTATATTATCCCCTAGATGTACTAGAAAACACCCTCAAAATGAATGTCCATTAAATGTCATAGAGTTTTTATTAGTCTGTGAGGAGAATCATGCCACAGATAAGTGTTCCTCCTTACCTGGACTCAAAGTTGTATATCAAGGTGAGGAATTAGGACCATATCAACTTTGTTTCATCAACGAGAGAAGGCCTCAAGGCCCTGGGCCATATCAATAGGGTATGCAAGGTGCACCTTATTCCTATTATCACAATAATCAAAATGCACCTATTCAATATTGGTACACCCCCACTCCTCCATCCCTGTCTACACCTCCTACTTGGCCTTATATCCCTCCATATCATCCTCAACCAATGAACCAACCATTTCAGTAGTATGTTCCTCAACAACCTCAGTGGAATAACCCATCACAAGGGTGCAAGCCTCAACATAATAAACCACCTGCTCTAATGCCTCCACCCTAACCTCAACCTCAGATTACTCATTGTGCTCCACCCAAGCTATCCCATATGCCTGCACAGCCCAATTTGAACCCAAAAAACAAATAGACATAATAGGTTTATAGTGGAGAGATATCATATCCAACTTATGTTGTGGAGATACATGAGATTAATCTCAGGTTGGGAAGAGTAATCCTAGACAACCACCCTCCATATCCACCTGTAGAGGTTGAGGAGGAAAAGGAAGAAAGTAACACTCATATCCAACAACCTCCTTTTCCTGAGCGCTTGATCCACTCCAATCAACACACCCCAAAGGAGATCAAACTTCTAGGAGAATTGAAAAAATTATGTGTAAAAATACCCCTTCTCCAGGACATTAAGGATGTCCCTATTTACAATAGGCTCATCAAGGAAAAGTGATTCAAGAAATCTGGGAGAAAGAAGAAAGATACCCCCACCATCAATGCAGTGGGACAACTGTATGACTTACTGTTTGGAAGGGTGATCTTCCCAAAGTACCTGGACCCTGGTAGTCTAGTTGTATATGTCACTATAAGGAAAAGACCCTCTAGCGAAGGTTATAATGTAGATTTTTAGTGTTATAAAATTGGCCAAAATTTTCAAAAAAACATTTGCTACAACATCCTTTTGTGGAAATGGAGGTTTTGGTAGAGCTTCTAACAGAATTTCAACACAACTAAAAAGAATTGGGTGGCCGGAGGTTATTACGACTGTTTTTCTCATCAGTGCGCTAATCAGGTGTCAATGCACTCGTGCGTTTTACAGTGAACGCATAAGTACTGTAAACCTACCAAGCACCGAGATGGAAAATAAATTTAGGATGCCCCAGGGCGCTTAGCAATGTCCCATTGGGTGTCAGCCAAACAGTCACCCCAGAGCGGTCGAAGGTGCATGCACTAGGCCGTTAAGGTCTAAAATCGCACTGGCCACACTATAGGTGATACAACGCACCGATCTGTTCTAATTGTTATTGGTATTTTTGTAGTGCCCATAGGTTGTATCAACACACCGGTTCGTAGTATTATACAAATGCATCGGCACATAGTATCACACAAATGCATCAATCATTCTAATTCATACTGGTATTTGTGTGGTGCTCACTGGTCGTAGAAACACACCAGTGAGCAGTCTCACATAAACGCACCAGTGCACAATATCTCACAAATGCACCGATCATTCTAATTGGTATTGGTATTTGTGCGGTGCCCATAGGTCGTAGAAACGTACCAGTGCACATTAGCATACAAATGCATCAGTGCTCATTTTGTATTTTTTAGAAACATCGACCTCTGACAGTGCAATTATGGTGATTTTTTAAAATTCATTATTCATTAAAATTTGACACATATCTTATAACAGTATTCATATCAATTAAATTTTTATTAGTGCATTTGAATATGATGTTTGGATTAATTTGTTATATCATATCATAATTCATTGTGATTTTTTAAAATTCATTATTTATCAAAAGTAGACACATATATTATAACAATATTCATATCAATTAAATTTTTATTAGTGCATTTTAATGTGATATTTGGATTAATTTATTATATCATATCATTAGATTTCACATCTCTTCATTATAATATTTAATCATTGGTGTTACATCTCACAGCGACAATGGAGAATGCAATAGAATAAATTAAAACGCATTTTATTATATATATATATATATATATATATATATATAATAAAATGCATTTTAATTTATTATATATATAAGACACTCCTTTTCATACAAAATGGGACAATTATTGGTATCCCTTTGTCTTTCAATTAGGATACTCTGTCCATTACATTAAAAAAATGTTTTATTTCACAGACAAATATTTCAAAAAATACAATGCCTTGCTTTGATATCCAAACATAATGATCATCATTCTTCAGTTGAACTGTTGTCACTGCTTGAGATACTTCCATGCTTGGGTTATTTTGAGGAATGTTTTTTTCATGGTGTTGCTTTTTTTCTTTTTCTTCACCTTCCATCTACAAACATATAAATAAATTTTAATGAGTGTAAATACATTGGTGAGAAGAATGAAAATTGAAATATTAAATAATATAAATCAATGTAAATCTAAAATAAATGGCGTACCATAGCAAGAATTGACTCATGAACTATACACATTCTTTCAAAACCAAATTTAATGCCATCTTTCAATATTTCATTTTTTGGCATAGTTCCATACTTTGTCTCATGCAAGTTTTATACCCCTTAACAAATCATATATTTAATATAAAATATTTTCTTGTTCTATTAATTCTAGATGAATCTAAGTCAAAAAAGATCGATAGATGCTTACAAATTCCACAATTAATTTATGATATGCCAACATAAACTAACGATCCATATTTAACACAATGTCAATCAATTCGTCTGATGGTTCTTCTTTGTATGTTAGCACCCGTTTGAAGACATTTAATGATGATTGTTGTAAAACAACTTAAAATATACAAAAATGAAATCTAATTAAGTTTTTATAAGGAAGTAACAAATACTCACAAACTTAGATATTAACCCTTTTCTTCCTTGTCGTCCTATTTTATGTGCTGAATGCATTCCATTTTCTTTTCTTTTCTACAATAAAATACTTGAAAAATAATATATCATGCTAAATTGTTTATTTATTGTACCTAATCAAAAAATTCGATGACTACATATTACACTTGAAGCATGTTGTTGTTGAGATGGCTCCTTGTGCGATGCAATTATATGTCCATTTCTTTGATCGTCTCCTTGTACACCTTTTTGGACATTCCTACTGGCATATTTCTAATATCAGCTTGTTCATCCTTTGTGATTTTCATAATCTTCTTGGAAATGTAACATGACAATAAACTATTTAATTTTATATTGATACATGAAAATTAAATATGACAAAATTGATATTTATAAATCATTACCTTCTAGTAATATATACATATAATTCTAGAAAAAAATTTAAAGGAATATTACCTTTTCATTCCTTCTTTTTTGTTGTTGTATGTTTTTGCTATTAAAAGTATGACATGTCTCATTGACCAATTCTCTAGAAACTCATCCTATAGTTTAGATAAAATTTGGTTCTTGGAATCATTGGATTGATTTGGTAATGTAAGTGGAAAGAACGCCTATACATTCATTCCACTAGATCCCTCAAAGTTTTGTAAAAAAATTTCCCCCTTTTGTTAACCTCCAACACACTCTAGATGAGCTAAGGAGAAATTCATTTTCATTTGCATGTTCTATTTTTTTTCTTTTCTTAGAACAAAATTCCTTTTCTGAGTTGTTGGTCCCTATAGAACATTAAACATATGTGAATTAATAGATTGTTTGAAAAATGTTATCTAATATTTTTAATTATATTATTAATTAAAAATAAAAAAAGAAACTCATATCGGATCGATAATATTTTTTCATTCACCTGATTCATCGTTTTGCAATTTTTCCATCAAGCTTTTACCCTCTTCTAGTTCTAGATCAAAAATAATCTTATCGAGCTTCGTCATTTTGTGGCTCTGCATGATACACATTAAACAACACATATTAGTTAAACTTACATATAGTTGAAAAATAATAACTTTTGTAAAGAATTTACAAAGAACTTTCATTTTTTGCTTTTCTTGATGTGCTATTAGTATTTTGTTACTTGATCTCTTCTCAGCCATTTCTTTATTAATATGAAACCTATACCATACCATTCATTAATATATTTTATAAATAAATCATAAACTTTTCAGGTAAAAAAATAAATGAAGAAAACGGTGTGTCTTTAATGATCAACGCACCAATGTTAGTGTGACGTGTTCTTATAAACACGCCGCCAAAATAGTAGAAATACCGTACGGTGCTCTCTGTCAACAAGGAGAACCAATGCGTTATATGTTAACTAGTGCACGAATTAACATAGACAAAATAATAAAAATCCTCTAGTGTTAGTTTTTGTAGCATATTATGTCATGGAGGGGGTGGTGGCATATTCTTATAAATGCATCGTGAAAACAGGGGACAACCGTATGGTGTTCTCTGTCAACAAGGAGACCCAGTGCATTATATAATAAATGGTGCACCGATTAAAAAAGACATAAAATAAAAAATTATTTTTTTCCTAACAGTATGTGCACGATGTGCTATAATGAAATAGCGCATCGGTGCTCTATTTTACATATGTCACTTCAGCGATTTTTTGCATATCTCGGTGGTATTTTTCATCATTCCCACAACAACCGGGCCATGGACGATTTCTATGTATTTATCCCTTAGTTGTTTCCAAAATAATAGATTTGTATCATGAGAATAATCTTGAAACGAAGCGATACCTATACGAAATAGAAGAAACAGAGTATAGAAAGATCCTAGATGCTTTGCAGGATTCTTCATTCAGGTTATGAAATGAAGAGTAGTTCTTAATGTTGATGACATAACAACACATTCAAATGCTCATCAATTGAGTAATGAAAGTGCATACCCTGCATCATATAAAAAGAAATTGACTTTAGAGAAAATATTTCTTTATACTTATTTCTTATACTTTTTATAAGATATAGTTTCTTTTACATACCAGAATAAATGAAGTGATTTTGTATCAGTTCACTTTTCCCATTTTCCCTAGGCTAAATAGTGAATTGAGATGTATGAAAACTAGCTAAAACTCATAAAGAAAACTAGCTACAATGACATTAAAATAAGTATGAATACACAAGAGAGACTAAGGCCAATGGATTGTGCCCTAACCCACAATAATAGCCCTGTGAAACTAAATCAATGAAGGACAATATGAATACTCATCTTATTGCATAAAATAGTCTCATTACATAATCATAAAACTCTCAAAAAACTATTACAAGAGCTAAGAGTCTATTATCTTTCTTCAAAGTTCGAATCCTAATGATATCTTACTCAACCCTATTTAACCTACATGGTGGCTACCAATATCTCCCTAAAAAGTAGGTAATGTGTCCTCTTTGACTGCAAGAGAAATGGAGCTTCGGCACACTTGATCTCCCTCTTGCTTGGCTGCCTTTGATTTCGAGTTGTTGTAGGGAATCTCGAGGATTATTTGGATGCATTTGTGGGTTAAGGAGCTGGAAAATCCCCCTAGAATCTCTCCTTATTGTTTACTCCAAGATTTAATTGAAAAAATTCATGAAAAGTGCAATATCTTCGTGATTATCCTGCATTTAACTCATGTTAGGCATTCAAAGTATGACAAGCCTTAATCACCATCTACACTAGCAACATAAGATCATAATATAATTTAAATGTGAGAAATATAGACTTAATAAGGCTAAAAACGGTGACAATTAACCCCTCCAATTATACCTAATGATGGAGCTCATCACTAGTCTGTCCAAGCAATGTAATTTGAGCTACCCTCAAGAGAATAATCAAGCCTCAAACCATAGAATTCCATACTAATTATTCTTCTAGCTCTTGAATATTAGCTCTACTACACGTGTTACTCCTGCAAGTTCGAACTCATATTCTTCTCTTCTACTTTGATTCCCGCTATCATACCACGTAGAAAATCCATGTAGATTCAAATTGCTAATTGTAATTTGCTAGAAAAATAGACTTGAATCTACTCTACCAATTGCAGAAACAATAAATGATTGCAAATTCACGAATCATAAAAGAGAAAGAATTCAATTAACACATTACACAATGATTTCGTGGGGATAGCCACAACTGAAAATCCATTATCTATATATTGCATTAGTCATAAAAAATGAGAACATTACAATTCTTTTTCTCAAGCCTGAGAAACCTTGACATTATCTATATCCGTCTCACTACTATTCCTAGACAATCTTAGGGAAATACTTAACCAATTTTATGCCTTCCAGGATCCCTAAAGTTCCTTGCATTGCTTCCTTGGGTGATTAGCCCCTATTAATTAGGGAAATTACCAACCACAGATACAAAATTCATCTAACAACTTCCTCTGACTGCATGCACCACCTATACAATTTGGATGATTATACAATTGATATTACACTGCCCTTGAACTCCAATATTAATTGGGTCTTTATTTGATCTAACATGCATGAGTTATTTATGTTTTATTTATCAGCTATTTGATTTATCACTACATTTGGTTCAAGTTCAAGTTTCACACTTTGACCTCTCATTTTTTCCTCCATCAATTAATGGTTAATCTTAGTTTAAATCATATAATTTGAGTTAATTAATTACAACTCAAAATGAACTCAACGAGGGCTCCTATTTTGTAGGATACACTCTACATGACTCAAGTTAGACCCTCAATTTGAATTAACTGAAACAACTAAGTCAAACTAACTTATTTAACTCGTACAATTTGTCATGAGATGTGGAATTAAAATTTTATTCTAATTTAATTCAAGGGAAAATTAAATTAGAATATTTCTTCGTGCCATTTTTAACACCCACCAACTATTTGTAGATAGTTCCATCTACTTCCTCCCTTGTAGAAGCATCCTATTTCCTCTAGTTATTAACTGGAGGACTATCCATGGGTTTTCAATCCTGCATATGGAATCTCTAAAGGATTATAGAGTTTTACTTCACTTATCCAGCAAATATCTCTCCATCGCCCTACCACACCTCCAACCAAGGAAGTAGTAAATCAAACCCATATCCTTCATCTTGAACTCTCTTACAAGGTCCTCCTTGCAAGAGTGGATCAACATGTCATCTCCTGTTAGTATCAAATCATACACATAGATAAATTAGATGAGAAGATCTCCTTATACCATAATGTAGTAGAGATTGGCATCTGTTGAACTCTTAGTGAAAACAAATCCACTAAGATAAGAATATATGTGAATGTACCAAACACGAGGTGCCTTCTTGTGAACATAAAGGTCTCTCTTGAGCCTACACACATGTGTCTCCATGTCAAAGGTATCAAACCCCTTAAGTTTCTCAATGTACATCTCTTCCTCAACCATTACATTGAGGAAGGAAGTATTAACATCCATTTGGTGGATCCTCCACCCAAGCTATGCTGCCAATTCAATTATGGTCCTGATAGATGAGTATCTTGCCATAGGGGAAAATATGTACGCATAATCAATCCCCTCCACCTTTGAGAATCCTTTAGCCACAAATCCACCTTATAATTATAAATATTGTAATCAATTGCATGTTTCACCTTATACAACCACTTGGAACCAATAAATTACTTGTTCTCAAGTTTAGGCACCACCTCCCAAATATTTTTATTCATAATGGAGTCATACTCCTCAACCATGGCATATACCCACAATTTTTGGGAAACTTCCTCTTCAAAATAATATGGCTCAGAATAAATCAACTCTAAATGAGTTCCATATATCATTTATATTTATCTAGTGATATCCTCTGTCTACAAAATGAGTTAGGAGCTCCAACCTTCTCCTGAGCTTCCTTCACCAATATTTCAACCATCATGGTCCTCTTCCTCCCTTCTCTGAAATTCTCTATGTGAGTTGGTGCCTCCAATCGATCTTCTCTCTGCTCCTCCACATGAGGTTGCTCCACATCATCCTCATGTAATTTCCTCTTTCCTTTGATAAATATATGAATTAATGGATCTAACTGAGGTTCATCCTTTGAAACCAGAATCTCCTCCTCTGGTGGTATTCTCAACTCTCACTCTAGATAACTCCTTATGGCTTTCTCCTCATCAAATATCACATACCTCCTCATAAAAATCATATTGAGTGAGGGAAAGTACACCTGATAAATATGAGGTGTCTTTGTATAGACTACATAGATTCCCCTCTCTGTAGTGGGCTCCAACGTTTTTATCCTGCCTTTGGAGACATGAAAATAGACTATGGATCCAAAAATGCTAAAGTGGGAGACATGTGCCTTCCTCCTAATTAAAGCCTCTTCAGGTGTAATCATCCTAAGAATTTTGTGAGGGCTCCTATTATGCAAATAAAAACTTATATTGCAAGCTTCTACCCACAGGGATAGTGGAAATCCCCGGTCATGCAACATTTCTTTAGAAGCTCCTACAATGCTTCTATTTTTCCTCTCTACAACCCCATTTTGTTGTGGGTTGTGAGGTGAAATCAACTCCCATCTAATACCATCCTTGGAACATAATTATTTAAAGGCATTAGACACATACTATCCTCCATTATCACTTCTCAGGTATTTTTTTTTTTCTAGTCTCATTTTAAACTAAGGCTTTAAATTCAAAAAACTTTGTATAAACCTCATCTTTCTTCTTAATGAAATAGACCACTCTTTGCAGGAAAATTCATCTATGAATATCACATAATACTTGTGCTTTGCAGTTGAGACTATAGAAAATAGCCCACACACATCTGATTGAACTCAATCCAATATGTCTCCAACCCTTCTATCTCGAACCTAGAAGGAGGATTTACCATATTTTCCAAGAGTGCATCCCTTGCAGACATCATGTTGATCAAGGGTGAATTTTGGAAGTCCAGTGGTGATCCACTGCATTATTTCCAAAGCTCCATGGTGTAGATGTCTCATGCGCAAATGGAAAATCTCTCCAACATCTCAACCATGAACATGTTCTTCCTTGCTACTTAATGCAACACATGCATCCACCTCTAGCTTGTAAATAATTTTAACTCGAACACCAATTTGTTTTACTTGTACAAGAGAGAATGCTTCAGATAAGCCTTCCCTTTACTAAACACCACATCATATCTATTGTCTTCAAGTACAACTATAGAATCTATATTTTTCTTCAGACCGAGCACATGCATTACATATTTTAGGTTAAGACGAGAGCCTGACTCCCACTTAAAGGTAGTAGTGCCAATCCCATTGGTACTACACCTTCCATCATCTCCATGATCAATGTGTAATTTTAGTTCCCTGTCTTCTAAGATGTTGAAGAACTCCTTATTTCCTATCATATGAAATGAAGCACTAGAGTCTAAGTACCATACACAAACTCGAATATTACTTTCCATGCATGTAATAAGGGTGAAATCCAACTTGAGTTGTGATGTGAGATCATCTCCTCTTGCTCCTATTGTAGGATTCTTACTAGATTTATTTTATGGACACTTGGTTTCATAGTTTCCATACTCATGGTAGTGAAAGAATTTAATTTTATTGAGGTCTTTCTTCTTGCCGTCATTCTGGCTAGATTCTTCCTTTCCTTGGGCCTTCTTGCCTTTGGATTTATTTCCTTTACCTATTAAAGAAATTTTTTCTTCCTCATCAGTTCTAGATGTGACACCATCTCTGGTGTTTCTTCTAATCCCTTTCTATATAAATTCATACCAAAGTATATCCCTATCTAGGAGCTTGTTTCTTCCATTAACTGAATCCTGATAGTTGTGAAAGGATTTCAGAAGAACAAGGAGTGATAAGCTCACAAGTTCATATGATGGAACATTTTCTCCAAATCGTCCATGTTCATCTCTAACCTAAGTGAACTTGGATATGTATTGAACAACAATTTCATTTTTATTCATTAAAATGTTCCTAAGCTTATGTTTCAATGCCAATTTCATGGCATCACTACTGCTTTGGAATAGGTCTATGAGGGTTTTCCACATTGCATATGTAGTCTCCCTGCCATGAAAATTAAAAACCCCATGATCTCTGACTCCCTAGGATAATCCTCATGAATTTTATAGTATCTTTCTTCTACTAAGCCAACTACTTTGCATATGATGTTGTTGGTTTTGCAATATCTGTTTGTGTGTATTCCAGTACTCCATTTCCATCCGACACAACTTCCATCGTTTCTTTCCAAGCACTAAAATTCGAAGTTCCCTCCAATGTATACTCAAGCCTAAGTCCATTGAAAGACATTGTTCTTGCACTAAATAAATTCCTTCACTCGTAGAATTTGAATTCCTGCACTCGGATTTCTGCACCACAAATATGATATTAGAAATTTATTTGAGAGATTGATTGGGAACGTGGTTTCTATGTATTTTTCAATATCTTTGATACCATGTAGAAATAACTCAAAATTTTAAGCTTAAAGAAATCAAGTTGAGATAAATAGACACAAATTTCGTCTAATAAATTTTGCAAAAGGAAAAATTATAATAAAAACTCATGCAATCATTGAATCACAAGAAAACAATTTTTACTAGGGAACCCAACTAGGAAAAATCTCTCCTCTATTTGTATTAAATCATATGAGAACAATGATCTATTACAATGAAAAATTCAATCCTTGAAGCTCAACCTACACCACAATATTGATCTCCTCCTCCTAAGTCAACTTTGCCCAATACTTAGGAAAAAATGCCTCATGCTTCCTCCTATTTCCTTGTGCAAATCCTGCTCCTAAAGAATAGGGAAGATCCTATTTCCTTGCATAAATCCCAAGATAATTAACTCACCTTCTCAATGCAAACTCACTATACTCACTAGTATACAATAACGGTTACAATTCTTCCTTTTTCCTCCAATCCACGATGCAATTCAAATTGGATGCATGACTAGGGCTATTTTTAGTAAATTGAATAGTTAACTTAGAGATGAGTGAGTTAGCAACAATTACGATTAATCAACTGAACTCATACTAAATTTAATATACTATAGCTCAGTTAGCTAAGTTTCACTAAATATAACTCCACTATATTGCTAGACACTAATAATCAACTTGTGCACAACTCTACTTCTTTCCCACAAACTCGAATTGATTAACTTAACTGAGTGAATTGGTTATGCTAGTCCTTCTAACTACATGACAACTGATCCTATGGAAGTGGAAATTTGAATTTCTCCATTTGGCTAAGGCACAAGTCAAATGAAGCCTTTTCTTACTATAATTTAACATTATTGTGCTAGAATGATATCTTTAATTTAATATTGAAAAACCTAATGTGGAAACAATTCATCTAACAAATAATTTGATTCCTTCCTCATTAATCAAATTAGTAACCATTGCATTGGAAGAATCAATATGTTTGATAGCCCTTTTAATGAAGAATATTTTTCTTTAATAGGTAATGATAATTGGGATCATATCCATATTTGGAATGGAATATATATATATTGGAAATGTATTATAACTGTCAATCACCTGGTTACATGTTGGGAATGGGCTAGGATTAATATATGAGTATAATCTTTATTGTCAATATATATATATATATATATTTACAATAAAGATTATAATCATATATTAATCCTAGCCCATTCCCAACATGTAACCAGGTGATTGACAGTTATAGTACATTTCCAATGAAGGCACTATATGTTGATATGTTACTATAGGGCCTTTCCATTTTACAAAAACTCCAAAAAAATTCCAGACTGTTATTTTACTACTATATAAATGGAAAAATTGCTTCATAAGAAGCATACATTTACATCATAGCATAAAAAAAAATAAAAACACTAAAAATTCAGAGCTATTGGTCAGATTATCATTCTTCCATATATGTTAGGATGTTTAAATCAAATCCCAAGCCTTTCCTATCCTCCCTTCTTTTGTTGTTTTGCAGGAATTTAGGCTCTTCCAATCGATGACGAAACATGTAAATTTCATCCTCCATATGCTTGATTTTTTCACTTTTGGCCATGTTCTCCTCTTGCATGTTGAGTGTGTCCTTATGTTGTTGTTGTAATATGAGCTGAATTATATGCATCCTTGTGTGGATGTCGTTGAGCTCAATGACACATCACTCACATTCAACCAACCTCGACCCACATCCTTTACCACCTATGTCATGCCAACAAACAGACTTGGGTTGACGACGTCCATAAGGCCCAATAGATGATCTATCCACCTTCAAATTAGTATTGGTTTCCATCCCAGATGCAGCCCTAGGTCTCGCAAACATATTTTATATAATTTTGCAGCACTTACATTTTCCAACCACTGCGCAAATTTGCACAATATCCTAGACCTTCGGCACTACGTCTATGTTAGTTATCCCACAGGAAGAAAACCATTGTGCTCCCATAGAACCCCTAAGTTTCCTCAGACACCCTCCAATGTCTTACACACTACCTAACTCCATTTCCTTTCCCTCGAACTCATAACTACCAACTCCTTTCCCCGACAACAAACAAGCAGAGGAAGAACCAATTTTCACACCTCCTCCAACAACCCGAAACCTTTCTTGACACTAAACAAAATCTTGAAGGTAACCCCAAGAACCTTCACCTGAGAGCACATAGAGACAAGATACCAAAGGTCGATAATACTACCTGCCTTGATCCATATACCATAATTCTCACTGACCCCCAAAATAGAACCACTGTGAGGCTCTCTCAACAATATCGGACCCCTTAATTCCATGAAATTTCCAGAATTTCCAAAACCCCAAGCTCCACCACCCACATTCCTCTCCTCAGCAAGCACCCAAAAAATATAGCACAACACTAACCCCCCATTTTTCAATGCCTAAGACAATGCCCGAAGTTTACCTCGATGAAAAACTCCAACTAACCTTGCTAATTGAGTTAGAATTTTTGCCATCCAAGAACCTGGAACATCTATATATATAAGGGCTAAACCTATCACAACTCACCTCATATTGTTTCCGCTTCGTGCCAAAAACTTCCCCATTAACTTTAATAACGCTTATGTACCTTTAATCCTCTTCAAACATGTTATTGTGAAGGTTACTCCATGCCAAATGACGTTTCCTACACCTTGGGTTTAATTTCTGCCGCATATTTCCATAATTCGCATGCTCCTGCCATGAATGTGTTGTCATCCACCTTCATACCAGGTCAAATATCCCTTGGATCTACTGCTCCTGCGTGCATTATAAACATGTGAATACCATGTATGGATCCAGACACTACGTGTCCAAAACCCACGTCCTACCCACCTAGAGAGATTTCTACGAAATGCCATGATCCTCTATTGGAAAGGAGGCCCGATGGGACGGGGGAGATAAGGGCCCAAGGGGAGATGGGGAATCCAATATAATGGAGGTAAATGTGGAAAGGTTGGGGGAGGGTTAGGCTTAGGGATAGGGAGAAAGGCGAGGAAGAAGAACAAGTTGAGGGGAGTGACTAGGAAATAAAATAAATAGACAAAAAGAGAGCAATAATAGCAAGGAGAGTCAGACTTTTGGGGAGGAAAGGGGAAAAGAGGGGGACGGGAAAGAAGAATGAAGGGAGGGAGGTAGATCAAGGCGAGACCCAACTCAACATCAACTAGCCAATTCCACCAAAATCGATTACTCCATGTTCTCTAGCTCTTTGGGAATTCAATAGTCTTATTTCTTAATCCTTGGTCTCTAGGAGTAATAATCTTCCCATTGCTTTTTCTCATACTCATACTGACATAGTAAGGGCATCATATGTCTTCCCTCTTGTCCATTCACATACTAGTCTCTTCAGTCATTAGGCAGGCCTTTTTCGCTTGTCTATCCACTTCTTTATTCTTCCTGCGAAGAATATGATAGTACATGTCTTCTCCCAGGGTTGACTCTATGAATTTTGTTCCTTTTATGATTTGAATGAGAACGAAATTTTGAGCTAGAGTACCATTGAAGATATGTTTTATTATCAATAGAGAGTATTCTAGGATTACTAACTCCCTAATTCCATTTTCCTCTATTAGAGATAGTCCTAACATCAGACCCAAGGCCTCTGCTTGATTATTAGTATTTATTCCCATACCCCAAGCATATATTATTTCTATTTTTCCTTTGGTAATGATAAGGATCTTTTTAGCACTAGAATCATCAATTGGATTGTCACAAGTGTTTGACTAGAAACATCTTAAGCTTAGGGTTATTTATAATTTTTATTGGTTTGTGGAAAGTAATTGAATCTTACCTCTGTTGAAAATGTTTCAAAGATATAACTATCTCTTACACATATGAGGGTACTAAGGCTTGATATGGTAGAAAGAGTAATTGGTTATCTGAGGTTAGGAAGACATGCAGATGGAAAATCGGTCTATAACATAGAAATCCATTGTTTAGATAGAAAAATAATACATAGTTCAGACTGACAATGTGTCAATGAAAGAAAGCTCTTGGAATTCTTACAATAATCTCATTGCACATTTTAGAAATATATGCCACAAGGAATGCTCACATTTAATTTACCACACATATTTCATCAAGAATGTTTGCCAAGTAATACTAACAAAAACAAAATTTGATAATTATGTACAGGTATAACATGAGACTGATAAAAACATGTAACAGAGATCACACTACGATTTGGAATTGAAGAATTCAAGTATGGAGACACATGAGATAAGAAAAACAATACACATAACAAACTATCATAAGTCCTTAAGAGTACTGTTGATATATTATATATAAAAATATGTAACGCATTATGCTTAGCAAGATACAATCATTGAACCCCTCTATCTTTGTATTACACTATATTTTTACAAAAATTAGAAGCTCTATGTAGAAGTCTCCCCAAAAAGTAGAACTTTGTTTTATGAATTTATTACAATTATCTACGCAAGGTACATTTTAACTAAAACATTAAAGGAAAAACTGAAAGTAGAAATGAGATAAGGTGTAGCATCATGGAGATAAAAATAGCTAAATAAATTTAGTTGAGTGCCCTCGTAGCTCATCAAAACTGTTTCCCAAAAAACGTGAAATCTAGCAACTGAAATAAGTACCTGTGAACACCTGTTTGCATGTCTACTGAAATATAGGAATGATTAACCACCCTGAAGTTTATCTGACACCTGGAAACATCCATCATAACATAAATATCCTCAACTTCACCTACTTTGATGTCATAATTGTGACAATAAACCAAAAATTAGCTTATTTTCATCATATACTAATATTTGAAAATAATAGCTACCCCTACTGAAACAAAGTAGCTATATCCAAAAATATAGAAAATAAACCCAAAAATGAAAATCTTATTCAAAGGTCTTGTTTCTTCATTCTTTAAAGGTCTAATATGGAGGCAAAAATTATAATAGCCTCATATTTGGTCACTCTTTTTTCTGACTTCCTTTCTATTTTTAGACCCTTTAGTTGAGTCTTTTTCTGCTTGCTTTTATCTTCTGGACTATCATATCATTTATAATCTCATCTCTCAATGCAGGGTTAGAAATTATCTTGCTGGATAATCTGAGTTTGATTTTAGACCTGGTGTGAGGTCTCTAGATGTAGGGATTTGGAATATACTTGTGCCTTTTACCTCCATGTATGAATCTGCTAGATTCTCCCTCTTCAAAATCTAATCCGGTATACTCAGTATCACTGCTATCTTCAAAAGAGGAGTATGAATGTATCATAGCCTTCTTCCTTTTCTTGGCTAAAGAGTCAATGGATGATAATAGTTGAGCTAAAGTAGGCTCTTCCTGTGTAATAGCCTCTGACACTTCATTTTTTCCTTTCTTAACTGATACCAAGACCTGTGAGAGAGTAGATTTTCTGAATGAAGTATCACTACTTCGTTGAGTTTCCTGATTAGTTTTGAAAACATGTTTTGATCTTGTTGCTCCAGGGTTGACTTCTTCTGAAGGCAGAATAGGATTGGAAGTTAGAACTTTAGGGTTGACTTCCTCTAGACATTCCTCTGTCATGATGAGCCCTTTCTTATGTTTTCCTCTTGAAGAGGGAGTTGTTCCTTCCCTAATTTTTGTGTAATATCCAAAAAGGGAGAATGCAGTAATACTGAAACATAATATAAGAACTGCAGCAAAGTAAAAAATAAATCTATATACACATCAGAATGCACAGAAATAGCTGAGCCATTTTATTATATAGGAGGTGAATAGCAAGTACAATAGTGCTCAAAATATAAGGCACTCAATCCAAAGTGATGGCCTAGAATGACCTTGCAATGATCCCACAAGAGGGAATGCATAACTGCTAAACTGTTAGAAGGTAAATTGCATTGTCCCTGCTGCAACTGTTGGGACTACAACTTCCAGAAAGATAGAAAGTCAGATCTAGGCAGAATGGGAGCTCTGATGATGCTGAAATCAGAGATCTGGGCTCTATGATGGATACCCAAGATAACCCAGAAAGGGTTTCTCATATCTGTCAATCTAAGAAAACCACCCTCTTAGGGCTTCACATATATATTGTTGGGTATGAAAATCTGAAGCTAGATTTGATGATATCATGGCTGCAATGATGCACAATGAGATATATTCAAGAAGGGTTGATCCCTTCACTATATCCTTGGGCTAAAAGCTCAAGATCTAACTCATCCAATCTCCTCCATTGAAAATAGTTGTTGGATGAACAACAACTTCAGAAAACTGCGCTGTCAGAGAGGAAGGCTCAATAGCCTGCTGCTAGATATGTCAAATCAACTCCTGAGTGATGGAAATAATAGATCTAATGTGAGGATATGATTCCTCGTAGTATTTCCAGTAGAAATACTAGAAAATTCCTTCCTCCAATAGATCTACAGGACTGGACTGCGCAATCCTTGAAGGGACTGCTGCTACATGGAGGTAAAACCCAATGGCCTGAATGCTAGATATAGATTTGCTGCTCCTGGAAGACTGAATGTGAAGAATAAAGTGGTAGGATGAATCCTCCACCAGTTTCCTAACTGAATGCGAGAAAAAACCTCCTAAAGATGGCACCAATGCCTAATAAGGAATGTAGTACAACCCTCTTCCTTAGAGATCACTCAACGGAAGAGGTCAGATTCCTGCTCGGAAACACCCTGTGCTAAACAACACTACAATCTTAGCTAAAAATCTCAATAATGCATAGAGATTTCCTAGAAAAATATAGATCTAAACAAATCAAGAAATGAATAATCCAAATCATGCCTTTTGTTGTGCCTTCACCTTCATTATATACATGAGCCTTCCATAGCCTAGGCCCACTCCAAAACTGTTTTGTACATGTGGACATAAGTCTCCATGGTTGACTGCGATGTTTCTCCATGCCCTCCATCATGTCCACATGGGGTGATCACCCTCTCCATCATGTGTGCATTAAATGCATCTCTTGCCCTACTAACTTATCATAAGTTCTCTATGATCTTCTTTGAATGCACTATGATCTCAATTGACCTTATCAAATATCCTCACGATTTTACATTTGAGATCCATGATCTTATTTGAATGTTTTAACCTCCATAATCTAGCTCATAAATGAGACATGATCTCCATTAATGGAGCTGCTCCACTACTCCATGATTTTCGATCTAAATATTGAATATCCACATACACACATTAAAAATGGATTTTATTCATCTTGAGGATTATGGTTCCCTCCACCCTTTTATTTACTTAATTCATTAAAAAAATTAAGAACTATAATATTCCAAATATCATGTGAAAAATTGGGAATATCACAGTCCTTCCCAAAAAAAAAAATCTTGTCCTCAAGCAACTGCAAAAGTAGATGCAAAGACATCTATTCCCCTCCAAATGGCATCCACATAAGGAAGGCCTCCTCCATTTTCTGCAATGGGTTATTCATGTTTGGTTCCAAAGTTATCTCTTATTAATGCATAGAATGACCTCTAACTATATAGATGTCCTCCTTTCTCCTAGAAGTACCAAGTGACAACCATATGATGTCCAACATCACCCTCAATACATGAGATACATATAAATAAGTGGTTCTTCCCAAAAAGGAAAATTCCCATCTCACAAAGCATTTCTTCATCCCATGTTTCATGAAGTAAATTGAGCATTGACATGCCCTCATATTTAGCCCTATTGGCCTTGTTCGATCCAAGAATCATTCCAACATTATGCAAAAGAAGAAATAGAGATATATGGGTAGACAAAGATTTCAAACCACATTCTCCCAAAAGTAACCACCGGAGTAAGGCCCTTTGCTATCATCCTCCATCTCCCTTATGCAATATGGATAAGCCAAACTCCCCCAAGAGTAACCAAAGCAACAAGAGATCTTGTTGCCTTTTATCCTCCTCATGTGCATCATGGAGTGAAAACATATTGATAGACATATTGAATGTCACATATGCCCAATACAAGCAAGAACCATTAATATACATCATGAGAGCATCATGCCAAATTATACATAATACAAAACACATAGAAATAGGATATGTCATGTGATGGACAACTATCTCATGGAAAACCCAAGTGAACATGCCTTCTTTTCCTGCATTCTATCATTGATACACAAGGCATGAATTAGAAAAACATGAGCTATTGGGTGGTAGCCATACTCACCCAAGAGCAGGCAATGCAACCATGCCTCCTTATTCATTACATAAGTGTTTTTAAAGGCATGGATCAAAGAAATAGGAGCCTTTGGGTAGTAACCAAACTCACCCAGGAGAAACCAATGTAACCAAAATTCTTACTGGCCCATGTCATATATCTGCAAGTGGTCATGCAACCCCTTGCTTATTATCCTCACCCACTCATCCCAATGTGGATGATGAATGATGTACTGCATAAACATGGTATCCTCCCTTTGTAGAATACCATTCTTCTCAAATTGATGAAGAACTTTGAACTCCATGAAATGTTGAAGTGCACCTCTAATGAGATCTCTCAATGAGACCTTCTTCTCATCAAATGCCCTCCAAAACTAGTGAGGTTCTGGATCTGCTGCAGGTAGAATTTTCTATTTGAGCTATGACATGCTCATTGAGAAAGTTCCATCTAGAAAGGAGAAAAGATTTCTCATCTCAAGATGTCTAACATCTATCATCTTAACCTCCATTGCTTCATGAATGAAGCTACCTTCAGAATGCTCCAAGAATAACGGGGCCCCTTCGTTATCACTGTTACTAAGTGACAATGTTGTAGATCTCCATGGTAATACACATGCTGTCTCAAAGCAAGGCACAATGTTGATCTCATAACCAGTCATTGTACATAGGATCATGCTCATCCCATTTTTCTGAAACTCTACACTTCAACTCAAAGGGTTGAATGTAGTTCATCAATGAAAAACTGGGATAGATTTTCATCTCCTCCTTGATCAGATCAATGGTTCTCTATGCTATGATATGTTGCTGCTTCAAATCAGCATTTTGTTCTAACCCTTGGTTAGGAATTGGCCCTGATGGCATGTTCCCATAAGTTTCAATAAGATATACTAAAACAATATGTGATGAAAATGGATGCATACCTTGGATCAACTGAGATTTAGAAACATCTTGCAAGATCACAAGAGTTTCTCTAACCAGGATAATGGTGTCTCCAACCACTAGTAATAGTGATGACTATTCTTCTATCAATGTATCAGCACTGGAATCTTCCTCCTCTTCCTCATGCATCTTCTGAATCATGCATGGGACTCTATGTGTCAAGAGCTCAAGACTATCTTGCAAAAGTGCAAGGGTCTCTTCTCTGGATGCAAGTACTTCTGCAGCTGGTGGTGAATGTAGTGACTCTTTGTCGAGAGTGACAAGATTTACATACTCCTTTGTTTCCCTAGGAAATTTCTCTTTGTGGCACATATCTGTTTTTCTCACATCAAGCTTCTTCCTCAACTTGTGAAAGAAATCTAAATATTTAGTCACCTTTGGATGCTCCATATGGCCAAACCACCAATAATTGGCTTCACCTAAAAGATGAAGTGCTGCAATTTGGACAACCTCTCCTTCAGATACAGGATGTAGCCTGAAGAATGCATCTAACTCTTTCCTCCAATCCTTAATAGTGCTTGAGGAAGATCCATCAAATGTAGGCAAATAGAATCTACTACGCCTCTTCCTTCTATTGCTGCTATAAGATCTTCTTTCTTCTTTGAGTTCAAAGAATTGTTGGAGAGTTAGCTTCTCCTTGAATTCTCTAGAATTTTCCTTGTACTCTTCAAGATATAGACTGAGAGTCTCATGAGTCTCAAGTTCTTTTCTTTCTTCACTTCTATACCATTCACCTTCTTCAAAGAAAGTGGACATAGTAGATTTATGAGGAGATCTATGATTCTCCAGTTTGATTTTTTGCCGATAGGAAGTGCTTGGACCTTCCTCGTCAAATATTATTCTTGGATCCTTCTTTTTCCTTTCCCTCATTATTTTTATGACCTCTTTGGAGAGATATTGCATGGATCTAAAGAGAGGAGTGGAAAAACTACAATCCTCCTTCATGGTAGATCTCATCTATCTGCTTCTTCTTTTGATGCAAAAGATGAAGTGTCCACAATATGAGACAAAGATCATGCTCTGATACCATTGTAATATCCCAAAAGGGAGAATGCAATAATACTGAAACAAAATATAATAACTAAAACAAAGTAAAAAATAAATCTATATACACATCAAAATGCACAGAAAAAGCTAAGCCATTTTATTATATAGGAGGTGAATATCAAGTATAACAGTGCTCAAAATATGAGGTACTCAAGGCAAAGGGATGGCCTAGAATGACCCTACAATGATCCCACAAGAGGGACTATGTGATTTTTAAACTGCTGGAAGGTAAATTGCATTGTCCCTCCTGTAATTGTTGGGACTACAACTGCCAAAAATATAGAAATTCAGATCTAGGCAGAATGGAAGCTGCAATGATGCTGAAATCAAAGATTTGGGCTCTATGATGGATACCCAAGATTACCCAGAAAGGGTTTCTCATATCTATCAATCTAATAAAACCACCCTCTTAGGGCTTCACATATATACTGTTGGGTATGCAGATCTGAAGCTAGATCTGATGATATGATGGTTGCAATGATGCACAATCAGATCTATGCAAGAAGGGTTGATCCCTTCACTAGATCCTTGGGCTAAAATCTCAAGATATATGTCCTCCAATCTTCTCCACTGAAAATAGTTGCTAGATGAAAAAAAACTTCAGAAAACTACACTGTCAGAGAGGGAGGCTCAATAGCTTGCTAATAGATATGTCAAATTAACTCCTGAGCGATGGAAACAATAGATCGAATGTGAGGATATGATCCCTCACAGGATTTCCAACTGAAATACTGGAAAATTCCTTCCTCAAATAGATCTACAGGACTAGATTGCACAATCCTTGAAGGGACTACTACAGCATGGAGGTAAAACCCGATGGCCTAAATGTCGAATATAGATATGCTACTCCTGGAAGACTGAATGTGAAGAATAGAGTGGTAGGATGAATCCTCCATTTGTTACCTAGTTGAATGCTAGAAAGAACCTCCTGAAGATGGCACCAATGCCTGATAAGGAATGTAGTACAACCCTCTTCCTTAGAGATCACTCAAGGGAAGAGGTGGGAATCCCGCTGGGGAACACCCTATGCTAAAAATCACTACAATATTAGCTAAACATCTCAAGAATGCATAGAGATGTCCTAAGATATATCTAGATCTAAATAGATCAAGAAATGAATAATTCAAATCATGCCTTTTATTGTGCCTTCACCTTCATCATATACATGAGCCTTCAATAGCCTAGGCCCACTCCAAAACTATGTTGTACATGTGGACGTAAGTCTCCATGGTTGACTACTCTGTTTCTCAATGTCCTCCATCATGTTCACATGGGGTGATCACCCTCTTCATCATTTGTGCATTAAATGCATCACTTCCTCCACTAACTTATCATAAGTGCTCTATGATCTTCTTTGAATGCACTATGATCTCAGTTTACCTTATCAAAGATCCTCATGATTTTATATTTGAGATCCATGATCTTATTTGACTATTTCATCCTCCATAATCTATCTCATAAATGAGACATGATCTCCATTAATGGAGCTGGTCCACTACTCCATGATTTTAGATCTAAATCTAGAATATCCACATACATACATTAAAAGTGGATTTTATTCATCTTGAGGATTATGGGTCCCTCCACCCTTTTATTTACTTAATTCATTAAGAAAATTAATAGCTCTAATATTCCAAATATCATGTGAAAATTTGGGAATATTACATTTTGACACAATATTTTTATGATACATGGTATCTCTCTGCTTCAATTTCCTTTTACATTGCTCCATGAATGACCTTAATATTTGAGGTTCTTTGGGTAAACTACTTATATGGGCTTCATTAGCTGGTTGTGTTGTTGGCATAGGTATAAGGTCTCTGGCTTTCTTGGTCAAGATTCTAATTTTCCTTCTAACTAACATGGAGGGAGGGTGAGCTTGCAAGAAAGTTGATGAATGAATAGGGTTTGGATGTTGATTTTCTAAATATCTCAGTTTTCTAGGTCTCCCTACCCTCCTTCTAGAATAGACAGTGTTAAACCCTTCCTCTATTATAAACCTCTCCCAGGTAGTCCTTCTCTTTCTCAAGTGTTAAGATATCAATATCTTAATCAGACCTATATGGTATGGGTTATGTAATGAGTAACCTGGGGTCTTCTGTAACCTCTAATACATTGACAACAAAGATCCATGAAGAAAAAAGGGTAAGTTCATGGGTCTGGTACCTGAAATGTGGACTAAGAACCTCATTTGTACTTATGAATAGTCGAAAAACTTCCTTCACAAGTTATGTAGCATTGGACAGTAGTGATAAAATGTTGCCATTTAGGTTTGAAGTAAGAAATGTGTATGGTAGGAGTCCCCCCAATTTTCTCATGTTCAGGCTTGAAATAAACATTTGCATCAACTTTAAGAAGAGTTTTATTGTTTTTATGCCAAGACTCACCTATTTCAGAAGTCATAGTTTCTCTGAAAATGATGGTTTCTGTGATGTTGAAGGTTTGAGATCCAATCTTAACCTTCTTGCCATAAAATGTATCTGCAAATTCTTGAGCGACAACCACATTCCCACTAGAGAATTTCTTTAAAACATTATACCAACCAACTGCCTTGAACTCATCCTTAGGTTGACTATCCACAAAGTGGGTTTTTGCTAGCTCTGACCTATTTACCTTACCTCCTTTGCCCATATTTATCTTGCTAACCCTAACCTCCAAAAAAAATATACAACAAGGATTAACCTCCAAACCCTACTTGTTGGCACTTGTTAACCTTAACCTTCGACACAGTTGTAAAACAAGGGCTAATTAACCTCCAAACCCTACCTGTTGGCACTTGTAACGAATGCTTTTAAAATGTAAAATGAAATTATATCAATGTAGTTGTCACAGGAGCGGATGGAAACTGGTTATACCTACCATATGACTCAGTAAACAAGGATGACACGAATCACAGTAATAATTTAAAACCACTGCCACTTATTTCACCAACTCCATCACCTATTTTCATTATTGCTACTCATACTGTGTTTGTGACACCTATATCTTTTAGTACATAGAAATATAGTGGCATAACCTTAGCATAGAATTATCACCTTTTAATTCATCTCTCAAATGAAAAATGAATACTTCTTTAGATATGAAACACCTTATGCTTCAAAATTTTCCTTAATCTTCAAATATAAATGCTATATTCAATTAAATAATATCTCCTCTGCTCCCTTATATAAATTTTGAGGAAATTACTACCCTTTTGGAAAAGACTGCTTTTCTATGAAACCATAGCTTTTGAAAATGATAGTTGTCTTTCATGGGAAGAAAAACTAATTCTTTTGTTATTCTTAACAGAATTCATGATCTTAACACTATGTTTCTGACCTTGGAGAGGAAATTATGGTGAAATAATAAGACTCTTTTTTCAGATGGAAACCTATGACTTCAACCACTAAAGTAGTTAAAAGGCCTATTTCGAAGGGACTCCACCCTATGAACTTTATAACAGAAACAAAGTATTTGACTCAGAACTCCTTATAGATTTTATTAAAAGTGACAAAAACTCACAGAATTTAATCCTCCAAGGTTCTTCACCATGATTTAGGAGACGGAAGAGGATCAAAGATAGAAATTTACAATGACGATCAGACTTCGAAATTTCTTGAAAAAATTGCAGTGCTAATAGATCACTCTCCCTCCTGCCACCCTAGGATTCCCTTTAGATGCCTCGTAAAATTGTAGAATCCACTTATTTCATTCTCTCATACACTAAGTTTGGTCTTCATCATTCAGTGGAGGACCCAAGAGGGGTTCGTACTGGGGAATTTCACGAAATTCCTTTTTCCTCCCTCCTTAACCAAGGGGATCATCTAGTTCGATTCTGATTTATCTAGAGTAAGCTCTAGATAGGGTTGGTGAAATTCCATGCATTAAGAGAGGGATTTTAGAGGTTTTGTTATGGATAATTCTCAAGTTGATGTCAATATAACTTTATTTCGAGATAGCCAAATTTTATAGCACACATATTTTGGTAGGGAACTCTACACTTTTTTGAAGGTATCTTTGGCTTGAAAGAAGGCCACGTAATAAGAGGGCCATGAGCTAAAGTATTGTTGGATATCCACCGTCCACCTAGTTTTGTTATAGATCAAACCAAGGAATGTCGACCACACCTCCTTCGTTACTTGGCATTGCAGGAAAATATTTGTTATAGTTTATTCTGATTTTTCATAGAGCAGACACAAGGATGGTCCAAAATTTCCTAATTTTTTAAGTTCTCCCCAGTGAGAATTTTCTTATGCACCAAAATCCAGCAAAATAAGTTAATCTTCAGGATAACATTTATGGCCACATCTTCCTCTAGATTGAAGCTTTAGGGGAAATATGAGATTTAAATAGCAGGCGTGTGTATCCTTCTTTCACTAAGTATTTTGTTTTTTTCCATCGCCAATTCTCTTCAATCGAGTCTGTCACATGGGCACAACCCCTTAGTTTCATAAATAAGAGTTCCCAAAGTAGGATGAGAGCTTCTGAGATATAATCCAGGCTTGAGCCCAACCAGAAACCCTGCTCATTCCACACTGATATTTGGCTTAGGAATTCTATACCATTCTAAGACAAAAAACTCCTTAGGGGTTGTAGGATAGGTTCCTCTCCTATCAGGAGTCGCCCCAATATTGAACCTTGGAAGATGAACATTGAGGCAACATTCCCTAGCACCCTGCTTAAGTTCTCTTGTATAAATTCCAAAGACGTTTTCACTAGATTCCATATTTCAGATCCCATAGTACCTCATGTTGGTAATTATCTACTCATGCCAGGTCTGTCATATTTGGATTTTAACACTTGAGTCCACTAGAGCTATTTTTTAGTAGTCATATTCCATTATATAATTTCCCCCATTTCCAAGTTAGCCAGCTCTAGGTCTGTGATTCTCAACCCACCATGAAGTTTTAGAGATTCAATAATTTTCTAGTTGACTAAATGGTATTTTTGGTTTCAATATTTATTCCCCCCTTCCCACAAAAAATTGGGAATGTAGATTCCCAATTGTTGAAGCACATATTTTGGGGCTTGGAGGGAATAAAACTAATACAATGGAATGACATTCAACATTTTTTTCACTAGGATAGTTCTTCCTGCTAGGTTCAGAAAAATACCACTCCAGTTTGTTATTTTTATTTTTATATTGTCTAGGACCTTCTTCGAAGAAGTTGGAGCCTCCCTTCTTAGAAATATAGGAACACTGAGGTAATTTAATTATTTCAATTCTTTGATTACTTTCAACCCTAATATATCCTCTATCTTTCTGACCTTCTAGAGGGATATGTTATAGCTATAGATCAGACTTTTTATTTCATTAAATCTCCCCTAGAGGAAAGCAAGAACTGATCCATGGTCAATTTAAATATTATGGATATTAACACCGAGGCACCTCCCAGTAGGATTGTATCATCTGCAAATTCTCTGTGGTTTATACTTTTAATGCCTTCTTTAAACCTGAGGCTTGGAAGAATTAGGGTTTCCCGATCCTTTTCTAATTGTCTATTGAGTTCCTCTACCACAATGATATATAGAATTGGGAAAGAGGGCAGTCTTGTCTCAGTCCCCTTGAAGCATTGAAAAAACCCATCACTCTGCTATTACCAGAGGGGAAATCCAAGGGGACCCAAAACATAAGGCCATCCATTTGATAAAGGTATCGTTAAACCCTAATTTATTCAAGTATTTTAACAAGAACCCATGCCTCACCCTATCAAAGGCATTGGCCATGTCTAACTTTACAATCAAGCCTTGTCTCCTCTCCTCCAACTCGAATCTATGGCCTCTTGGATTAGGATGATGTTATAAAATATTTTTTAGCCTGGGAAAAAACCCCTTGGTTTTCAGAGATTATAATAGGAAAAAATGGTTTGAATCTTGAGGCTATTAATTTTGAGAATATTTTATATGACACATTGCACAATGAAATAGGTCAAAATCATGCAAAGGAGGAGGGGTTCTTCTCCTTCGTGATGAGAGCCAAAAAAAAGAGTTAACACCTCCTCCGATAATAAATCATTTTAGTGAGTAGCCCACCATTATGTATAAGTACCGGTATATGAGATCCCAAAATTGTTGATAGAAGTGTGTCGAGAAACCATCAAGTCTTGAAGCCTTATCCTCTGGAAAGGAGAAAACCACTGATTCGAGCATGTCTAGAGAGGGAGCCATTGTCAAAGCATCATTCATCTAAGGAGAAACCAATAGGGGGAAATCCTCAATTAGATTATCCTCAATCTACTCATCTCTTTCTATATATACTTTATATAGCAGGCTAAACTATTCCATAACCAATCTTTTTATTGCCTCAAAATCCTTGACAGTATTACCATCATGGTTGATCTGGGTGATATTTTTTTTCTTCCCTAAACTTGGCTCGTTTATGAAATAATTTTTTATTTATGTCCCCCGCTCTAAATGAGTTGTTTCTAGACTTAAGCCTCCAGTATTCTTCCTCTTGCCTGAGGCTTGCATGGAGAGCCTTAAAGGCATCTACTTCCTTTTGAAATTCCACTACTGTAACTTGTGTTGACTCCATTTGACCTTGAATGGAAACCATAAATTTTTCCATCTCATTTGCACTTTGTTTTCTATATGAATCATGATCTTTAAGACATTTTTTTTGTATCGAACTTCAACCTTTTTATCTTAGTTTCCTAGATCGTGATTGGGCTTCCATCCACCCAGCCTTCACATGAAGAGGAAACATTCTCCCAAAATCCTGACACCTCAATCCATATTAGGGAAAATTAAAAGGGGATTGAACCAATATTGAGTGGAGGGGACATCAAAAGGTTGATAGGTTGGTGATCCAAAGCACACTAAGGAAGGATTGCAGACTCAATACAAATATTTAGGGATATTAATCTATCTTACGCAAATAATCGATCTAAGTGAGCAGCTATATGCCCCAATATTGTCCTTTTATTGTTCCATGTGTAGAGGTATTTATGAGGTTTTACATCAAAAAGACAGAGATACAGAATGAAGTCCTCCATGTTTTCTTAGATGACATCTCTTACTATTGACCCTCCCCTTTTCTCCTGTCTTCCTAAAGTGGTATTGAAGTGTCCTCCAAATATGCGAGTGCCAAATTATATGTGTTTTAGATCTAACAAAGATTTCAAAAATTTAGTTTCTCCCAACAGTGAACGGGAATATATAAATTTACAATCATGAAACATTGATTTGATTCTATTTTATTGCAAGTAGTTGTTATCCAGTGAGTGTTTTTTAGAGTACATACCAATTTCAACTTTGATGGGTTCCATAACGTGCATATTCCTCCAGAGGTTACTTTAGAGCTTTCTGCAACTAAGTTTCTTCTATTCCATATTCTATTATGACAGTTGAAGATCTATGTCTCCCTCATTTTGGTCTCATGTAACATCATGATAGTAGGATTTTCTCTTTACATTAAATATTTTCTTTCTACCATTCTTTTCTTAGTCCCCATACCCCAACATTTCCAGGAGAGTATATTCATAAATTAATTCTTGTTTTGAGATGCTCCCTTTCCTGGGACCGAGTGTAATCCTTTTCCCCCCTGCTTTTATTCCCAAACCCATCAGCTAGTTTCTTTGTGATAGTATGTTGGAACCAAACTCCTTGTCCTTCTCATTTTTTCCCCACCTTATTTCTTTATTAGATTTCCTTCTTGACTTGCTAACCTTTCTTTTGAGATCCTTGACCAACATTCCATCAGAATTTTCGTTTGTAGAGCTTAGGGGTAGCATTGGTCATGGTCCTTCCTTCTATGAAACAAATCCATCATCTTCTTCCTCCTCATTCAAGGAGTCCTTTGTACTGGTAGAGTCAGAGCCTGAGATGACTTAATTTTTCTTTTTAGATTCAGAGGGCCTAGTTCCAACCACTTGGTCTGATCCTAGTGGGGGCACAAGAGGTAACTTGGAGGAGAAACCCTCCCCCGTTAGAGTAGCCAGAACTTAAAACTAATTTGAATCCATCAAACCTTCAATCACAACCTCCAACCCTTTGGCTAACACCAATGGAGGAGGAACCATCGGTCGTTGGCCCCAAGACTATGAGAAAAAGCAACCACCCACAGGAGCCACAAGGCTCATTTTTGTTTTACCTTTTTTTTTCTTAACTTGATTCAATTGTTAATTCATCTCACATGGCGTGGGATCTCTTTTCACCTGAGCTTATGACAATTTCTGAAAAATGGCCATATTCATGGAACACCTTGCATTTGAAGGGAAGTTGATCATATTCGACTTCTTACTCATGGGACCAAATATCCATCCAAATATTTAGTATCCCTGAAAGGAATTTTTCCAAGTCCACTTCAAAAAAAATCCTAGCGCAAGAGAAGAGACCATATCATGGCTCATAGCAATCAATATATTTTTCCAAGGAGTTTCTAATCAGTGTAAAGGTCGCATCATTCTAATAATGCATAGGTATATATGGAAATTTGACCCAGACAGGAATTGAAGTAGGAACATCACATTTTGTCTTGATGCTTGGGCTCCATCTATCCAGATACAAGCCTTGAGAGACCATAAAGTAAGGGTCACTTCGGAATACCAAATCCCTATCCTTCTGATTCTTGATGTAGAAGTTGAAGAAACCTTTCTCATAGAAGGAAGAAATGACCTCTCCATAGATCAGATGCTTCCAGTTCTTCTCAATCTAGGATTTGACTGTCCTCAGAGAGGGCCATGGACCCATGAACTTGCAAATGAGTGCTCAATCAACCAACTGTAAATTCCTTGAACATGCCTATGGGGAACTAGTAACTATCTTTAGAATTGCATCGACCTTCTTGAAAATTTTTGACTAGCTTTGATATTGGAATTTAAGGGATGATCGCACAAGTCATTTGAAGGCCACAACGTCTGCATGTCAAGGCCCTATATTGTCCCATGCTTCCATATTCCCGTCCACCTACGAAGCTCCATATGGGTCCTACGCTACCATGACCTCCGAGCACACTCAACAGGGCAAGGAAAAACAAAGACTGAGAGGGTGTTGAGAAAGGTTGAGTGAAAAATAGTGAGAGGTATGCACAATCCTATTGACACGTTCCTGGAATGGAATAAATATTGTTAGACATAAAATGGTGTATAAAACTACATATACAATAGAAGGAAGATTAAATATATAAGATTTGTTTTGTTTTAAAGGGAGTTTCTTAGGTAGTGGAATTAACTATATTGAAGCATATTTCCCTATTTTCAAAATGAAGTACATACATATTTTTCTTTCCCTTACCAAAATATGCAAATGGAAGATCTATAATATAGTTTTTAAATGGACCTCATTGAATGGATATATGTGAGAATAAATCCACATGGAAAAAAAATTAAACATGTTTTGAATGATTCCATTTTTATTTTTTTATTTAGGAAATTTTTCTATGGAATTATGTAAGTTCATAAATTTTAGCATAATAATATGGATAATTTCCTTCTTAATAATGAATTCTATGTATTTTATCAAGGTTCAAGTGTTTATATAAATGAAATATATTGTTGTGAAGACAATCCCCTCTACAGATAGAGGCGATCTCTCTAGCCCTAAAGTGGATCTAGAAATGTACAAGACTATCTAATGGATGCTTTCTTAGTAAATATTCAAAGCAGGATGAGAGGAAAAACGGCATACCTCGTTCTGATGCTATGCTAAACCTTTTTATGAAGTTCTTGATCCATAATCCTTCAGGCTCGATCTTTGCTATTGATGGCATTCGAATACCTATACGAGATCAAGAGACAACAAAAAACATGATCTAATAAAAAACACATATTGAAAATCAACTACCTAACATATCAAGGAGCATTAGGCTAGTTATATGGATATCCAAACCAATATAGAAAGAGAAACACCAGATGTATTATTGATAATATAAAAGAGGAATCTTACAACTGTGGCCTTGATGTTGGAGGCCTCCCTTTTGTCTAGTTTGAGTCCAAACTGAGGCTCTTCGAGGGATCCTTCTCCCGAATGGAAACTTAGGCATTAACACAACATAGGAATATGAAGGATTAATGATTAGACCATCCCAACAATGACCAACTAGTAGTGGAGGGATGGGGATGAATTTACAGGAAGGGAGAAGGAGTTAGGAGCCCATGAAAGAAGGAGGAAGGGCCACTATTCAAGGGGTAATCTCCTATTTGTTGGGAATTTGGTTCAACATTCCTTGTGTGTTTCACGATATGGACTAACTGCCTCTCGTGGATCCTAACTCTGGCGATTGTAGCAGAGACTAATGCCTACTGGTTTTTCTCTAATGGAAATCATGATTCCAACAATTGGAATCAGAGTGATAGGTCTCGAGTTCGAAACTCACCCGGCTTCCGTTGGGGGGGATATTGTTGGACATTTAGTTCAACGCTCCCCGTGTGTTTCGCGACATGGACTAACCACCTCTCGTGGATCCTAACTCTGGTGATTGTAGTTGAGACTAATGCCTGCGGGTTTTGGTCTAATGACAATCGTGATTCCAACACTATTGATAATATCAAGAGCTCCAAATGAAAGAGCTCAACCCTATCTCCACCGAACAATATCCATCTTTTTATCCTAGAAACTTCCACAGGTCGAAGCGTCTCGTCCATTTGAGGAAACACTGCTAGAAAGGGTTCATAGTGGTGTTTTTAAGTTAGAAGGGCATTGACAACACTAGGCTTGAATGGGAAACCTGCATCAGCACGGGAAGATAACTGGAGAAAAGTGTTGACCAATAAATTTAGGGTTTGAGCTAAGATTCTTTAGAAATTATTCAAGGAAGCTTTCTTTCTTTCTTTAAAGGATATCTTAATGTATTTTTCCAAGGTGGATATACTACATAGTATCCATCACAGGGCACTTCAGGATTGGGGATGGGAAGTGAACATGGTAACAAATTATTGTGTAACAGATTCCCCCTAAAGCATGAAGGAAGAACAAGGAGTGATGGGTGAAATGCTTTACGAACCAAGGCAAGGGCTCAGAAAAACATCAAGAAACCTTCAAAATTAAACATAATACAATATATGACATATCTAATGCAAATATGCCTAAGAACATATCACTGAATAGGAATAAAATAACACAAAAACCCATGACATGGTTTCAGCCATCTGTCTAAAAAGGGATCATGGAAATGGATCCATGGTATGGCCATAACCATCTGTATTGAAAAGATCATGTGTACAATCATGAATACTCAATAACTCCATGCACTATAGATAATAACAAATGTGATCCAGGGTCTTCAACGAAATCTTGATCTACCTAATGTACGAATATAACCATGTGAATAGATGTGTTGATGTCAAACACGGTAGAAACTGCCGGATTACCAATCAATGATGAAAACCATTAATAAGAACGAGAGATACTACCAATAATGGCAATGGCCCTCAAGGTACAACAACACAATCTACAAGCGTGAATAAATGTATTGAAGTCGAACACTTGCAAAATCATCTGATCGAAGACCAATGAGGTGAACCTGTCGTCGAATGCGAAGAACTTTTGAGGCAGGGGCATTAGAGTTTAGCCAGCAATGTGAAATATTGTTCACATGTTGTGGCTATATGAGTTTAAAATTCATTCACTGATGGGTGAAAGTCAATTTTTACTGAGAGGGTTAAGTCCCTCAAACAAATTTTTATTATTTATTTCTGTAATAAATTAGGAGAGTATATTTAAATATATTTAGAGATAATTTGTTTGAATAGGTGGGAGCTTGTTGAGCATATATAGCTTTAGTTGATAAATTTTAGGAGGATATTTGGCAAGTAGGATTCTGTCTCAATTTAGGAAATTCAATCCTAATTGAGGATGTCTCTATTATGCAATAAGAACTAAAAATTGTAACCTTTGTGAGTGAGGAATTTGGAGTTGGCTGTAGAAGACTAGGATTGAGAGGATTTTCCTCTGTTTCAATAAGAATTACAATGTTTCATAGATTATTGTTTATATTCGCAATCCTCGGAGGTTTATACTTTCATAATTTCAATTGAATTATTATCTCTGTGTCTATAAATCAATTGCACTTAAGGTACCAGTCTCTGTGTGAATAGGTTTTAATATTTTCGAAATTCCATTTGATATTGATGTGAATCTGTGTAAAGAATTTTGAGAAGAAATCAATAAGGAATTCGATTTGCATAAGTCGATATCAATTCTTGTGTTAAAGCCACAATATAGGAAATCGATGAGTTTGGGCCTTTTAATGAAGGACACAAGTGAGATTATGCTTTGATCATTGCGCATGTCTAAATCTTGAATCGAAACTCTGTTTGGTTGAAACGATAATCGGTTGAGATCAATCCATAGCACTTAAGCAAAGAAAACAAGGTTTGAAAGGAGTGATTGAACTATGTTTTGATATTAATCTGAGATCTGGTGGAGTTCGACTTCGATATAGTTGGAACTTAAAGTTTTCAATTCAGTGGTTTTGTGGAGGATACCACCGGTATCGCACGACGTTTGGCCAAGGAGAGGTTTCATAAATTGTGAATTTGATCCAATACAATTTCAACATGTCATCATCAAATTACTGCCTATTTCGCATTGCATCCATGTGATAAAGTCCGAGCTATAGAGTAATGTGATATTCGTTGGATTATGGTTTAAAAAAATCAAACAGTTTTCGCACGGGAAGTTGCGTGGGAGTTAACGCAAGGTATGAGCCAGTGTTTCCTTGAGTGGTAAATGTTTGTTGAACATTTGATGTGTGGGCCCGAGAGAGAGTTTAACATTGATTTAAATATATTGAAATGTCTTATGTTGAAGTTTAAATAACCAATCAAAAGATTTTAATTTCATAAGATTAAGGTTTGGGTATTTGTTTCAAAGGGTTTGAAACATTTATTTTATAGTATTTTAATATTATGATCTGGAAAGTTAACCTCTATTTACAAGTCAAGGCTTTATATTTCTGAAGGGTATTAAAACTTGGTTTTAATGAGCTTAAATTTTTTCAAGGATTTATAACATCTTCAAAAGAGCTGATATTGTCTAAGGGAATTTTCAAGATTTTTGTGAATTTCATTAATAAAATTTTACAAATTTGATGAATGAAACAAATCATAAGGAACAAGATCAAACTCCTCCTGGGTTGGAAACAATTGTAAGCAAGTTTGAGAGGCTCTCCTTAATGCCTGTACCCACACTGCCATCATTTTTGGTATCAGAGTAGACTTCAGAGCATTTACCAGATATTGAACAGACTTCTAAGAGTCAAAAGAAGAAATTCAACATGGTTTTCCGAATTGGTAGAGGTGTTGCTGGTAGAAGAAGAGGTAGGCCAGTTGCTAATGCAGAAGTACTGGAAACTATGCAGCAGTACCAATCCAGATTTGAAGCAATTGAAGTAGGACAACCAAGGGATCCTGAAGATGTCAGTGAACCTGAAGCTGAAGAAGAAGAAGGAGGAAATGTTGAGCTTACTCTTGAGATGAGATTCTTTAAAACAATTTTAGGATCTACATCCAAGCCTAGACTTGAATTATCAGCTTTTGCAGGAGGATTGAATCGAGAAGAGTTGATAGATTGGATAAATGAGATGAATAAATGCTTTGATTATGAAGATATGGGTGAAGAAAAGAGAGTTAAATTTGCAGTCACAAGGTTAAAGGGACATGCAACACTTTGGTGGGATGGAGTACAAGGAGAGAGAAGGAGAGCTGGTAAACAACCAATCAAGAATTGGAGCAGAATGGTGGCAAATATGAGAGGTCAGTTTTTCCCTAGTGATTATCAGCTTACATTATTTAGACAAATGCAGAATATTAGATAGAGATTAATGATAGTGAAAGAGTACATAAAAGAATTCTACAAAGTAAGCATAAGAGCTGGACAGATCTAGGACACAACAAAGAATATTTTCAGGTATGTAAATGGTCTCATATTGGAGATCCAAGATGAAATAAGTATATTGTCTCCTAAGAAAGTAGAAGAGGCTTATCAAATGGCCTTGAAAGCTGAAGAAAAATTGCTAAGAAAGCAGTCTACCAAATGAAGAGGTACTTTCCGAGGAAAGGGAAGTCAAGGTGGTAGAGGGAGATCTACAGCACCAAGAGATGGAGCTAGCAGCAACTCACCTTAGCATGCACACATAGAAGGTGATGCAAGTGGCAGAAGAAATTCCTACAGAGGAAGAGGAGGCAGAAGCAGAGGAAGAGAAGTGAGATGTTACTGATGTAACAAATTGGGACATAGAGCCTATGAGTGCCCAGAGAAAGAGAATGTGGGTACAAGTCAGAGAAATTCAATTGTTGCTCAGACTGAAGAAGCAGCAAATTTTCCTGAAGTAGAGAAAGAAATTGTACCAGAGAAGGGAGAATCTTTGGTTGCTAACAAAGTTTTGTTGAAACAAACAAAGGAAGTTGCTGAGCCAGCACAAAGGAAAAATTTGTTTAAAAGTGTCTGCAAATTTCAAGGGAAATGTTGTCAATTAGTCATTGATAGTGGTAGCACAGAAAATTTGGTTTCTACAGAGGTGATAGAGAAGTTGAAATTGAAGACAAGGGAACATCCAACACCCTACAAGGTGTCATGGCTTCAGAAGGGCCATCAGCTGATTGTGAAAGAATAGTGTGAATTAGAGTTGCAGATGGGAAGTTAAAAAGATAAAGTAATGTGTGATGTGATGCCTACGGACGTGTGTCACACACTGTTGGGTAGACCTTGGCAGTATGACAGAGCAGCAGTGCATGATGGTAAAATGAACACCTACAAGTTTTTCAAGGATGGTATGTATCAAACATTGTTACCTATCGAAGAAGGAGATGCATCAAGAAAAAATTCTGATCCAAAGGCTTTATTTCTGAGTGGGAAAGAATACTTGCAGCAGATTAAAGATGAAGAGGTAAAGTTTGCTTTAGTTTTCAAACCTAAGGTAGTATTTACTTCTACAAAAAATTCTGATTTGCCAATTGAAATTCAAGAAATGTTGGACAATTATTGTGATATTATTGTGGATGATTTTCCTGATGAGTTACCACCTATAAGAAGAATTAGCCATCAGATAGATTTGATCCTAGGATCAAATCTGTCAAACAAAGCAGCTTACAGAATGACTCCTATAGAAAATGAAGAAATCAGAAAGCAAGTGCAGGAATTGGTTGACAAAGGTTTGGTCAGAAAAATTTTGAGTCCTTGTGCAATATCTACAGTGTTGAGTCTGAAGAAAGATGGAAGTTCGAGAATGTGCACTGATTCAAGAGCAATCAACAAGATATAGATTTCCTTTGCCCAAAATTGAAGATTTGATGGAATGTTTGAGTGGAGCAAGATATTTTTCAAAATTAGATTTGAAAAGTGGGTATCATCAGATTAGGATAAGGGAAGGTGATGAATGGAAAACAGCCTTTAAAACAAATGAGGGATTGTATGAGTGGATGGTAATGCCCTTTGGTTTATCAAATGTACCTAGTACTTTTATGAGACTCATGAATGAAGTATTAAAGGAATTTATTGGTCAATTCGCAATAGTATATCTGGATGATATATTAATTTACAGCAAAACAAAGGAAGAGCACTTGAGGCATCTTAATTATGTCTTGAAGAAATTACGTCAAGAGAAGTTGCTAATAAATCTGAAGAAATTTTCATTCATGAAGGAAGAAATGGTATATTTGGGTTTTGTTTTTTCTGCTGAAGGGTTAAATATGGGTCTGGAAAAGCTCAAGGCAATTGTGGAGTGGCCTTCACCAAAAATTGTTTTTGAGGTAAGAAGTTTCCATGGACTTGCTAGTTTTTATAGAAAATTCATAAGGAATTTTAGAAACATTAATGCACCTATCATTGAAACCATAACGAAGGACAAATAGCCATTCAAGTGGACTGTCGAAGCTAAAAATAATTTTCATTTTTTGAAACAGAAAAAAAACTGAGAAACTTGTTTTAGTCTTGCCTGATTTTAATAAACCATTTCAAGTGAAGTGTGATGCTAGTGGAGAAGCTATTGGAGTTGTCTTAAGTCAAGAAGATAGGCCTGTAGCATATTTCAGTGAGAAGTTGAATGAGACAAGAAGAAAGTACTCTTCTTATGACAAATTTTTTTATGCAATAGTACAATCATTGAAGAAGTGGATACATTATTTAATGTCTAAAGAATTTGTACTATATTCAGATAATCATGCTTTACAATACATTATGAAATAGCCTAAATTGAATCAGAAACATGCTAAATGGGTTGAATATCTTAAAAGTTTTAACTTTGTTTTGAAACACATAAGTGGCCAAGAAAATAAGGTAGTCAATGCCTTGAGTAGGAAGAACATTCTTGTTCAATAAAGTCAAATTGAAGTGGTAGGTTTTGATTTTCTTAAAAAACTCTATAAAAGAGATTTAGATTTCAAGGAAGCATTTGAAGCATTCTGTAATCTTGTTTTGATAGATAGAAGTCAGCGGTTGGATTATTTCTTGCAAGAGGGTTTATTGTTCAGAAGAAATCAATTTTGTATACCAAATTGTTCCATGAGAGAGAATTTAATCAGCGAGAAGCATAGTGGTGGACTTGTTGGACATTTTGGTACTGATAAAAATTATGAGTAGCTGAGTCATTTTTATTATTGGCCAAAGATGAGATCTGAGGTGGAAACATTTGTGAAAAATTGTAAAATTTGTTAGTATGCAAAGGGAAGAAGCCAGAATGTAGTTTTGTACATTCTATTGCCTATTCCAGATAGACCTTGGGATATGGTAAGTATGGATTTTGTTTTAGGATTGCCTAAGACACAGAGAGGGAATGATACAATTTTTGTTGTTGTTGACAGATTTTCAAAGATGGCACATTTTATTCCGTGTTATAAAACCAGTGATGCTACTCATGTTGCCAATTTGTTTTTCAAAGAAATTGTTAGATTACATGGGTTGCCTAAAAGTATTGTTTCTGATAGAGATACCAGGTTTGTTGGTCATTTTTGGAGGACATTGTGGAAGAAGCTTGGTACTAAACTGAGTTTCAGCTCTTCTTATCATCCTCAGACTGATGGACAGACTGAAGTAGTGAACAGAAGTTTGGGTAATCTTTTGAGAAGTCCTACAGGAGAACATCCTAAGCAGTGGGATCATATCTTACCACAGGCAGAATATGCATACAATGATTCACCGAACAAAAGTAAAGGACAGAGTCCATTCCATATTTTTTATGGAATGCACCCAAGAGGAGTATCTGAATTGAGGGACTTGGGAAAAGAAGAAATGAGAAGTGTTGAAGGAGAAGAGTGTTCTTCAAAGATTCAAGCAATACATGAGCAGGTAAAGCAACAGCTACAAGACAACATCATCAAGTACAAAAGAAAATCAGATTTGAGCAGAAGAGAAGTTAATTTTGAAGTTGGTGATTCAGTTTTGGCACACTTGAGGAAAGATAGATTTACAAAGAGGTAGTATAACAAACTGAAGTTTAAAAATATAGGACCATGCAGAATACTAAGGAAATTTTCTGCAAGTTCCTATGAAATTGAATTGCCATCTGACATTGGAATATCTCCAATATTCAATGTTGCTAATTTGTACAGGTATGAAGATGGTGGCACAGATGAAATACCAAAAGACAGAGAGAAAATTGATTGGGTAAAATATTTATCTACAGTACAACCATTACAGCCATAGATGATCTTAGACAAGAAAGTGTTTAAGAGAACCATAGGACAAGATTATTTCCAATACTTGGTCAAATGGAAGGATTGGCCAATTGAGGATGCTACTTGGATGAAAGGAGCTATGTTGCAGAAACTGGGCAGTTCTGTGGAGGATCTCATGGACAGGAGCCCATGAAGAATTTTGTCCTCAGGAGTCTGATGCCGGGGCATTAGAGTTTAGCCAGCAATGTGAAAGATTGTTCACATGTTGTGGCTAGATGAGTTTAAAATTCATTCACTGATGGGTGAAAGTCAATTTTTACTGAAAGGGTTGAGTCCCTCAAACAAATTGTTATTATTTATTTCTGTAATAAATTAGGAGAGTATATTTAAATAGATTTAGAGATAAGTTGTTTGAATAGGTGGGAGCTTGTTGAGCATATCTAGCTTCAGTTGATAGATTTTAGGAGGATATTTGGAAAGTAGGATTCTGTCTCAATTTAGGAAATTCAATCCTAATTGAGGAGGTCTTTGTTATGTAATAAGAACTATAAATTGTAACCTCTGTGAGTGAGGAATTTGGAGTTGGCTGTAGAAGACTGGGATTGAGAGGTTTTTCCTCTGTTTCAATAAGAATTACAGTGTTTCATAGATTATTCTTTATATTCACAATCCCAGAGGTTTATAATTTTGTAATTTCAATTGAATTATTATCTCTTTGTCTAGAAATCTATTGCACTTAAGGTACCAGTCTATGTATGAAGAGGTTTTAATCTTTTCGAAATTCCATTTGATATTGATGTGAATCTGTGTAAATAATTTTGAGAGGAAATCAATAAGGAATTCGATTTGCATAAATCAATATTGATTCTTCTGTTAAAGCCATAATACATGAAATAAATGATTTTGGGCCTTTTAATGAAGGATGCAAGTGATATTAGGCTTTGATCATTGTGCATGTCTAAATCTTGAATCGAAACTCGGTTTGGCTGAATCGATAATCAGTTGAGATCGATCCATAGCACTTAAGCAGAGAAAACAAGGTTTGAAAGGAGCGATTGAACTCTATTTTGATATTAATCTAAGATCTAGTGGAGTCTGAATTCAATACAGTCAGAACTTAAAGTTTTCGATTGAGTGTTTTTGTGGAGGATACCACCGGTATCGCACAGCATTTGGCCAAGGAGCGGTTTCATAAATTGTGAATGCGATCCAATAAAATTTCAACACGTCATCATCAAATTACTACCTATTTTGCATTGCATCCATGTGATAAAGTCCAAGCTATAGAGTAATGTGATATTCGTTCGATTATGGTTTAAACAAATCAAACGGTTTTCGCACGGGAAGTTGCATGGGAGTTAACGCAAGGTATGAGCCAGCGTTTCCTCGAGTGGTAAATTTTTGTTGAACATTTGATGTGTGGGCCTAAGAGAGAGTTTAAAATTGATTTAAATATATTGAAATGTCTTATGCTGGAGTTTAAATAACCAATCAAAAGGGTTTAATGTCATAAGCTCAAGGTTTGGGTATTTTTTTCAAAGGGTTTGAAACATTTATTTATAGCATTTTAATATTATGATCTGGAAAGTTAACCTCTATTTAAAAGTCAAGGTTTTATATTTCCAAAGGGTATTAAAACTTGGTTTTAATGAGCTTAAAGTTTTTCAAGGATTTATAAAATCTTCAAAAGAGCTAATATTGTTTAAGAGACTTTTCAAGATTTTTGTGAATTTCATTAATCAAATTTTACAAATTTGATGAATGAAACAAATCATAAGGAACAAGATCAAACTCCTCCTGAGTTGGAAACAATTGTAAGTAAGTTTGAGAGGCTCTCCTTAATGCCTATACCCACACTGCCATCAAATTTCAATTGAGGCATGCAAGCTCCAAGGTAGTAAAAAGGAGTTTCTAAATCATCTTCCTAGATAATGAGCTGAAGTCGACAATAAGAGATTCGTCAATGGAGGGCCATAATGATTCCCACATTGTCAACACGAAACAAAGGATTTCTCAATATGATAGGAGTGATTCAGGACTGTTGCAAAGAGGATTAGATAAGCAGAGGATGTTTGACTTTGACAAAAAGTGCTTCTCTTGAACATATCGGTGACACGACTCTGAAGCATGGAAAAAAATGACTCAAAATAAGACCAGAGGTCATGATGAAAAAAAATGATGATCAAATAAGAGGCAAATGGATTTCCCAAACTTAGGAAGGCAAGCGATGAACAAAGGATATCCCCAACTCGACACGAAATGTAGAAGAGTGTCATGTTCAAAAGCGACATGCTACCTAACACATAAGACGTTCCACTTTCAATTTTCCCTCGTTATTTCTAACCGGTACCTCTTTATTTTTTATAGTCAACATGAAGAGGATAATTTTGAGCATGTAAGTTCACTCTTCGAATGAATGCATCCTAGTAATTTTAACGAGCCCTAGGAAGGAGGAACTCAGTCTTTTCATGGTCACAAGTCTTTCACTATTTAAGTATTTTTATTAGTCCGATAGTAGAGTAACTCAATGTATTTTTAATTTTTAGGGAGTTTTAAAAAGAAATGAAAAATAAAACTCCATCATGTCCCTTTTCGTAAATAATCCCTCGAATCTGGAAAGGTAGAAAATAATATTTGAAAGAACCTCTTGACCTTGTTCGATCAAGGTATTCCTTTTTCATAAATAGTTAATCTCAGCCCGAAAAGGGGGTAAACGTATATTGAGACCATGTTAATTCATTTACTTTATCAAGTTCAAAATGACAAGTACTCGAAAATATTTTCATTTTTAGATAGTCAGAAAATATTTGAAAAATGAATCCACGGGCTTCATTTTTCGTTTATTTTTAACGAGTCCGAAAAAGAGATAAAATAAAACTCAATTAAAAATAATTATTTTCTCCATAAAGTATCATGTTTCTACACAAATAACGACAAACATCACCGATATCAAGAAAAAATATTAAAATATTGGTAAAAATATCTTTGAAAATCTATAAAGAGACAAAAATTAAATCATTTTTACCATTCTATTTTGACTACCCAATTTTCTCCTGGTTTTAAGATTAGTGGTGTGGCCAATCTAGGACACCATTTTGAAATCTGTTAGCTGCAAGTAAGAGATCTATATTTTTGCTTCTATTTGATTCCATTATTAGGTCATTTAGTCTAGAAATTTTAGTGTTGGGGGGATGATTTTAAAATTTTATTTCATAGGCGATCAATGCGGGTTCGACCTATCAGACCCGCGTCAATCCCCTTGTCCTGTTAGAATAGCACACCATCAACACCTTCGTAATTATGACAGGCACGCTGACCACAAATAATATTTTAAAACAAGAAATCACTCCACCTTTAATTATTTATTCCCAAATTTACTCCAATGAAATCTCCTAAAATGTCATTTGAACATGTTTTGCAGGTGTCTTCAGTGAAGATGGTCAATGAATGGAAAGAGAGGGGTCATGAGGTGGAAGACCATGAAGCCCTCCAAGGCCAAGATTTCATAAATACACTAAGGAATTGTGGATTTCTTATGTTTTTCTAGACCTTGGGACTCAGAGCTCAACTGGAGCTATTAGAATATCTTATCAGGATATGGGACATTGATCGCCAAAATTTCATTATTGGGGATCAAGAGTTTGAACTAGAAATTTCAGACATCTACTTCATAACAGGATTTTCCAGGAGAGGGGAGAGGATCCAGCTCTCTAGAGCTCGTACTAGAGGAGAGAGCACTAGCATGCTCGTCCAGAGACATTGTCCAAGTGCTAGAAATACTTCTAGTTGAAAGGTGCCAAATATCAAAACCATCACCGATCTACCTTTGAGGACAATTTTACACTGTATGGCCCATGTAGCTACGGCCCAGGCATTGCATGAGGCAACAAAGTCTCATTTCAAATACGTCATAGATTTCCTTGCTCCCACAATGTTTAATTGGTGCAAGGGGTTGTTGGATAACATGAAGAGCCAACTAACTAAGTGAAAAATAGGGCACGTGAAAAAATTTAGATATGGATCCATCGTAGTTACTTTTTTCTTGGAGAGAGTGACCTTGTTTAAGTATTAGCAGCTTGAGGTATACGATTCAGCCCTGAGGGATTCGAGGCTACTGAGGTGGTGCGAGATTATGCTCCATCAGGGAGGGGGTCAGTAGATGCATTTCCTCACATCATTTTTCAATTGGCTACGACGTCAACTGATCGTGGTGGAGGATTATGCATATTCTGACACTGATTTTAGAGGAGACTCAGATATACCTCTTCCACCAAGTGCATAGTTGTCTGATGCAGGTTTTTGGATTCTTTTACTTTTTAATGTTTTTGTTATGAATTATGATATCTAAAATTATGATATTTTTACAAATGTTGGACCAGAGATACCAGTAGGTATGTATCCAATTGCGAGGAGGGTGGCACTCTAAATGGAGGATGCTCCTTATGAGGAAGGAGCATACCCACTAGAAGGATGGAGTGTAATCTGTGAGGCATGACTAGAGGCATACAAGAATATGCAAAGTTTAACAATGTCCCACTACGTTATTAGAGCCATACTATGGGAGTCCCAAGCCGACTGCGTCATCTATTATGGCGCGTTATCAAAGTAGTCACATGCTATGACGAGCACCATGTGGGCGGATAATAGCCTTTAGTTTTTTTTTTGCACTGATGTAGGCTCACAGAGCCATTGTGTCACAAAACACATATTTTTTGATATTTTGATGTAACAAACTTATATATATAGATATATATATATCAACACATTCCACGCAATTTGAATACATTAACACATACAGTGGCAAATTATGTTTTAGATCGCCATTTGCGTCATATATAAAAACCAAACACATCATCATCATATAAGAACGCTTAGTAACAGAATAAAGCATGCATATATATATATATATATATATATATATATATATATATATATATATATATATATATATATATATATATATATGCTTTATTCTCATACTAAGCGTGGCTTCAGCGATGAAGCAGCGGATGATGTCGACCGTTATATATGACGCAAATGTCGATCTAAAACATAATTTGCCAATGTATTCAAATTGCATGGAATGTGTTGATATGTAATGTGATCAAAAGGTCATTCCAGTAATCAAACATGTAAATACATGCACACAGTCTGAGGGTTTCTTACTGAATAATGGCCATTTAACTATAACATAACGAGTTGTGAATTTATCTTGACAACCAACTCTCTAATACCGAGAGAAATTACATATGATAATAGTTCTATGACCGCACTATATTCGACAATATTATTAGTTGTTTGGCCCAGACAAATACTTGTAAATTAACCAACTCGCCATTAGGGGCAAAGAGTGCCCACGCTTCGGAAGATAAGTTCTGTGTGTTATGGCAAGCACCATCAGCGAAACTGACATAATGGTTCAATGACATCTGCAAACAAAGTGGAACACAAGGTAAGCAAAGAAAACATGTCTAACATAGTTACCGATCAAATGGGAACTATTACCTCAAAACAAGAACTCTAACAAAAAAATCATCAAAAAATCATGAAAAAAAAACCCAAAAACGAAAATTTGTATTCTAGAATAACCTTTTTTTTTCGGGGTAATTTTCAACATTTTTTAAAAATGAAAGTAAAAGTCAATTTTTTGTGTGCAAAAAACAACCTGAAATCGAAAAGTGTTGATACTGGAATAACGTCGCGAATTTTTTTGGTGCAAAAAAAAACATGAAAATGAAAAGTGTTGATGTTGGAATAACGTCGCCAATTTTTTGTCTCCAAAAAACAACTTGAAAATGAAAAGTGTTGATGCTGGAATACTTTCGACACTGAAAACGAAAAGTGTCAATGTTCGAATAACGTTGTCAATTTTTTTTGTCCAAAAAAGGCCTTGAAAATGAAAAGTGTTGATGTTGAAATAACATTTTTTTCCTTTTCGGGGTAGATAATCAACAATTTTTAATAATGACATTAAAGATAAAATATAATGACTCTGAAAAACCTTAAACACATTAAAGATAAAATATCAAAAGACTTAAAATTCCAATGATTTTTAGACATGGTATTAAAGATCAAATATCATGTCTTTGAAAAGCCTTAAAAAACCAAGGATGGCATTGAAGATAAAATATCACCTTTATGAAAATAAAATTCCAAATATTTTTAGCCATCATATTATAGATAAAATATCAGTTGTAAAAATAAAAATTAAAACTAAATAAAAAAATTAAAAAAATTAAAAATATTGAAAAAAATAAAAAAATAAAAAATTCAAAATATACACAATCTAAAGAAAAAATAAATACAAATTAACCCAAAACCCCAAAAAAAAAACCCTTAACTAACCAAAAAAAATATAAAATATAAAATCTAAAAATAATTAAAATTAAAAAATATTAAAAAAAATAAAAAATAGAAAATAGAAAATAATTAAAATATAGAAATTTAAAGTAAAAATAAAAAGAAAATTAAAATAATTTTTTTAAAATAATAATATTTAAAAATTAAAATTTAAAATGAAAATTAAAAAAAAAAATGATATAAATATATGAAAAACAGAATTTTAAATTAAAAAAAAAAAAAATTTAAAACAAAATTCATTTATTTTATCCAAATTAAATTAAAAAAAGGAGAAAAAAAATCAATTTTAAAATTAAAAAAAAAAAAGAAAAGTAAAAAAGTTAGATCTAAGACTTTTGTGATCCATAATTTAGATAATGTCTTTCTGATTAATCTTAATGATGTGATTAATCCGAAAGACATTTATCTAAAAGTAATTTTTTTTTTAATATTAAATTAAAAATAAAATAAAAATATAAGTTTAATTAAAATGAAATTTAAATTTAAAATAATAATAAAAAAAAAAAATTAATGAATTTAAATTAAATTTAAATTTTGATTATATATATATATATATATTCCTTTTAAATTTTTAAAAAAATTTTGAATTTATATTTTTATTGTTTAAATATAAATTCAAATTTTTTTTAAAAATTTAAAAGGAATATATATATATATATATATATATATATATATATATATATATATATATATAAAGAGTTTCCTTTTAAATTTTTTAAAATTTTTTGAATTTATATTTTTATTGTTTTAATTTGTTTTTTTATGTTCTTTTTAAATTTTAATTATTTTAATTTGTTATTTTATTAATTATGTTGTTGTTTTTTTTTCTTTTTAATAACTTGAAAAAAAACATTCATCTTTAAATTATGTGTTTTTTTTAATTTATTTTTTAATTTTTAATTTTTTAGATATTTTTGTTTAATTTTTTTTTTACAAGTTATTTTTGTTTATTTTTACACCTTTATTGGGTTTTTTTGTATTTGATTTTTTTTGTCATGTCTTTTTATTTTATTTTTATGTTTTATTATCAAGATGAAAATCACCACTCTAAACAAAAATGATTGATGTTGCATCAACACTTTTCAAAATTAACATAAAAATCACTAACGTTTTAAAAAAAATTGTTCATACTTGATAAATAAAAATTCACGACTTTTCAAAATCAACATGATAAACATCACATTTAAAAAAAAAAAAAAAAAATCAAAGAAAATTTAAAGTTCCAAAAATATGCTCCAAAAAAAAGGTAATTTTACATCACCATTTTTCAAATCGACATAAAAATCATGACATTAAAAAAAAAAAAAATCGTAAGAAAATTTAAAGTGCCAAAACTATGCTCCAAAAAAGAAAGGGTGATTTTGCATCACCACTTTTCAAAATCAGGTGATCTTTTTGCTACCTCAAAAAAATAGGTACCAAGTAATTTTCCTATTTTATCCGTAACTATGTTATCTACAAAGAAAAAAATCACACCAAAAAATCTAAAATCGCACTAATGTACAAAGTACCATACTTGCAATTAAGCATAATACTTCTTTAGATAGAGCCCATTTCGAGTCTCAGACAACTGATTACCCTCATAGTCGACTAGCTCATGGACACCTTTTTCTAATACACACTAAATAATGTAGGGCTCATGCCACAGAAGCTCGAGCTTCCCAACCCCTAGGTTATCATGGGCTTAATCATAATCAAGACCAAGACACCTTCAGAGAAAATGTGAGTAACAGACTTATCATATTGAGCTTTAACTCATTTCTTTTGTGCTTCAATGACTAAAACAACAAGACGTCGAGTCTCATCGAGACGTTCAAGATAAAGCAAGAATTCCTCTTCTACTCAAGTACTAGGAAGTAGTTCGATAGCTAGTCTTAGAGAAATGATTTCACACTCAATCAGGAGTGTATCTTCTAGACCATACACCAGTTGAAATGGTGTGAATCCAGTAGCAGTCTTAGTAGAATTTTGATAAGCCCACAGAGCTTAGAATAACATGAGGAGACAGTCTCTTTTATGTATCCTAATGGTTCGTCAAAGCATGGTTACCAAAACTTTGTTAACAACTTTGACTTGGCCATTGGCCTATGGATAATATGGAGTTTAGCTATTGTGGCGTAGCCCCAACTTAGTAGTAAGCTCTATCATCATATGATTGTGAAAGTGAGAGCCATGGTCAGTGACAATGGATTTCAGGATACCGAACCGAGCTATGACATGGTTGAAATGAAATTGCGCCACAGTCTAATCTTCATTATCATATGTCGGCATCACTTAATCCCATTTTGTAAAATAATCGATGACAACAATAATATAACCATGCCCCCTGACTGAGAGAGGGTTACAAGTCATGAAATCTATGCCCCATTTTGCAAATGGCTTGGCGGTCACAACTAGGTGCAAGAGTGTGGGTGGGGCACATTCTTTCTGAAAATATATTTGGAAATCATGACACTTGCAGACAACAAGAATGAAATATTTAAAAATAGACAACCAAAAATATCATGCGCGAAGGATTTTTAGAGTTGTAGCATAACCAGACATATGACCACCACAGGCCCCATAGTGGTAGTCATTAAGGACATTCTTAGCTTCCTCAAGAGTTAAGCATGGGCATAGGATGGAATCGATAGCATTGAGATACATAGTATCTCCAATAATACGATATGGTTGGGATTGGTAACGAATCTGTCGCCTCTCAGAAGGAGATAGATCCGAGAATTTTTTTTGGGTCTGGAGATAAACAATGACATCTCCATATCATAGATCGAGATTACTAATGAGAAATAGAGATTCATCAAGAATAGATTCGTCAAAAGGGGTATGATCAACTATAGCCAGAATATCGCAGATCAATTCAGCGAAGACTAGTGATTTCTTAGACTTAGTCGTAGCAAATTATAATTCGAACTCCTGGAGAATGAAAATCCATTTTGAGTATTTTCCCCCAAGTAATTGATGAGTAAGAATGTAAGTCATGGGGTTACATTCGAAAATCATTGTGACCTTGTGCAAGAGAATGTAATGGCGGAAGCGCTGAACAATGTGGACAACAACCAAGGCGACTTTTTTCTACATGAGCATAACAACTGTCGACATCATTGAGATTTTGGCTCAAGTAGTAAACTACATGTTCGTGACCATCATCATCATCCTAAACCCATTAGGGGAATTTTGAGGTCTAAAATGGGCCTCATAAGAAAAATGTACAACAAAAATAAACTTTATAACAACCAATAGGATTCAAGATGATGATGTCATCCATAATGGATGATTCACCATTTTTGGAGTAAAAAAGTAAAAATATTAAAAAATAATAAAATAATAAAACTACTTTTTCAACTTGTATTTTATTTTTCAACCGTATTTTAAACTAATCTCCCAAAATTTTTACCAAATTTTAGCCGGAGTACCGCACCTGAATTTTACCCCTCACCCAAGGAGCACACATGTTGCATGTTTCTATTTTTTTATTAAAAATGAAAATACATGTAAACGTGATTGTAATAACGTTTTTTTATGTATTTCTCATTTTTCGTGTAGTAGGACCCATCGAAAGTATGCAACATGGGTACTCCTTGGATGGGGAATTAAATTCCGTATCCAACGAGTACTCCCGCTCGAAATTTGAGTAAAAACTTTGGGAGATAAGTTGAAAATATGAATTGAAAAAGTAGTTTTTTCATTTTTCCCTCTAAAATTTGATGATGTCATCAAATCTTATTAGATTTTTTCCACTATTATTTTATAATTTCATTAGGAGGCCCATTTTAGACCTCAAAATTCCCCTAATGCAGCACCATACCAATAGTGTTGTTTGTGGTGGACAAATATAGGAAATAATCGCGATGATAATCAAGAGGATGTAATAAAGGATCACTAACAAGGGCTCTCTTCAAAGCATCGAAATAGGTCTGAAAAATTTCATCCCAAATGAACGAGACTCCCCTTTTTAGTAGACATGTAAATCCTTTGGCAAGCTCAACATAATTCGAGACAAATTGATGGAGAAAATTAGATTTCCCTTGCAAGATTTGCAGCTGATGTAAAGTGGAGGGAGGAGGCAGATTGATGACTGCCTTAAATTTGAGAGGATCATCCTGATGCCTTCTTTAGAAACCACGAACCCTAAGAGACGACTTGATTCTATGCAAAAGACACATTTACGAGGATTTAACCATATATTATAGTGTCGACAGCGAATAAAAACTGCTCTAATATGTTCAGGGTGATCTCGATGTTTCGTAGAATGAGCTGGAAGGTTGTCAAGATATGGCCAGACTATGTGCTTAGTATCATGAAAATAATAGGACAGATCCCTTTGGAAGGTAGCCCCATCATTTTTCAAACCAAAAGGGAGATTACTATAGGAAAAAATCCCCCAAGGACAGATAAAGGCGGTCTTATGTTGATCAGCTAGAAGAATATTGATCTGGTTGTAGCTAGAAAAACTGTCCGTAAAAGAGAATATCTCACTCCCTGAACTCTCGTCAATGTTTTGATCTAAAAAAGGAGTGGGGTAATTGTCTTTAGGAAAAAATTGATTTATATCATGGTAATCAACACATACTCGGATGGTCCCTTGCTTTTTGGTAATAGGGAAAATATTAGAGACCCAATATGTCAATGGTACAGGATATATGAAACCAACCTTGAGAAGTTTTCTGACCTCTCCCTTAATGGCAGTAGACTTTCTCGGGTACACAGTACGAAGCAGCAGATGAATAGGCTTCAAGTTTGGATATGTACGAATTTAGTGCACAACAATACTAGGGTCTATTCCAGGAATTTCTTCATAAGACCATGCGAAGACATCACGAAATTGTTTGAAAATAGCGATGTAAATATTGATCTCATTTGGAGAACAAGATGCACCAATATGGAAATTCTCGACAACCCCTGTTTTGACAGAGATGTTGATTGAAATGGTATCAGAAATGTTACCCATGTTCCCTTTGGAAAACACTTCATGAACAAAAATGGTATCTTGAAGTGGGCCAGTCAATTCAGATGGAACACGGGATTCCAAACAATTATAAATGTCATCCAATCTTGGGAGAAATGAGGAACAATGATGACCATCATCCCAAGGGATTTCTTCGAGAGACATAACTTCCATGGTACTCTCTTCAGTGGAGAATGTCTCATTTAAGGGATCATTTGAATCCTAAGAACAAAACCAAGGGGACTGTGAATACGTTTCCAGAGAGGAAACCAGAATGTCATTGGCTTCAGAAGTAGCCCCAGAAGCTAGAAGAATGCTTCGTTACATATGTTCTGCATGGTTGAGGTGCATAACATCACCAAAACTTTCAAGTTGGTTAGGACTAGGAACAATCCATGGATCGTGACTAGATGAGATCATGTTAACAGATGCGACATTAGGATGCGAGAGTGAAAAAACACCCATTAGGGATGAATCCTTGAAAAGACTCGGCCCAACACTCTCATAGGGAGTAGAGGTATTCCCAATGTATGGAATGTTTCCAGTTGAGGAATCAGAGGAAAGTAAACCAAGTTGTTCTACGGTGACATTTTTCCCCTGATGAGGAAAGTAGAGAACATGGAAAAGAGAGGAGGCCACGCAAATCATAGCATGAGTCCAGCTACACCCAAGTATAAGGTTGCATTTAGGTTGGCATCTACCACTTCTATTTCTATGTTCACCGTCTTACTCTCCACTGAATTGGAAAGTATTTGAGAATACCATATATTCAAGAGCCTCTACAGTTGAAATCTTCTAGAGTGTTAGGGGAGTGACTTAATGTAGCAGAGTCGATGTATTTCCAACAAGAAATAGACATGATGTAGGTGGAAGCACCTTCATCAACAATAGTTCGATGGATGGTTTTACCCATAGTAATGACTTGAATCAGAAAATCCACTTGAGATGGGAGCCAAGGATTAAAATTATTTAGATCAAAAGTAATAAGGTTGGAATCCACGGGATCGATCCCTCTGATAGCGGATAATAGTGCCTTCTGTTTTGATGGGCGCAACTGAAGGAATTCCAAGGCCGAAATTGTCGAAGGCACTTGAGATAAATCCTCTATAATATTATAGTGTTGAACAACTTGCGCGTTTGGATTATAAGATGACTTCCAGAGAACACCTTTTGTAGGTGGTCTGAAGTTGGAATCATGATTGGGTCTCTCAATCTAGAGAGTACAAGAACTAGGAGGAGCGGAAGAGGAAGGGATATCTGTAGCATCCTTTTCCATGGGAGCTTTCGAGGGATTCAAGTAATCTTTCATTTGGGTGGCAACAAAAATGGGTTTTTTACAAGCCATAAAGACTTGGGAGCTTGCAGAATATTGGGGTTGATCTACCATTTGCATCTGCTGTGTAGGGAATGGTTCTTTCAAGACAATCAGGGTGCTGGATGCGCCCTTCAGAAGATGAGAAACCTCTGCATGCCGAGGGAAATCCTTGGTGTATTTTTCATCATCACATATAAAGCAAGGATACTTGGGATTAAGCTTGGAAGAATATTCAACAGATGATTTAGCAGAATCCTATTTGGGGGTGTCCAACTTGGCTTTTCCTTTCCCCTTATTTTTACCTTTTGAGGACTTGTCTGCTGTGGTAGATTGGACAACATTAACCTCAGAGGTTTTACTAGGATTCTTCGAATTGTTCGAAGGAGTGGAGGGACTAGTGGTAGAAGTAGACTTAGACTTCGAATAATCATTGGGTGTACTATGATTAGAATGGGCCACTGTCCTAATGACATCGTCAACAAGAGGCGTAGCAGGAGATTGGGATGATTATGGGTCGGTTGAATTTTGAGGTGCATCAGGTAAAATCTCATATAGAGCTCTAGATTGGGAATAGACAAAATCTAGATACTGAGCACGGGAAATTACTTCCTCTTCCGTCACACATCCACCCATAGTGAGATATTTGGTGATTTTAGGGACAAAATATTTTGTGAACTATTCAATCAAAAAATGATTAGGGATTTTGAATTTGATAAGGCAGTGCATGTGCCTCCATTCATGGATATGATTTGAGATATGAGTGGCAGGTGACTTCTTCAAATATGTCAGGATATGGGTGCTAGTTTCATAGCGAACAAGAAATTGGAAATGTGTGAGGAAAGCCATGGATAAGGCATTGAAATCATAGAAAACACCACGAAGAAGTTCAATGTACCATTTGGAAGCAACATTCGTCAATGTGCACTAGAAACATGTAGACGAATGGAATCGTCAACCCAAGAATTGGAAGAGCACCATAAATGGTATGTCATTACATGGGCTTGGAGGCCTTCCCCAGATTTTCCTTCAAACTTTGGAAAATATTATGGAATCTTAGCTGGAACTAGAGGCCAATGAGGCATGTGTTGGATGGGATCATTTTTCAACTTAGACACATCAGGCAGTTCCAACGTATTCAAGAATGGTAACGGAGGGTGATGTAGAGAAAAATGTCATTGGAAGTTCCCCATCTAGGGGTTCCAACCTTGCTAGTACAGGTTCTGCCGCCATTGGGGTTGATTCTAACCATACTGTCCCCACTATCCCCAATGATGTTGATAAGGTATATATGGTTGATAGGGACCTTGTTAGGGCTGTGGTCACTAATAAGTACTTTGTTGTAGGGGTTTCTGAATGTATGGTCCTTGTTGGGGCTATTGATAAGGCCCCTCCTGAACATAAGCACCCTACTGGGGCTATTGATAGGGCCCCTGCTGGATGTAAGCTCCCTGCCGGGGTTGCTAGAGCTGACCTTGAGAAATTTTCTGGTGTGGAGCACCAGGCTAAGTAGGGTAAGTTCTATTTTTACCTAGAGGATTCAGACCAACTTGAAATTGAGGACCAAACTGAGGGTTAGTCGCAACTACACCCACTGAAATTTCGGGTTGTTGGACATATGGTTGAGAGACGTTTGGTTGCTAAACATATTGATATTGCACGATCGGTTACTAAACATACTAATATTGTACATTCGGCTACTGAACATGGGGTTATTTAACATCAGGATACTGGATGTGGGGTTGTTGATAAAATAGTTGGGTAGAAGTAGGGTGACCACCTGGCATAGAGGTTCCTACAATAATACTTGTTGGCTGTGAAAGCAGAGTTCCACTAATACTAGTCGTAGGATGTCCCGCTCCTGATACAGTTCCCAAGTTAAGATTTTCCCCACCCAATAAGAGAGGTACGTATAAAGAATGTGTTTCTACCCAGGCATAGATGAAGATGTAGATTGACCACTTAAAGGTGGAATCGCAGTGATTGTGGATTACGATAAGGGAGTATATGGTTCTAGCGAAACAATCATTTAAATGACAAAAACCACAGGTTGTGAAGTAGGTTGTGAAGCGGAAACCACAATTCAAACAAGTGGGCCAAAAGATGGAGGAATGCTAGTTGAGCAAACAAGATGATGAAACAAATATGTAGCTCCAGAAGCTCCTGAGACAAGGATTTTGAGATAAGTATACCTAGCTAGAAGCATAGATGCAACTTGACTAAAGGGCATACTACTCCCACTCCTTTTATCATGAGGAGTGGTTACATATGGAAAACCTTTAGGAGGAAACATAGACGTAATGTCAACTTCTAAAATGTAATATGTAGAATTTTTTTGGGGAATACTCTGAGCAGTACTCACGCGTATAATATTGTCGGCATTCGATGCCATTTCTGGAGGAAACAACTAACGAGCAGTAGTGTGAGATGCTACAGGATAAGCATGCAAAGGAACTATGGGAACATCAAAAGGACTATATTGTTGTTCAAGCAAGACCACATGTGGATCGATGAGTAGATTTGGAGGAAATACCATAAACTATGTAGATGGTTCAAGACTTTCAGGCTTATGATCCTCAGATGATGATGAAATTCACTTTTCAGGTGGTGGTCGAGACGAGAACAGTTGAAAACTTATGACAATTCCAAGTTCAACATCTTGAGCTTCAAGGGGTCTAGCTGGAAATTGCAGAATCTCAGGACGAAGCTCTTGAGTTCCTTCAGAAGAGGAATTAGGAGAATTCGAGGATTCAGCCATGATGACCTTTAGAAAATATCAACGAAGAGAGAGGTGAATCAAATTTGAGCAATTAATATTATAAATAACCACTAAAGATGAGGCCAAGAGCACTCCACAGGTAGGTTGTTATCGTAAGAAGTTATTTTAGAAATTAAACATAGACTAAATCAAAAAGCGTGATCTAGGAATAAAGGATTACCAGGTATCTATGAACTTGTAAAAAAATGATAGAATAAATTACGAAGGACTTAACGTACTGCAACCAATATCCCCGAATTTTGTGTTCGGTGTATCACTTCTACAAGGTGGCTGAATTAGTTACCTATGGTAGGTTTGCAACCTAGTGGGGTCTCCCAATATATACTTGATGTTACGTGGGAGTCTAGTCCGTAGTAGCATTGTATAATGTGTAACCATATAATGAGGGCGTCATGTTATATTTTTCATACGTGGAACGTAGTCATATATACTTCCATACGTGGGACGAGGTATCACCTCCAGAATGTAACACAGAATTTTAGCAACAACTTCTACTCTTTACGACGTTGGAACACGTCTCTAGCCTAGAACTATAAATGTTTGCATTAATTTCAAATGCTCCTTAAGATTAATTTAATAAATTAATTTTAAATTTTATCTTTGATTCTGTTTCAATTTCGGGCTCAATAGTGATGTCACCTGAATCCTATAATGCAGCTAAATGCAAAAAAGAATCCATTTCATTTTGATGAACTCTAAAACTAATGAGGGAAGAAATGAAAACAATAGTGCAAAGTACAAGAAATTCAATAAGCAATGATTCCCCCCATCTAACTCAAAATTACTGAAATGAAACTTTTAAAAAATGAATTCTCTTTCACTATCCCCAAATGCAAACTCACTAAAAAATGAAATCACTTCTCTTTTCACTAAGATGCATTAGACATATTTTTTTTTCTTTTATTTTGAATGTTCAGATGCAAGCTAATGAAAACATAAATCAAAGTAAAGCTTAACCAAATGAACAAAGAATTTGAAAGATATAACACTTTTCTCTTTTTCTTTCTCGAATGGAAAACAAATCATTTTAAAAATACTTAAATGAAAATGACTTTCACCTTTCTTTTCAAAACGAAGAAATATAAACCAATTAAAAATCTCAAAAATTAAAATGAATTTCAATTTACCCGTTTCAAAATGGAAAATCACATCAAACATGCACTTTCAAACTTGTGAATCAAACAATTGTGATCTATGTTTGAAAATTAATTGAAGGTGATTCCAAAGTGCGGTGATGACCCAGTGCAAATGAAAAGACCTCAAACAAAAGCCAAAAGTATGTGAAATTTTGTTTGAAATGATTGCAAAAGAACTCCGAGACAGAGTCAACAACCCTATGATGATGAAAAAAAGTGACAAGGGAAGATCAACCAACCTAGAAAACCTAGAAGATGATGTGATTCCACTCAAGCACAAGCAAAGTCAAAGAGGCAAAACAATCATTCAAACAAATTAAATAAACCAAACACAGTGGTAGCAGATCATACAAACTTGAAAGACACTTCAGAGGTCAAAATATACTAGAAATCTTAAAGGGAAACCCTAGGTTTTTCCTATCTCAAGGATCAGCGTGTCTGTGAGAACTAGACTATCGATGAAATGTAGACCAACGTGATTGTTTTACAGAGAACCTTGTATTCGGTGTGATTGTAAGAGTAGAAAAAGTGTTGAGTGAGAAATATAAGGAAAAATAAAATAAAAAATTGAACACTAAAACCATATTTTAACCCCTAGAGCAATAACCAAATCTTATGCAGACCTATAGAGACCTAAGCAAATTCAGATCTCAATGATAGGTAAAAATGATAAAAAAAAATACTGAAAAGGGAAGGAAAAGAGGCTAAAGTTCCCCAGTGGAGTCACCAATTTTGTTGTGAATACAATAACCTTTGCAAATAGAGGAAATACCTCTAGCTCTTGAGTGGGTTTAGCAACGTATGAGACTATCTAATGGACAATTTCTTAGTAAATATTCAAAGCGGGATGAGAAAGGGAAAATGACATACCTCATCCTAACTTTATGCTCAACCTTTTGATGAAGGCCTTGATCCACAAGGGCCTTCAGGCTCAATCCTCGCTACTAGTGAAATTCAAATACCTGTAGGAGATCAAGATACAACAACAAGCGTGATCTAATACAAAGAATATATTGAACATCAACTACCTAATAGATCAGGAAGCATTATGCTACTTATGTGGACATCTAAATAATATAGAAAGTGAAACACCATATGTATTATTGATAATATAAAAGAGGAATATTACAACCATGGCCTTAATGTTGGAGGTGCCCCTTTGGAGTAGTATGAGTCCAAACTGAGGCTCTTCAAGCGATCCTTCTCCTGAATGGAAATTTAGGCATTAAAACAACATATGAATATGAAAGATTAATGATTAGACCAACCCAGAAATGACCAACCTGTAGTGGAGGGATGGAGATAAATTTATAGGAAGGGAGAGGGAGTTAGGAGCCCATGAAAGGAGGATGAGAGAGCTCTACCTTATCTCCACTGAACAATGTCTAGGTCATCGTCTTGGAAACTTATAGAGGTTGAAGCTTCTCCTCCATTTGAGGAAACACTGCTAGAAATGGTACAACGTATATTTTCAGTCTCAAAGGGTGCTGATGGTGCTAGGCTTGAACTTGAAACCTGCCATCATCATAGGAAGATAACTGGAGAAAAGATTTGACCAAGAAATCTAGGGTTTGAGCTAAGCTTCTTCAGAAATTCTTCAAGGCAACTTTCTTTCAGTCTTTAAAGGATATCTTAATGTATTATTCCAAGGTATATATACTGCACAATATTCATCACAAGGCACTTTAGGATCAGGGACGAGAAGTGAACAGGGTGACAAATTAATATGTAACATATATGTCCATACCATTATATATTTTGTATGATGATAACCTTATATCATTAATATCACCCAAAAATATTAGTCCATGTAAATCCATTCTTAGGAAGAATCTTGTAGTGACAAACTTAGGGAATTCACACTATTTTCTTGGCCTTTGACTCCTTAAAACCATGGAATAAATTTACCCTTACCAGTTTAGATAAGCATGTGAGATTATTTCATGTTTTCACATGTAAGATTATAAATGGTCCCCATCTCCTCTTCAATTTGGAGTCAAAATTTTAAACCCCTATACCACACCTAAAGTAGGTGCCACTTAGTACCATTATTTAGTTTCTCTTATTTTTGGTTCAACCCGTACACATAATAATATTTTCTTAATTCTTGGCTTCATTTCCTAATATATAAAATCAAACCATCAAATTCATTAGAAGGAAACAAAGTGTACTCTTTAATGTGTCTAGTCTAGATTTTACTATGTGATACACTATAGTTTAGTGGGACTTCGTCACTAGTTTATTTTACTAATTCTTATTGGGATAGCAACCCTAATAAGAATAATTATTCTTCATGTAATGTTTCCAATCTTGAATTTGGATCTGTCACCTGGTATTCTATGAGGGAGTGTTTCATTGTCCTTCCTTACATACAATTAAAGTGTCAAACATTAGTTGATGAAATTCAAATATCCATGTGGCTTCTACATATAGTTTTAGAGTATATATTCCAACACTAATGTTCAAGAAAACTATAGTCCAACAATTATATTGTCATTAAACTCACCAACGATCTAATTCAACCATTGTGCAAAAAGAATATCTATACAAAGATGTGATTCATAAAAAATCCTCTTTAGGGTAATGTTCTTTGAATACTGTATTTTCATATATATAATAGAGTTTTAGGTATTTTCTTAAAGACACATTTAGGAACCAATTTTTCAAATATTTTAGCATCATTATATATCCAAGAAGTTATTATTAATGAGGATAACCTCTAATGTGTCATTCCTTATCACATTTTGTCACTTTTATAAATCCCTCAATTCTCTCCTAAGACATATGTTGAGAAAAATATTGAGAGGGGGGGGGGGGGGGTGTGGGGGGTGAATCAATATTTAAAACATTCATAAAAAATTTATTTTATTCTTATTTTTGTACGCTACTTTGCTTCTGTAAACCTGTGTATGTATGCGACTATTATGTAGGCAACTAGCGTATATCCATAAAAAAATTATTCCAGTTAAAACTTCAAATTTTTGTCTTAAAACAGTATTCCAATGATTCATCAGACATTAGATAAGCAGTAAATAAGTGCATTTAAGGTGGAAACCCAATGTGGGAGAAAACCACTATTTTTTTCATCTTTTTCTTCAATTTTATTATTATGAAAAACTTCTTACAACCTTGTAGTAGCCCAGAATCACACTAACACACAGGCACCCACCTGTTGAAGGCTAAAACCTTCACTTGTTCTCCATCTCCTACTGGAAGGGAGCTTCAACCCCCTGATCTCATTTACCAGAACCCACTAGAAGGGAGCGCTAACCCCCTGATCTAATGACCAACTACTACTGGCAGGAAGCTTCAAATTCCTCACTGAAGGGTCCAACCCTCAGCATCATCGTGGACCATATTTCATAAATTTTCACACTAAATCCACTTGCTTCAACACATCACAACTTTTAGGCCACTTTTCATCAAATTTTTAGACTAAACCCATTACCATTATTTAAGCTAAATACCATATATAAAAACTGAAACTAATAATTGTACTAAGTAATTCAACCAATCACTGAATCAATGAATCACACAACCACTGAACCAATCAATCACTGAACCAAAAAATTACTCAACCATTCATCAATTCAAAATAGTGAGATCATTGTAACTAGAATATCAGAATTGAACCCAAAACACTGCATCAACATTCTGAATCAACTGCAACCCTGATCAATCATATGACAAAATATGTACGTTACTTTTCTTAAAAAAAATTGTGTATATACACACTTTTCATGAATGAAACCTGCGTACAGATCTCAACATACCAAATTATGAACTACTGTCAATTTGAAACAGACAATGAATTTCACACAAACATACTAAAACATTCTGTCAAATCATAGATCTATGAATCTCAAACAATTAGCTGCATCATGGACATTCTTCAACAAATCAATACTCAATCAATTCAAATTGATACATCACTATTAATCCCAAATCAACATGAAGACTTCATCAACAGAAAACAAAAATAAAACAGTACTGTATAAACATATTAGACATAGTCTTCAACAAAAACCCTATTTTTCATATGCACTTTTCATAAATATTTTCCAAGTGTATACACGCTTTTCAGGAAGTAAAACCGTGAACAGATCTCAACATACTATAGAAAATATACACTACTATTCAAAAGAGCATCAACATGTGTACGTGCCGCCCTATAGATAAACCCACATACATATCTGCAAATATAAACTTGTATATTTTTTGCACATCAAATCTTCAGACATACCCAAATCACGACATTGAAAGGAATAAACACACATAAAATCATAGATCTAGTCAAATCTTAAGCGGATCATACAATGTATATTCATTTTAGGTCTAATAATATTGATCCATCATTGTATTACGAGATGCATATTTATGTCATATTAATCACTCACCAATAGCCTATACCATGCAATAATACTTTAGATCGATGTAATCATCAATCACTCTCACATATGTACACACTACCACTTTTATCTTCACCTCTTTATATAGCTTAGGTTTAAGCCAATACTAGAAGTCAAACCCACACTAGCATCGGTTGTAATATTTGATCGGATGAAATAGAAGTTACTTCACTCAATACTATGGGCTAATACCATGGTAAATAACCTTGGTATTTAGAGAATTATAGTGCATCAAATGTGCATGCTTTTTCTTCTTCATACCCATGTGTCTACATGAATTTTCTTCATAGAACATGTTAGCTCCCCGTAATTTGCTAGATTGATTGAGATACAAATGGACAGAGGTAACATCTAACCAAGCTTTAGAATCCAAGGACCTAGCCTTCCTAGATTTAGAGAATGATCTCTCTAGTAGGTGCAAAGATGTGAACTTGTCTGCTAATTGGGGTTGATTTTAGGCTAGATGTTAAGTGCAGGGTATTTTGATTGTTTTTGGTTGGGTATGATGCTCGGATAGATTAGATAGAAAACAAGGAATATTTTTAAGTCATTGGGCAATGGAATCTAACAAGGTAAAGGTAAGTTCATAAATGGTTTTAAGAGTATTTGCAGGGAAATTTTAACTTGGTTGGTGCATATTTGAGGTTGTGAAGGATCATGAGATGGACATAAAGCTTGAGAACAAAAAGCTAATAAAGGGCAGAATATAATCCTTTATACACTTTTAAACTGAGGGAGTTAGGAGATTTATAAGCATAGCAAGAGAATCAAAGGCATAAGTAAAACCTAATCCATTTAATTTCATACTGAAAGCGTATAATCATCCAAGACAAACATTCAAATGAAATATATAAAGGCAAGATACTTATTTAACTTTCATAGATTTCATCTTCAAGAGTAGAAAATATTTAAGATGCAAAAATAACTATAACAATAGAAGGAGAGAAAACCCTAAACATCTAAAGTTACAACTATGAAGGTTCCTTGAAACAATTTTAGCTAAATAAAGGCAAAGATCATTATTGAAACAAACTTCTTTGATAAACCTAGGCAAAGATGCTTCAAAGAAATGATTCCAAGAACTGAGTATTTAGTGGCAACAAATATGTAGGGCTAGCCATGAATCATGTTGAAACCAAATGATCTAAACCATTCAATAAATATACAAGAATAAGAAATCCTTAGAGAGAAATAAGATGAATTCTCTAATATATCCTAGCAGAAGAAAACATTAAGGCAGTGAAGGAAATAAACAAACCTAAGGTGCCATTAGAAAACATGTCTTGGTATAAATTATTTGTCCTACTGCAACATAGAAAGATGGAAACATAATGAAAAATATAAAACATGAACAAGAGAGAAACACATCACCATCAACCAGGCTTATGGATCTTGCAAACAGTCCTCCTCCATCAACAAACAAATCAGGTCATGCATGAGCTCCAAGACATCAAATTCTCATCAAAAACTCCAAGAGACTATGTATTTCTCCAGAATAAGTCATCAAAATCCAACCAAATGCATAAAATCCATATGCAATATATGGAGCAAATGAGGAGGTGGAAACCCTAAGAGGCTTCCAGAAACCCTAATTTAGTCATAAATGTCATAAATGTGCTTAATGACCATGCAAGGCCCAAGACACATGATGGATAAGGAAATAAATAAAAAACATAAAAACGTAACTCCTCAATCAAATCTAGTGTTATTTTCCCAAAAAAAATATTAAAAAACCATTTTTCCATTAACCAATGTCTTTTGTTGACTTTTTGGCCTATGTCAGTCTCTCTGCGCAACCCCACTTTTGTAGAAAAATGGTTGTTTTGCAACTAGCTTTTGAACCACTTCCCGATGTAAGATTTGGCTCCGTGATAGCTCATTGGAAATCTTAAAGAGTCTAATTTCCAAAAATTCTTGAGGTTTACTGATCAAGTCATTATAAACCTGTCAAAAATGCAAAAACAGCCAACCTATCATTTGTGCAGCGCCAGGCGTAAAATAGGGGCAGAAAGGTGTTTTTTGAGGTGTTTTTTGACCTTTTGAGGGGTCAAAACAGCTCCAAATCCTCTGAAATTTTTTGTGGATGATGTGCAGGTCATGAAAAATCCAAAAATATCAATATTTGCTTCAGAGGATGCCCTAAAATTTTGCGTAGCGCCGCGGGCATTGCGCAAAGTAGACCAAAAACTCACAAAAAACAAAATCTTTTCCAAATTCCTTCAAAATTGGTGGGGACCATCCTTAGTTGTTTTTAGATAATTTCTGAGAAGCCTCATTCAAAATCCAAAGGCTGTCATGCTCATTTGGGTTTTTTAGGTTTTTTATCTCAAGGAGGGCTTCTTTGAGTTTGGCATTTTCAAGCCTGCTCTTCCTTGCATAATGTTGGGTAATCTTCTTTTGGAGGGCAAGGCCTCTCTTGATCTTCTTGAAGTACTTGTGCTCATTCTTATAGTACTGAATGATGCACCGTGCTCTTTCAAAATATTCCTCCCATTATTTTATCTGTGCATATTTTTCTAGGAGCAGCATTTTAGTGGTCATCTCCTCATCCTTCTCATCACTGTCTAAATCAATGAATTTAGGCCCTTGGGTAGTTTTCTTCAATCTCTTACTCCTCTTAACCTTTTCTTGCTGCTCAATCCTTTCTAATTTTTTCTTGCCTTTTTCTACTCTTTTGATGGCTTGAGAAGAGGTGTCCCCTCGCCTTTTTGAGGCAGAAAACACATCTCTTTGTCCTCTGTAGTAAGTGCACGTGTGAGGGGGAAAGATGGAAGTTTTGACTATGTCTTCATCATTGCTTTGACCCTCACTACTGCCATCAACCTCATCTTGGTTTTGTTCCCCATTGAGATACCCTCCTTGTTCATTTTCTGCATTTTTAATTTGAGTTTCTTGATCATCTAAATACTGATTAGTGTTATGACAGTATTGACAGATATCAAGACTGTCATGAACATTTCCTGGGCTACCTTGGGTATTATGTTGACTGTCTTCTTTATCCTACTGTTGATTTGTTTTCCCATCATGCTCACTACCTTGTGTTTTATTATTGTTTTCCCCATCATTTCCCATATCTTCTACCTCTTCTTCATTTATTTCTGTGTTTGCCTCACTAAATTCTTCTCCCCCACCCTGATTTCCATGTGATTCTTGATGTCCACTTCCTGCTTCACTTGATGCATCAAGAGAAGAAGAGGAAGAGATGTGTGCCTGTGGTGAGGGCACTTATGCAGGTGAGGAAGGAAGATTTGTTTGATGAGGATGTTGTGGGTTTGGAAAGAACTCATTGTTTATGAAGGCATCCCAAGGCACACTTTGCTATCCTAGCTGATGTTCAATCACCATCTTGATCAGGGAATGGTGGAACGGGCTAGACATTTTTTGGAGAAAACTCCTCCTTTGAACAACAGAACACATTTTCATAATAATCCTGTAGAGATAATAGGGTAGGTCAAGTGACTTAACCCCTGTCAAATGCATGAGTCTAAGATGATAGGTATAGACCTTGGAGTATCTCCCCTTATAGGTGAAATACCTCATGATAGTCAACATCAAAGGTGCATACCTATGTTTGAGATGTGAGAAAGGAAAAACAGTGATACTTCCCTGTCTATACCTCCTCTTGAGAAATGGAAAAAAAAAAATCTCTCTCTATCTTACCATTTTTGAACCATTTCTCACCCACTGAAGGGATACCGGTGGCTTCAAATATAGATCTTGCTGAAATCTCAAATTTTATCCTGGCAAGGTCTGAATGTTTGTTTTGCAAATTAAGGATGAGGAGCCTTATAAGCTCAGGATCGCTCTTCACTTGCTTGACCCTCTCACAGAACTGAAAACACCTTGTGTTTTGAAATCAAGACAAGGTCCTAGGAGAGGATGTGATAACCACTATACTTTTGAAATCCTTTGACTACCTTGGCTACCACTGCTATTTTCCATCTCTGACATGATGATGGGAAATACTTTTTTTTGAAAGTTGAGTTTTAGTGGAAAAAAACAAGTGAGGAATGAAACTGATTCTAATCATAAATGTAGCAACCAGCCTTAATTTCCTCCCCCCACACTTTCTTCTATTTAAATTTAGTTTCAAATTTCCACTGTTTTCTTTATCTTTGAACTAGGGTTTCACCCTCCTAGGTTCTTAACTTAACCATTAAAACAAAATGTTTTTGTAAACTTGACCTGGGGAATCAGGAAAGAAGATCACTTACCCCTTTCCTCACTTTTCTTCAATCTTGGAGGCACCCTTGAAAGACAAATTTACGCATTTGGGGTCTTTTCGGCCTATTTGGCACCTCCCTGAACTTTGCGTAGTGCCGGTGTCCTGGGCGGGTCGGGTGCATGTTTGTGCAACATCGGTGAGGCTGAACACATTTTTGCGTAGCGCTGGGTGTTTCAAGCACCTATTTGCGCAACACCCGGAAGAAATGGGCGGTATCTGCACACTATTTCAGGCAGGTTGGGCGCATGTTTGCGTAGTGCTCGAAAGAAATAGGCGATATCTGCATGTTGTTTTGGGCGGGTTGGGCGCTTGTTTGCACAACGTAGGTGAGGCTAAACGCCTGAACACCTTTTTTTGCAGTGCCGGGTGGTTTCGGTCGCCTATTTGTATAGCACCCGGAAGAAATAGGCGGTCTTTGCAAACTGTTCTGGGCGGGTCGGGCGAGCTGGGCCCTTGTTTGCGCAGCGCCCGAACTTTGCACAGGGTAGAAGAAATATTTGCGTAGCGCCTTGTAAAAATAGATGGGGACAAAGGCAGTTTGTGCAACGCTGGTTCTTATTTTGTGCAGTGCCTAGATTTTGCGCAACGTCTTAACGAATTTGCCCATAAATGGCCCAGAAACCCTGTTTTCTCTTTTTGGAGTTTTTCTCTCTTTGCAAAGTGCGGGAATGATTGTCTCAAGGAATTAAAAAATCCTTATGCCTTTATGAAAAAGATAAACTAAAATATGAAACCCACTTTTGTAATGTTTAGGTCCCTTTTCATTTGTCTTGTACCTTTTATCCTTAGGGGATTTTTTGAGAGACTTTCTTAAGGCCCCTTTTCTTCTTCTTGATGTTGATTTGTTGATGCCCTTTTTACCTTCTTCACACTGATAACTTGGGTATTTAAGCAAATTTTTCATGAACATGCCTTTGTTGAACTGAAAAACACTTGTTTTAACCTTCCTATATGTTTTGACTACTGGTGACTCAAACCCTGTTCTTCATCTTTTCCTCTTTATTAAGGTAGCAACCGTTTTATTTACCTACATCAAAAAAATCATATTGTGATATGGATTTGACTTGGGTGTTTTTCAGAGTTCAAACCCTATGCTTGTCTTCTTTTCTTTCACCTTGAAGACCTCTTTTTTACATTTGGAAAATTAGCCTTGTAAAACTGACCTTCTTTGCCATTTCATTTTAGTGTTGGTGAAACGGTGTTTGTTCTTGATAAACCCTAAAGAGGTGACCTGGTAATCTCTAGTGGACATCTATTGTAATGAAGGAGGCTCTATCATCCCCTGATCATTATATCATCACCTACCAAATTTCTGGGTTTGAGGGCTGCTTAGGAAGATATAAACAATGTTATATTCTAAGTTCTAAGCAACATATCAAAAAAAAACTCTCTTATGGTGCTCATTATGCATTGAAGGAGTTATGATAATCTTTGCCTTTGCAACCTTAGCATTTATTCTATGTTTTGGCTAACAACATTTGTTGACCCTGATATTTTAAAAAATATGCTTGTTGTTGTCTCTTTTCCACTGATGGTCTTTGTGTGATGATTTTTCTCCCTCTTTTACCTTACCTCATAGCTGACACGATATTCTTCTAGTCTTCTTTTGTAGAAAAAAGAACAAAGGGTAGTTGTCCCTTTACTAGATTTCATGCTTTTTAGATCCAAGGCCTTTCTTTGAAGGGTCTCTTTATTATTTCTAGACAAGGTTACTTGTATTTTTTCATTTTGAAATCAGCCTCTTTGTAGGTAAAAAAAAATAGAGATTTGTGGGATACCACATCGACCCTAGGACTCATGAAACCCTAGGTGACCTAGTGGAGGCTCTATAAGACTTGGTTTTGTTAGAAAATTAAATATTACAGAGAAATTAAACACATAAAATATGCAAAAAAATACAAGCACACAAAACACATAAAACCAGAGAGACACAGATATACGTGGTTCACCCATTTTGGGCTACGTCCACCCCAAACAGCCAGTCCTTCCTTTCTATTATCCAGCAAAATGAAGAGACAAAACCTACAACAGATCCACTGTAATATCCTTTGTTCTCTCTCACAATCTCCCTATCTATTTCCCGCTCAAATAATACACATACCATGCGCAACCGCAATACAATACCCTCATAAAAGCGAGGGGGTTGCCTTCTAGGGAAAAAAACCCTAAACTAAGCATAACTTCTATTGTTAGATCATCCGCCTAATGAACGGCCCATATTGACTAGAAATTACTATACTTTTACAAGGAAATTTTACATCTATTTTTTCCTTCAGGGGTGCTGCCCGTGAAACCCCCGCCGAAGGACCGCTGGCCCCCGGACCCCGCGGGGGGGACAAGTCCCCCCCCCACCCCGCATGCAAGGGTGTACAAATTTCCTAGGGTATACATCCAACTAAAACAAGGATCTCTGAATTAGGAAGAAAATTAGGCTCCACACCCAAAAATCTACCACTTGGAGACTGATTGTAGCAACTCCACTGCTACTTCATTCGCTGGACAATGACTCCTCTTTGGACCTGGCTGTTCCTCATCTTCATCATTATCCTTGAAGACCAATTGAAACTGAGCACATTTTTAGTTTCTCCCTGGTTACAACTTTTGTTAGCATATCTGCAGGATTCTGGCTAGTGTGTATCTTTTCCAGCTTCAACACTCCATCTTCCAATACTGACCGTATGAAATGGTACTTGAGATGTATGTGTTTAGTCCTGGAATTAATTGTTGAGTTCTTTGCAAAATGAATGGCACTTTGGCTATCACTGTATAACGTGCCCATATCATGCTTCTTACCCAATTCACCCATAAGCCTTTGTAACCAAATCATTTCTTTACTAGCCTCTGTAGCAGCAACATACTCTGCTTCTGTTGTTGAAAGTGCAACAACACTTTGGATTTTTGAAACCCAACTGACAGTTGTTCCACCTACAGTAAATACATATCCTATAGTGCTCCTCATGTTATCTCTGTCACCTACCATATATGCATCAACATATCCCTTTAGAGAAATGTTTGAACCACCAAAGCATAATGCTTGATTTGTGGTACCTCTCAAATATCTGAGAATCCATTTTACTGCCATCCAATGTTCTTTTCCTAGATTATTCATGTACCTCCTTACAACTCCCACTGCATGTGCAATATCAGGTCTTGTGTAGACCATTGCATACATTAAGCTTCCAACTACTGATGCATATGGAACTTTAGACATATAATCCATGTCTTCTTGGGTCTTTGGGCACATCTCCTTACTAAGTTTGAAATGGCTAGCAAAAGGTGTACTAACTAGTTTTGCATTGTGCATATTAAATATTTTCAACACCTTTTCTATGTACTCATTCTAAGACAATGTTAATTTGCGATTTTTCCTGTCTCTAGTTATCCTCATACCAAGGATTTGTTTTGCAGCTCCCAAATCCTTCATTGCAAATTAATTTGCAAATTTTCTTTTGAGCACTTTTATTTCCTGCATGTTAGATCCTGCAACAAGCATGTCATCTACATACAATAACAATATAATATAGCCGCCATCATTTTTTCCTTTTTAGATAATCACAATGATTAGAGTGACATCTAGTATAACCTTGTTCAAACATAAACTTGTCAAATTTTAGATACCACTACCTTGGAGCTTGGTTTAAGCCATACAAGCTCTTCTTTAACCTGCACACCAATTTTTCTTTCCCTTTGACCTCATATCCTTCTGGTTGCTGCATGTATATCTCTTCCTCCAAATCTCCATGGAGAAATGTTGTCTTTACATCTAAATTTTCAAGATGTAAATCTTCCGCTGCTATAAGACTTAAGATAGTTCTGATTGAAGTCATCTTAACAACAAGAGAAAATATTTCATCAAAATCAATACCTTTCTTCTGTGTAAATCCCTTCACCACAATTCTAGCTTTGTACCTCTGTTTTCCTCCATCTTCTTCCTTCAGCCTGTAAACCCATTTATTCTGCAATGTTGTTTTACCTGCTAGCAACCTGACTAAGTCCCAAATCTGGTTATGCATTAAGGAGTCCATCTCTTCTTCCATGGCTAGCTCCCACTTCTTCCTTCTTTCAACCTGCATTGCTTCTTCATAACATTCAAGTTCACTAGAATTAGTCAGCAATAAATAATATAATGAAGGAGAGTATCGTTTAGGGGGTCTACTTATCCTGGTAGATCTTATAACACCACTTTCAGGTGTTTGAGGTGCCTGTTGATGTTGTGGTGGTTGCTGCTATTGTGGTTGTTGATTATTATCATTTTCAGGCACCTTTACTTTTTCATTTATCTCATCAAGAACCGCGTATTCCTTGCTTTCCTTTTCCTGTTTCTTTTCCTGCAACTGATTCTTATACAAGACCTTTTCATTGGATATTACATCTCTGCTCGTAATGATTTTGTGATTTTCATAATCATATAAGCGATAACCAAAATCATTAGCACCATATCAAATAAAGGTACATTTCTTTGATTTTGCCTCAAGCTTTGTTCTATTTTCTTTATTAATATGGACAAAGGCCTCACAACCAAATGGCTTTAAAAAAGAGTAGTTTACCTTTTTACCTATCCATGCTTCCTCTGGAATACCACCATCCAAGGAACTTGAAGGCCCTCTGTTTATTAGATAAACAACAGTATCTACAGCATCTGCCCAAAATTGTAAAGGCAATCCTGCATGCAATCTCATTCACCTTGCACGCTCCATGATTTTTTTGTTCATCCTTTTTGACACACCATTTTCTTGTGGTGTTCTTGGAACTGTCTTCTCTCTATGAATTCCATGCTCTAAACATTACCTATCAAACTCTTTTCTACAATATTCACCTCCGTTATCTGATCTGAGACACTTTAACTTTTTTCCTATCTCAATCTCAACCAAATCTTTCCATTTCTTGAAAGTATCAAATACATCAGATTTATTTTGAATACAATAAATCCAAGTTTTTCTAGTTGCATCATCAATAAACGTAACATAATAGTGAGAGCCACCAAGAGATGATACCTGAGCAGGTCCCCATACATCTGTATGCACAAGCTCCAATTTTTCACTCTTCTTTTCTTTCCCAACTCTGAGAAATCTGACTCTCTTTTGTTTTCCATAAATGCAATTCTCACAGAAATCGAAATCAACATTCTTCAAACTTGGCAACAAATTTCTTGAGTGAAGAATCTTCATCCCCTTCTCACTCATATGTCCAATCCTATGATGCCATAATGCTGCATCTGCTCCTTTGGAAGTTAAAGAATTAACAGAGTTAGAAATACCATTGCATAAATACAATGTACCAACCTTTTCGCCTTTTGCTATTACCAGGGCTCCTTTGGTGACCTTCCAAGTTTTATCTGTGAAAGTTGTCACACAACCTTCACCGCCTAACTGCCCTGTTGAAATCAGATTTTTCTTCAGATCTGGAACATGCCTTACCTCCTTTAGTATCCATTGGTTTCCATTCTGTTGTTTTACAAGAACTTTACCCATTCCAACAATTTTACAGGGTTTATCATCACCCAAACGAACTTGTCCAAAATCTCCTTGAACATAGTCATGAAAATATTTCTTATCGGGTGTGGCATGGAATGAAGCCCCTGAATCTACAACCCAAGAATCAGTAACATTTTCGAAAGAAAGAATCAAAGCATCTTGTAACACATCACCTGTCACATTTGCTTCATGATTATTTTCTTGCTGTGTGTCTCCTTCTTTTCCCTTCCGAGATCTACAGTCTTTCTTTAGGTGTCCTTTCTTTCCGCAATTCCAGCACACTATCCCTGATCTAGACTTGGATCTGCCTTTCCTTGATTTACTACGATATCCCGAGCTCTTTCCTCTTTCCATTCTTCTTCCCGTAGACTCTACACTCAAAGCATTACCTGATGTCTCACCGGAGCTTTTCCGTCGCATTTCCTCGCTAAGGATAGCACCAACAACATCATCAAACTTTAAAGTACTAGATCCAGAGACAGAGTTACTAATGGCCATAACTAAACCATTCCAGCTTTCTAGCAATGAGCAAAGAAATAATAGAGCTCTAACTTCATCATCAAATTTTACCCCTACAGAACTTAACTGACTAGTAACTGTATTAAAATCATTTAAATGGTCTGCAACAGATCCACCTTCCAACATCTTCATATTAAATAGTCGTTTCATAAGGAATACTTTGTTTAAGGCGGAGGTTTTTTCTTATAGTTTCGCCAACGTCTACATCAAACCCTATGTTTTTGTTTCCTTTGAAATATTGAAGGTGACTGACGCTGCAAGGCACAACTGTACTGTTCCGAGTGCCTTTCTATCGAGAATGTTCCATTTTGCGTTTGTCATGGCCGTCGGTTTCTTTTCTTTTCTGCTCAATGGTAGGTACAGATCTTTCTGATACAGATAATCTTCCATCTGCATCTTCCACAGCGGGAAGTTTTGGCCGTTAAATTTCTCGACCCTAAACTTAGCATCTTCCGCCATTGCTCCCACTCGAACCAGGAACCCTTCTTTCCTGCAAGTTTATCAGCCAAATATACCTTTGGCTCCAATATCAGTTGTTAGAAAATTAAATATTATAGAGCAATGCAACAGATAAAATATGCGGAAAATACAAGCACACAAAACACATAAAACCAGAGAGACACAGATATACGTGGTTCACCCAGTTTGGGCTATGTCCACCCCGAACAATTAGTCCTTCCTTTCTATTATCCAGCAAAATGAAGAGACAAAACCTATAGCAGATCCACTGTAATATCCTCTATTCTCTCTCACAGTCTCCCTATCTGTTTCCCGCTCAGAGAATACACATACCATGCATAGCCGCAATACAATACCCTCATAAAAGTGAGGGGGCTGCCTTTTAGGGAAAAAAACCCTAAACTAAACATAACTTCTACCTTCATATCATCTGCCTAATGAACAGCCCAGATTGACTAGAAATTACTATACTTTTACAAGGCAATTTTACATCTATTTTTGGCTTCAGGGGGACCGCTAGCCCCTGGACCCCCCAGCTGGGGGGGTCGGCCCCCCCGGACCCTACGGGGGGGAAAATTCCCCCCCGCACCCCCCCCGCGTGCAAGGGTGTACAATTTTCCTGGGGTATACATCTAGCTAAAACAAGGATCTCTGAATCAAGAAGAAAACCAGGCTCCACACCCAACATGTTTTTGGACTGAAACCTAAAAAACTGGGCTCTATCAAGTGTGAGATAGATTTTATGGTGAAAAATTGTATTGAAGATTTAGACTCTAATGTTTCTTGATCTGTCTAAAGAGTCTATGAATATAGCTAGAGATCATCAATGCTTGGGGTGTCTTGGGAAGGACCACAGAGTTTGCTTTGAAAGGTGATCTTAGTTTTGCTATGGAGGGTAGTAGGTAAAATCAAAACCAAGGCTTTTAGGCCAAGTTGACAAGACATGGTGAATAATGGGTGACATGTGCCCACGAGGGGTCCTTTGGGAGTAGTGAGTTGACCTTGACATGATGGGATGATGAAATAGTGAAAATTTACCCTAAGGATAATGAAGGCAGTGAGATTTCTAGAACTCACAATGTTCATGAACTTTGTTTCTAGAAATCTAGAATCAATACTTAGTCATCTTCAGATAGGGAAAATTATGGATGACTAATAGTGGCTCCACTTGGGGAGGGAAGCCCCTTTTCAGGAGGTGTCTACAACATTCAGATCTCTGGCTTTTGAAGACCAGTACCTTACTTTCACTTTGCAGCTTCTCTTTCTTCACTTGCTAATGTCCTTTTGAATCTAGGATCTCATAATCTGAAAAGACATGTTTGTTTCAAAATAATCTCTACCTACCCATCATACTTGCCTGACATTTTTTTCTTCTTTGGGTGCATTTGAATTAGCAAACCCTTGAAATTTTGTTCTTCTGAAAGCAAAACAAGCTATCTACTTCTAACCTTATTACTTCTAAGAGTTCAGATTAGGCTAATGAACTCCATTATTCTCTACCTAGTCTAATCATTTGTCAAGATTAAACTGTTTGACAAATTTTATTCTCTATTCTACTGACATGAAATTCAAAACATGATAAAACCATGATTAGGCAATCTAATTTGCCATGGGTTTGTGGCTTTGAAACATGTTGCACATAAGTTTTATTTTTGTACAGACAAAACTTAGGAAACATAAGGGCAATGTATGTCACTTGTTTAAGCACCACTATTTTCCTCTTTGGTTCATATTTGAGCATGTGGAACCAGCGTCTTTCATTCCTAATCTACATCGATTGACAAGTTAAGATTTAGGTGCTTTGAAAAGTTATTTCTTTCATTAAACTATCAACAAAAATAAATTAAAACATGTTCAACCATGTTTAGGCTAGATGACTAAAAAAGAATTCTTTTTTATAAAAAAGTAGTGGCATTTAGACTTGCACACTTTCAGCATCCTTATTTTTTAGGTATGGTGTTGTAACTTTCTTTCAAATTCTGCCCTCTTTTTCCCCCTTTTTTATATTTTTTTAGGGCTTTTTTTGTCTTTTTCCTTATTTTAAGCAAGTAATTTTTATGTACAATGAGTAACAGATTTATCATTTAGGAACCTTGACAAAAGTAGTGTTTGAGCATCCTCCCATTGACAGGACCTCCAAACATTTCTTCTCCATCAAGCTCTTGCAAAAAGAAAGCATTGTTCCCCCTAACTAACTGAATTATGTAATGGCCTTTCCACAAATTTTCAAACCTGCCATTTTTTCCCTTTTCTTCCCTTCTTGAATCCAATTTCAGAACCATGTCTCCAATCTAGAAATCATTTGCTTTGGTTCTCTAATAAAATAATTTCTTGATATTGTCTTGTATTGCTTGTGTTCTTTTGTAAATTTCCTCCCTTGACTGCTGCAAATGAATGGTTTGGTTCAGCCTCCTTTGCATATAATTTTCTTCTGATTGTACCTCTTTCAGGAGCTTCATAACTGGAACTCCCAAAGAGGTAGGGAAAACTGTATCCATGCCATACACCAGTTGATAGGGAGACATGCCGATTGATTTCTTGGTGGTTATTCTATCAGCCCATAGTGCATGCACTAGTTTTCCATGCCATCCCTTTTGATTTTGTTGTAGGAGCTTCTTAATGATGTTTACCAATCTCTTATTAGAGGACTCAGCTAGTCCATTATCTTGTGGGTAATAAGCAGTGGAGTGGCCTAGTATGATGTGATATTTATTGCAAAATTCCACCATTTTCTTAGATGTAAAGGCAACAACATTATCGGTGATGATCTTTCTAGGAAAACCATACCTAGACAAGATGTTAGTTTCAAGGAATTTGATAATGACTGAGTCGGTGGAATTTCTAGATGGGATGGCTTCTATCCATTTGATGAAGTAATCAGTGGCAGTGAGGATCCAGTTGTGTTGGGAAGATGAAGTAGGATGGGTTTCTCCTATGAAGTCAAAACCCCACTATTGAAAAGGAGCTTCAACACTGATGGGATACAATGGAAAAGGTAGAATTTTTCTTTTTCCATCAAAGATTTGGCACTTATGGCAAGTCATGACTAATTTGTGAGTATTGGGAAAAAGGGTAGGCCAATAGTAGCCAGCTCTAAGGATCTTGTTGGTTGTAGTCTTCCGATAGAGGTGACCTCCACATTCTCTCTCATTTAATTCATGCATGATTTTTTTTGCATCATCTTCAAGCAAACATTTAAGTAGCAAACCAGCAGAACTCTTCCAGTGCAACACTCCATCTAAAATGAAAAAAATTAATGCTTTTTGTTTTAAGAATCTAGCTTTTTTTTATGACAAAGAAGGAGGAGCATTGAGATAAAGAAGATGATAAATAATATCAGCATACCAAGATGAATTTAAAAACATTTCTTCAATGTATGGCGTTGTAAACTCTTCAGTTTCCTCTAGCACATCAACCATTTTCATGTCTAAAGCTTGTAAATTTGATTTAGCCATAAGTTTTGCAAGTCCTTGTCCTTTAATCAATTTAGTGGGTCTGATTTCTAAATCATACTCTAAGATAGTAGTAATCCACTTGCCCCTTTTACTATCAGGGTCTTGATTAACTATGTATTTGACAACGATGTGTGGGACAAAGGCTATGATATGTGAATGCAAAATATAAACTCTAAAATATTTCAAAGCTTTGATTAAGGAAAAGGCTTGTTTCTCCATGATGTTATACTTTAGAGGAGCATTCCTTAAGGCCTTGCTGAAGAAATCTATAGGTTGTTCTTGCCCCATGATGTTCTTTTGCAATAATATTGCTGCCACAGTATGTTCAGAGCCAAAGGAGAAGATGTAGAAGTCCTTGGTGAAGTCAGGGCTGATTAAGACTGGTGTTTATGTGAGTGCTTATTTTACCAGCTCAAAAGATTATTTTTCTTCCATATTCCACTTCGCTCCTACTTCCTTTTTCAAAATGTTTGTGATATTCCTTAGGAGCTCAGCAAGGTTTGGGATGAATATTCTTAGGAAGTTAATATTTCCAATGAAATATTGAAATTCTTTAATGTTTCTAGGATGGCTGATTTGTAAGATGCCTTCTATCATTTTGGGATCTATTTTGATTCATTCTTTAGAGATGATGTGGCCTAAGAGTTTCCCTTCCTGAAGGCTAAACAGATTTTTCTTAGGATTCAAAGATAGGCCATATTTTATACATTTTTCAAAGACTTTTCTCAAGTGGAATAAGTGTTCTTCATCCATCTTAGAGTAGACAATGATGTCATCAAGGTAAATGACTATGAAGGAACCTATGTCTTCTGAAAAATCTATTTCCATTTCCCTTTGGAAATTATCCCCTGCATTCATTAAACTGAATGGCATTTTAACATACACAAATGTACCCGAAGGTGTAGTGAAAGTAGTTTTGATTTGGTCACTTGGAAATACTACAATTTGGTTGTAACCTGAGAAGCCATCTAGTAATGAGATTCTTTGTGAGCCAACTACTTTTTGGAGTTTGTGATCCATTTTAGGCAAGGGGTAATTGTCTTTTAAGGAGGCCTTGTTCAAATTTTTGAAGTCAATACAAAGCCTAATTTCCCCGGTCTTCTTCCTAACTGACATAAGGTTGGACACCCATTCTGAGTATTGGACAGGGACTATGATCTCAGCATCGTACATCTTTTTGATTTCTTTCTCAACTGAAGGTAACAAGAGGGAATTAATTCTCCTCAATTTTTGTTTAAATGGTTTATGATTCTCCTTGAAGGAATTTTTTGTTGAATGATTTTAGTGTCATAGGATTTCAAGTCTTCATACCCCCAAGCAAACACATCTTTAAATTCTTTAAAAAGCTCAATGTATTTATGTTTTGTGTGATGAGGGAGAGTTTTGGACAGCTTGACTATTTTGGGCTCTTTCATCCCTCCCATGTTACATTCTTCTACATTTGTTTCAGTGGATTCCATCTGGGGTTTTTAGCTACATCATTAAAATCAAACAGCTCTTCTAGTGGTGTAAGGCCTCTTGGAAAGGTGCCATCTTTGCATTGCAAAATTTCAAGCTCTCTTTGATATGATTTATCAAAAAAATTTGCAACACAAGGGTTTTGAAGGTAGTTTATATCATCATTAAAAGGCAGCTCTGTTTTGGGAGTTTCATTTTCAGCAAAATTATTTCTTTCAAATCTTAAACTCTATTTTGTGCTTGCAATTTCATTTTTGGATTGCAGAAAATCATCTATTTGCTCATCGTTGTCAAACACCTGCCAATGGTTTAATTTTTCCAGTACTGTAGGCCTATTTTTACTTTGATGAGGCATTTTTTATTTTCATAAGGTGAAGAGCAATTGCTGGAAGCAAAAGCAAGCTTATTGGCCAGGCAGTTTTGGGCCCTAGGGATGAAAGTGAGCTCATACTTTTCAAAAGTTTTGAGAAGGTCTAGGGCAACATTCCTATACTCCCTCATTCTAAGGTTCTTGGCTGAATATTCTCCCTTAATTTGCTTGATGATCAGTTCTGAATCTCCTTGAATCAAGATTTTCTTAGCTTTGAGATGTTTAATTAAGTGTAAACCAATAAGGAGAGCCTCATACTCTACAACATTATAGGTGCATTGAAAATATAGCCTATAGGAATGGCCTTCATTTGTGTTGTGGATCCAAACCCCAGCTCCCAAGCCCACCTTGCCATAAGAACCATCAAATCTCATATGCCAAAGGGTGCCAATTTCAGATTTGTCATTGTTTTGTACTTTGGGGCTACTAGAGTTTTGGGTGTCATTTTCTTGATTAGGGAGTCGGTTTGGTTGTTCTGGGAGGCTTAGTTGTCCCTCATTGTCATATACTTGTTCACTTATTTCATTTTCATTGTACAAGATGAATTAGTCAAGGTTTGAGTGAATGTAATAAACCGATGTGTTATTTGGCCTATTTATGTTACTCACCATGTATTTCATGTGGGATTCTCGGTACAACCTCCTTGTTTGATTGAAGACCAGGATGGTGGCATAAGTCATGTCCATTTGAAGGATACCCTGGAGTTTTTCCCCCCATGATCTGGATAAAAGCATGCCATACTTTGGGGGGATGTCAGCAACAACTATATCCATGACTAGACTTTTAGTGGGGATTTGTGCCAGATTGACACACAGATCCTTCATTAGGCCTAAACACTTAACTATACTTGAATCGAAAGAGTACAAGTCTTTGTAGGGCTTTGTGATTTCTAGGCCCAATATTTCCATCACAACCTTTGGTAGGAGGTTGTGTGAGGCATCGGAGTCTAGCATAGCATTATGTAGAATTTTGTCATTTATGTTCAGACTGGCATGGAAAGGAGGGACAACTCCTTATTGATATTTTCCCTCCACTTCAGGACCAAACAATAGGTCTGGTTTATCATCAGTAAATTTTAAAGTGTCGTTATCATTCCCTATGTTTAACGCTTTGAAAATATGGGATCTATATACCTCTTGGGTCACCAATTCAATGAGGGGTATGGTTATATTTATTTTGGCAATCTCCCCTTCAAAGATGAAAGGCGTAGGTGTTTTTATTGCATTTACATCAGTTTTATCAGCCATAAACTTTTCTACATTCTTGATTTGTTGATTATGATTTGATGTTTTGGACAACAATGTTTTTTTAGGGCCACTAGTTGAAGTACTAGGGAAGCTTGAATCATTATTAGGCTAGCTAGTTTTTGGTTTGTTTAGATCAATTTTCCTAGCCATAGTGTTCATTTTTTCTTCTATCTTTTAAGGAATAGTTTCAGAGGGATTTCTAATTGCAGTGTTTGGCTGATTTGTTTTAGGAATATCTTAACTCTTTTTTCTCCTAAGGTCATACTGCCTATGGAATTCCATTAAATCATTCTAAAATCCTAGTTTATAGTCTTCGGAATCTTCATATGATTTTTCATTTCGTTTTGGAGAAAAAATCCTTTGTTCTTCTTCGGTAAGGAAGGTGTTATCCTCATCATCAGAACCTATGACATTTACATGGTCTTCTTCCAACTGCTCTAGCTCTCTTTCTTCTTCATCTACTTAGTTGCCTTGGAAAGGGGGTCTGATTTGTTGGTCACTCTCTCTTTGTCTAACTTGAGGAGGGTCTCTTCTAAAATTTTGATTCCTATTCTTGTTTTGAAGATTGGCTTGATTTTCCCTAGGAGGTGTTCTCTCATTCAAACTGATTTTTTCCATCATCTTCCCTATTGTCCTAACAATGGAGTCAAGCTTGGTGTCAGAAGAGGAGGGTGGAGGTGTTGTGTCATCTTTATAAGTCACCCTTTTTTCTGATCTCATCATTGCCCTTTTCTCAATTAAATTGGCCTCTACACTCATAGCCCCCTTTTGCATGTCTTCTAGAGTTAGGTAATCTCTCTCCCTTAGTTGATAGGCCATATCAGCATCAAAGCCTTCGGGATATTTTACTAAGGCTAAGCCTTGGGGAGGTTTTATGTGAGGTGGGAGGGCATTGTAAACATCGTTAAACCTAGTGGAGTAGTCATGAACACTTTCTCCCATATTCCTTTTAAGATTATTATACTCAGAAATAATTTGAAGGGGGTTCTTCTTGATTTCCTATTTGTTTATAAAATCTTGGTAAAGGGAAGGGAGATCATGTATGTTGTTTGGAGGTAATTTTTTGAACCATTTCTTGGGTTCTCTGTTGGGAAAAATACTGAGAGGGGGGGGGTGAATCAGTATTTACTGCATAATCAAATATTTTTACTTTTTCATTCCTTAAAACCCATACGCTACTTTCCTTCAGTAAACTAGCGTATATACGCGGATCCCCTTTATGAAACTAGCGTATACATAGAGATCTAGATCTGTCATTAAATCTTCACTTATATTATTCCATCATTCATTCATCAGATGTTCAATAAACAGTAAACATGTGCAGTAAGAACAGAATAAACCATCACACAAAGGATCACACATGAACACCGGGATTTTTAGGTGGAAACCCAAATCGGGAGAAAACCACCGCTGCAGTTGCTCAGCCTTCAATATTTTATTATAGAGAAAACGTCTTACAACATATGTGCTGGCGCAGACTTGACCAGCACGCAGGCACCCACCTGCGCTCGTTTACCAGCCTCTCCTGGAAGGGAGCTCCAACCCCCTGACTCGTTTACCAGCCTCTCCTGGAAGGGAGCTACGACCCCCTGATCTCGTTTACCAGCCTCACCTGGAAGGGAGCTACGACCCCCCGATCTCGTTTACCAGCCTCACTTGGAAGGGAGCTACAACCCCCTGACTGAAGGCTACAACCCTCAGCACCACCTTGGACCACGTTTCATCAATTTTCACACTGGATCCAACCACTTCAATAGAACACAACTTGCAGGCCACAATTCATCATATTTCCATACCGAACCCTTTCCATACTTTAAGCTCAAACATACATCTTCAACTAATACATATCAACACAGATCAGATAGCAGAAACACAGCAGAACAGATAAGATATTTCATACCCCTTGCTTCAGCAAACCCTAGCTTGCATACGTGCTTTCCCTTCACTGATGTCGCGTATATACGCGCTTCCGTCCACACAAACCTGCATATAGCTCAGTGTATATTTTATTGCGCATACGCGCTTTCTCTTCGCTGAAGCTGCGTATATACGTGCTTCCTCCGCGGAAAAGTAGCGTATAGATCTTCAATCATTACAGAGCAGCAAACTTCATCAGATCAGATATTCAGTTCAGATCTACCCTTTTGCTTCAGACAGATGTTCGCCTAGATGCTCACCTCATCACAGATCTAAGCCTTCCATAATCAGATCTAGCAAATACAAGAGCAATTCAGATCTAGATCCTCTTCTTCATTATTGGTGCATCATACATTCAGATCTATCATTCAAGTGTAACCCTTTCCATTCAGATATACTTCAGAGAGAAGTATTCATTCAAGCTCAGACATCTTGCACCCACTCTCATGATTTGCACAATGAAATTCTTCTCCTTATATATGTTTATCCTTTTTCAATACCATGAGCCCCTTTTTCAATACCATGGGCCAAAACAATACCATGAGCCCAAAACTACCTGGACGGGGTCAATTAGGCGGATCATTACCCGATACCATGGGTCAATACCATGGTGGTTACCCTTGGTTTTGCACTTTTTGAGCGCTTTAGCCCATACGCGACTTGGCACGTTCTTTTCCGCGTGCATACGCGACTTCCCCTAGGCCAATCCGCGTATACCAAGAGACATACTCTTTTTCATCATAATTTGAGTACATTCTGAAATCCTTTCTTCATAGCCTTCTATACACACTGTAGAAACATCATATTTTCTTCATTAGGAACACATTCTCTTAAGCACAACTTCATCAAGTAAGTTGTCATCATCTTCATCAAGCGGGTTGTCTTTCAAGGACAACACTTAGCATCATATTGTCAACAAACATCATATCACATCAGATTTACACCATATACTAAGTCCATCAAGTCAAGCATAACTTCATCAGGTGGATTGCCATCAAGGACAACACATGTCAACAGTCACATGTCTTCATCTTCATTCAGTGGGTTGCCATCAAGGACAACACTCTGCATCATATTTCCAACAATCTCCCCCTTTGTACTTGATGGCAACCACGATGGTGTTTGGTTACCACAGCAGATAGATATTATGTCACTCTCCCAAATATGTCACATCATTATCTTCTCTTTATTCAAACACCATGTCCACTCTCCCCCTTTGACATCAAGGGCAAAGGGCGGATCAAAAACCAACACTCTCCCCCTTTTCTCCTCATGTGGAAAAACATTCTGCAGATCTGATATGTGCTGAAGTGGCCAAACTCCCCCTGAGTTCATGCTGAATCTTCAAACATATTTGTCAATGAAGTACATGACTCTATGAACTTCCTATCATCAAAGACTCATACTTACATCAATTATCCATCCAAGTGGATTTACATATGAGACTCAACTACCCAACCAAGTGGGTTTACAAATTTGACTCAGCTACCCAACCAAGTGGGTTTACAAAAATGACTCAGCTACCCAACCAAGTGGGTTTATAAATTTGACAAGTCCTTACATGACTGAATAATACAATTTTACAACATGGGTCTCAACAAGACCTTTTCATCAAACTACAAATATAGCTTTTAAGACCAACACCAGAAAGTCCTCAAGAAAGAGAACATATTTCAGAACCATCATAATGCCAACACTACATTATACTCAGCAAAGCTAATGCTCCCCCTGAATCTGTGCATCCAAGCATCCTTTCCATATGACTAAGGCTCCCCCTTAGTTTGTGCATCCTGAACACTTTCACCAACAAATCATCAAGGCATCTTCATCGAAACATTAGAAACAGAATTATGAGAACTGGAACACCACCAGAGATACCAAACAGTATCAGAGATACCAAACAGCACTGCAGCTGTGCTGAAGAGAGCTGAACCAACCAAAAATTGTCAGCAATCAGTCATACGCGGTTTTATGTGCAGGAACTTGCGTATATACGCGACTGTGTTTCAGGAAATCCGCGTATCCCAAGACATCTTCTAAATTTCAACTAGATCTGATTCTTTGTGAGGCAAGGACAGTGTTCAGCTTCTTTCTGAGACATTTGAATGCTTCCCTGGACTACAGATAGATAGAACAGTGTAGTGGTGTCTTCAAGCGTCATCCAATAGTTGTAGCAAAGGCACACTAGTAACCAAGCCTTCAGATTCTTTGCACCATCAATACAATCTTTCCAAGAAAGTTTATCATACCAGAACAACAACTTCTCATAAGTGTCAAGCAATCATTCATGTGGTCCACCACCACCATGATCTTCAAGATTTAACATGAAGTAACATATGTAGGCAAAAAGATCTCTCAACCATAGTAACAAGCTCTGCATGAGCTATTCTTATCTCTGAATCATACAAATTCCAATTTTATCCAACAGATAAACTTCAGCAAGCAGTACAAACAACTTATTCAACGTCTCATCATCATAAACCATGTACCAAGCCATCATCATTTGAGCATGAGTATCACAATAACCAAGGAATAAGCAGTCATATTTCCAACAATGCAATCATTAGTATTCAACCTGCTGCTCCCCCTAAACCAATGCTCTTCCTTAGTTTGCAATCTGAAGCACCTTCAACAGCAAGTCATCAGCAACAATCTCTGAATTATAAGACTTTCATCTCAACAACGAATGCTCTTCATCATAAAGCAACCAGGCTTCATCCATAATCTTCACACAAGAACCCATGTATCAATTCATTATCATGAGTATAACCAGAATGATGCTAACAGTGCAATCATCAGCAGTCAGACTGATGCTCCCCCTGGACATCTGCTCCAGATCTTCAGCTATCAGATAAATTCTCTTATCATCAATGCATACGCGACTGTGTCTGCTGGAACTCGCGTGTATAAGCGACTTTGGTTAATATAACTCGCGTATGGAAAGTGTAATATAGAAAAATTTCACACCTTCATCTCCTTCTGCAAATTCACCTTCTGTTCCTGTCTTTTCTTCACACCAGATGCACTGTCAGAAATACATATAACCAGAATAATCAAATCAACCATGAGAGTCATCATGCATTGCTCCCCCTGTGACGATACATTACTAAATCTCATAATGTATCCCACATCATTCTTGCAGTCAATCAGAGAAGTAAGCTTCAGAAGCAAATGACTACAGTAGGGTCTGAATTCCCTATGTTTCTGATCGGTCCTCCTTCTTCTTCCAAATTTGTTTGAAATTTCTATCTGTGTGCTGGAAGTTATCTACTTTCCCAGATCTGTTCATCCTGCATTCTTTTTCTACATGTCCATACTTGTTACAAGCATAACATCTCATGTGGCCAGAGAAATAAACATAAGAATCATGATGAGTATTTCTAATCTTCCTCCTTTTACAATCAGCTACTCTATGTCCATACTTGTTACATGAAAAACAATATCCCTTGAAGAAACCAGAGTACCTTTCTATGTAGGATCTGTTTGTTTGAGGCTGAAATGATCTGCTCCTGCAATTTGCTGCAACATGCCCATAATTATGACATTTAAAAAATTCAACGTTCTTGAATGAATTCCTTTGAGAATTCATGATTGTTGGTTGAGCTTTTATCTCTTTCAACACTTCAGGTTTTGCATTGACATCCTCTGAAGTTTTGGCACTTCCTTGTGAGCTAGATTCTCCTTTAACAGTTTCATGGAAACCAAGACCATGTTTGATAGCAGGAGACCTTTGATTACTCAGAATATTGTCCAAAATGTTAGCACTATCATGAAACCTCAAAAGTTTAACCTTTTCTTCTAATTTACCTTTGAGAATATTTACCTCAACCTCCAAGGCTTGACATTGCTTTGTCATGCTTTCTTCTTTTCTTCTTCCATCTTCAACTTGATCCTTCAGAATTAGAATCTCTTCTTTCAACCAATCTTCATTTCCTTCACATGTTTGTTGCGGCTCTTCATTCTTCTTATTTGATTTTTCCAGATCTTCTTTGAGAGAGATGATTTCTGCTTCAAGGCCTTCCTTTTCAAATGATTGTAGAGGTTCCTTATTTTTCTTACTTGATGCTTCTAAATCTTCCTGAAGACAAATGATTGCAGCTTCAAGTCCTTCATTCTTCTTGCTTGATTTTTCAAGATCTGCTTCTAGATCTTTAATTCGATTGGATGCATAAGTATGAAACCTTTGATACTTGTCCACCTATCCATTCAGCATTTCTATTTGATCTTTCATTTGTGAGATCATCTCTTTATAGATAGTTTCTTGCTTATTGTATGAACTTTGTAGTTCTTCTTCTTTAATCTTGAGAGCTTCTTCTAGATCCACAACTTTACTTTCACTATATTTAATATTGTTTGCACAAAGAAGAGTATTACAAGTGGCCTTCTCATTTTTCTTCTTTGCCATGAGTGCTTGTAGATCTTCGTCAGAATCTGTTTCATCTTCTTCTATTTTTGCTATACATGATTTCTGAGGTATCTCCTTTCCTCGAGTAACCTTCTTCTTTTGCTTCTTAGCCATGAGCACTTTCAGATCTTGGTCAGAATCTTCTTCATCTTCACTGGACACTTCATCATCATCTTCTTTTGCATAATAACTCTTTCTCTTCTCAAATTGTTTCTCTTTACCATGCTTTTCTCTATAAGGACATTTAGCAGCATAATGACCAACTTTTCCACACTCAAAACATTTGAAGGGAAGCTTACCTTTGAATCTTCCTGTACCTAGTTGGAGCTTTCTCACGAAATTCGCTTCTTCTTCATCGGATATATAGCTGGATTCTTTGACAACTTCCTTTTCCTTTCCTTTTGTAGATACCTTAAAAGCAGCTTCTCTTACTTGAGAAGGGCCTCCTTGTCTCATTTCAAAAGCAGTCAGAGTACCATGTAATTGAACAATAGTAAGCGATTGCAGATCTTGCCTTTCTTCAATAGCTGAAACTTTAGAGTCAAATTTTGAAGTCAAAGATCTTAAGACCTTTTCTACGAGAGTAGTATCAGCCATGGTTTCACCCAAATTTCTCATCCGATTTACAATATCATCTAGACGAAGAAAGAAACTGGCAACACTTTCATCACTATGCATCTTCAAATTTTCATATTCAATTCTAAGAGATTGGAGTTTTGCACTTTTTACCTTTGTGTCTCCTTCATAGATTAGAATGATTTTGTCCCATATATCTTTTGCTGAATGTAGCTGCATCACTTTAGCAAATTCTGATTCAGACATGCTTCCCAATAAGACATTCACTGCTTTGGCATTGATTTCATACTTCTTTCTTTCAGCTGCATCGGTAGGAATATCTGTCGGGTATTGATAACCTTCTTGCACGATTGCCCATACATCTGCACCAAGACTTTGCAGATATGCTTTTGTTCGTACCTTCCAGAAAATCAGATTGCTTCCATTGAATAGAGGTGGCTTTATAGACATCACTCCTTCTTGACTTCCCATTGCGACGGATCTCCTTCAAGTGATCAAGCTTCTGCAGAAGGACCATGCTCCGATACCAATTGTTGGGAAAAATACTGAGAGGGGGGGGGGTGAATCAGTATTTACTGCATAATCAAATCTTTTTACTTTTTCATTCCTTAAAACCCATACGCTACTTTCCTTCAGTAAAATAGCGTATATACGCGGATCCCCTTTACGAAACTAGCGTATACATAGAGATTTAGATATGTCATTAAATCTTCACTTAAACCATTCCATCATTTATTCATCAGATATTCAATAAGCAGTAAACAGGTGCAGTAAGAACAGAATAAACCATCACACAAAGCATCACACATGAACACCAGGATTTTTAGGTGGAAACCCGAATCGGGAGAAAACCACCGCTGCAGTTGCTCAGCCTTCAATATTTTATTATAGAGAAAACATCTTACAACATATGTGCTGGCGCAGACTTGACCAGCACGCAGGCACCCACCTGCGCTCGTTTACCAGCCTCTCCTGGAAGGGAGCTCCAACCCCCTGACTCGTTTACCGGCCTCTCCTGGAAGGGAGCTACGACCCCCCGATCTCGTTTACCAGCCTCACCTAGAAGGGAGCTACGACCCCCCGATCTCGTTTACCATCCTCACCTGGAAGGGAGCTACAACCCCCTGACTGAAGGCTACAACCCTCAGCACCACCTTGGACCACGTTTCATCAATTTTCACACTGGATCCAACCACTTCAATAGAACACAACTTGCAGGCCACAATTCATCATATTTCCATACCGAACCCTTTCCATACTTTAAGCTCAAACATACATCTTCAACTGATACATATCAACACAGATCAGATAGCAGAAACACAGCAGAACAGATCAGATATTTCATACCCCTTGCTTTAGCAAACCCTAGCTTGCATACGCGCTTTCCCTTCACTTATGTCACGTATATACGCGCTTCCGTCCACACAAACCTGCGTATACCTCAGTGTATATTTTATTGCGCATACGCGCTTTCTCTTCGCTGAAGCTGCGTATATACGCGCTTCCTCCGCGGAAAAGTAGCGTATAGATCTTCAATCATTACAGAGCAGCAAACTTCATCAGATCAGATATTCAGTTCAGATCTACCCTTTTGCTTCAGACAGATGTTCGCCTAGATGCTCGCCTCATCACAGATCTAAGCCTTCCATAATCAGATCTAGCAAATACAAGAGCAATTCAGATCTAGATCCCCTTCTTCATCATTGGTGCATCATACATTCAGATTTATCATTCAAGTGTAACCCTTTCCATTCAGATATACTTCAGAGAGAAGTATTCATTCAAGCTCAGACATCTTGCACCCACACATATGATTTGTACAATGAATTTCTTCTCCTTATATAGGTTTACCCTTTTCAATACCATGAGCCCCCTTTTTCAATACCATGGACCAAAACAATACCATAAGCCCAAAACTACCTGGACGGGGTCAATTAGGCGGATCATTACCCAATACAATGGGTCAATACCATGGTGGTTACCCTTGGTTTTGTACTTTTTGAGCGCTTTAGCCCATACGCGACTTGGCACGTTCTTTTCCGCGTGCATACGCGACTTCCCCTAGGCCAATCCGCGTATACCAAGAGACATACTCTTTTTCATTATACTTTGAGTACATTCTGAAATCCTTTCTTCATAGCCTTCTATACACACTGTAGAAACATCATATTTTCTTCATTAGGAACACATTCTCTTAAGCACAACTTCATCAAGTAAGTTGTCATCATCTTCATCAAGTGGGTTGTCTTTCAAGAACAACACTTAGCATCATATTGTCAACAAACATCATATCACATCAGATTTACACCATATACTAAGTCCATCAAGTCAAGCATAACTTCATCAGGTGGATTGCCATCAAGGACAACACATGTCAACAGTCACATGTCTTCATCTTCATTCAGTGGGTTGCCATCAAGGACAACACTCTGCATCATATTTCCAACATTCTCCTCCCAGGCTCTGGGCAAAAATCCTCATTTGCTGGTTTCTTCTTCTATTTCCATGTAGTCAAAAGCATCATTAATTTTATCTACATGATTTTGGGCAACGATGGATTCAGTCCCCAAAAATTGGGGAATCTTGGACTGATAATCATTTGGAAATGGTAATAGTGGTTTTCTTAGAGCCAGTGGAGCATACCAAGTTGCCATGATGAGAGGAAATGGAAACAAAGGTTGATTTACAAGGGGAGGGTTTGTGAGTGGCGGAGTAGGATGGGATGAGGTGGTTTGCACAGTGGTGGTATGAATGGGTGTAGTTGAGGTACTTGGACGGGAAAAATGGTTCTGAGTGGACTTGAGATGAAAAGGGTTGAAGTGATGGATAAGCTGAAAGTCAGGTGGAGTGGAAGGAGAGGCTTCTCTGCGGGAGCTTTGCTGCAAATCTATGTGCTCAAGGTTAGCTTGGTCAACCCTACTTTGTGACTTAGTCCTAAACAAGTTCTTGGTATGGTGTAAGTCAAACTGAGGATTTTGTGAAATTGTGAGATGTTTTGGTGCGGAGCTTGCTCTATGAATTGTTCTAGCAGTGGTTGAGTTTGTAGCTTTAGAATTTTTCCACAAAATATTTTCTGGGTCATCAACTATGGTAGGAGGATTTGGATGTGGGTGAGATCTAGCATTTATCCTTTGTGAAGCCAGATCTCTTTCAAAAATCAGAGAGGCTGAAATGTTTGGGACTGATTTTTGGAAGGCTGACCTCTCTTAGTGTTTATTTTACTCACACAAAGTATAACTAGGCCCTAAAACTGATTTGGAATAATTTGACACAATCTTAGGAAAACCTATGGGACTAGTGAGATGAAAAAAGGCCTACTGGAGGCTAGTGGAGTCGCCAGGTGGATGTTTTTGTAGTTTTTAGGGTATGTATATGATTGTCCACCACCAAATTTTGATAAAAATCAACCTAGGGACTATTTTGGGTTTTCTGAGTTTCCTTATGCAGCCCTAAGGTTTCAATGAGTATCCTCTAGCTGAGTCATCATCTTGGTAGGATGGCGAGGTAATTATTTTTAACTCTTTGGCTACTAGCTGATTTTTTAAGTTTAATTGAGATTTCAAGAATTTCCTAAGGGATACCTAGGATGTTTTTTTACTCAATCTCCCACCGTGATCACCATTATGTTGGTGTGAGCGGTGGGATAAATTCACAAGATAGTATTGTTAAGTTTGACAAGGGATTTCTGAGTGTTGAAGGAGTATGTAAGGCTGTGACTTACTTAAAAATTCCCACCATGATCTCCATTATGTTTGTGTGAGTAGTGGGATAAATTCAAAAGATAGTATTCTTATGTTTGACAAGGGATTTTTGAGTGTTGAAGGAGTACTTAAGGCTATGACTTACTCAAAAAGTCCCACTGTGATCACCATTATGTTAGCTCCCTGTAATTTTCTAGATTGATTGAGATACAAATGGACAGGGGTAACATCAAACCAAGCTTTAGAATCCAAGGACCTAGCCTTCCTAGATTCAGAGAGGGATATCTCTAGTAGGTGCAAAGATGTGAACTTGTTTGCTGATTAGGGTTGATATTAGGCTAGATGTTAAGTGTAGGGTATTTTGATTGTTTTTGGTTAGGTATGATGGTTGGATAGATTAGATGGAAAACAAGGAAGATTTTTAAGTCATTGGGCAATGGAGTCTAACAAGGTCAAGGTAAGTTCATCAATGGTTTTAAGACTATTTGCAGGGAAATTTTAACTTGGTTGGTGGATCTTTGAGGTTGTGAAGGATCATGAGATGGACATCAATCTTGAGAACAGAAAGCTAATAAAAGGCAGAACAAAATCCTTTATATACTTTTAAACTGAGGGAGTTAGGAGATTTATAAGAATAGCATGAGAATCAAAGGCATAAGTAAAACCTGATCCATTTGATTTCAGACTAAAAGTAGATAATCATCCAAGACAAACATTCAAATGAAATATAGAAAGGCAATATACTTATTTCACTTTCATAGATTTCATCATCAAGAGAAAAAAATATTTAAGATGCACAAATAAATATAAAAATAGAAGGAGAGAAAACCCTGAACATCTAAAGTTATAGCTAGGAAGGTTCCTTGAAACATTTTTAGCTAAATAAAGGAAAATAGCATGATTGAAACAAACTTCTTTGATAAACCTAGGCAAAGATGCTTCAAAGAAATGATTCCAAGAATAGAGTATTTAGTGGCAAAAAATGTGTAGGGCTAGCCATGAGTCATGTTGAAACCAAATGATCTAAACCATTCAAGAAATAGACAAGCATAAGAAATCCTTAGAGAGAAAAAAGATGAATTCTCTAATATATCCTAGCAGAAGAAAACATTAAGGCAGTAAAGGAAACAAACAGACCTAAGGTGACATTAGAAAACATGTCTTGGTCTAAATTCTTTGTCCTACTGCAACATAGCAAGATGGAAACATAATGAAAACTAGAAAACATGAAAAAGAGAGAAACACATCACCATCAACCAGGCTTATGGATCCTGCAAACAGTCCTCCTCCATCAACAAACAAATCAGGTCATGCATGAGCTCCAAGACATCAAATTCTCAACAAAAAATCCAAGAGACTATGTATTGCTCTAGAATAAGTCGTCAAAATCCAACCAAATACATAAGAGCCTTATGCTCTATTTATGGAGCAAACAAGGAGATGGAAACCCTAAGAGGCTTCCAGAAACCCTAATTTAGTCATAAATGTCATAAATGTGCTTAGTGACCATGCAAGGCCCAAGACACATAATAGATAAGGAAATTAATGAAAATCATCAAAACATATCTACTCAATCAAATATGGAGTTATTTTCCCAAAAAAAATATTAAAAAACCATTTTTCCATTAATCAATGTTTTTTGTTGACTTTTTGGCCCATGTCAATCTGTTTGCATAGCGCCACTTTTACAGAAAATAGGTTGTTTTGCAACTAGCTTTTGAACCACTTTCTGATGTCGGATTTGGCTCCGTGATAGCTTGTTCGAAGGCTTGAAGAGTCTAATTTCTAAAACTACTTGTGGTTTCCTGATATAGTCCCTATAACCATATCAAAAATTCCAAAATCTCCAGTCTGACATTTGTGCAGCGCCAGGCCTAAAACATGGGCAGAAAGGCGTTTTTTGAGGTGTTTTTTGACCTTTTGAGGGGTCAAAACAGCTCCAAATCCTCTGAAATTTTGTGTGGATGATGTGCAGGTCATGAAAAATAAAAATAAAAAGTTAATTTTTCCTCCAGATCATGCCCCAAATTTTTGCGTAGTGTGAGTGGCGCTGCGCAAAGTAGGCCAAAAATTCACAAAAAAACAAAATCTTCTCCAAATTCCTTCAAAATTGGTGGAGACCCTCCTTAGATGTTTTTAGATAATTTCTAAGAAGCCTTAGCCAAAATCCCAAGGCTATCATGCTCATTTGGGCTTTTTAGGTTTTTTATCTCAAGGAGGGCTTCTTTGAGTTTGGCATTTGCAAGCCTGCTCTTCCTTGCATAATGTTTGGTCATATTATTTTGGAGGGCAAGGCCTCTCTTGATCTTCTTGAAGTACTTGTGCTCATTCTTATAGTACTGAATGATGTGTTGTGCTCTTTCAAAATATTCCTCCCATTCTTTGATCTATTTATCTTTTTCTAGGAGCAACATTTTAGTGTTCATCTCCTCATCCTGCTCATCACTGTCTAAATCAATGAATTCAGGCCCTTGGGAAGTTTTCTTTAGTCTCTTACTCCTCCTAACCTTTTCTTGCTACTCAATCCTTTCTACCTTTTTCTTGCCTTTGTCTACTCTTTTTATGGCTTGAGAAGAGGTGGCCCCTTGCCTTTTTGAGGCAGCAAACACTTCTCTTTGTCCTCTGTAGTAAGTGCATGTGTGAGGGGGAATGATGGATGTTTTGACTATTTCTTCATCATTGCTTTGACCCTCACTACTGCCATCAGCCTCATCTTGGATTTTTTCTTCATTGAGATTCCCTCTTTGTTCATCCTCTGCATTTTTAATTTGAGTTTCTTGATCGTCTGAAGATTGATTGATGTTATGACAGTCTTGACAGCTGTCAAGACTATCATGAACATTTCCTTGGCTACCTTGGGTATTATGCTGACTGTCTTATTTATCCTGTTGTTGATATGTTTGCCCATAATTCTCTTTTCCTTGTGTTTTATTACTATTTTACCCATCATTTCCCATACCTTCTACCTCTTCTTCATTTATTTTCGTGTTTGACTCACTGAATTCTTCTCCCCCACCCTGATTTCCATGTGATTCTTGATGTCCACTTCCTGCTTCAATTGATGCATCAAGAGAAGAAGAGGAAGAGTTGTGTGCCTATGGTGAGGGCACTTGTGCAGATGAGGAAGGTAGATTTGTTTGATGAGGATTTTGTGGGTTTGAAAAGAACTCATTGGTTATGAAGGCATCCCAAGGCACACCCTGTTGTCCTAGCTGATGTTCAATCACCATCTTGATTAGGGAATGGTGGAAAAGGCTAGAAATTTGTTGGAGAAAACTCCTCCTTTGAACAATAGAAAAAATTTTCATAATACTCCTGTATAGATAATAGGGTAGGTCAAGTCACTTAACCCCTGTAAAATTCATAAGCAAGCTAAGATGATAGGTATAGACCCTGGATTATCTCCCCTCACAGGTGAAATACCTCATGATAGTCAACATCAAAGGTGCATACCTGTGTTTGATATGTGAGAAGGAAAAATAGTGATACTTACCTTTCTATACCTCCTCTTGAGAAATGGAAAAAACAACTCTCTCTCTAGCTTACCTTTTTTGAACCATTTCTCACCCACTGATGGGATACCGGTGGCTTCAGATATGGATCTTGCTAAAATCTCAAATTTTATCCCGGCAAGGTCTGAATGTTTGTCTTACAAATTAAGGATGAGGAGCCTTGTAAGCTCATGATCATTCTTCACCTGCTTGACCCTCTCATAGAACTGAAAACACATCTTGTTTTGAAAGCAAGACAAGATCCTAGGAGAGGATGTGATAGCCATTATATTATGGGGTTCTAGCCTCTCAAATTTTCCTCCCTTGTGCTTTGTTTTTGAAATCATTTGATTGCCTTGGCTACCACTACTATTTTCCATCTCTGACATGATGATGGGAAATACTATTTTCTAAAAGTTGAGTTTTAGTGGAAAAAAACCAAGTGAGGAATCAAATTGGTTCCAACCTTTAGCTAGGAGATGAATTTTGAGGTTTTTAGTGGTTCTAGCAGCTTGAGGATTCTAATCATAAATGTAGCAACTAGCCTTAATTTCCTCCCCCCACACTTTCTACTATTTAAATTTAGTTTCAAAGTGACATTGTTTTCTTTGTCTTTGACCTAGGGTTTCACCCTCCTAGGTTTTTACCTTAACCATTAAAACAAAATGCTTTTGTAAACTTGACTTGGGGAATCAGGAAGGAAGATCACTTACCCCTTTCCTCACTTTTCTTCAATCTTGGAGGCACCCTTGAAAGACAAATTTATGCATTTGGGGTCTTTTTGGCATGTTTGGCACCTCCTTGAACTTTGCACAGCACCGGTGTCCTGGGTGGGTCGGGCACCTGTTTGCACAGTGTCGGCGAGGCTGAATGCCTTTTTGCATAGAGATGGGTGTTTCGGGCGCCTATTTTCATAGCGCTCGGAAGAAATGGGCGGTCTCTGCACATTGTTCCAAGAAGGTTGGGTGTCTGTTTGTACACCGTCGGCGAGGCTGAACGCCTTTTTGCACAGCACCAAGTGTTTCGGGTGCCTATTTGCGCAGCGCCCGAAAGAAATGGGCGGTCTTTGCACGTTGTTCCGAGAGATTTGGGTGCCTATTTGCGCAGCGTTGGCAAGGCTGAATGCCTTTTTGCGCAGCGCTGGGTGTTCTGGGTGCCTGTTTGCGCAGCGCCATAAAGAAATGGGCATCTCTGTACGTTATTCCCAGCGGGTCGGGCGAGTTGGGCCCTTGTTTGCGCAGTGCCCAAAATATGTGCAGTGCAGAAGAAATATTTGTGTAGTGCTGTGTAAAAATAGACAAGGAGAAAGGAATTTTGCGCAGCTCCAGTTCTTCTTTTGTGCAACACCTGGATTTTGCGCAATGTTTTGATGAATTTGCCCAGAAATGGCCCAGAAACCCTTTTTGCTCTCCTTGGATTTTTTCTCTCTTTGCAAAGTGCGGGAATGATTGACTCAAGGAATTCAAAAATCCTTAATGCCTTTGAGAAAAAGATAAATCAAAATATGATACCAACTTTTGTAATTTTTAGGTCCTTTTTCATTTTTCTCATACCTTTTATCCTTAGGGGATTTTTTGAGAGACTTTCTTAGGGCCCCTTTTCTTCTTCTTGATTTTGATTTGTTGATGCCCTTTTTACCTTCTTCACACTGATAACTTGGGTATTTAGGAGACTTTGTCATGAGCATGCCTTTTTTGAACTGAAAAACACTTGCTTTAACCTTCCTGTATGTTTTGACTTCTGGTGACTCAAAGCTTGTTCTTCATCTTTTCCTCTGTTTTAAGGTAGCAACAATTTTATTTACCTACATCAAACAAATCATATTGTGATATGGATTTGACTTGGGTGTTTTTCATAGTTCCAACCCTATGCTTGTCTTATTTTGTTTTACCTTGAAGACCTCTTTTTTACATTTGGAAAATTAGCCTTGTAAAATTGACCTTCTTTGCCATTTCCTTTTAGTGTTGGTGAAACGGTGTTTTTTCTTGATAAAACCTAAAGAGGTGACCTGGTAATCTCTGGTGGCCATCTGCTGTAATGAAGGAGGCTTGATCATCCTCTGATCATTGTATCATCACCTCCCAAATTTCTAGGTTTTAGGGTTGCTTAGGAAGCGATAAATAGTGTTATCTTCTAAGTTCTAAGAAACATATATAAAAAAAACTCTCTTATGGTGCTCATTGTGCATTGAAGGAGTTATGATAATATTTTCCTTTGCAACCTTAGAATTTATTCTATGTTTTGGCTAACAAAATTTGTTGACCCCAATCTTTTAAAAAATATGATTGATGCTTTTTCTTTTCCACTGATGGTCTTTTTGTGATGATTTTTCTCCCTCTTTTACCTTACCTCATAGCTGACATGATATTCTTCTAGTATTATTTGGCATAAAAAAGAAAAAAGGGCAGTTGTCCCTTTATTAGATTTCATGCTTTTTAGATCCAAGGCCTTTCCTTGAAGGGTCTGTTTATTATTTCTAGACAAGGTTACTTGTATTTTTTCATTTTGAAAGCAACCTCTTTGTAAGTAAAAAAAATAGAGATTTGTGGGATACCACATCCACCCTAGGACTCATGAAACCCTAGGTGACCTAGTGGAGGCTCTATAGGACTTGGTTTTTGGACTGAAACCTAAAAAGCTAGGCTCTATCAAGTGTGAGACAGATTTTATGGTGAACAACTATATTGAAGATTTAGACTCCAATGTTTCTTGATCTATCTAAAGAGTCTATAAAGATAGATAGATATCATCAATGCTTGGGGTGTCTTGGGAAGGAACATAGATTTTTCTTTGAGAAGTGATCTTAGTTTTGCTGTGGAGGGTAGTAGGTAAAATCAAAACCAAGGTTTTTAGGCCAATTTGACAAGACATGGTGAATAATGGGTCACATGTGCCCATGAGGGGTCCTTTGGGAGTAGTGAGTTGACCTTGACATGATGGGATGATGAAATAGTGAAAATTTTCCCTAAGGATAATGAAGGCAGTGATATTTATAGAACTCACAATGTTCATGAACTTTGTTTCTAGAAATCTAGAACCGATACTTAGTCATCTTCAGATAGTGAAAATTATGGATGACTAACAAAACCCACATATATTTCTTCAAATGTTCACCTTTTTAATTCTTCTGTCTCTGGCCTGCATACCTCTATCCAATAATTATATCACTCTATTCAATCACTATGTCAACTTTTAACTCGCGTGTGTACTCATACTGTCAACACATACTTAACCTATTACAAGTGGGTTACCATCATCGACAACACATAAATCATAATGCCAACAATATCTCGCTTTGGACTTGATGGAAACCACGTTGCTGTTTGATCTCCACAACCTATAGATACTTGTAAGACAAATTCTATCACTCTGTGCAATTCAAACACCAAATTTGTTCTCCCCGTTTGACATCAAGGGAAAATGGCAGACCAATGTTGAATGAAGGTGTGTCTTTCCTTGTAGAGATAAGAAATCTAATATACACTATATACTGACTAAGCTCCCCCTAAGCACATGTTGAATATTCTGAAATATTTTCAATGAAGATCATGAATCTAGGACTCAATTGAATATGACCTTTCCGATCACCAATGATTCAAACTTACATCTGTTAGCCATCAGTAGATCTTTGATTGAGCAAATGATGGCTAAGAATAAGTCCTAAGCCTTCAAGAGATTGTTTTCATGAAAAGATACTCATTCTTGAAGTCTTCTTGTGCTGTTTGAACTTTGCTAGTAATATTCACCATTGTTTCATTATAAATAACCCAAGTTAAAAATGCTTCCCGCTCCAACATTTTTCCCCAAATAACCTCTTTTTTCATCAATTCATCCATTTAGAGCTGTGGATTCTAGGGTTTCGCTGCTCCAAACAGGTCATCGTGGAATTTTTGATATAATTTTTTTTCTACGAAGTTTCAGAAGCTAAAATTGTTAGGGTGCGAAGCTGAAATCTTGAGGAACATTGTCAAAAAATTTCAGATCTTGGTGCGCAATATTTTTGGATATATGATCTATGGAAGTTAGGTCTTTTTTCAGCCTCCTAAATAGGTCATCGTGGCATTTGTGCTATAAATTTTTTCTACAAAGTTTCAGAAGCTGAAATTTTTAGGGTACGAAGCCAAAATCCTAAGGAAAATCGTCAAAGAATTTCAAAGCTTGGTTCGTAATATTTTCGGAGATATGATCTATGGAAGGTAGTGCCTTTTCAGGCTCCTAAATTTCATCTCAAAGAGGTGATCGTGGGAAAATCCTCATAACTCTCTCTCTGAGCATCGGATTGGAGTGCCATAAAAAGTGGTTGCATGCACACAGACTGTAGTATCTTGGATATCAATTTTAGAGCCGAATGATGAAACAGTGACACGTGGCAAGTCGTACAAGTTCACTCTACTGAACCATTCCATAATTAGGTCATTGTGGGAGATTGGAAACAAATTTGTCTCAGAGAATCCAGAACAGGTCAGACCTATGGCATTCAAAAGATAGTTTAGAGGGCTACGTTGGTACCAAAATTCAAATTTTGAAGTTCTGCAATCACAGAGATAATCCAATTTAAATATTGAGCTCCTCAAAAGCAAGAAAAAGGTGTGTTTTTTTTTTCTTTTTCCGAATTGCATAAGTCTTGAATTGATTCCAAGGGCATATTGTAGAATAGATATCAGTATTGGGTTCTAAAATATGCCCCATAAAAATAATTCAACACCCATTAAGCCTTCAGAATTCTCTACTATGACTCATGAAGATGAAGAATTGCAACATGATCTATCAAAATTACAAGAGCAAGTGCAACAAATTTCGCTCTCACAAAGAGCAACAAAAAATGAAATGGAAGTTTTGAAGAAAGGCGTGGAAGTGAAGATGGATGGTTTGAAGAAAGGTGTGGAAGCTAAGATGGATGGCATGGAAGTTGGCATGGAAGCTAAGATGGATGACATGAAAGAAAACATGGAAAACATGAAGAATGATCTAAAAGAAGACATCAAAGGTTTGACAAAGTTGATACAAGAAATGTTTCCTAATGGTGAAAATATAGTAGAAGAACCTCATGATGAGAAAAAATTAAATGTTAATCATGATTTCATAAACTCTAATGTTAGCGGGAAGAACCAACATATTCCAAAAATTGATATGAGGAAGTTTGATGGAAAGGATCTTGTAACATGGATACTACAGCTGGAGAAATATTTTGATCTCCATAAAGTGAAAAACACACAAAAGTTACGCATTGCAACTTTACATTTAGAACAAAATACATTTGTATGGTATCGATGGCTTTGTTCCCGTAAAAAAATTGTCACTTGGTAAATTTTTACAGAGGAAATGATAGCACATTATGAGGATACAAACGCAAACACCTTCTTTAGCCAATTGATAAATCTCAAACAAAAGGGTTTAGTGGGGCAGCACATTGAGGACTTCCAAAAATTGAATATAAGGGTAACTGATATTCCAGAGGAACACAGGATCGATCTCTTCATGGGCACTTTAAAGGATAACATCCAACATGAAGTTCGTGTTTTGGAACCGGATTCATTGGAGAAGGCATTCAGGTTGGCAAGAAAAGTTGAATGTAAAATAATGGCGACAAGGAAGCCTACCACTCAATTCTATAAAGAAGGAAGTATTGCTACGCCTAGATTTCCACAACCTACAAGGTTGACACCACAAAATTTGGAAGAAAAAAGAGCAAAAGGGCTTTGCTACAGTTGTGATAGCAAATACACTAAAGGTCATAAGTGTGCTGAGAAGAAATTATTTTACATACATTGTGAAGAGGAAGAATAAAATGAACAAGAAGAGGATATACACTAGGAACCAGCCCTAGAAGAGGAAGAAATGAATCCGACCATATCGTGTAATGCACTGGCAGGAATTACCACTCCTCAAACTCTCAAGATAGAAGGACATATCAAGAAGAAAAAGGTAATAGTGTTGATTGATTCAGGTGCACCCATAATTTTATTCATTGTAAGGTAGCCAAGTAATTAAATTGTTTCCTATACCCAGAACTAGAATGTCAAGTGATGGTTGCAAATGGAGGAACTATAAATTTCTCTAGAAAATGCCATAATATCAAGCTAGCCATGGGGGAATATGTATTGACTAGTCCAATGCTTTCCATTCCTATGGGAGGTGCTGATGTTGTACTAGGAGTACAATGGTTACAATCTTTCGGGATGGTAGCTTTTTAATTTTCAAGAACTTTTCTTGAAATTTTTTTCAGAAGGAAAGGAAGTCGAATAACAAGGTATTATCGCAAGTTTGTTAAGAATTATGGGAGAATAGCAGCACCTCTAACAACATTATTGAAGAAAGATGCATTTTCATGGACTCTGTTAGCCACCCATAAAATTCTGTCATATCATATGGTGGCTAAATAATGTTGGATAGCCTTCAAGAAACAATTTCATGATTAAAATCGTTGATACTTGAAGACTTTTTGATAATGTCCTATCCTTGGTTAATATTCACTACTGTTTCCATTCAAAACTCGGAAATCCTTCTGATTTCTAAAAACCAAAGTACTTCTGCAAAGGACCCTTTTCCCCTTTTTCTTTCCACCACTAACCTCATTTTCTATCCTCCATTTCCCATGAAAACCCCACAATTTCATGTTTCTCCCTTTTTCATTTCATTAAAATCCCTTCTATAAGGTTAAAACCCACTATTTTGACCTTACTGAAAGCCTTTATCTCCTTAAAAAACCATTAAAAACCATAGAAAACACACTTTTTCTATGCGCTGGACTTAAGCCCCTCAGGCTAAGCCCCTACCGCCTTTTTCTCTCCATGTGACCCGACGCCATGACCGAAGCGTTTCCCCTGCGGTGGCTTTACTCTATCCATAGGGTCAAACCTTGGTGCCCCCATAGTTGACTCCTCGGGATGGGTGAAGACTTAATCTAACGGCTGCCATTCACTACGGGGGGTTGCTCCAAAAGTCTCGTGTTCGTACACCCTGGCCCCCCGTAATTCATCTCCGTCGTCCGATCAAAAACCAGATCGGGCGGCGCGGAGCACTACTTGCCCTGTGGACCCCGTCATTCCCCGCGTTGTTTTCCAAAACCATGGTTTATTCCGCACCACTCTTTGGGCAAAGCCTGTTTTGGTCTGATGCCCAGCGATTCCACACGCCTCTTGACATGCGTCCTCCGCCCCGTTTCAAAACCACCGCATAAAGTTAGTCCCCCACGCATTATCCATCGGGCCATGACCGCCCAGCGGAATCAATGATTACCGTCTGATCTGACCTCGCGCATCCGACGGCTCTCATCCATTTAAAACACCTGCTCTTTAACGAAGCTGTGCGCATTTTAGCCAGGCCCCGGCACAACTGAAAGCCCATCTCCTCCGTCGATCTCTGCAGATCGGCGGCTCACATTCAAATTCCTGATTCTGTATCTCAGTTAATCTCCCTCCACCACTGACTTTCCCGATTGCTCCCGACCGTTGATCATACCGCGATCGATAGCTCAGATTTCCCCACTCCTCCGCACATCCTCCGATGCAGATTGCGCTATAAAGCAGGATTTTATAACGTTTTGTTCGTATTTCACAGGTTCTAAGGTTTTTTCGCTTAAATGAAGAATTTTTGCAGGCCGAGGATGACGATCCTCCGGCCTTCGAATATGTAAGGAAGTCGATCACCGAGTATAGATACACGTTTTCCAGCAAGGTTCCATGAGCCTCCGCTACCATGTGCCCCTGGTTAGCCTGAAGAACATCAACAAAGCGCAGAGAAAGGATATCGGATGCAGAAAGGCCAGAGATGTGCCAGCACTGAAGGATTGAAGACATTTTTATGGGGATTACGGCTAAGACAGTTATCAGTAGCCTAATCCCCAATCTAAAACACAGATTAAAAGAAAAACCTAAAGTGTTTTAGCAGAAAAACCCTCCACCGCCACAAATGGAGGCGAATTGATTCCTCCCAGCGACTATAGTGCCACCTGTGCCTCAAAGTATTCAATCAAGAACTGAATTTATTGATCAAAGTCAGGTATTTTTCCTCGACACAGCCAAAGGATTTATTTCTTCCAGGAAATTAATGACAAAATGTCGGCAGAGCAACCCTATTGATACACAGAGCCTCAAAAGTCAAATGAAGCTCCCACCGAGCTAAATTCATGAGTGTAAATCATTCAATACAGTGGAACACCTGTATAGTTCTTCGTTGAGCCCCTCAAAGGCTAAGAAGACATTAATATATGTATTAATTGGTTTTTTAGATCTTTTCATCAGATCTCGCCTCCTCATCTTTCTATAAATACTTCAGTAGAAGATGAGTGAGGGGTTGGTTGTTAATGTAATTGCTGAAGCATTGTAATTGTAACTGAGCTGAAGACTCTTGATTGTAGATAGGATTTCACTAGCTCTTGGAGCTCTGCTTGTAATAGATAAGTTAGGTTTTGAAAGAAAGATGAATTGACACATTGGATTTGAAGATTGTAACCGATTTGGAGCATCAATACAAGTTGATTTATGGGATCCTGGTCTATGCTGACGGTGATGTTGTTCTTACTGTAACTTGTGTTTTATTTCTGTTTCCATTTTGTTTCATTTTCTGTTGTAAAGAACAGTTTAAACAGAGTTAGGACCTATTGTATACCAGTAACCTTCTCTGGCTGAGAAATCTTTATTTAGATGTTTTCTTCTATCTATGTTATTTGGAAATGATCAATTCAGTTTAGGCATAGGCATGTTGGCGTTCCCTCATCTTATTGCCTTGACTAAATGTTATTTTTAAATGTTACTTTCAATATATGTTATGTGAAGATGAACTGAGGAAATTAAGGTTAGCCCTGAGTCCCTTTCTTATTTGCTCAACTATTTGATTGTTTTCCCTTAGGATGTGTTAAAATCTGAATAGTTTCAAAGTACTTATCAGATCTTAGGCCATTCTGTGTTATCCCTGTGGTTGCCTTGAAAGTAACCAAGTAAAGAAGATTAGAGAGGATTTGTGGTGTGCAACGCCCGCTACCTTCTACTCCAAAGGTTGCCTTCAAGTTTCCCTTTGTTTTTTATGTGTTTTCTATTGGAAGTGTATCAAAGGCTGGCTAGTTTCAAAGTACTTACCAGATCCTAGTTTGCTTTCATGTCTTTCTTAAGTTCCTGGTTAAAGGTTGGATAGTTTCAAAGTACTTACCAGATCCTAGGCTGCTCTTTGTTATGCATCTGTTTATTTTCCCCTTCTTAATGTATGACTCCATTCCATGAATCAAACCTTAAAGATATCCTGAGGCATAGATGACTTGCCCCATAGACCACTCTTGAACCCGATTTTTTCAATTAAATCCCCTTATGACTCCATAGCCCAATGGACTGAAAACCTGCCATCATCTTTCATCTTAGCTAAATCTTACTCTTGTTTCTTGCAACTTCTCACTTTTGAACCTATTTTCATATAGATCTTTCCGCCTCAGACAGTAACTATGTTCAACCATCCAAAAAAACAAACAAACCCTTGGACTTCATAACTAGCCTAATATTATTATCCCAAACTTCAAAGACAAATCCATCTTTGTACATATTGGAGAGATCCCTCTCCGGATTCAGGAGGGCTAGATCCTAGAATCCCAAAGTTGGTTGAAATGATGTTAACTCTGTGATCGGACTTTTGCCAATCTTGCTTATTACAGAGACCTAACATTTCTAGCAACTCCATTGGGGAAAAACTCAGAATTTTTCACATTCAAAACTATTCATAAAGAAGCTTGGGATTGGGTTCATAGAGCACTTGCTTTATTAACCAGCTGAAGCCACCAGAACCCAACATTTCTGGCGACTCCACTGGGGAAAAACTCAGAATTTTTCACATTGAAAACTATTCATAAAGAAGCTTGGGATTGGGTTCATAGAGCACTTGCTTTATTAACCAACTGAAGCCACGAGAACCTAACATTTCTGGTGACTCCACTGGGGAACTGAGTTGAGTTTTCACCTTATAAGACCTTGTGAGTAAAAAGCAGCCTTTTCAAGCACTACCAAGAAATGGTAATCATGATGAAACTTGTTTTGAATCAGTGACAATCTAGGTCAATCCTAGGATTATTTTAAAGTTTTATCTAACCTTGGAAAATCAGCTGGCTTAGCCATAAGAGTAGACTGTCTTTGTCTCATAACCGTAGCTAAGTTTTGAAGAAAATTTAGGATATTCTTGCAAACCACAAATAAAAAAAATTCAGAAAATACCAAAAAGAATTTCAGATTGGTAGTAAAACACTTGCTCTTACATTTCACTTACCATTGGATGTGTTTTACTTCATGCTCTTAGACAGAGTCTGGAAAGGGCCAGGTAGCCTCTGGATCTCACCCTCTTTTAGAGGTGAAATAGCTGGTGAATGCCCTCCCAGTCAATATCTGGTTAGAGTTTGTTGTGTTTTGAGATATCCTTGAAAAGGAATGTCTCACAAGCACTGTGGTGGACAGTGTATCTCTTTGAAAACACTATAAAATTTCCACCTGGCGACTTCATAATCCTGAACAGACCTTAAGACTCCACTGGGAAGAACCCTTATCATTATAATATCCTTCAAACTCAGGTAGAGGGTTGTAGGATTAAAATTGTGAAAATAGATCAGCTAACCTTTCAAAGATTGTCATACCTGGTTGAGTTTTTCTTGTTTATTTGGGTCTAAAATCATAGCATACTGGCTCCTAGAAATATTCACACTAGAGCCCATCCTAACCCTGATCCACCTGAGATAGTTGATAACCCAGAAAGAATCCTTAGGAAGTCTCCTAAGATAGAATCTTCAACTATTTTCAGATCATCCCTAAGAGCTAATTCAGTCCCTGAAAATCTTTCAGCTCTACAACAATCACAAACTGACTTATTGAACCCATTTAGGACAAGGTCATTAGGTGATTTAGATCAGCTAGATTCTGAGACTTCACTTTCATCTCCTGAAACAAGCGAACATCTTGGTAGCAGGGAAACAACACCTCCTGATTTACATTTTCTTCTTAACTTAGGTGTCTCTCATCCAAGATCAGCTCAACAATCTACTGTTGTTCCATCCACTTCTGTTCATCTTTCATCCACTGCTCAAACCACTTCATTTCAGCCCACCCCACCTCTTGTCAATCCACCCCCACCACCTATCATGGCAGCATGGTATGCTCCCTTAGTCCTTCCTGTACCATTAGTCAATCTTCCACAGGACTATCAGTGCAAAATCCCATTGTATGATGCTAGCAATATTATAACTGCATCGCAACATGTGGACAAGATGAGTGACTACTTTGACAGAAATGAAATTGATGATGATTCTGTAAAACTTAGACTATTTGCTCAAAGTCTGGGGGGAGAAGCAAGAAAATGGTTTAAAGGCTTAGCCCCCCATAGTATTAATGATCTTCAAGGTTTCCATCAAACATTCTTAAACAAATGGGAAGTGAGGAAGAATCCTCTCCAAGTCCTTGCTGACTATAACAATCTCCATAGGAACCCAGGGGAAAGTGTACATGCTTATTGTACTAGATTTAACAATGTGTATAATGCGCTTTCCCCAGAATTAAAACCTCCACAAGGTTCAGCTTTAAACAAGTTTCCTGAAGGGTTTGATGCTGATATGACCTATTCATTAAGAGAAAGAGATTTTGCAACCCTTGAAGATATGCAAAGAGGTGCTCTCTCTGTGGAAGTAAACTTAATGGAGAAAAGAGCAAGGATGAAGAAAGACAAGAGAGTATCATTTGGGGAGGAATCCATGCCTTCCACTTAAAACTCAAAGATGGAAAGAATGATGGAAGAGATGATGAAGAAAATGAGCATTCTTGAGAGAGAACAAGCAAGTCTAAATCAAAACGCTCCTCAAAACAAAAACCAAAACCAGAATTAGAATGTTAGAAGAAACCAACCTCCAAACAGACTCAGGGAAGATGATCAGCAGATCACTCCTCCCTTTCATCAAAACTATGTAAGTGAGGTTGAGGAAATGGATCAAATAACAAAGGAAGATGATATAAACTTATTTGGGGTAGATGATGATAGCTTCGAGGTTCACTACGATAGAAAAGAGGGTCTTTACACACCTTATGATGACAAAAGGGATGATAAACAAAATTGTTGTCAAGACATGGAAAATGCCATGACTGAATCTTCAAAGGAATATGAACTTAGAAGTAGATCGAGTCAACAAACCCCCAACACTAAAACCTCTCACAAATCTTCTCAAAACAGCACTGCAACCAAGCCTAAAACAGTCAAACAAAAGGATAAAACAGTGGCTGATAATTCTGGTAAAGGTAAAGAGAAAGACACTCAAAATCTTGAAAAATGAAGTGCAAACATCAGTAGTACTAACACTTCAGCTAGTACTCCTTTCTCAACCGTTGTGTCAACTGTAGATAAAAAAAATCAGCAAGTTGTTGTTGTTGATAAAGTGGCAGTAAACAAGGCTGAAACCAGCACCTTAAAGAATCAAATTCCTTTCATTCTGGAACAGGAAATCTCAAAGATCAAAATTTCTGTTCCTTTGACTGAGTTAGCTGCCCAACATGTATATAGGTCCAAAATTTTAAAGGCTTTGAACATAGAAGAAAATGAGGATACACTCAATCTTAATGATGACCAACCAGAGCTTATTTTTGGTCCCAAGATTGAAGGTAAATTTCAAGAGGGGCCTGTCCCTCCCTTTTATGTAAGTTTGAACATTCATGACAAAATTCTACACAATGCTATGCATGACTCAGGCGCTTCCCATAACTTAATGCCAAAAGCTGTAATGGAAAGCCTGGGTCTTGAAATTACCAGACCTTACAAAGACCTGTACTCCTTTGACTCAAGCAGAGTTAAATGTCTAGGATTGATCAAAGACCTCTGTGTTAATTTAGCCCAAATTCCAGCCAAGTGTTTGGTCATGGATGTTGTTTTGGCTGATGTACCCCCAAAGTATGGAATGATTTTATCGAGATCTTGGGGGGCTAAGTTACAGGGGACTATGAAAATGGACATGACCTATGTGACTATCCTTGTTTTCAATCAGACTAGAAGACTTTACATGGAGTCTCATATGTAATACACAATTACAAGTCAAGACAGACCTCAAAACTCCCCTCTATATTCCATGAATACAGGCCTTGATTCTTTTATAATGTTTAATGATGAAACACTCCCTAAAAAAATCATTTTAACGGGATCGTTGGCTGAAATGGAGGAAGAAGAATGCAGCACTGAAGTGTCGAAACAGTTTTCTGTACTCGAAAACCTTAGCAAACCAAGCACAGGTCTTGAACTACAAATCATCAATCCATTAAACTTAAATCTTGACAGTCAAGAGAACAATCCTCAACCCGATGAAAAACTTGAAGAGTCAAATCATACAAAGGACATTCACCAAACTAACAAAACTGAAAATGCTCCTCTCTGGACTATGTATTTTGATGGGTCATGCACTAAAACAAACGTTGGTGCAGGTTTCTGGATTACTAACACTGATAGCAATCATATAGAATGTATTTCATGTAAATTGAACTTTCAGTGTTCCAACAACATAGCAGAATATGAATCCCTTCTCTTAGGCTTGCATCTCTTGAAGAAATTAGGAGCCAGAAGAATTAACGTGTATGGAGATTCTGAGTTAATCATTAGGCAAGTCAATGGGGAGTATAATGCAAATCATCCCAGACTTAGGGCCTATAGGAATGATGTCATGGATCTTTTAAAAACATTTGAGGAATCCAACTTAAGTTTTGTCCCGAGGAAAAGAAATCTTATGGCCCACAATTTGGCCTATGCTGCTAGAACCTGCCCAATGCTATATGATGACACATCTCAGGTAAAATTCAGACCAGCTGTCCCGGATAACAAGAAATATTGGCAGGTGTTTGATGGAGATAAACAAATAGAAGACTTCATGCAATTCAGAAATGAGTTTGAACTCCATAGCTCAGATTCAGACTATGATACAGACTGCAGTGAAGAAAATTTTCTTGGTGAAGAAGAACCTTCTCCTGAGCTTGTAGATATTAACCTTCAGACTAGCAAACTTAGGAACCAAACAGAATTAAGTGCAGAATCTGAAACAGAGGAGTTGAAAACTCTGCATTCTAAGAATGATAGTTTTCCCAAGGGTTTGACCCCTCTAGAAGAATTGTTTGATTTTAATGATGTGGCCAATAAACCTAAACTGGAACCTGTAGAAACTGAAGTGGAGGAATGCAATATAGGCAGTGAGAAAAAACCGAAAATGATCAAACTGTCCAAAACTTTGCTAGCTCACATTAAACTCAAATACATAGAGTTGTTCAAAGAATTTTCTGATGTTTTTGCATGGAGTTACGAAGATCTTAAGTCCTATGACACCGAAATAATATAGCACAAAATCCCTCTTAAATAAAACCAAAAACCATTCAAACAGAAGCTGCACAGAATAAACCCTGTCCAACTGCCTTTGGTTAAGAAGGAAATCATGAAGATGTATGATGCTGGTATTATTGTCCCTATTAGATATTCTGAATGGGTATCTAATCTGGTGTCTATTAGAAATAAAACCGGAGAAATCAGGCTTTGTATAGACTTTAGGGACTTAAACAAAGCTTCATTGAAAGACAACTACCCTTTACCAAAAATGGATCATATTTTACAAAGGGTGGTAGGGTCTAGAAGAATTTCTTTGCTGGATGGATATTCAGGGTATAATTAGATCTTAGTCCACCCTGCTGATCAATTAAAGAAAGCTTTTACTACACCATGGGGCACTTTCATGTATGTGAAAATGCCTTTTGGTCTAATGAATGCTAGAGCAACCTTTCAGAGAGCCATGGACATAGCATTCTCGAAAGAATTGGGTTTCTTCATCATTATCTATCTTGATGATGTTATTGTGTGTTAGTATGAATCCTTTGTCGAAGTGTACGAAAAAAGACCACTTTAGCTATGCATAACTAATATCCCTAACATCAAAAGTGGCTGCCAATATCTTCAGATCTGTAGTTAGTTGATCAAGACAAGAGCTACAAAAAACCAGATCTATACATAGAAAGACATTAAGCAGTAAAAAGAAGGGTTTGCTCCATATATCCAATAGACAAGACAAGAACAATTTTTGAAAGAATTTTTGTATTAAGGGCACCTGGGAGGAAAACAAGAAGATGTTTCCAATTCTCCTCAATGGGATGGGTTCTTGGAAGTCCTTAGCACTTCAGACCTAGAATCTCTCTCTCTTGTTGGGGTAGAAAAACCCAGAAAAAGATAGAACTCAAAGGGAGCTCACACAACAAATAATGTATAAAATTGTGACCAAGTGTATAGATCCATAGTGATCTAATAGGCAACAAAAGGTGAAGAATGATAGGAAAAACCCTCCTATTTATAACAAAATATTGGGTCATTCTAGATCTTGGTGCATGATTAAAATAATGTTAACCAAATCTAGATCCACCTTATATGGAATATTTTATTATATTTGTTGGAGGGAAAAAGTATTTGACTTGGGTCAAATCCCTTTATTTGTTAATAATAAATAAATAAATGATTTATTTATCTTTTTAAGAAAGTGGTTGAAGGATAATTAAATAAATAATGATTTATTTAATTATTTGTGGGTGATTTGGTCATATTTAACAAGGAATATTATCTAAATAAGATTTAAATAATTATTCCAAGAAAATAATAAGATAAATAAAGGTTTATCTAATTAATTTCTTTGTTTTGGGTTAAACATGATTAGGAATAATAATTAAATTATGGTTTAATTAATTATTCCATGAGGAAAATCAAACAAATATGGGTTTGTTTAATATTTCCTTTTGGGGTTTCCTGTTTAGACCATAAACAACTTAATAAATGTGGTTTATTAAGTTATTTTATATAGTGAAAGCAATTTTACTTAGGGTAAAATTGGTCTTACATGGTGTACTTGGGTCCATCTAATGATAATAGGTTAGATGACCAAAAAATGGTGTAACAGATTGCCCCCCAGCGTGCGAGTGTTAGGAGCAAATTGTATGACCGAAGTACGTTGTAAGAACACAATCACTAGACAACAAAAGGGGTGTCAGAGAGAGAAATGTGAGGTAGATAGTGTGCTGAAGGACTAGACCCTGAGGAGACGAGACTCGCAGGTGCAACAAGTCTCTTTTATGAGAGGGTACCTGTGCTGAAGGCGGCGGGGGAGGCATACCTATGCCCGCCGAGACAAAGTACAAAAGAATAGTGTGTCCAGTAAACAAGGGACCGAACCATAAAGTACAGCTGGCATAATCATGAGCCAGATAAAAATACAATGAAGAATCCCACATACATGCTGTGCCTGGGATAACAGCCAGGACTTATACAATAATATCTGAGTACATGAGATACAAATATAACCCAAATGCCCCCTATAAGCGGGGAAGGGCTCACAAAATCTGACTGATACATGCAAATCAAAGAGGCGCTGCAAGCGGCTAAGGCCGACATCATCAAATATATGGAGCTACATCAAGGGCTGCAATGAAGAGGTCATCCGGGCATGTGGGGGGCTACCTACAGGGCCACCCCCTCATGAGGGCTGAGACATCTCACACACACCCGGGAATCACCAAGAGCTGCTGCTGCATCACTGAACCATCAAGTATACAGATCTCGATCATGCTGAAAGGAGCTGGAGTGGAGAAACAATCAAGTCAAAGTGAAATGAGAGATCCCTTTTCCTGATCTGAGGCACCGAACAAGAGTGGAAGCTGGAACCAAGGTACACCGCCCTCTAGACCTGTCCTCTGGAATGAATAATCTGATGTCGACAGAAGGAGGTCCGCCATAGGTGAGGCAATGAGAGATCCTCAACTAAGGCACGAGATAAAATAGTAGAGCGACAGACAGACTGACACTAATGATGATGATGGAATGGAGAGGACTGAGTAGCGAGTGGACGACTTCCCTTGTTAGAGCATAAAGGGCATGAATGACCTGGCAGCGACTGACACAATATCATAAGGGATAGGGGACAGTGGGATTGAAGGCCATAATGTGCGACACAAGAGAGAGACCAAGCAATGAAGGATGGAGGGCTATAGCGGGGTTCAAAGGGACTCGGGATAGGCTCCATGAATGCAATGATGACTCAACTTGGATGCTCTAAACAAGGGCGACTCGATGGTGCTGCCACACAGTAAAGGCCCAATGGGGGACCATGAAGACATGAGTACAAGATGGTAACTCATGACGAAAATCGACACCAACAAAGACAAGTAAGGAGGTAAAATGGTGCCCCAAGTACGAGTGTTGTAAGTGAAGAAATGCGATTTTAAGTAGAGGTGAAATGACCCTTCTTGGACAAAATGTGTCCTGGTGAAGTATCAAATCAAAAAAAACTAACAGATACCCATTTGAGGGCTTGGTGAGAGCTTTCCAATGGTGCAGACGGTTTGTCAAATGGGGCTATGGTATGGTCGCAGCAGGCGAAAGAAGAAACAAGGTTTCTCTGTTAATAAGGCAGGTTTCCCTCCAAATTCACTCATTTGCTAGTGTTGCTGTGGTGAATGTAGAGAGGAGAGAAGGCCCTAAATCTTGCGGCGAGCATAGCGGACAAACCGACCGTTGGAATCGAGATCCGTCAGTTGCAGGTAAGAGGCCTAACCTTACTCTTTCATTTTGATGGATTGAAAGTTTAGTTTAGGGCCCAAAATCTCAGTAACAGACCCTCCTTCATCTCTACATCCGAGTCGCACTTTTTGGGCCAAAAAGTGTGACCTGGGAAGCAGGTTTCAGGGAAAAAACTGCGACCTGTCCTAGAATTGGGCAGAAAAGTGCGACCTGGAAGATGAAGGGGTTTTAATGCTGTTTTATGGCTAAGAATTGGGTTTTTGTGCTTGTTTATGGTATTCCCTATCTGTATGCTGACAAAGATGATGTTTTTGTGCAGATATGGCAGATATACAGGTTAACTAGAGAGAGAGAGACCTGGGTACATTACGGGTAGAGATCCAGGCATATCAGGGTGTCCGTCGTGTATTGGCCAGGTTTGGGGTTCTAAAGTTTTTAGAGAACCCTTTGATGAGAGCAGGAGAGCCTTTGTTGGCCCGGATTATCAGTTACTGGGATCCAGAGCATGAGGTCTTTGTAGTGCAGGGGAACAGGATCGAACTGACAGTCCAGGATGTGTATTTCCTGATGGGTCTCCCGCCACTGGGGATGGTGGGAGACACACAACCAGTATTACCGCAGGGGCGGCATATCATGGAGTTTGTAGAGCGACATTGTCGACCGGGTCTCCAAGTCAAGGGGACTCGGATACCGATCGGGGGCCATTTGTTAGTATGAATCCTTTGTCGAAGTGTACGAAAAAAGACCACTTTAGCTATGCATAACTAATAGCCCTAACATCAAAAGTGGCTGCCAATATCTTCAGATCTGTAGTTAGTTGATCAAGACAAGAGCTGCAAAAAACCAGATCTATACATAGAAAGACATTAAGCAGTAAAAAGAAGGGTTTGCTCCATATATCCAATAGACAAGACAAGAACAATTTTTGAAAGAATTTTTGTATTAAGGGCACCTGGGAGGGAAACAAGAAGGCGTATCCAATTCTCCTCAATGGGATGGGTTCTTGGAAGTCCTCAGCACTTCAGATCTAGAATCTCTCTCTCTTGTTGGTGTAGAAAACCCAGACAAAGATAGAACTCAAAGGGAGCTCACACAACAAATAATGTAGAAAAAGGTGACCAAGTGTATAGATCCAGAGTGATCTAATAGGAAACAAAAGGTGAAGAATGGTAGGAAAAACCCTCCTATTTATAACAAAATATTTGGCCATTCTAGATCTTGGTGCATGATTAAAATAATGTTAACCAAATCTAGATCCACCTTTTATGGAATATTTTATTATATTTGTTGGAGGGAAAAAGTATTTGACTTGGGTCAAATCCCTTTATTTGTTAATAATAAATAAACAAATGATTTATTTATCTTTTTAAGGAAGTGGCTGAAGGATAATTAAATAAATAATGATTTATTTAATTATTTGTGGGTGATTTGGTCATATTTAACAAGGAATATTATCTAAATAAGATTTAAATAATTATTCCTAGAAAATAATAACATAAATAAAGGTTTATCTAATTAATTTATTTGTTTTGGGTTAAACATGATTAGGAATAATAATTAAATTATGGTTTAATTAATTATTCCATGAGGAAAATCAAATAAATATGGGTTTGTTTAATATTTCCTTTTGGGGTTTCCTGTTTAGACCATAAAAAACTTAATAAATGTGGTTTATTAAGTTATTTTACATAGTGAAAGCAATTTTACTTAGGGTAAAATTGGTCTTACATGGTGTACTTGGGTCCATCTAATGATAATAGGTTAGATGACCAAAAAATGGTGTAACACTTTGTTTTCAAAAACAGATGAAGAACACTTAGAACATTTAAGAAGAGTTTTAGAGAAATGCAGAAAGTTTGGAATATCCTTAAACCCAAAGAAGACTCTATTTGGTCTCCAAGAAGGTAAAATTCTTGGGCACATAATTTCTAAGGAGGGTATTAAGATTGATCCCAAAAGGATTGAGGCCATATTGCAAATCTCTCATCCTCGAAACATAAAAGAGTTGCAGTCTTTCATTGGAAAGATCAACTTTCTGAGAAGGTTCATCCCCAACTTAGCTGAGCTCCTTAGGAATATCACAAATATGCTGAAGAAGGAGCAAGGGGTGAAATGGACCTTGGAAGCAAAGACATTCTTTGAACTGGTAAAACAAGCACTAACCAAAACACCAGTTCTCATAAGCCCTGATTTTTCAAAAGATTTTTATATCTTCTCGTTTGCATCAGAACATACCATAGTTGTTGTTCTTTTACAAAAAAACCCACAAGGACAAGAGCAGCCTATTGCATTCTTTAGCAAGGCATTGAGGGATGCCCCTTTGAAGTATAACATTATGGAAAAGCAAGATTTTTCTTTGGTGAAAGCATTGAAAGAATTTAGGGTATACATCCTTCACTCACACATTGTTGCCTTTATCCCCAATTCAGTTGCTAAAAACATTCTAACACAGACCCAGATGGTAAGAGAGGTAAGTGGATTGTTGTTATTCTTGAATATGATTTAGAGATAAAACCCACTAAGCTCATCAAAGGCCAAGGTCTAGCTAAATTAATGGCCGAATCAAATTGTGAAGTTCTTGATATTAATATGATTAATGCTTTTGATGACCAAGAAGAATTCTCAACTCCCATTATTGAAGACCATTTTGTGAATTCTCCTTGGTATAATGATATTGTTTATGTTTTGCTTAATCTGAATACACCTCCTGGTTTATCAAAAACAAAGGCAAGATTCCTAAAGTTAAAGGCTTTAAACTATTGCATTATTGATAAATGTCTTTATTGGAAAAGTGCAAGTGGTATATTTCTTAAATGTTTGCCTGAGTTTGATGCAGAAAAGATTAAGCAGGAATTCCATGGAGGAGAGTGTGGATGTCATTTATACTGGAAGGCAACAACCAACAAAATCCTGAGGGATGGTTTCTATTGGCCTACTCTTTTTCCTGATGTACACAAGATGACCACTACTTGCCATAAATGCCAACTATTCGAAGGCAAAAGAAAGCTGCTACCCCTTCCTCTGCACCCAATCACTGTTGCAGCCCCTTTTCAACAGTGGGGTCTTGACTTCATAGGAGAAATCCATCCACCATCCTCTGCCCAGCATAGGTGGATTCTCACTGCCACAGACTACTTCACTAAGTAGATAGAAGCCATTCCTTGTAGGCAGGCCAATGATTCAGTTATCATAAAATTTATGGAGACTAACATCCTCTCCAGATTTGGTTGTCCTACCAAGATCATCACATATAATGCAACAACATTTGGATCAAAGAAAATGGTTGAATTCTGTCACAAGTATCAGATAACATTGGGACACTCCACAGCCTATTACCCTCAAGGTAATGGACTTGCAGAATCTTCCAACAAAAGCTTAGTGAACATAATCAAGAAACTGTTGGATGACAATAAAAAGTCTTGGCACACAAAGCTGATCCATGCACTTTGGGCTGACAGATTAACTTTGAAGAAATCTATTGGTATGTCACCCTTCTAGCTTGTGTATGGTACATATGCAATTTTTCCTAACAACCTTGGTGTACCAGTTATGAAGTTAATTCAAGAGTTGCAGACTGAAGAAAATGACATAATCAGAAGAATAAATCAAACCATTCATCTTTAGCAAACCAGAGAGGAAGTGTATAACAAAGCATTGCAGAAGCAAGATAGTATCAAGAAGATCTTTGACAGAAGAGAAAAAGCCAGCAATTTCAAGATTGGGGAAAAAGTTTTAAAGTGGGACTCAAGAAGGGAAGAAAAGGCCAAGCATGGAAAATTTGACAATCTATGGCTTGGCCCTTACTCTATTCATTCAGTCGCTGGTAATAATGCGTTTTTCTTGCAGGAACTGGATGGAACAGAATTTTTTGGGGGTCTTGTCAATGGCAGGATGCTTAAGAATTACTTCTCTTGATCCATTTTATGTTTTGAAGCCTTTTTATCTTTTTCCATTATGAATAGTCCATCCACCATTGCATTCAAAGTTATGAAAAATAAAAAAATACAAAAACAAAGAAAAAATGAAAAGAGGGCAGGGATGAAAACAAGAAAGGCAAGGCCCCATGCCAAGAAAAAGAGAAACAAATCTGAAAGTGTGCAAGCTCAAATGCCACTCCTCAAAAATACACTTCTAGTTAGTCAAACTGTTTAATCTTGACTAAGTAGCTTCAATTTTTATGCTGATAGGATAGTGAATTCGATAGTGCCAAACTGTTTAATCTTGGCCTATCAGTAGATAAATTAGGATAGAAATTGAAGGTTCAAATAAACTCAAAATCTGAACCAAAGTTTCCAAATAGATGATGACTCAAAACTGTTTTATTTTCTGAGTCAAACAAAATGAAAATCTGGTTCTAATCAGCTCAAAATCTGAACCAGAAGAGCTCAAAGAAAAGGCAAAAACAGAGCTATGAAAAAGATGAAGGAAGTGCTCAACTTTCAGATCTCAAGCCTTCCATTTTTTATTTAAATTTCTTGCAAAATAATGTCTATGTGCAGCTTGTTTTTTATGCCATAGACCACAGCAAGCCAAATAGTTTAATCTTGACTTGGTTGTTTTTGAATTTCTGCTTTAGAATTTAGAGAATGAAAGTCTGTTGGATAGTTTAATCCCAACAGACAGTAGATTAGGTAGAGAAATATCTGAGCTCAACTATTTAATCTGAGTTCAGGGAGAAATAAGGAGTAGCATTAGATTATTTTTTATGGTTTCAAAAGAATAAAATGTTGTGAATAGAGTTTTCCAATCCAAGTGCACTCTGGTGAAGAAAAAATGTTAGATCAGTAGGATTGGGTAGGTAGAAAGTTGTATTGATGAAGTCCATTTATCTTTCATGACTGACCCTATTTTTCAGAAGCAGAGAAAAATCATCCAACAAAAGAAAGCAATCCAAAGGATCAGGCACAAGTCAGCATCCCAGAAAAATCAAGTCTGAATTCTTGATGCCTTCAGGAAGGCACCATCCCCATGTGGAGCCACTGTTAGCCACCCATAAAATTTTGTCATATAAGATGATGGCTAAATAATGTTGGATAGCCTTCAAGAAACAATTTCATGATTAAAATTGCTGATACTTGAAGACTTTTTGATAATGTCCTATCCTTGGTTAATATTCACTACTGTTTCCATTCAAAACTCAGAAATCCTGCTGATTTCTAAAAGCCAAAGTGCTTTTGCAAAGGACCCTTTTCCCTTTTTTCTTTCCATCACTAACCTCATTTTCTATCCTCCATTTCCCATGAAAACCCCACTATTTCATGTTTCTCCCTTTTTCATTTCATTAAAATCCCTTCTATAAGGTTAAAACCCACTATTTTGACCTTACCGAAAGCCTTTATCTCCTTAAAAAACCATTAAAAACCATAGAAAACACACTTTTTCTATGCGTTGGACTTAGCCCCTCGGGCTAAGCCCCTATCGCCTTTTTCTCTCCATGTGACCCGACGCCGTGACCGAAGCGTTTCCCCTGCGGGGGCTTTACTCTATCCATAGGGTCAAACCTTGGTGCCCCCGTAGTTGACTCCTCGGGATGGGTGAAGACTTAATCTAACAGCTGCCATTCACTATGGGGGGTTGCTCCAAAAGTCTCCTATCCGTACACCCTGGCCCCCCGTAATTCATCTCCGCCGTTCGATCAAAAACCAGATCAGGCGGTGCGGAGCGCTACTTGCCCTGTGGACCCCGTCATTCCCCACGTTGTTTTCCAAAACCACGGTTTATTCTGCACCACTCTTCGGGCAAAGGCTGTTTTGGTCCGATGCCCAGCGATTCCACATGCCTGACACGCATCCTCCACCCTGTTTCAAAACCGCCGCATAAAGTTTGTCCCCCACACGTTATCCGTCGGGCCATGACCACCCAGTGGAATCAATGATTACCGTCCGATATGACCTTGCGCATCCGACGACTCTCATCCATTTTAAACACCCGCTCTTTAACGAAGCTGTGCGCGTTTTAGCCGGGCCCCAGCGCAACTGAAAGCCCATCTCCGCCGTCGATCTCTACAGATCAACGACTCACATTCAAATACCTGATTCTGTATCTCAGTCAAGCTCCCTCCACCGCTGACTTTCCCGATTGCTCCCGACCGTCGATTATACCGTGATCGACAGCTCATATTGCCCCATTCCTCCGAACATCCTCCGATGCAGATTGCCCTATAAAGCAGGATTTTATAACGTTTTGTTCGTATTTCTCAGGTTCTAAGGTTTTTTCGCTTAAATGAAGAATTTTTACAGGCCGAGGATGACGATCCTCTGGCCTTCGAATACATAAGGAAGTCAATCACCGGGTATAGATACACGTTTTCCAGCAAGGTTCCATGAGCCTCCTCTACCATGTGCCC